>CP032245.1:31394320-32620987 GCA_005610355.1 Gossypioides kirkii
AATAATATTATAATTAACCTAAATTTATAATAAAAAATAAATAAAAATATTAACAGTTGAACTTGAATTTTGAAATCTGAACTATATTGGTTAAATTAAAAGTATAAAGACTAAAGTCCAGATTTTCTAAAAGTTCAAGGACTTATGACGGATTTTAACCTAAAGAAAAACATAAACTCGAATTTCGAGGACACAGACTGATGATGATATTCACTGCTCCGCTGTCTTGGGTCCCACTAACCTCACTAACTCAACTCTCCCCATTTTCTCACTTACACTCCCACCGGCACTGTTTTCGAAATCCAGTGGGCAATTAATTCTCCGACGACGATGATCCCAAACTCTGCACTCATCTGCAGCTGACTGAATTTTGCTCTATCAAAATTTAAAGTTCAAACGACCTCCCAATTAGTGCCCTTCGTCGAACAATGGGAAAAAATAGTAAACGGAAAACAAGCCGGATTTTGCGCTGCCTTTTTCCAGCTCATTATTCAACTCACCTTTGCTTCAGTATTGGTCCACCACAAAGTGAGCTCACTTCACTCTATCATTAGTATCCATCCTTTACTTACTCTTCAATTAATCCCTTTCAATAAAAAGTTAATTCATTCACAAATTATGCTCAAAAGCTGAAACCTTTCATTCTTTATGCTAAAAACACCTTACTTGCAGCACCCACAACAATCAAAGCGCTAATTTTTACAGTTCTTTTGACAAATTGGGTATAAAAAATTTAATACCCAATTCACAAAATCCTCCAAAACTGATCAATTTTAAGGAAAAAAAAAGCTGTTAAATGTCTAAAATTACATTAAAAAAAGGGGAAAAATCAGCAATGAAACCCTAAAACAGACCCATCATTCACAGAAACGGTGACTCTACACTCCGACTTAGCATCCACGTGATGGGCGAACACATTTAGAACCCGAATCCGACCCGCTAATTCCATCCGAGACTCAATCTCCATCGTTGGTCCAACTCGATTCCCATTATTACCCCCGCCAAACCCAGCTGTCACCCCAACGGGCTCTGTCATCGTCGCCGCCATCGTAGTAGTAGCACCAGGTATAGGTATCGTGGTGGCCGCCGCCGCTTGATTCGGTTGCGCCAAGGGAAATGACTGGACTGCAAAAGTGGCGGCCATGTATTGAGTCTGACCCGACTCGATCTTCCCCGCGGGTATGAACATGAACCCGACTTGAGATCCGGAATAAAGGAGCTGAATAGTGCTGTCGTAGTGAGAAAAAGCGGCTCTGTTAGGGTTTTTAACGGTGACGTATTGAGAGAAAGTGAAGCTGACGGAGTTGTTGCCGACGGAAAAAGAAGGGAGCTGGATGGAATTAACGTAAATCTTAGGGTCTTTAGGTTTAAAAACGGTGAAATAAACAATGAGAACAATGATTACAAGAAAGATCAAGAAAATGGTTGCTACAATACATGATGCCAGATTTGTACGGCCGGATGGCGGCCTTCGAGACTTCACCATGGTTTTTGTAAAGTTAACTGTGTTTTTTTTTCTTGGGTGTTGATCTAAAAAGAGAGAGGACGTGAAATGGGGGAAGGAAAAGAGTGTTTGGATGTAGGGAAAATAAGAGAGTATTTAAGAAGAAGAGGAAGTGATGGAAAGGAAAGCAATGTGAAAGGGAAGACTTTTTCTTTTGTTGGGTTTTGTCATTTTATAAGAAAGGATTTGGAGTTTATGTTGGAGCTATTCAAAGCTTAGATTTTTTAGTGTTTTTTTTTATGCTTTGGGGGGAAGGAATCATTGAATCAAAGATGAATTGAAAGAAAAAGAAAGAAGAAAATTAATTAAGAAGAAAATTGAAAAGAAAAAGTGAGGGTATGTTACTTCTTAACTTTTAACTTCAAAGAGGCTGAGAATGTTTTTTTTTTTTTTAGAAAAAATGGATAAGAAGATGAGGCAAATTGTAAGAATTTGTAGTTTTTCCTTTTTAGTTTGGTATGTGTTTGATTTTTTTGCAACAAAACAGGAATATTTAGGCTAGTAACTGTTAACCTAAATATAGTATTTTATGGTATAGTTAAAATGTTCACAATTTCAATTGAGTTTGAATCGTGTTAATCGCATTGTTATTAAAATTTTATTCTCTTTCAAAAGATATTATTAAAAGTAGATGTTTGAAGATTGATAGAACAAAACATTGTAGTTAAATTGATAATAAAAAATCAGATAAATACTGGATAAGATATCCAAGAAAATGAAAAAGAAAGGGTGGTAATTAGTTGAGAGGTAAGTAGTGTCTTGTTTTTACATATAGGAGTCAAAAGAAAAAGCTTTAGGTAAAGAAAAATTGATGCCTTTCCACATGGCCAGTGGAATGATTGTCAAACGGCAAAAGCGTGGCTATTCGGTGTGTTCAGAAGTGAAACAATAGTTTCAATGGCAGTGGCAGTGGAAAATGACAGAAATTTGCTAAATTTACTGCAGTAAGAATTTTGGGGGGGTGGGGGGGGGGGGTGCTTCAATATAAGCTTCTTTGGGTTTCTTCGGCCAATAATTGTATGAACGGATAGAAATAAATCTTTTTAAAAAATTAATTTGCGCATAAAAATTCCACACTCAAGTTGGACTATCATAATTAATTACCAATGCTCTATAGATTAAAATTGGTTTATTTGCATTTGCTAAATTTTTTTATGTTGAATTATGGGTATTTTGAAAGGTTTAGTGATTATTATTGATAGAGATTTTGAGAGGAATTTTATTTTATTAGACATTTAAGAAATTATACAAGCAATTTAAGGAAACACTTCAAAAATTTAGAATTCCATTTTGGTTGAAAGAATTAATATATTCTTGACGAAATTGATGTAATAGTCGATTCAACATACTCTCAAAAATTTCAATAAAGAGCTTGATAGTCTAGCCAAAATGTTTATTGGTAATAATGGTAGTACTCAACTTTTTGAAACTGTCCAAAGAGGTTTGGTTGTATTTCTAAATAAAAAATCAAGATAAAAAAAATCGATTGAGTTGGTAGTTGAATTGAATTTTATAATTTTTAATATTTTTTTAAAAAAATATGAATATAATAACTTATTTAATTAAAATTGAATTGACAATTAAATCGATCAAATTAAAAATCAATAATTTAACCAATTCAACCACGCATCCAATTCACCAACTCAATCCAAAAAAAAAGAAAACTTGCCCCTGTAGTAACAGTTCAGATCAAAACCCGATGGTCATCAATGGCTACCTATTATTTCATTATCTTTGAATCTGTTCAACATACTAATACAGGATCAAGTAATAACTTGATGGAGTTTTAAAAATAAATAAATAAATAAAGGAAAGCTTCAATCTCCTATACAAAAGTGGACTCATCATTACCTCAATACATTCAAATATGTTCCATGAACAAACCGTATAGGTAGCTTTAGTTTATGAGCTTGTCAAGCCAAGAATCAATGACTTGAGACACAGTCTCCATAAATGCAGCTTCACTCATGCCTGGAAGCAACAAATCTTGAGCTTCATCTACAATTTGCTCAATCACAGATTCTTTGTTCACAGTTTCCCTGCACATGATGCTTCCAATAGCAAAGGGAGTGGTAAGACCCCGGTCGACCGCTTTTTTCAAAAGCATGGTCGAGATACGGAGCGTGCGAGCGCACTCGATGGGAACATCCCACCCGTAACATCTCAGAAGTGCAACATCTTGTTCAGCATCCAGTGATTTTATGTAGCCTATTGTCTCTTGGGAGTAAGGCTGTCGTGATTGTGGCCAATAAAGCCAATCAAATGTGCAATCCTCGAACTGCAAATACATAAAAAAAAGGGTTAGACAACAAAGATGCAATGCATTACTAGAATGATATAGCTATATATAAACTTACATTCTCAGGCAAGCAGTAGCCATGATCAATTGGAATAAGCACAGTTTGGTCATTTTCCCCTTTACCAATCAAGATATTACCGGCATGTCGATCGACATTTGCCATTCTTATATCAAGCACGCTGATCTTGTGCACTTCCTCCACAGGGAAACCTCCTGGACCTACATCCTCACCACTCCCGACATTCTTCATATACATCTGTAAGGACCCAACCTTAACATTCTCAGGTGCACATTTATACCCATTTGGATGGTTAAACTCTTTGTGCAAGCACTGAACCATGCAAGTAGGAGGTACACCAGCAAACCCCATCATCTCACCAGACAAAGACCGAGGTCCACTCTTGGGATGATCCAATATATAAGCAGCCAGTTCTCTCACTGCTCCTCCTCCAACTCTTGTACCCTTTTTCAACCCTTCACCATTTGATGATCCATGGACTCCATGTGGATTGTTAACTGCCATCGGCTCCTCATCGATCGGTTTAAAGATCGAAACATAATCAACCCCCAACTTATCTTGCATAAAGTAAGCCCCTCCTGTCCCTTCCGATGATCGAATTGGCTGGTTCCCTATATCCAACCCATCAAATGTAGAATGTATCATATCCCACATAAAACAAGGCAATTTCACTTTGGGGTTCACAATAACTGGTTCAAACCAGAAATCTCTAATTGGTTCGACAGGCTTAGCCCGAGCTTTGGCTGATTTTTGAACCATCAAATGAATCACATCATCACTATCTTTACATAAATCATCAATTAGTTTTTTATCTTCGAGTTTTTCACCATTACAAAAGATTTCTTGTTCATCAACATCAACGAAACCTTTCCCTTGTTTAACTATCCTTTGTTTCAAATACCCAACATTTCTAAACCTATCAACATGCAATTCAAACTCTCTCCCGCAAATTGTTCTTACAGTGATGAGCAAAAGATCGGAAAGTTTTAAAACTAGGTGCAAAAAATTCCCACCTTTCAAGCCGTAGTCTTTAACAAGCGAATCGTTGCGAGCCAATTCTCTGCCTTTGAAAACAAGCCTCTGTTTCTTCACTACGAAGCCTTTACATGTCTGGATCCGAAGCTTGACGGAGGCTATCGAATCGGATTTTAAAACCCGCATCGGAATCACCGAACCGGAAACCGAAAGGTAAATCAAGATCGAGTGACCTGCTTGGTTATAGCAATAACTAGAAGAGTGAACCGCTTCTCGACGAACTGGACTCAAAGCAACATCTACCACAGACATTTCTGGTTTTTGTCTTTCTTCTTCTTCTTTTGTTTCAACCGAAAAACATTTGAATGAAGAAATCAACAGAAAAAAGAAAAAAAAGTATTTATTTCCTTTCAATCTGCAGTCAAAGGGACAGAGATATAACTATAAATTTATTATTTTTTTAGGCAAAAAAAAGTGAAATTTCTAAACTTTTGCAAAGAGAGAATTTTTTTTAATGAAAAAAAGGAAACAATAAGTAAAAACTATGGAAGTGGGAGATCAAACTACCGCAATTAATTTAAATTAGTCGTCATCTTTGTTTTTATATTTTTCCGAAAATGGTGATTTCCGTTTCTAGTTAGCGCAATTGTATCAGCGATTTTCTCTGCTCCAATGCAAACAAAAAAAAAGAATCGTAGTCGTCCAAAGTAAAACTGAGAAAGGAGATAAAAAGGAGGAATGATAATGGAGTCGTTGGCTTTCTATAAAGCTTTGACCCTTTGATCCAACGACTACAAGGGGCCTGTTTTTGTTATTATTATTTTAAACACGGTTAGTGTCAGTAACGGTCATTTGGTTAAAGTTCAGAGAAGGAGCAGAGGTTGACTGTTGAGTTTACTGAAATACCCACAGAGAATTTGCTTAATCATCTTTTAATCTTATCTTCAATCCCATTGTATTTAATAAAGTTAATGTACTCCTCAAATTACTATTATAATTCATAAATAAATTCAAACTTAAATTAAAATGAATTTAACTAAAATCCCAAAATAATAAAAAGAAAACTAAAAAAAAGAGCAATCACAAGCTCCAAAAGAATTAAGTTTCGTGAGTAGTAAAATTGACATAGAAGATATCTCATAAAAATAACTTGTAAGATATCTTAATTCTTAAAAAAAAAAGTGATTACTTAAAAAAAAAACTTATCGTTTGGAATATTGTCTTATCTCATTAGTAAAAATGGAATCACTCTAATTATTTATAACTAGAAACTCTATTACAAGCATCTGCATGTGAAAATCATGTATTTAGAGAAGAAATTTGTATTTAAAAATAACATATAATAAATAATGAAATGTATGATTTAAAATTAATTAATAATAACACATAATATATGTACGATATTAAAATAGAAAAATAGATTAAATTATAAATAAAATAAAATTTAAACACATGAATATATCAGACCAAGATTACTAAATAAATATAATTATTTATCATGGTGTTGTCATCAATCCTAAGTTGGTGTCGAGTTAATTTATGACATCATCTCAATCAACAACATTATTAATATATAACTAGTGGAGGTAATAAGTGTCAATAATAAAATTAAAATATATAAAAATTATTAAAATAAAATTTTAGTTTAGTGATAATTTTAAAATTTTGTTAATCCAATTGGCATAGATTCAAATCTCATCATATGTATTTTTATAACTTTTCAAATAAAAAGATTAAATTATTCTCAAATAATATAATTTAAATTAAATACAAAAAAACATAAAAATAATTTCCCTAATCAAATTAAGACTCGATTAATGGGTGATACAACTCAATAAAAAATTTTATAAATAGTATAGACAATGTTTTAGCTGCTATTAAATTTTTAGCTTTGCATGATGTCATTTTAGTTACTATTATAATGTTTTTGGTTCATCTAATCTTTGTTTTGTAAAAAAAAATATTCTCAATTAGGTGGATTTCATAATTCAACCAATCGAATACATGATTGATTGGTTTCCTAATTTTTACAGATATTCAATTTGATTTCAATTTTTACAAAAAAAAATTGATTAACTTGATTTTCAAATTTTTTTAAACCAAATCGATTGAAACTATTGATTGCACACCCTTAAGCTCCATCCAAAACTTTGGCAACTAGTGTGCCAATCAGCACCAAAAGTAGGTGTGTTTGGATGGAAAAAGAATTACTTTTAAATTTCAATGCATTAAAAGTAGGAGTGAGCATTTGATTAAATTGAGTTGAATCGAATTGAATGAAAATTTTTTGAGATAATTGAGTTGATGAATCATATTTTATCATTTTAATTTAATTTAAAATTTTTTCGAATCGAATTAGATAAAATAATATTCGAATAAAATATATTTATTTAAGTTAAATTAAAAAAAAAAAACTTTTGATCATCCTTATTTTCTTTTTGAAAGTTAAACACACCCCATTAACAACAGTCCACTGTAACCAACCATCTGTCATCAAGCTATTAGCTACGCAGGACAATGCCATTAAGTCGAAAAAGAAAACTAAAACGTCAAATCTAAATGCAGAACGAAAAAAAAAAGCTAAATGAAAAACAAAACAACCTCCTAACAACAATGAAAACCTAAAAAACTTTTCCTCTGCCTATCACTCAAGAACACCTTGCTCCAAGCACTGGAATCTTGAAGAGCAACTTGAAAAATAGCGCAAACCTTTGAAGAAAACTCTGTTCATCCTTGCTCTTTTCTTCGAAGGCTGAGAAACATCGAGAAACTATTTTGTAAGAAGAGATTCATCTCCCTGGTCTCAACAACAACCCTTTAACCCTTCTATTATGTAAAAATGATAGTTTCGACCTCTGGAAGAGCTTCTTCTACCCAGCAACTTGGCTGCTCAAACCCTCGCCCCCATTTCGCCATTGCATCCTCCGCCTTGTTTACCGTTCGTGGCACAAAACATATGGTATATCTACTGAATCTTTTCAAGAGACTCTTACTTTCTCTTATGATATCTCTTACCACCGATCTGTCTTCCTCCTCACGCTTCAACTTATTTATAATTACCAGGGCATCTCCTTCAACACATATATCATCTAGGCTCAGATCGATAGCAAAAATGAATGACTGGAAGTAGGCACGCGCTTCCACCACCATCGAATCTAGGGCCTCCTAAATCGGGTAAGCACACGTTCCCATAACCAACCCTTCTTTATTTCTAATAACAACCCCTGTAATAGCCCTAGTTGGATTCTGTTGTAATGAAGCATCAAAATTTATTTTGAATTAATGATTCTTTGGGGGCTCCCAAGTGGCCTTTGTGGGTAAAGGTTTAACAATAAAATCCTGATTCAAAAACTTTATCTCTACTATGTATGCTCTGATGAACCCTACTACTTGTCCAACATTATCCTTTATACCTTCATGCTTTAATTTATTTCTATTATACCAAACTGCCCAATAAGATACGGCTAGCATTATGTTTTGAAAACTAGAATTAGTTATGATAAACTTTACCAACCATGACCTCCATTCTTGATGCATGCTTGCCTGTGAGATGCTCAATCCAAGCTGTTGAAGAACTTGTCTTGTGAGCATGCAGTCTCGAAAAAGATGCGAAACAGTTTCAACCTCCAAATTATAGATAGGGCATAGATTGTCTGAACGTATTTTTCTTAATTTCAGATCACTAAGTGTAGGAATGAAGTTGTTGACAGTTCGCCATAGGTGTATACGGATCTTGTTAGGCACTTCGATGTTCCATAATTTTGTGAATCCAGCTTGTAATTCTTGTTGTTATAAGTTGTTTGATGTCTGTATTGTTTTAAAAGGCTTTGTAACTTGCCAACGATAGCCCCACATTACCGAGTATTCTCCTGACTTGTCGTTCCAAATATTCACATCTTTGCCATTGCCAATCCTCCATCCGAGGCCCTCTTCCAAGATGTCTCATGCCCTCCAAATGCTCCACCAGGTAAAGGAAGGGTAAGTTCCTAACCTTGCGCTCATAAACTTGCCCTTAGGGTAATATTTTGCTTTTAATACGCGCGCTAAAATACTCGAAGGATTAGTGATTAGCTTCCATCCCCGCTTCGCTAGTAGGGCTTTATTAAAACATGATGCTTTTAAACCCAATCCCCTCATTCACCTTTGGGGTACACAACGAATTCCACGAGCACCAATGAATTCCTTTACTCATTCTTATATTTCAGCACAAAAACGACCCATTAAACTTTCTAGCTCATGACAAAAAGAATTTGGCAACAAAAAACACTACATTGCGTAAATTGAAATGGCCTGTAAAATGGATTTAATGGAAACCTCTTTCCCTTCAATGAAAAGATTGCGAATACTCCATGCCTTCATTCTCTCAATAATTTTCTCACGAATATCAACAAATGCTTCCTTCTTTCTCCTGCTGACCATTGTAGGTTACCCTAGGTATTTCTCTGGGTTATTAGCTATCCTCATTGCTAAGGTATCCCTGATGTGCTTCTTTCTTTCTTCTGTAACGTTCCCACTAAAATAAATCAACGATTTGTCACAATTTACTACCTGAACTAAGATCCCCGAACAAAAACCTAGGCTTTGCATCATTCGGTCAACAAAGACCCATTCTACCCTATTATAGGCTTTGCTCATGTCTAGCTTAAGGGCAAAATTTCCACCTCCTTGTTTTTTCTTTTGGAATGAGTGAAGTAATTCATATGCTACCAAAATATTATTAGTAATTTAACGTCTTGGCACGAAAACCCCTTGCGTCTCATCAATACAGGGATGAAGTGCCTTTCTAAACCTGTTTGCAATAACTTTGGAGATAATTTTAAAAATCACGTTGCACAAACTAACGGGGCAAAACTGTCCCATATTAACCGGATTTTGAACTTTAAGGATTAATACCATTGTTGTGTTATTAATCCCTTTCATATTTCTTCTGTGATTCAAAATATCAAGGCAATAATTCGTAACATCAGGCCCTACCAAAATTTTTGAAAGAAAAAAGCGGGGAATCCATCCTTACCAAAGGCTTTGAGAGGCGCCATTATTTTTAAAGCTTCAAGTATCTCCTCCTTCGTGAATAGAGCAATCAAATCATCATTTATATTCCTTGTAATACATGGTTGGATGCTATCCATCAATTCGCCACAGTTGCTAACCAGTTTAGACTCAAAAAGGTCTTTGAAATATTCGGTGGTGAGATTGAGTAAGGCATCGTCGCCCTCCACCCTTATCCCACTTGGACCTTTAAGACTCCGAACAATATTTTTCTTCTTCTTATAAGTTACAAACCTGTGAAAAAAGGATGTGTTTTTATCCCTCATCCTTAACAAATTGGCTCACGCACGTTGATCCAATACAATTCTTCTTTATTTGCTTCAATGCTCAGTGCCAACTTGACATCAACGAGTTCTGCAATTTAATCATCATCCGGGTCTTCATTCATGTGATCGCTAAGCTTAGCACTTGATCATCCCTATTTTTATGTAATCTTTTTTGAAAATATTTTTTCAAAGTTTTTAAACATGATCATACAAAAAAAAATTGAAGTGAACAAATGAACAAATAAAAACAACACAACATGAGTTCAAGTAAACAACGTCAAAAACACAATAAGATTATAATAAAAAAAATTAAAATACAACAAAAAACTACATCAGTCCAAACAACAAAACAAAAAATAAAATTAAAAAAACAAAAGTCCAATAAACCAACAACAATAACACATCAGTTCAAAAACCGTTATAAATTAGTTTAAGCTTCTTCTTTTGCTTCAAACACCTTCGATAAACTTGAAACATTTAGTAAAAATATCGAATGAGTTAGTTAAATAATAAAAATATGTTTGCAAAAATAAATTAAATGAATATTTAACTTTATAAACTAATGCTAAGTATATTAGCTTCTTGACCTTCGAGTATTTTGGATAAGTCTAGCAAATTAAAAAACAAAAGTGTTTGTTAAATTATGAGAATGCTTACTAATATAAATAACACAAAAACTTATTTTATGAATCAAAATTAATATATTACCGTCTTTCATGGTTTGAAGTTCATCAACATAGTCTTCAAAATCGATGGGATCATTAGATTTCTAAAGTTAATATTGTGTGTGTCCATTAATTTTTAAAACTTTTAATGGTAAAATTATATTTTTTCCTCCCAAAAATGATAAAAATTTGATTTAATTTTTTAAAAAATATAAAGATATAAACTATTAAAATAATAAAATTACATTTTACTATCGTAAAAACATATAATTTAATCTTTATTTCTCCTAAAAAAAATTTTGTGTCTTCGTGTGTTGGACCTCCATCACTTTCTTGTCATGAATAAATACATTTTTTTAAAGAATAATACATTAATGTTATGAATATTATTAAATGGATGTTCAACCTTTCATCTCCCTTGACTTTTAATCTTCCATCTTCTTTAACTTTTCATATTCTTGTAACTACTTTTTTCTATTTATGTATTAGAATATGAAGAGTTGAATCTCCCTATATATATAGAGGAGTATGCTACTTGTAAATGAGATGAAATATATAGAATACAATACATATTCTCTCTTTATTCCCATCTATTATCCTTGTGTTCTTTACATCATTATTATTATTTTATAACACATTATCAGCACGAGCTTGCTCGATAGTATTCAATACTTTATTGGAGAACAAGTAATCTAGACGTACAACGTTCTTGTTGAAGCAACAAGGTTAAGATATGTGAATTTCTCTGTGTGCTTGAAAAATTTTAAGATTTTAATATTCTTAATGAAAAAAAAGTTAAAATGATGCTCTTTTTTTTTTCGTATTTAAATATGAATTTATGTTTTATATATTCCATGATATGCTTGTTTATGATCTAAGACTTTGAATAAGATTGAAGTATCAACAACTTGAATATTCTTTCTTAAATATGTATATATTTCATAACATATGTCATTGACATGATTAAAAATAAAGTAATCATTTTTAAAAAATTTATTTTATTTGGTGACCTTTACCAAATGTACTACGTTGCCTATTAGATTATTATTTTTGACACTAGAGGCTCATTTTCAATATTTGGATATGTCATATGAAAAACTTAGAAAAAGTTAAATGTACTTGTACCTTATATATATCCAAATGCATATGATATAGCTTATGGCTATTTATTTCTTTGCGGATGAAATTTTCTATGGAAACCTTGATTATAGTAAATAAAATAATGTGATGTTTCTAGTTAATATTCCATAAAACATTTTTTGGATATTCTATTGTTATGTTGATTAAATTGTAAGGTTGATCTTAGTTATCATAAGATTTTAATAAATCTAGATATCATATTTCTATACTTAAGTTTGAATATACATGAATAATAGTACTTTCTCGCTTTAGTTGTTAGCTTAGAATATATAACTTGACACGAATAATTATGAGAAAGTTACCATTGTGAAAGTTCAATGATTATATCTACATGAAAAATTAAAAGTGTGAAACATCTAACTGTGAAAGATCCTCTTGATTATTGAATGATGTAATAATTTGAAAAATGATTTTACCATTAGAAAACGATAATACTAGCTAAAGCTTTCTATGATTGAAATATCTTATGTGCTCCTGCAGCAGCAATATTGTGAAAAGGCTTTAAAAAATATTTTGGAACGATCTCATGCGTTTTAGTGAAAAAGACTTCATTCCCTGAAGTGAATGTTACAACACATATCAACTATGAAAAATCAGAATATAGAAATCGTGGTTGTCGTTGTAATTAAGGATGTGGTTAGAGACATACTAATAATTGTTATCATAGTTGTTATAATAGCGATTCTTCTAACCACTAGAAAAAGAATAATAAGGAAAATCAAGGAAATTGAGGTTAAAAATATTCGAAGGTTATTGAAAATTCATGCTACTAATGTTGTATAAAAATGCATTGGTCACATACCTGTCCTTTGTTTAAGCATCTAGTAAAATTCTATCAAAGCATCCATTAAAAAAAAGGGAAATAATATTGAGATAAATTTTGTCCAAAATGATGAAATAGAGGATAATTTTTTCGGAAAAAGATGAAAATTTTCAATATGATGCTAAAGTTGACCATGCATATAAGGATGATTAATATGTTTTTAGTTTGTGTCAAAAAATTTTGTTGAGATCCAAGCATTGAAATTTAATTGTTTAATTTAAGAATCATTAGAATCAATGTCTACTTGATATTTGCTTGGGGATGATCTCTTTCTCTACATTACAAAGGATGCTTATAATCATACTTTTCATCAATGGTAACCTAAGTTAGTCTAATCAATTTCTTTTGAAATTTGATTTGATTTTTATTAAAAAATTTAATTTATATAATTCTCTATCCATAATTCTATGAATTTTTAAATCTCTTCACGTATTTAGTTATTGAGATTTTTATGTGGAGATAAATATTTTTATTTTTATTGGTTCATTTTAAATAGAATTGATTGGTTTAATTTTGATTTTAATTAAGATATATGATTATTGGGGGTAAAAATACTTGTCATGAATTTTGAGATATTCACATTGTTTGAATAGTTTCATAATTGCGGTGAAGATTACAAAATGTTTATGTTTTAACCTTTATAGTTGTAAAGTTACTTTAATCTGACATTATAATATTTTGCTTTTTGTTGTGTTATGGTGTATATAAAAATATATATTATCTAACCACAGTGATTTATTAATAACATGAATTTATTACTTATTATGTTTAATATATGTTTTATTTATACCTATTCATTTTATTTTTATATGAATAAATTAAGTATTCATTAAAGATATATAATAAAATGATTGCATGCTCCTGAAGAGTTAATATTTTACCTCCTTGAGATGCAAAATTTTGTAAAACATAAGATTATTTTTCAAATCAAGAAGATATATTTTGAAGGAAATTTTTATGTGTTTTACATTAAAAACATGGATAGAAATGACATAAGATACTCATGTTTTTGTATTATAAATATTCTCAGAAGGAATACATTACACTTATATGAATAACATATGAGATAGTGAAAAGAAGTTCATAGTGTTGGTATGACCGGTTAGACCATCCCGAGTCAATGTTGATGTAAAATAATTTGATACAATTTTATATGATTTTATTGAAGAATTAGAAGTTATATTTTAATAATTTTCATCATACTAGTTATTTGGACAACATATTGATCTAACACTAGCTAAAGTTAGAGGTCGGTTGCATTTTTCAATGATAACCAAATAATATATGAGCTCATGTATCACATGTGTGCAACCCGAAGTTCGCGATACAATTTCTTGAAATAATTTGATTGTGCACAATCTCTATAGAATTCAATTTGTGCTAACAACGTTGGTGCATTATTCAATGATAACCAAATAATATATGAGCTCATGTATCACATGTGTGCAACCCGAAGTTCGCGATACAATTTCTTGAAATAATTTGATTATGCACAATCTCTATAGAATGCAATTTGTGCTAACAACGCTGGTGCATTATATCCCTAGCATGATTTTCGTAGTTTTAGCTGGGATAATTTTAAGTTGTCTATTGCCTATATATGTTATATTTAATGGTTAGCAAAACTATGCCTCCATTTAGTTGCTTAACCATTAATATAAGAATTGCTTTACAATAAACATATAATTTTATTTGCATCAAGCCAACATGTAAGAAATATTTGTCTAGTGAGAATTGACTTTTATTTATAAGTCAATGGATTCCATCTAAGAATATATGGATGTGCAATATCTATTTCATATTCTGTCATAATGCACTAAGATGGATCATCTAATTTGAAGAAATTTTAGAATTTTCATTAGATATTGGAGGGAGATATATTTATAATTTTGAAAAAAAAAGTATTGTTATGTTGCAAATTTTCTCAACATTAAGGGGAGAAAAATTAATTAAATAATTATGTCATCATTTTTCGTTTGTGATCCTCACTAATATTATGTGCACGAAGTTTGAAGGATAAAAATTATTTGCTAGATATGTTTAGTGATGACATTTAGAGATTCCATATACTAGTTGATACATATACGAGCTAAAATGCTCCAAATAATTATATGTCCCAGAAGGACAATGTGATAAAAAATAAGTCTTGAGCATGCTAGAAGCATGACAAGCTAGTCGACTCCATAAAATAAAATAAAAATCATTGAAAGAAAGGAGAAAGAAATGAAGATGGTCACATACTAAAAGGAGGCGGATACTCCTGAAGAGGTCCAAGGCATAACTTTTAATAAAATCCTAGAAGAAGTTCAGGTACCTGAAATTATGAATATAATGAAATATCTCAATTAGTTATGTCATAACTAAATATGATGGAGTTGAAAAAAATGAAATTGTTGTCTACAACGATAATATACGTAAAACACTTCAATATTATGGAAAAGTGAGGATCTTGAATAAAAATATACTTGAAAGCATTGAGATGAGAACAAGTCATCAAAAATAAATAAGTGTTTCTATTATAACTTATGAAATGTATATTAGTCAAGAAGTCCAAACACCCGGAAGGTGTAAAACCAAGAGGAGTACAATTTAGCATAATAGCGGAAAAAAAATACAAATCATAATATATAGAATTGATTTGTAACAAGAACGTTCACAAGACACCTGGTATTGATTATGAATAGACATACTCTCATGTGGTAGATGCAATTACTTTTAGGTTCTTAATTAGTCTTGCAATAAGAGAAGGGCTTGATTTACACCTAATGGATGTAGCTACAACTTATTTATATGGCCCACTTGATAATAACATTTACATGAAACTCCTAGAAAGTTTTAATCTGCCAGAAGCAGTTAATTCAGGTTCTTGAGAACATTACTCAATCAAATTAAACAAATTCTCATATTCTCATATCCATCCTTTATCTATTATTTTTGTTTATAATACGTTATCATTTTTCAATAATACTAGTTATTTGTCTTCGAGAAAATGATGAAGATTTTTTTTGGTCCTGAAGTACCATATTTAAGTGCTATTGGTGCATTGATGTAATTTGCTAGTCATACACGACCTGATATATCATTTGCTGTCAACTTATTAGCAAGATTTAACTCTTGTCCAACCCGAAGACATTGGAATGGAGTTAAGCATGTTTTTTTGTTATCTTCAAGGACAAGAGATATGAATTTATTTTTCGTAATCTATCCAAAACATAATTAGTTGGTTTTGTAGATGCAGGGTACTTATCTGATCCTTACAATGCTCGATCACAAACTGGTTATGTTTTCACATATGGTGGTACTGCAATTTCTTACCACTCTATGAAACAAACAATTACTGCTACATTTGAGAAATTAATTTTCAACATTGGATTTCATTGTTTCAAAGATCCTAAGTGATGGTTACATGAGGGGGAGTAAATTCACACACTATATATATATATATATGATTGTGATATACTATGTATTAAAGGATTATGTACTATTTTTTCCTTTACTAGGTTTTTGTCCCATAGGATTTTTCCTAGTAAGGTTTTTAATGAGGCATATCTTTTATACAATGAACATTCAAAGGGGAGTATTATGAATATTATTAAATGGATATTCAACTTTTCATCTCCCTTGACCTTTAACCTTTCATATTCTTGTAACTACTTTTTCCCATTTATGTATTAGAATATGAAGAGTTGATTCTTACTATATATATAGATGAGTATGCTACTTGTAAATGGGATAAAATATATAGAATACAATATATATTCTCTCTTTATTCTCATCTATTATCCTTGTGTTCTTTATATCAGTATTATTATTTTGTAACATTTATAATTATTAATTTTAAACTCATTCTTATGTATTGCTATAAATCTGTAAAAGTAGACACTCACTTTGTCGGTGCATGTATTTATTCTGCCTCTAAAATAAAAACTTGTGTCTGATTTGTCCTTTTCTTTTCTTTTTTTGATTCAAATTATTTGACCCTTTTAATAAGAAATGTTAAAGTGACAGGCACATTTTAATTGGCCAATATTCTGCTTTGACAAGGGAATCAGAACTCTTGTAGACATTTAAATATTATTTTGAATTCAACTTTTAAAATAAATTAAAAAAGTTTTAAAATTTCATTAAAAAAAGCAATTAAGTTTTATCTTTTCTTTTTCATGGATACTTGAAATTTTAAAATATATTAAAAATATTTTTAAAATTTTTTAAAAAAATAATTAAACCCCTACTCTTATTATAATTTTTAAAAAATTATAAATAATAATAAAAAATAATTTTTAGAAAAATTATTAAATTTTAATAAAAAATTAAAAAATTTAAAATTTATTAAAATTTAGAATTTTTTATAAAAATCGTAAAAAAATAAAAAAAAAATTGTAAAATTTTATAAAAATCATAAAAAATTTATAAAATACATCAAAAAGTCTTTTTAACAATAAACTTTAACGATTGACCATTAAAGTTAACGACCCTTAATTTTTTTCAATTAAACTAATCACGTATCACAACACAGAAAAACATGTGGCGAAAAATGATAAATTCAATAAAAGTTATAGAAAAATTATAAAATGTTTCTTTTGGTACGATAGTTTTTATAAATTTTTTACGAAATTTATATTTCTTTACATTTTATATAATTTTCTTACGACTATATAAAATTTTATAATTTTTTATATTTCTATATATTTTATAACTTTTTACGATTTTATAAAATTTTACAATTTTTTATATTTTTTTCTAATTTTTAATATTTATTTTTATTAAAATTTAATAATATTTATAGCTTTTATTATAATATTTGCATTAGTATCACTCTCAATCGAGTCACCAATTTGGTCAAAAAATTATGGAAATATCATTCTCTGATTAAAAAAAGTTATATTATTCGAAGGTATTTTTTTACTTTCATTTTAAGAAAAACCAATTAAAATATTATGCATATGATGGAATTTGAACCTACATCAATTGAGTTATTAAACTCTTAAATTTACCACTTAGCCAAAATTTCATTTTGATAAATTGTATACAATTTTTTTAATATACACAATTTATTCTCTACATCAATTGTATAATTAGTTTCAAATCATATATTTTATTATTTATTGCATGTTACTTTTAAATAGACATTCATGTTTTAAATTAATGGTCTCCACACGCGCACATATAAGATAGAATTTCTTGTTAGCTGAATTTGATTCATGAATCAATTTAACACTACTAAATTTAAAAAATTATTAAAAATAAAAAAAATAATAATAACAAATTTTATTACAAGGAGATTTATGGTTTTTTACTAATTCTACAAATTGTTTTAATTAAATATCTTAAATTACATTCCACCTTAATTTAATATATTTAAATAAAACAATTTATAGAGTTAGTAAAAAATTTTAAAATGGATAGATGGCAAACTATAATTATTAATAATTTAGTTAAAGTTCAATAATGTTTACGAATGGATAGGAAATAACTTGCTCACTATTTATAATGAAAACTATAATGTGGACAAGTTTGTTTATTTGTGAAACCAGTTTAGAAAAACAAACAAAATACATAAAAATGTTATTTTTTTTTATCTTTTTAAGGATAATTGGTCTTGTATTAAATATTGAGCTTTTTTTTTTGAGAAAATATATTACTTAGATTTTGGAATATAATATTCAAGTATTGTAGAGAAAGACAAAACACAAGAACACGTGTCGGTCTGAAACAACACCAAATTACGCTCTGCCGGTTGCCATTTCATTTCAAGCATCGGGCTTCCAAAGCTATTTGACGTTCGGTTGCCGGAACAGTCATTCATTTGACGTTCGGCCAACAATTTTTTTTTATAAATTTTTTTAATGAAAATAATATACTTATTTTTATTTTATATTTTTTACATATTTTTATTTTTATTTTTATATTTTTTTTAATTTATTCTAATTGTTTGTGAAAAAAGTACCATGTGAATTTTTGTTCTATATTTTAGATTGCATTAAAATGTTACATAAATTAAATTTTTATTGAATTGAGTTAATTGACAAAAGCTTTACTTTTTTTTTAATGTTTTATGTCTATTTTGTTATTTATATTCGAAATTTGAGATTTATAATTCTGGTATAAATATGAAAGTAGTATTAAATTCTCATGCTACTTTCTAATAAATTTGTTTGTTGCCATCCTTTCTAATTTCCCTCCTACATTTACTGATCTCTTTTTACTTTTCAGCCATCCCTTCACCAACATAGATTTACCTGCTTAGTGCTTACACAGATACTTACGTATCTTCTTCTGAGATAGCCCCTCAATAGTATGGGCTTACTTAATTTTTTATAAATTTTTTTAAGAATTGTATTATTTATATATTTTTATTATTTATGATTTTTTAAATCTATATTAACATGTATAGTTAATTTATTCATGTAGAATGTCACATGTCAATTCTCATTTTTTTTGTAAGTTAAGTCAATGCCTATTAATGGTCAAATTGATTAGCGATAATTTCTGTTGATGGAAGGGTCTAGATGGGATCATTCAAGGCTTAATCAAGTGAAATTTATTTTTTATGGTTTAATTGATTTTTTTTATCTTTCAGAGAAAAAAAAATTACCCTTTAACCTTTTAAATATTTGAAGAATTTTTTCATGATTTTTAGAATAATAATTTTTAAATTATTTACTGATGTGACATATAAAAAATAATGTAACATCAGCTATGAAGAGTTGAAGGTCAATTTACTCAAAAAAAGAGATCAAATTGAATAAAAATGTAAAGATAAAGAGTTAAATTTATCATTATACCGTTTATACAAAATAACAAAATAATCATGTAACAAATAATTTAACGGGTACTATTTGACTCATTCGTGTGATGTAGGAGGGTTAGGTTACCCATTGTTTCAGTATAAGGACTAAAATGTAATTTGAAACACAATACAAGGACTGCTATGGTAGTTTTATCTTTTGATTGTTAAAATACATGGTCAAGTGAAGTAAAGAAGGCTATGCGTTTTCAGTTTTAGACGGTAGAAAATTAGTTGCCGTAATATCTGGACTCCGTGAAATAAATTAACCCCACAAAATTAAAAAAATGGAAAATCCCCTTCTCTCTCCTCTTCTCCCATCGCTTTAAAAAAATCCATCTTTTTCGACTTTTCTTGTTCTCTCCACAAGAAGCCAAAAGCTAAACCGTTACTCCAATTTCTCAGGAAAAACAAAAACAAAAAGGAAATATCTTTCCTTTTCCCTTCATTTCTTAATCTCAAAAAGCAAAGAAGAAGAAGAAAAAGAAAAGCCCATTTTTTTCTCTCTTATTATTATCATCATCATCTCTCTCCATCGTCTAGTTTTGCTTTGCACGAATGAGACATGAAGAAACCAAGAAATGGGCATTCCATCGTGTACGTGACATGTCGAAACGACTGCAATAATGGCAGGAACGAGTCTGTCAAACCCAACAGAGACACTACCATCAAGACCAAGAACAACAACAATAACAACGACAAGAATAATTTGATCAATGGAAAGAGTCTCTATGAGCTCTCCTTGTCCGTTATTATCTCCCTTTGGTGTCTCATCTTCTTGTTCTACTTTCGACTTGGTCACAGCCATGAAAATGGAGGTAAAAAAAAAACATAATTATAAATGTGTTTAGATGTTGATTCAAGATTTCATTTATAAATATAGTTGTGTCTTGTTCAGGAAATTCACATCCTGAGAACCAAACAGCATCTGCTCCTAGTGTTGGTCATAATGAAAAGCTTTGTAATGATGCAAATAGAGAAGATAACTGTACGAATCGAATGTTGTTAGAGCTTAACAAGTCAGTGAGTTACAATAACTCCACTTATCAGAAGTTTGTGAAGTATGAATACTCTTTCTGCAAAACAAGCAGGCTTGATGAAGTGATTCTCAAAGTTTTGGGTTACACTGCTTTTTGTTGCGACATAGTTGAACAAAAGGAGCATAATGTAAGAAAAGAAATGGAACCCCCTAATCTGAAAAGCTCTTCATCTTATCTCAAATTCGATGAATTCCGGAATATAACAAGGCAAGCGAAAGAGGGTGACCCTTCGGGCACGTTTAAGATCACTCATCGTCTTGAATCCGACGGTTCTGAGTACAATTATGCATCTACATTGAAAGGTGCCAAAGTTGTTGCACACAACAAGGAAGCAAAAGGTGCAAACAACATATTGGGAAAAGACCATGATCAGTATTTAAGAAATCCTTGTACCGTGGAAGGAAAGTATGTTGTGATTGAGTTAGCAGAGGAGACGTTGGTTGATGCTGTTAAAATCGCTAATTTCGAACATCATTCTTCGAATTTCAAGGAATTCGAGTTGTATGGTAGTTTGAATTATCCAACTGATACATGGTCTCCATTAGGAAAGTTTGTTGCTGCTAATGTGAAGCAAATTCAGACCTTTACACTATCAGAACCAAAATGGTTGAGGTATTTAAAGTTAAATCTACTAAGTCATTACGGTTCGGATTTTTACTGCACGTTGAGTGTTGTAGAGGTATATGGTGTCGATGCAATCGAGAGGATGCTCGAAGATCTATTTGTTCCATCCGAACAACATGTCACGAAATCAACAGATTCTAATTCAACAGGACCTTCTGTAAAACCAGATGCGAGTTCCCATGATGGTAAAAGAAATGACGAGGCTCAAACTGCTGCTTCCGGGATAGACAATGCCGAGGATGTTCAAAAGCTCAATGAGACTGCAACGAAGAATCCAGTTACCACACGAAGGATTCCCGATCCTTTAACTGAAATTAAACAACTACCTGTTGGTAGAATACCTAGTGACACTGTCTTAAAGATATTGATGCAGAAAGTGAGGTCTCTTGATTTGAACTTATCTGTTTTGGAAGAGTATATCAAAGAATTAAACCGAAGAGAAGGCGATGCTTTACCGGAGCTCAATTCCGAGTTATCAAGAATTTCTCTACTTTTGGAGAAAAGCAAAACAGAAATAAAAGATCTCATGCATTGGAAAGAAGCAATGGTACTGTAAAAATTCTGTTTCTTCTTTACCAACATAGGTTTCCTTAATGAATAAAAGGTTACATCTTTGTCTTATCCCTTTCAGGAAAGAGAATTTGCAGACCTTGAATCATGGAAAACTGTGGTTTCTGCTAGTATAAGTACATTGGTTAGAGAGAACAACATGTTAAGGTTAGAAATCTATACATACCTACCTACATACATACATACATATATACATCATGCATGCATACATACATACATACATACATACATACATATTTGCATGCATGCAATGTATATCTGACATGATTCACTTTTGTTTTGTGGCCAAACAGATTAGATGTTGAAAAGGTTGTACATGATCAAGCAAGTTTGGAGACAAAAGAACATGCTGTATTAGCAGTAAGTCTTTTCTTTGTTTGCATTGCCATTCTGAAGTTAGTTTCGAGCCGAGTCACGATGTTTTTGACAGACACCGAGCGGTCAGAAAAGGTATACCGGACGAGCCAAGGTTGGGTTTTGATACTTGTTAGTAGCAGTATGACAATATTCATTACTTTGCTGTCTGGGTAAACTGGGGTGTGGTTGGTAGAGATACACATTCTTTGATTAGCATTTAGCTTGATAAAAACCCTCAATGTAACAGGAGTGTAGTGTTTTTCTATATCAGGGATTATGACTGTGTATCAACATTGTGAATATTTTGTCTCTGGTAATTCATCTGTTCATCTACAATCTTTACATAATAGATGGGCTAAAGACCCAACAATTTTGGATACAATACAATACCAAAATAATGACTAATATATGATAAAATATTTAACACTTTAAACACAATTAAAAAGATGTATTTTCAGACAAGTGAAACAATGGTCCATGCTCGGTTTATACTATTCATTCTTGTATCTATTTTAGGTTGTAATGTTAGAATCAGATTAAATTGGTTATTTGGTTGGATGGGTGGTATAGAATCAAATATTAAACTGTTATGAATTTGTTATACCTTATGTAACGGTCCTCGCAGATGTCACAGCGTATCTTGTGAACCTCACAACGTACTCATAGAGAGCTTGATACGTGTCTCCTAATAAAGCTAACGATATGGCGAGCCTTGGTTTAGTTTGCTAACCTTAGTTTGGTGAACTTTGGAGCTGAGCATCTCCGTTGAGATTATATGAAGACCACGTGGAGTCCTAGAGTAATTGATTACCAGTCGTCCTAAAACGTCTTATCCTAGAACCTAGCATTACCGTCATTGCTAGAAGTATAAAATAACAACTAGATTATCAGACTCTTCCCCAAATAAATCTCTTCCTCCAACCTTCACCTTACCTTCCTCCATTTGGTGATTGTCTTCCTCATTTGTCCACCTCACTGGTTAACAATTAATGTGGTAAGCATGGATAGACATGGCAAACCCAAGTATTAGTGATCCTCCCAACACCGAGTTTGATCCCACCAACGACCAAGCTATAGACCCCACTGGTTGTAACACAGGAGAAAATATAGATCAAATCAGATCAACCCAAAACCCGGATCACTTAATGACAACCAAGACACAAACATACAAAATCAAATCAACTTTCAAAACCAAAACCAAAAAAATCCCTACTAGCAAAACCCATACCAACACTTCTATCAATACCTCCCATGTTATTATAACCCCTAGAACTAACATCACACCGGAGCATCGCCAATCGACCAAGGATCTCAGCATCATCATTCTGGTAGTCAACAATATCTAGACACGTAAGAGAGAATAAGATTTATGGAGAAACAAGTTTCCTCTCAAGAAAGAGATACAAAGAACAACAAAAGTTTAACTAGAAGCAAATGGATAGACAAAAGCAAGTAGATGAAAGAAATGAAAAGCTTACCGAGGAGCTAAGGGTAGGTAGAATGAATCGTGATCAAAACCCAAGGCATGGAGGGGATGAATCTATCCATTTCTATTATTATTGTCAACATACAAACCAAGGTAACAAAATGTAATAGATGATATTGACATGGATAATAGTTATGATGAAGACTATGATAATAATTATAGCTATTCTAGTGGCATCAGTATCTCAATTTCAATTCAAACATGTGTTTGATTTTGTTGAAAGTTGGTTGGCAATGCAACAGCATGAAGCTTATTTTGTTAATAGCAAGGAATCTTTTTTGAATGTAACTTAGTTGTTTTGTAACAAGTTAATTATGTTAGTTTGGATGTAATTTTGTTATTTTTAAGGTAAGTCAACTACTTAGCTAATTTAGTAGCTTCTTAGGTAATGATTAAGCTGATTTTTATAGCTTATACAATTGTACAAGCAACCTTTGTATTGCCCCAATAATATGGAATCTGTTTTAAGCATTGTAATTGTTTCAAATATGGTAGGAGAAGTTATTAGATTTTCTTTGTCATCAGATTTGTGTTTTTGCTTCTGTTTTTCATCTTTCAACTCCATTTTTCTTTGTTTTAATCTTAGACAAAGCTGATAAACTCAACAAATAGTATCGAGAGTCTGTTATATTTGAGGGCCTTTACTGTGAGTTGTTTGTTTTTCTGTTGTGTGTTTGAAAGGAAAGAAACATAAGCCTTTTTGTTGTTTTTTATTACTGAAAATTATGAGTTTCCCACCACCACCTGTCTTTGCTAGTGAAAACTACAATATTTGGGTTGTGAAGATGAAGACTTACCTACAAGCACATGATCTATAGAGTGTGGTTCAAATTGACACAGAGCCACCACCTTTGAGAGCTAATCCAACCATAGATTAGATCAGGCAACATAATGAGGATTGTGTCAATAAGTATAAGACAATGTCATGTTTGCAGAATAGGGTCTCAAATGTAATCTTCACAAGGATAATGGCTTGTGACCCTCCAAAGCAAGCTTGAGACAAGCTGAAAGAAGAGTTTCAAGGATCTGACAAAACAAGGCAGCAACAGTTAATCAACTTGAGGAGGGACTTTGAGAACTTGAAAATGAAAGAGTCTGAATCCATCAAGTTGTACTCTAATAGGATAATGGCCACAGTCAACAACATCAGACTGTTAAGAGATTATTTCAGTGATAGAATAATTGTTAAGAAGGTTATTATAACACTCCTTGAGAAGTATGAGTCAAAGATTTCTTCATTTGAGGATTTAAAGGATTTGTCAACCATCTCCTTAATAGAGTTGATAAATGCTCTTTATGCACAAAAGCAAAGAAGGGCCAACAGGATGGAGAAGCACTCTGATTTAGCCTTTCAAGCTAAAAGTAAAGATAGCTCAAGCTTAAGCTCAAGCTACAAGGGAAAGAAGCTTTGGTTTGAAAAGAAAGAGAAGCCAAAGAAGGATGCTGGCAAGAAGAAGTTTCCACCATGCATTCACTGCAAGAAGTCAACTCATTTGGAAAAATATTGCTAGTACATGCCTGATATTTAGTGTAGAAGCTGCAAGCAGCTTGGTCACATGGAAAAGGTTTGCAAAAATAAGAGAAGAGCACAACCACAGCAGCAAAACCAAGCTTAAGCTGTTGAAGATGTTCAAGCTCAGGATGAGTATGCTTTTACAGCTTCTTGTTTTCAAGTTCGAGTAAAGTTAGAAAGAGTTTGTTGATTGATAGTAGTTGCACTCATCACATGGCATCAGATGAAGGCATGTTTAAGGATTTAGATATCGGCTTTGTGTCCAAGGTCAGAATTGGGAATGGTGAGTTCATTGAGGCCAAGGGTAAAGGGAAAGCTATGATCTGCACTCAGTCAAGTAACAAGACTATTTCAGATGTCCTTTTTGTACCTAACATTGATCAAAATTTATTAGGGTTAGTTAGCTGATAGAGAAAGGTTATTCTCTTATCTTTAAGAACAAAACTTGTGTGATTGAGGACTCATTTGGTCAAGAGCTAATTACAGTAGCTATGAATGATAGATGTTTTGTTTTGGATGTGAATCGATTAGATGTGAAGGCTTATGCTTGTTTAGCTGATAAGTCATGTTTGTGGCACAAAAGGTTGGGGAATGTGAACTATAAGTCACTTGGTTTGCTGCATAAGATGAGTCTAGTTGAAGACATGGCCAAAGTAAAGGTCAAAAATGAAGTTTGTGAAATCTTTCTGCTTGGTAAGTAGACTAGACTACCTTTTCCAGTCAACAAGGCATGGAGAGCATAAGAGAGGCTTCAATTGGTCTATACTGACATTTATGGACCTATGAAGACCTCTTCATTGAATGACAATAGGCATTTTGTGCTGTTCATTAATGATTGTACCAAATTTTGTTGGGTAAATTTCTTGAAGCAGAAGTCAGAAGTGGTTGATGTCTTTTGCAAGTTCAAGGCCTTTGTTGAGAATCAAGCAAGCTATAAGTTGAAGGTTTTGAGATCAGACAATGAGACTGAGTATGTGTCTCAAAGGTTTTAGAAGATTTGTGATAAAGCTAGAATTCAACATCAGTTAACAACCATCTATGCACCACAGCAGAATGGTGTTTGTAAAAGGAAGAATAGGACTATCCTTGATATGGCAAGGTGTCTATTGTTTGAAGGCAAAATGCCTAACATCTTTTGGGCTGAGGTAGTAAACACCTCAGTATACTTGCTCAATAGATTGCCAACAAATGCAGTCAAAGAAGAAACACCATTTGAAGCCTGGTTTGGACATAAGCCTACTGTCTCACACTTGAAAGTGTTTGGTTGCTTATGCTACAAACTTGTACAACCTAACAAGAGAACCAAGCTAGAAAGGAGGTCTATGCCTAGAGTTTTTCTTGGGTACAACAGCATAAAGAATAGGTACAAGGTCTTTGATCCATCCACTAAAAGGATTGTTGTGAGCAGAGATGTGAAGTTTAATGAAGACAACTATTGGAAATGGAACGGAACAGATGTAAGCTTGTATGTGCAAGACCAGCATGACCTTGAGTTACAGCATGTTGAGAATGAAGTTGAAATTGAGGATGAGTATGATAATGTACTTGTTAGAGGTACAAGGTCTATCACAAACATCTATCAATTATGTGACATGACCATTGTGGAGCCTTCCTCTTTTGATGAAGCTGCAAATGAAGTCTGCTGGAAAGAAGCAATGCAGGTAGAAATGGAAATGATTCACAAGAATGACATATAGGAGTTGGTTAATAGGCCAGTGGGAAGAGAAGTCATTGGCATAAAGTGGGTGCTCAGGACCAAGCACAATGCTGATAGGTCACTGAACAAACATAAAGCAAGGTTGATTGTAATGGGATATAACCAACAATATGGTGTTGATTTCTCAAAAACCTTTGCACCTGTTGCAAGGTTGGACACCATAAATCTCTTCCCTCAACCTTCACCTTACCTTCCTCCATTTGGCCATCATCTTCCTCCTTTGTTCACCTCACTGGTTAACAAAATTGATACAAAAATGAAACTGAGATAAAAAAAAATCAATGGTTGAATTGATCAGATTGGTTTTATAAATTTTTTTATAATTTTTATTTAATTACTGTGGTGATTTAATCAGATAAATCAATAATTGATTATCTAACCAGTTCAACCATCAGTTTAACATTATCTATTTTATACTATTAAAAAGAATCAAATAAGGACAAATTGGAACAAGTTAACATTATCTATTTAAAAAATGTCATGAAAATTATTATTTTTTCATTTAAAGATCAACTCCAAACAAATATTAACTTCATTCTAGTTTGACTTTATTTGATTCTTTTTAATAGTATAGAGACAATTTATCCATTTAATAGTAAAGGACTATAATTTAATCTAGTTCCTATAATAGAAGGACCTACCAAGTAAATTTATCATTTTAATAATTTATTGTTGGCTTAATGGTAGATAATACCCTCAAAGAATTTCAAAAAAGAATCAATTAAGCCCCTCCTAACTTTTTGCACTCAATTGAGCCCTTATGACAATTTTGACTAGCGAGACCCTTTGACCAACAAGTCTGACGTGAGGATCCACATCAACAAGAGAAGTTCAAAAAAATAAAAAAAATATTTTAATATTATTTTAAAAAGTAAGTCCATAATGAATATGGATAAATGCGTGTCCATATTCAAATGGACCTGGACAATTGTGTGTCCAAGTTCATTCTTTTTTTAAAAATATTTTAAAAATACTTTTTTTGAAAATTTTGTTTTTTTTTTCAAATGATGTTGACGTGGTACTTGTTAACAACCATGTCAACATTGTCATTAGTTACTAATAATCAATGTTGATTAAAGGGTCTAAGTAGTCAAAATTATCAATTTAGAAGCTAAATTTGGTATAAAAAGTCGAGAGGAACTTAATTTTTTTTTAAAAAAAATTCTTTTGAGGGCATTTTAATATTTTTTTCATAGTCAAAATTCAATTAATGGTAGTGCTAAAACTATCTCTATCATTTTTTTTTCCAAAATACACATTTAAATATTGATGATTAAATTTTTACTATAATTGTATCTCAATTATTCAATTTTAGTTTGTTTGACCAATAAGTATAAAGTTTAATGGTTAGACATATTATACTCTTAAAAAAAGAATACAAGTTTAAATTTTGAAAACAACCATGAACATGAACTGTGAAATGGACATAAAAAATATATATTAAAAAACAAAGTATATTCAGTCCAAAAAAATTAACATGAAAAATGATACGACTATTGTGGAAGGCAATATATGAGTGACAATGATTTTGAAATCAAATCAGATCAGTCAATCAAACCGATTAGATTGAAAATTAGTCTATATACAAACCTAATTAAATGGATTAAACCAACCTCTAAGCGAAATATTTGAAACTAGTAAAAAACAAAAAATTGGAGCAAAAAACATTGGTTGAACCTATTTATAATTTTTTAATAATTTATTATTTTTTTAAAATTTTAATTATTTATTTAATTATTGTTGGACTAGTGATCAAATCGATAATCTAACTGATTTGATCATAATTCATTGTTTAAACATTGATGAGTGCCATTGCCACCTTCAAATATTGAAGATAGCATATGAAATTGATAAGGTTTAATGCATATTTTAGTCGTTAAAGTATATCATTTTTTTCACATTGATCCTTAAAGTTTTTTTTCTCACTTTAGTCCCTAACGTTATCAGACGTTTTTATTCAATCCTTTGAATGTTAAAAAATAATTGGAAAATAGAACCAATCTTAAATTGCCACATGTCATACGCTAACGTCACAATGACATCATCATCCGAAAAAACTTAAAAATCTTTAAAAATTATAAAAATTTTACAAAAAGATTAAAAGATTTAAATAATTTTATAAAAAAATTAAAAATATGTTAGACTTTTTAAAAATGGTAATAAATAATAAAATATTATAAACCTTATTAAAAATTTTAGAAAATAGTAAATTTTATTATATCTTGGTATAAAGTATACATTTGCTAAACATATTTAAAAATATTAAAATTTTGATATAAAACTGCATTTAATGAAAAATACAATCAATTTTTATAAAACTGTATTTTAAAAATATTTTTATAAAATTTATATCAAAATCAAATTTTTAATGTTGGAGTCCAATTTTAATCGAGCCCAACTTAATAGAAAAATCCCAAAAATAATAATAAAATAAAATACTTTTTTAATTAAATTTATTTAATTAAAAAAAGTCCAATACAAAAAAAATACCCAATTACCCAATTACACCCTAACCCAAAATCAACACAAGCCCAAATGACCCAAATCTTAAACTAGAGAGAGAAACCCTAATTTGTTAGGGTTTCCAACACCCACCACTCACCCACTTGCCCATTTGATGTCCCATCACCACTTGCCTTTGCCACCACCTGCCACCACCACGTGATCACCTGCAAAAATAAAGAGAAGAGACAGAAGCAAGAACAAAAAATGCATGTATCCATTCGGCTATAAAAAGCCATGTAAAAGTTGTAAAAGAGGCTTCTTTCGCCTTCAATTTTTAGGAAGAACATATCAATAAAATACCAAATAGAAGATTTCAAGGTATCCCTTTGTTTCACATACATTCGCATATACATTTTTTTTATATATTTTTCCCTTTTTATTATTCATTTTTTTCACTTCAAAAAGTAAAGAAAAATAAATAAAAAGAAGAAATAAAGTTAGGGTTTCGTACCTTTTGTCCACACCGTCGATTATCGGAGCGACGAACGGTGCCCCTTCGAACTCACCCATATTCGAAAGGGGGTGCTTCGATGTGGGTAAATCTGTAAAGAAAAAAATAAAACAAAATCATCAAAAAAACTTAAAAAAAAACAAATTTGAAAATAAAAAATAAATTTTAAATAAAAATCACTTTTTTGTCTTACCTTTCTTAGAAAATATGGCTAGATCTATCAAGATCTAGCCCTTATCTATGTTTTAGACAAAAACAAATAAAAAAAACGAATGATTTTTACCTTAGCGCTGTCGTGCACGGCGTCGACCGACGGCAAACAAAAATCGGCGGACCATTGACCGGTCATGGTCGACCTTGAACAAAGAGGGGAGAGAGAAGAGAGGACTTTTTTTGGGGTTTTTGAAGAGAAAGAGGAGAAAATGGAAAAAAAAAGACAGAGATTAAAAGGGTTTATATCGGCTCCCAAAATGACGTCGTTTTGGGCCTATGTCTAGGATCAGATTTTTTTTTAAAATGAGTAATTTCCCTTTTGGTCCTTCTACATTTTTATTTGTTTTAATTTAATCCTTTTATGTTATTTTTAACATATTTCAATTTTGCCCAATAATTTTAAAATGATTTTCAATTTGGTCCTTGACTCAAAAATGGTCCAGAGGTTGTCACGTGCAAACTTTTGGGTTTATTGCTTAGGAGGTCCCTAAACTTTTCAAAAATCACATTTTAACCCCTAAACTTTCTAAAAATTCAAATTTAACCCTCATATTTTTCAAAAATTACATTTTAAACTTAAACTTTCCAAAAAAAATATTTTTAACCCCCACACTATCCAAAAATTACATTTTAACCCCCTAAACTTTCCTAAAATCACATTTTAACCCCCAAATTTTTAAAAAATTACATTTTAACCTAAATTTTTTGAAACTTCATTTTTCGACCCCATTTTTTTATTTTCTTTTTTTTTGATATTTTGTACATAAAATTAAATTATTTTCTTCATATTTTAAATTAATCCTGTTATTTTCTCATTGTTTTTTATTTGCGATTCTTTCGTATTTCGTATTTTATTAATTTCATGCTTAAGTTTTGCATATTTATTTATACGTATAATTGTTCTTTCTTTGGGTTATTTAATTTTGCCATTAATTGTACATTCGTATTTAATTTACGCACTCATCTTTAAATTAAAATTATTTCTGTCTCAAAAAAAATATACCAATAATTTTAAAATCGAGGCAATATTCCTATATTTCAGATTTTGAAAATTTGTGCCTTAACTTACTAGGCACGATTTTTTTCTTTAAACCAGAATAATCGAATACCATGTTCAAGGTTTGAAATTGGCAACGAAGGAATGCTCGTTATTTTCGGATCTCGAAATGTTATGTCCTAACTCACTGGATGTGACTTCCTTCTTAAACATGTACGTCAAATAAATCATGCATTTAAGGATCGTATTTTAAATTTTACTCGATTTTTCAAATATTTAATAAATCAAGACCGGATAATAATCGACGTGGTATCAATTTTAGGCGTGTGAGGGTGCTAATCCTTCCTCACACGTAACTGACTCCCGAACCCATTTTCTGGATTACGAAGACCAAAATATTTTTCAAAACGGGTTTTAATCGTTTTATGGATCTAATCACACCGAATAAAAGATTGGTGGTGACTCCCATTTTTCGATCATTAAAAAATATTTTCGAGATTGTTTTTTTCTTTTCGAAAAAAAACGTTTCGACAGTTTGGCGACTCCACTGGTGACTAGTAAGAGAGTCAAGCCAGAAGTCGATTATTTTCGAGTCCTTTTGTTAAAAGTTTCGAAAACTCGGTTTAAATTGATATATGATCCTTTGCATTTTCTATGAAATATTATGATGATCTTTTGCATTTTCTATGAAATACCATGATAATATTATTGCTAGTATAAGTTTGCATTCATTTGCATCGGTTACTACACCCTTTAGGTGAAAGTGGGAAGCTACTCCTTCGTGAGGTTTTCACCTCCGTGCAAGATAGTGAAATGCTTTCGGGATTACATCTGTACTTATGTTTTTGTGAAGTTTTTACTTCCGTGCAAACATATGGAAAATGTGTCCCCCTAAATCGAACTCGTCCGTATGAGCCTATAATGGGTAAGGATCGAGGAATCTGTTGGTTTAGGTACCCTAACTTTAGAACTTGTACCACATGTAGTGAATCCTAGTTGTTTACCTTAGGACAAAGCTACACCAAGCTATTAGCAGTCTCCCAAGACTAGGTTCTTTGTTTTATATCTATATTTTGTTATCATATGACCTTGTGCTTTCTTTTGTTTTTTCGATTGTTACTTGCATTACTTCTTTATACAAGGAAAGGTGTGGACTTGAAGCTCAATTACTAAATAGAAAATTGGTCATAAGAAAACGAGTATCTTGATAAGGTAGTCACGCACTTATGGTCAAAAGAAAGACGAAAATTGATGATTTGCTAGATGAGTAAGACTGAAATGAAGACCGCACAACGGACCAAACTTTGATCCAAATACGAGAAGCGATCGATCACTTAATCATTCAAGCTGACATTTTGGACCAAAAATCAAAGACAGACCAATGCAAATTGAATGATTTCTTGCGAAGATTAAGGCCCTTTGAACTTAAGACAACGATCATATGCGTATCTGCCTTATGTAAATAAATTTGTTTTCAAGTAAAGTTTTCTAATAAAATTGAGCTATGAGTCAATGTCTTTCTTATGCATTCATGCATTCATAAGCAGCACATTTTATTAACTTGTGTATAATTCAATATGAGCCTACCTTAAGTGGGATTGTGTCAAACCTTTAGTGGTTACCCATAAGGTAAGAGACACGGTTATATTCTTGTTTCTTTGCTTTTAATTGTAATTCTTGAACACTAACTTATTTTGAGTCTGTTTACATTGCATTTTCATCTACAAAAGGGTGTTGATTCATGTTCTATTGCTAAATAGAGAACTGGTCATAAGAAAACGGATTCCTTGATACGTAGAGGTCAACGTGGTCGTGCGTATGTGGTCAAAAAAAAATAACAACGAAAAGGTGATGGCCTGTCAAAAGGGCACATATCAGAGTTTTGGGTTTACATCCAAATAAATGAATCCATAATAGTTTGCAAGGGCTGAAAGAAGTATGAAAGACAAAACGAGGTAGATGTCCAAATTCGAATGTGTTGATTTGCCTTACTTACTTAAGCTTAGTTGTCTCACTTTCAGAAACTCGAACATAAGGTAGAAGAATATGCTACGTCGTCTGAGGATTCAAAATCATAAGGCCTATTTTGGATGAGCGAGCATTGGGTCGCAGCCTTGATCAAGGAAAAAGGGGATAACAAGTACATTACTTTGAAAAACCCGTAAGACATAGTGCACTCAGATGCAAGAAAGAATATGGACATCTTCGCCTCAAACACGTATGAGTTAGTCATCTTCCCTAAAATGTTGGGGCACGTAGAGGACGTGATAGCAGATTTGACTTGGCAAAAGAGTCACTCATGTTCTAGCAATCTTAGCCACTAAGCACCTGTCGAAGAAAGAGCAAAAAAGGTGTATTAGTGCATAACTTTTGCTAGTTTAGTTTCGTGGCCATTTTTGGAAAGTCAAAAGGTCTCTTGTCGAGTATTCTCTAAGGGTTACTCTCCGTCGAAGGAATTTATGGCTAATTGAAGACAAGATGATATTGCCAAAGGAAATTGAAAATAAATGAATTTTGGTGTATTAGTGCATAACTTTTGCTAGTTTAGTTCCGTGGCCATTTTTGGAAAGTCAAAAGGTCTCTTGTCGAGTATTCTCTAAGGGTTACTCTCCATCGAAGTAATTTATGGCTAATTGAAGACAAGATGATATCGCCAAAGGAAATTGGAAATAAATGAGGAATTTTGGTGTATTAGTGCATAACTTTTGCTAGTTTAGTTCCGTGGCCATTTTTGGAAAGTCAAAAGGTCTCTTGTCGAGTATTCTCTAAGGGTTACTCTCCGTCGAAGGAATTTATGGCTAATTGAAGACAAGATGATATCGCCAAAGGAAATTGGAAATAAATGAGGAAGGACTCCAACGCTCTTAGAGGCAAGTTTGAGATAGGGACAATTTCCCAAGCAAAGATTCGACCAAGTATCAGATATGACTAACCACTTGTAGACTTTAGTCATTCAAGACAGACACTTTGAATTTGAAATCAGGGTTAAACTGGAGCAAAGTTTAGCTTGGAGGATTAGAACTTTGAGCATTAAGGCACGATCATGTATGTATCTACCTTATATACAGAAGTTTGTTTTCTAGTAAAGTTGTTCTAATGGAATGGAACCAATAATCAACGTCTTTTTGCATACATTTTATCATTCATTTGCATTGCACTTCTTGCATTAAATTTCAATGAAATTCCCCATATTTGAAACATTCGTCTGAGAGTGTCATCAACCCTAAATGAACACTGAGAAGAAACATGATAAATCAAGATAATGAGGGGATGTTAAAAAAAATTTGAGCAAAAGTCATACTAAGAGTGAAACCTATCGAGAGTTCATCCCTATACCCTTGGAGGTGTTTTGGACAGCTAGACTGTAGAGGAGCTTCTTGTAGTTTTTAGGACTTTTCCAGGAAAATATTCAAAACACACTTATCACTCTAAGCCCGAGAGTAATAAAGATCCTTTTATAAAAGACACTTGACCACTATCTTTTATTTCAATAAAAATGATGCATTGTTTTTGTCTCATTTGGCAAACACCTTACCATTCTTCTCATTCGTTCATACCACGATTAATCATTTTTAGTTCAATTATTCTTTGGATCCCCTTTTATCTTTATGCTGGGTCCTTTGATATTAAGGATACGAGCGACATTACTGTTGACTCGAAGCCCTTTTGAGAAGGACATGTGTCTAGAAAAACCTCAAGACTTCGAAGGTGACAAAGAATGTAACTTGTCTCCCGATCTGTTACGAATACTGGAGCAAGAAGAAAATAAAAATTACCTCACAAAGAATCAACAGAAATTACGAGTTTTGGGAATGAAAATGAATAGGAGATAAAGAGGGTAAAAATTGGGATATGTATCTTTGCAAAAATAAAACGAGATTCCGTAGAGTTGCTCCGAGAATTAGAAAAGGTCTTCGCATGGCCTTATCAAATAATGTCAGGTAAGGAAGTGATGTCATGACACACGGTCTCTCATAAAAGAAGAACAAAATCCAGTTAAATGGAAACTTCAAAGAATGAGGCTTGACACACTATTAAAAGAAAAGATAAAAAAGAGAAGAAGAAGAAGAAGAAAAAAAGAAAGAAAGTCAAGATGAAAACCCGCAAAGGGCATCTTTTCTAAAAAAAAACAAAAGGAAAAGAAAAGAAGAAAAGAAAAAGGAAGAAAAAAGAAAGTCAAGATGAAAACCCGCAAAGGGCACCTTGAAAATCTGTATATCCCCTTCACCTTTTCACGTCAAGGCTTCTTTTTATGTGGGGCATGGACGTCATCAAGCCAAATTCGTCAAAAGCTTCCAATGGGCATCAATTCATTACTTCACCAAATGGGTAGAAGCTACTTCATGTGCCAATCAGCGATTAAGCAAATTCTTGAAAAAGAGATTATATGTCGATATGAAATGCCAAAGAGGGTCATGTCCAATGGCAACTTGAAGAACGACACGATAACGAAAATCTATAGCCAATTCAAGATCAAGTATCAAAACTCAGCACCACATCGCCAAAAAGTGAATGGGACAGTGGAGGAAACCAATAAGAACATCAAAGGATTGATTGGAAAATAGCAGAGACCTACAAAGGCTTCGCATGAGAAGTCAGCATTTACTCTCTATGCTTATTTGAACGTCCATCAGGGCCTACACCGAGGCAACATCTCTTTCAAAGGCAGTTTTACCTCTTTGAAGTCAAGATTCCCTCCATCTAAGGCAGAATAAATCCAATCCAGATTTGATCGAGGAAAGGAGGCTAAAAGTCATCTGTCATGATCAGATGAACCAAAAGCGAGTAACAAATGCTTATGACAAAGAAGAATCCACTCTAGAGAATTTCACAAGGGAGCTCTAATTTTGAAAAGGATCTTGCCTACAAAAGACCTTCGAGGAAAATAGATGTTGAATTGGGAAGGACCCTATGAGGTGAAGAAAGCCTTTTTTGGAAGAGATTTGACTTTAACCAAGATGGAAGGGAAAGACATACCCAACCCCGTGAACTCGGGTTCGGTGAGGAAGAAATTTCAAAAAAAAGAAAAAAAGAAAAATGAGAGGTCGAGGTGAAAACCTGTAAAAGGCATCCGAAACCTAAGACCTGAAAAGGCGGCTCAAATTTGAATAAAAGAATGGGGCATGAAACGGTTTTTTCTCTCAAAAGTAACAAGGTGGAGAAACTTTACACCTTGAGGCATTGACGAAGTATTCCAGGTTTCATGGACACATATCAAGCTCAGAGTGGTCCTCATCAAGTTTACTCAGCGAAGCTCAGACTTTGATATTTAGGGCACCTAATCCATTTTTTGCTCACCTTATATGGGTTATTTTTAATCTTTTCATTCGTGCGAGTTTTACCTCCAATAAAATTTAATTTTGTCCACCTTATGAACCTGTTCAAGAATTTTTACATTGAAATAATGGTAAGTGGACCAATGATTTTTAATCTTTTCATTCATTCGACCTTTGCCTCCAATACAATTTAATTTTATCCACCTTACAACCTTGTTCAAGCACGTTTGCATTGAAATAACAGTTAGTGGACTAATAATTCTTTTCATTCACGCAAGTTTTACCTCCAATAAAATTCAATTTTATCCACCTTACAACCCTGTTCAAGCATTTTTGCATTGAAATGACGATTAACGGTCTAATGATATAAGGAATAAAAGGATTTCTACATATCGCTCTGGAAAATTTCTAAATAGTACAAGGACCTGAAACAGTACCACTAGTTGGAAATAACCAAACCCGAGGGTTAGAAGGGTCTTGAAACAAATAGTTCAAATTACGAATACTTCTTTAGGTTTCATGTCAAAGATACTATACCAAAATGAGAACATGATAACACATCAGTGATAGGACTTAGACAAACGACGAACAATGTCGACCTAAGGACTAAAAATAAAATCATTCTTAGAGATGACAATTTTGCATCCATCATTCATACCAATGTGGTTAGGAGCATTTGACTTATTATAATCATGACATCCTAATAAACTGGTCTACATAGAGGCCCATTAAAGCATAGCCTATAGGTTTCATTACCATATAATGGCAAAATAAACCAAGGAAACACAAAGATATGAAGAGAAAGGTTGAGGCCACAACGGCAAACCTAGTACCTTAGAAGCATGATGGGAAAGATTGAACCCGCAACGGTGAATCTTATACCTTAAAGCCGAAGAAGAGCAGGTTGAAACTGTAATATTGCAGTAAGAGCAAGATGAAGCTTCGAAATCAAATCCTACCTTCCTGAAGTCATAGTAAAGTTGGATTAAAATTACAGTAACGAATCTTAATCTCTCTGAAGTTACAGTGGAATGGAGTAAAGCTACATCACCATCAGCCAATCTTTTACCCCACGATAGGGGCAAATTACAACCATCAGATCTTTTACCCCGATCATGGGGCAAATCACTGTCAGCCAATCTCTTATCCCGCGACAAGGGCAGATTGCAACCATTCGATCTTTTACTCCGATCATGGGGCAGATCACTATCAGCCAATCTCTTACCCCACGATAAAGGCAGATTGCAACCATCAGATATTTTACCCCGATCATGGGGCAGATCACCGTCAGCCAATCTCTTACCCCACGATAGGGGCAGATTGCAACCATTTGATATTTTACCCTGATCATGGGACAAATCACTGTCATCCAATCTCTTACCCCGCAACAAGGGTAAATTGCAACCATCAGATCTTTTACCCCGATCATGGGGAAACTCACCGTCAATCAATCTCTTCCCACGACAGGGGCAGATTACAACTATCCGATCTGTTACCCTGATCATGGGGCAGATCATTATCATCCAATCTCTTACCCCACGATAAGGGCAGATTGCAACCATCAGATCTTTTACCCCGATCATGGGATAGATCACTATCAACCAATCTCTTACCCCGCGACAGGGGCAGATTGTAACCATCAGATCTTTTACCCCTTATCATGGGGTAGATCACTGTCAACCAATCTCTTACCCCGCGACAGAGGCAGATTGCAACCATCCGAACTTTTACCCCGATCATGGGGCAGATTAGTGTCAGCCAATCTCTTATCCCGTGACAGGGGCAGATTGTAACCATCAGATCTTTTACCCCGATCATGGGACAGATCACTATCAGTCAATCTCTTACCCAGCGATAGGGGCGGATTGCAACCATCAGATCTTTTACCCCGATATGAGGCAAATCACCGTCAGCCAATCTCTTACCCCGCGATAGGGGCAGATTACAACCATCAAATCTTTTATCTCGATCATGGGGCAGATCACCGTCAGCCAATCTCTTACCCCGCGATAAGGGCAGATTACAACCATCAGCCAATCTCTTACCTCGATTATAAGGCAGATTGATACCATCCAATCTCTTACCCCGATCATAGGGTAGATTGAAACTATCCAATCTCTTACCCCGATCATGGGGCAGATTGAAGACATCATCCAATCTCTTACCCTGATCATAGGGCAGATTGAAACCATCCAATCTCTTACCTCGATCATGGGGCAGATTGAAACAATCATCTAATCTTTTACCCCTAAATCACGAGGGGCATATTGAAGCTACAATCTCACAGAAGCGAATCTCAATCTCCCTGAAGTTGCAGTGGAATGGAGTGAAGCTACAGTAGCAAATTTTGTCATCTTGAAATTGCCTTAGGGCAGGGTAGTATCACGACACTAATTCTTCCCAAAATTGTAGGGAAGCGGATGCAGTGAAGTTGAACGACTAGTGAAGCAAAGAGCGGGTTACTTGAAGAAGAAAGGCTAAAGAGACCAGATTCAGTGGGACTGGACAAAATTGGTTATCTTTTTAATCTTTGCTCTATTCTTGTTACACAGCAACGAGCAAAGAGGGGCAGCTGTTGGAGCCCAATTTTGATCGAGCCCAACTTAATAGAAAAATCCCAAAAATAATAATAAAATAAAATACTTTTTTAATTAAATTTATTTAATTACAAAAAGTCTAATACAAAAATAACCCAATTACCCATTACCCAATTACACCCTAACCCAAAATCAACACAAGCCCAAATGACCCAAATCTTAAACTAAAGAGGGAAACCCTAATTTGCTAGGGTTTCCAACAGCCACCACTCACCCACTTGCCCACTTGGATGTCCCATCACCACTTGCCTCTGCCACCACCTTCCACCACCACGTGATCACCTGCAAAAATAAAAAGAAGAGACAGAAGCAAGAACAAAAAAATGCATGTATCCATTCGGTTATAAAAAGCCATGTAAAAATTGTAAAAGGGGCTTCTTCCGCCTTCAATTTTTAGGAAGAACAGATCAATAAAATACCAAAGAGATGATTTCAAGGTATCCCTTTGTTTCACATACATTCGCATATACATTTTTTTTTACATATTTTTCCTTTTTTATTATTCATTTTTTTCACTTCGAAAAGTAAAGAAAAATAAATAAAAAGAAGAAATAGAGCTGAGGTTTCGTACCTTGTGTCCACACTGTTGGTCATCGGAGCCACGAATGGAGCCCCTTCGAACTCGCCCATATTCGAAAGGGGGTGCTCCGATATGGGTAAATTTGTAAAAAAAAGATAAAACAAAATCATCAAAAAAAAACTAAAAAAACATATTTGAAAATAAAAAATAAATTTTAAATAAAAATTACTTTTTTTTTCTCAATATGGTTAGATCTAACCTTGATTTATGTATTAGACAAAAAAACGGAAGGATTTTTACCTTAGCGCCCCCGTGCACGACGGCGGACGGTGGCGACGGGCGACGATCGACGACGAACAGAAATCGACAGACCACTGACCGGTCATGGTCGACCTTGAAGAGAGATGGGAGAGAGAAGAGAGGATTTTTTTGGGGTTTTTGAAGAGAGAGAAGAAAATGAAAAAAAAAGATTAAAAGGGTTTATATAAGCTCCCAAAACGACGTAGTTTTGGGTATTATTTAAAACACCCAAAACGACGTTGTTTTGGGCCTATGCCTAGGATCATATTTTTTAAAAAATGGATAATTTTCCCTTTGGTCCTTCTACATTTTTATTTGTTTCAATTTAATCCTTTTATGCTATTTTTAATTTATTTCAATTTTGCCCAATAATTTTAAAATGATTTTTAATTTGGTCTTTGACTCAAAAATGACCCAAAGATTGCCATGTGTCAAACTTTTGGGTTTATTGCCTAGAAGGTCCCTAAACTTTTCAAAAATCACATTTTAACCCTTAAACTTTCTAAAAATTTGAATTTGACCCTAATACTTTCCAAAAATTACATTTTAACCCAAACTTTCCAAAAAAATTGGTTTTAGCCCCTAAACTTTCCAAAAATTATATTTTAACCCCTAACTTTTTAAAAAATATATATTTTAACCCTCAAATTTTTCAAAACTTCATTTTCCGACCCCATTTTTTTATTTTCTTTTTTCTTCGATATTTTGTACATAAAATTAAATTATTTTCTTTATATTTTAAATTAAACCTGTCATTTTCTCATTGTTTTTTATTCGCGATTCTTTCGTATTTTGTATTTTATTAATTTCATGCTTAAGTTTAGCATATTTATTTATCCGTATAATTGTTCTTTCTTTGTGTTATTTAATTTCGCCATTAATTGTATATTCGTATTTAATTTACGCACTCATCTTTAAATTAAAATTGTTTGTCTCAAAAAAAATATACTAATAATTTTAAAATTGAGGCAATATTCCTATATTTCGGATTTTGAAAATTTGTGCCTTAACTTACTAGGCGCGATTTTTTTCTTTGAACCGGAATAATCGAATACCCTTTTCAAGGTTTGAAATTGGCAACGAAGGAATGGTCGTTATTTTCGGATCTCGAAATGTTATGTCCTAACTCACTGGATGTGACTTCCTTCCTCGATCATTTCGAAATAACGAGACTTCCTCAGGAAATTTGATTTCCTTCTTAAACGTGTACATCAAATAAATCATGCATTTAAGGATCGTATTTTAAATTTTACTCGAGTTTTCAAATTTTTAATAAATCAAGACCGAATAATAATCAACGTGGTACCAATTTTGAGCATGTGAGGGTGCTAATCCTTCCTCACACGTAACTGACTCCCGGACCCATTTTTCTGGATTACGAAGATCAAAATGTTTTTCAAAAAAGATTTTAATCGTTTTGTGGTGATCCAATCACACCGAATAAAAGATTGGTGGCGACTCCCATTTTTCGATCATTAAAAAATATTTTCGAGATCGTTTTTTCTTTTCGAAAAAAAAACGTTTCAACATTTAATATTTTAAAATACATCAATTATTATTATTATTATTTAGTGTTTATGTCAGTATGTTTATTTGATTCAGCTCCCTATTTAATGTTAAGCTTTTTCCATCTATCATTGTGCACATGTTCTATTTATTTTGTATCAAAGTTCTAGTCAAACACTCACAATGGTGTACTTAGGCGCACGGTGACATATTCGGATATTTGCAAATATTGAATTTGTCATTGATGATAAATATTAAAGCAATAAATACATATGCTAATATTAAGATATCCAGTTCACTTTTAAAAAAAATTATTTGTGAATTTAATATATTCAACAATAGTCAAATGAGGCAATAAAAATATTTTAAATAATTAAAAAACAATATTTGAATTAAAATAACATTATTTTATATATTCACAAATATTATTTAAAATATTTTATAATATTTTTAATTTTAAAGATTTTTAAAATTTTTAGATAATAACAATACTATAATACCGTTGTATGCCATGTAAGAATATATGATTAGATGAAAACTCCAAAGTTTTTTTTTATTTTTATCATATGTTTAACTTTTCTTGTTAAAAAATAATTTTATCATTTAGATTTATGATTTTCATATAAAAACACACTTGTAAAATTGTGGTGAGGAGAAATAATAGTTATTTTATTCGAAATAAAAAAATTAAAAAGAAAAAAGAACACATGCATCAAAACGCCGTCGAAGCAGAAATTCTATGAATCACAATTACAGAACTGTCCCTCAATACTGACCTATTTTTCTGGTCTGAGTTCATCTTCGACTCGGTTACGATTACGACTCTCCGCCCTCTCTTCTGAAAACAATTGAATTTTCGTTTAAATTTTATTTACATTTTTAATTATTTTCCTTAGAAAACTGACAGATTTTTTTTCTCTAATTTTCCTTTTTTGGTGGATTCAATTGAGATTTCTAGGGTTTTGTTTAATGTACGGCGAAGATTTAATGTCGTATGAATGGAGATTGCCTATAGCCTCTCCATCGCTCTTCAATCCCATCAGCAGTTGATCACTGCAATTATCATCACCCTCCTTTCCCTCCTTGCCGTCCGTTCATTCTTCAAGAGGCCCCACCACAAATCTAACGTAATCGGTACCGCTACGTCATCCGCTAAAAAGCAAGCCAGAGAAGCCAGACCATCGTCCTCCTGCAACCATACTTCCGATTCTGCGGCGCTCCTTAACGGAGGTGCTGCTTGTCCGGCGAAGGAGGATATGGTAATGGCGGATGTTTCGAAGGTTCTGGCGGAGATGCAGAGCGGGGCGTCAATGATGGAGCAGTTGGTCCCGGAGATTACAACCCACGCGCTTAGTTACTTGGATTATCCAAGCCTTTGTCGGCTTTCCATGACTAATTCGCTGATGAGAAAGGCAGCTAATGATGATAATGCCTGGAAAGCGCTTTATCACAAGGTACCCAATTTCCCCCTTTTTTTTATTGGCTTTCTGTAATTGAATGTTAATTTCATGTATACTTACCTATTAGTGAGGTTCTTGGCATAAATTTTCCTGCTTAATCTTTCTGCTTGCTAGGATTTTACTTTGGAGCAATATACAGTAACACCTGTTAATGGGTGGAAGGCATACTATGCAGCTACAAGAGCCATTATGAATGTTAATACCGAATTCTTTAACATCATCAAAGATGGGTCTCTTTCAGCTATGAGTCGTTTTTGGCTGAATGCGGATTATGTAAAGTGCGTTCATGCGTCAGGGGTTCTTTTTTCAGGGTATGAATATGTTGCTTACTTCAATATCAGGATATGCTGTTCACTGCATTTTGTTCTTATGTTGACTGAAAGTTATAGTGTTTCAGTATATAAGTTTTTGCTCGTATCTTGTTGCTTGAACATGGCAGATCTTTTTCACCTCATGATTGGGTTAAGTTGGATGGACTTGCTGACCGATTACATAGCATAGCCGATTACGTGTTTGTGTAGTTAAGATGTTTCTCTGAAATGCTTTGATGATTCCAAGAATATTTGAAGATAGAGAAGAGCTTTTTTAATTTGTAGGGAGATTATAGGTTGTTTGTATGATCACAATGTTAATGGTTTGAGTCTTGGTTTCGGCATTGGAAGGGTTTTACCAGCGTTTCGCTATTCGAACATAGTGAATGCCGTGCTTGGAATAGCAATGCTTTTGTCTGGACATATTAGTGCAATTTAACTGTGAGAAGAAAAGAGAAAAGGCCCCATGTTTTTTATTACAAGTATGAGGCATATGTTAGAAGAAAAGGCATGTCACTTGTATGTCAATAGAATTTCGGAATAGACAAAAGATAATGTATTCAATCAAAGCTGAGAGCCATTTTTGTTATCCATTGCAGGTATAATGCTGTAATACAGAGTTGGCAGCATGCATTTAATTGGGAGCAAGGGTTGATTTTCAGGTTAGAGATGTTCGAGCTCGGTTATTAACGAACATGGCTTGGGTTACTATGAAAACCTATGTTGACATGGATAACGGGGCATTTAACATGACTAACGTCTTTGAGTTTCATCATGGCCGGTGGTACCTCGTGCATCATCACAGCTCGGTGATGCTGGCCGACGGTGACATCGGACAACAAATTGTTCATTGATAACCAAAGATGAAAGAGTAATTAATACAAGGGATAATTTTAGTAGTAGTAATCTATTAGCAAAAGGCAAGTTGCCTGGAAGTTTCTCTGGGATTTATTTTAAAGATCATTCTTTCTTTCTTTTTCTTTTTCTTTTTTTGTGGTAAATAGGTCCCTGTAACGTTTTAGTCCTTTTATTATTTGTTTTACTTTCTTAAGTATCATAATTTTGGCTGTATATATTTATATATTCTTTTCATTTCTTTTTTCTTTTTTTTTTTCACATGACTGTATACATGTGATTTGAAGATGGGTTCACAAAGTTGCATGATAACGTTCTGGATTAAAAAAAAAAAAAAAAAAAGCTCAAGGAGCAACGGCTTTGAATGAATTAATATTTTGATTTAATTTCAGGGTATGTTTGAATTGTTCAGGGATGGATAAAAAGAAATTAATATAAATAAATACTGTTGAAAACTGACATCCAAGGTTCCATGGTCTAGTGGTCAGGACATTGGACTCTGAATCCAGTAACCCGAGTTCAAATCTCGGTGGAACCTCTCTATACTTTTAAATTTTTTTCTCAGGTATAATAAACCACCCAACTAGTTCACGGCTTCAAGCCTTATTTATGGCTGATGCAATGAAAATAAAGATGAGGTTAATCTCCATTGTTATGGCCCTCGTAGCAGGGTTTCATATTAAAAGCCATAATCAGGTTGCTGCTGGTTAAAGCCTTTATAGGAGGAAGGACAAATGCCCTAAACTACTTACTGAGCCACATCACATATATATATATATATATGTAGGAAAAGCCACCCCCACAGCATCAGCCATAAACTGATGAACAGGTGGAGGGTTTTTGAATAATGAATTCCCCTTTTCCAAATCATCTACACAGGGATTCAATTTCAAGGTGTCTGAACTTTTTCCATGCACCATACAACAATCCCCACGATTCAGCTAAATGGTTCTCTCATTTGCGGATGACGAAGTCAGAGATTTTGTTTAGGGGCTGAGTTAAGGGGAGTTTGGTGCTTTCCGATGTTAAAATTTTAATGGAATGTGAATAACGGAAATTTCATTATTGGAAAAGTTACTTAACATGTTTAACACGAATAACACTTTCTTGAAATATAAGATTATTTGATAAAATTACTCATATTAAATAAAAAATAATTTTTAATATTTGAATTACACATTTAATAATAATATTTTGCAACGATTTTATTATTTACAAATACTTTAGTTAATTCATAATGTCTCATCAAATCTATTATATGAATATATTTATAAAACCCACTTGCATATTAACCCAATATTTTGAAGATGTACAATTTGTAATTTTTTTTTCCTTATTATATTATAGATTAAATTCAAATACATTCATAAATGATTTCAATACTAAATTTTAAATTAGTAGTTTGATTTAGATGTATGACATTTTTTCAATAGCGGCCAAATTTTCCATTTTGAACACAACGAAATTTTTATATAAGTCTTGTTAGGATGGAATGTCATATATCTTTTTTGTCGAGAAAATTAAACAATGAATTAGTAAAAAAATTGAATCTAAGAGTAGATGAATTAGTAAAACAATTTGTAATTATTTAAAAATAAAAAATATTAAGCTAAAAAGTATTAAATTATGTATAATTAAAAGTGTTACCAATTTATTATATTAAATTAAAAATTATATTAGAACTAATTGAAAATTTTTGAAGGGTCAAAAATAATTTTACATTATATTATTTTTAAGTAAATAGACAAGGATAACTTAAAATTGTTAAAAATTTCAATCTAGTGTCTCGAGACTTGTAGTCTTGTCTCGAGACTTCAAGCTTTGATAAGTCTCATATTTAGAGTTGTTTTAATATAGTTTTATAGCATTTTAGGAGGTAATTTTAGCATTTAGATTAATTTTTAGTGCATCTTATAAATTTTCAAATTAATTATATTTTATTTAATTTTTATCATTTTTAGAGTTAGTTTGGATTTACTTGTTATTTTCCTCTTTACATTGTAGGTTTCGGATGAAGAATAGAAGGCTTGAAGCATAGAGTAAAAAGTAGTGAAGAGAAGTCTTCTGCTCCTTGAATTTCAGTGCGGTGGAGCACAATCTTCAATTTCAAAATTTCAAACAGCAAGTAATTCACTCCGTTGCAAGTCTACATTCAGTGGAGCGAAACTATTAAAACCCCAAAATATTGGTAAGGTACACTACAGTGGAGATGCACGAATTAGATGGTGTTATGTGGGAGTTCGAGTTTAGGCAAATGATTCCACCGGCACCCTAAGACATCAAATATCTACACCATATCAACTTGTGAGGGAGAACTGATGAAAATTGGTCTACATTCCACGCGAAATATATCAAGATTTGGAACTATAGGCATGACCTTTTACCTAATCGTGAACCCATTATTGCTCAAGATTTAGCCTATGATTTGGAGTACATGTCATGATTTAGACACAATGGCAAGCTATATCTACTAGAGGAAGAGGCGAGGGGTAGGCAATGTCATACAAGGTCACGACGGGCGCCTAGGCATCTGAGGTCTGGAGCAGCTGCCAAGGCCGGTCTATCATCTACACCAACTTAAGAATAGGCATTGATGGCTGCACCACCCCCCGGTCACTATGGCTTGACTTGTTCTAATGTTTTTACTAACCTCGTCATTTTAACACAAGCACCACATCTTGCACCACATTTTTCTATTTCGACATGGACTCTAGGGATTATTTTTGGACCACCACCTTCATCCCTAGCATATTACACGTCGATGCCATCGACGTTTCAAACGAAGACGATTCTGACAATGACATATAGGCTGTCTATGTTTGGGGCACCGACGGAAGTCCGATTATTCTGCCATCGGTGTATGGGACATAATATGGTTATACACCTACGCCGATGGTGTAGCAAACACCTTTAGGTAAGGGTGAATATTCGATCGAGTCGAGTCGAATCGAGTAAAAAAAATTCGAGTTAGTCGAGTTGACGAATCTTATTTTAGCATCCAAACTCAATTTGAATTTTTTTCAAATCGAATCGAGTCAAAAAATTTCGAGTCAAGTCGAGTCGAGTTAACGGATCCTATTATTTATACTCAATATTGTGTTTATATAGACCGATTATTTAACTAGTAGACAAAGTATAGATTATTTAACTAGTAGACGAAGTAAAGATTATTTAACTACATAAATAATATAATGGTTTTGCCTTTTAACTTAATAGGTAAATATTTATCAAAACGACATAGTTTGCCTTTTAATTTAATAATTTTGACTTTTAACTTTAGAAAAGGTAAACATTATTAAAATAGCATAGTTTTGCCTTTTCTTATTCGGATTTTTGAATAACTCGAATTGTGTAATTCATATTAGAGTTAAATTGAAAAACTTTATTTTTTATTCGAGTTGATCCGAATAACTCAAATAGCTCGAACTATTTAATTCAAAATTTGAATTTTTTATCGAGTTTTTTGAATTGAATCGGATTTTGCTCACTCCTACCTCTAGGATCATTTTTCTACCAAGGTGGACCATCTTTGCAACCACCTGTTCCTAGAATGGAGGATACACGATGGTAACCAAGAAGCAATCCGCAATCAACCACGAATGAAGGCGAAGAAGATGAGAGGTCAAGACCACAATGTGTACTCAAGGGTAGAGGTGACGATGAAAACGAGGAGACCGGTATACATCTTGAACGAAGAAGAAATCTGGCTCATAATCGACGATCACCCCATTGTAGCACACATTTTGCTTGAGGATATGAATTATTCTTTTTGTACTTCTCATGTAAATATTAATTGTTTAGCTAAGTTATAAGCGATAAGATTGTATTGATATTGGATATTAAATATTTTTAAATAAATATTATTTTTTAATCAAAATTGGTATTCATTGTCATTTTATATTATTAACCAAGTTTAATTCAGTTTGCACGAGAAAAATAGAACAAAGTTGTATATTGTATTGTTATTTATAGTATAATAAAAACTTATATTTACAAATTACAAAAAAGTTGAGTATAAATGAAAAAATTTACAAATAAATTCAGTTAAAAAATAATTCAAATATATGATTGGTATAAATACAGTTTTTGTAAATACCCTTTTCGTACCTATTAATTTTTAAAATTACACCAAATTGGTCTCTAAATAATTTCAAATTTTTAAAAATAATATTAACTTTATAACCTAAAAAATTATAAAAAGTCTAAAGATTATATAAAAAATTTAAAAAATATAAAAAACCCTAAACCTAACATCACTAAAACACTAAAGCTACAAAATCCTAACCTCAATCCTACCTTAACAAAAATCAAAACCCTAACCTTAAATTAGAATAACTCTAATAGAAGGAAAATACTTCCAACTGAAAATGATTTGTTTTTTTGGTTTAATCTCATAATTTTTCAAAAAATTGACCTAATCTATTTATCTTTTTATAAAAAGCGAGATTTATGAGAATTTTACCCAAAAATACTACACACATTGACAATAAATAATTTTTATATCAAGAATTTTTAAAAAATGACCGCGTGGATAATGGCGAATGCGCCCTAGCGCAAAGTGCATGGATTAAATAAGCCCCCAATAAAAATTTATATTTACAAATTATAAAAAATTTGAGTATGAATGAAAAAAATCAATAAATAGATTTCGGTTAAAAAATAATTCAAATATACGATTGGTGTAAGTATAATTGTTGTAAATATCTTTTTGGTACCTATCATTTTTTAAAATTACACCAAATTAGGCTCTAAATAAATTTAAATTTTTAAAAATAATATTAACTTTATAATTCAAAAAATTATAAAAAAATCTAAATATTATATAAATTTTTTTAAAAATATAAAAATGCTAAACACTAAATGCTATAAAACCCTAACCTTGTCACTACTTTAATAAAAATCAAAATCTTAACCCTAAAATAAAATAACCTTAGTTGAAGGAAAATGTTTGCGATTGAAAACGTTTTCTTGCCAATCTGCTGAGAACATTTTCAGCTAAAAATGTTTTTATTTTTTTACCTAATTCCGTAAATTTTTTAAAAAATCGACCTAATAATTTTTCATAAATAAAGCATTGATATAAATTTTATCTAAAAATACTACACACGTGGACAAATGATTTAATAATTTTTTGAATCAGAAATTTTTAAAAATGGACCATGTGGATAATGGCGAATGCGCCCTAACGCAAAGCGCATGGAATAAATCAGCCCCCCACCCCCTCCCCATCCCGTCAAACTTATTTACCAAATCAAGAACCAGAAACCCAAACCCAGAAAGTGGCAGAGTCCCCAAAATGAAAAGCGAAAGTTAATTTCCCCAAATCTGAACAAAATATCAGTGAAACCCCAACTCTTTAATCTCACACCTGCCCTCTTATTGTTAGATTTCCTTGAAACCCATAATCAGAATACCCGATAAAATGGACTCAGAAACGAGAGAGAAGATAAAGAAAACGGTGAGGGAACTCTTGGAAGAAGCCGACATGAACGAAATGACAGAGTACAAGATTCGACAATTGGCTTCCAAGAAACTGGAACTCGACCTCTCCGAATCCAAGTACAAGGCTTATGTTAGACATGTCGTCAATGCTTTCCTCGAAGAACAAAAGGCCAAACAAGAAGAAGAAGAAGAAGAAGCTGCAGGTGATGATAATAACAATAACAACAACGAGTTTGATGACGATGGTGATCTCATTATTTGCAGGGTTTGCTTCTTTTTCTTTGTGTTTTCCCTTTCTTCTTTTGGTGGGTTTTAAGTAAAGTTTGGGGGTTTTGAGGTTTCATGTTTATTGGTTTTGGTTTGTTGTTTTTTTCCCAGTTGTCTGACAAGAGAAGGGTGACTCTCCAAGACTTTAGAGGGAAAACTTTAATTTCTATAAGGGAGTACTATAAAAAGGACGGCAAGGAACTTCCTTCTTCTAAAGGTAAATGATTAACTTTGTTTCAAATTTACTTGTTTCAGGCTTGATTTTGTTTCTTTTGGATTATATATATATATTTCAATGTCTGGATTAGAAGATGTTAAAAGAAAAATACTCTAGTAGTTATGCTGCTGAAGTTAAGCTTTTGTTCTGTCTATAAATGTGTTGAGCTTGTAAATGGCAGGAAAAGAAACACTAATTTTTGTGAATTGTTGCTGTTTTGGTCTACCTTAATAACAAATCTATGTTACTTAAGAAATAACAACTTTATACTTGTTGACTGATTGGAAATTTGGTTGCACGATATCGGCATGAATGGTAACTTGGCATACTTTTTGCAAACGTCTCAGCTTATCATGCTTCTTGATGTATTCCCTTGTTTACACCTTATTTATTCTCTGTTCTCCAGGCAATTGTGATCACTCATTTGTAGCTCAGCTTGTTTTGTAATAAAAATTATGTAGATTTTGCAACACTCATGAATGCTTCCATTTATTTAACTGTGGAGAAACTATACATGACAAGATCCAATCAAAATTTCTCTTCTTCCTTGCTCCTATAATATTACAAAGTTAGTGTCCTGGTTCCTTTACTATGGCCATGATATTAGTAAACCGAGAAAAGCATTGAAATCAAAATTTATGGTTTTTGTATATATATTTGAATGGCATAAAGCATAAAGAGATTGAGGGATTTCATGTATATTCTTTGGAAATAACCTTATTATTACTTTATTCTTAGTACTATATGCTACATCTATGAGCTGCCTTTTTTTCATGGGTGGGTTTCACACTTTCTGCTGTATATGGTGTTGCATTGTTTTTGTCAGTTTTCGTGGGTGGTTTTTGTAGAATTGTCAGTGTTAATCAAATGAAATGGATATGATTGTTGGTTTTCGTTTGGAACTTAGGCAGGTATTTCAAGGCAAATTTTCTATCATGGTGGCCTTGAAACAATCTCTCTCTCTCTCTCTCTCTCTCTTTCTCTCTCTTTACTCTGCATGACTGTAGGATGTTCTTGCTATAGTATTAATATATTATCCTTGATTTAGCTTGATTCCCGGTTTTGGCATTTCGCATTTCCCCGTATTATTGAAGAATTTCATGTTTCACGCTAATTGTTGTGCCAACAGGAATAAGTTTGACAGAAGAACAATGGTCTACCTTGAGGAAGAACATACCAAACATTGAGAAAGCTGTTAGGAAGATGGAGTCACATACCATGTGAGAGCATCATCCGTAGACGGACACTGAAATGCCTGATTTCAAATATGTAATTTTGGAACTTAACCTCAGCATCTATGGTGGCTATGCACACACTGCCACTTCCCCTTTCGAAAGACTATATCACTGTTTTGATTCTGTAATGTTTTTGAATCCCGTTTTGGAATACTGTGGCAGATTTAGCCTGTCGGAATTGATGTGAATTGTGTAATCGATGCTGATACTTATCTAGAATGTATGTGATATGCTTTGGCAAGAAAGCTTATATCCATAATTATTAACTTGATCCCATTATATTCTAAGCATTAGCCATTAGGTTCTTGTACTATATATATATATATATATATATATATATATATATGTTTGTATGTATATTTGACTGCTGTCACATACATGCATACATCTGTGTGTGTGTGTGTGTGTGTGTGTGTGTATAAACTGCATTATATGTACAAGATGCTTAAGCCACTATGCATTTTAACATTGAAAAAAACAAAGACAACTGCATGGAAACAAATATTCTAGCAGAAACCAGATTTGGTACAGGCAAATCTTAGCTACGTCAACCGGCCTGGCTATTACGATGCTTTGCTATAGGCTGGCTTGCACCCCACCGCCACCATAGAACCTTTGCTCCGTTTAGGCGTAGCAGTAGCAGCTGCCATTCTCATCGTCTCAATCAAAGCCTCAGTGTTACCTTGCTCCGACAAAATATCCTCCAGCTGGCTACTATTAATCACCAGTTTCACTTTCCAAACCCCATTCTTCTTCCATGGCAACACCTCCATAGCCGACCCACTCGACAAATTCTCAACAAAATCAGCTGCTGCCATCGACATCTTTGGTGCCCCAACTTTGTCTAATGGAAGAAGATAATAAAATCCCCCATTAACCAACCACTCACCTTCATTCAATGGAAACATTGAAGCTTGAGCTGGAGATTGACCTCTTTTACAAATAACATACCCCGGAAAATCGTTTACAATATCTCGAGCAAGTTTAGGGCCTTTAACATCAATGATTTCACCACCATCCGTTAAAACCCTGATGGAGTTTCTACACTCAGCAGTGACCCCTTTGAGAGAACAATTCCCCATTCTCAAAATTTTAACTTCACCACAGTGGTGCAAACCTTGGGGGGTGGGGGGTATTTAAAACATGGAATCTATAGCAGAAAGTGACAATTTAAGTGGTGTTGTTTTTCAAAGTTGGAACGGTGGCATGTGATAATATATTAGATTGTTTTTAAATGGGAAATTTGGAGTGTTTGTGGAAGGTGGAAAGGCAAAAAAGAATAGAAGAGATGGATATAAAAATAATAATTAAACTGTAAACGACATTTAAGAAGCAGATAATTAGGAAATTAATGGTGTAGGGGGGGGGGGGGGTCTGCATTATTTTCTAATCCTATTTAGGCATCTAAAACATATTTAGGGTTCTTGGTTTTTCAAGTGTATTTCGGCACAAGACAAGATTTTTAGATCTTTATTTAAATGTTGCGTGATGGTTGGTTCATGAATTTAAAGCAAGCAAAAGAGATTAGTTTGGTCACGGGAAAAATTCACAGTCACGCAGAGATTTCAATTAAACAACTTCCATCACTGTTGAGCCTATTTCAATGCTAAGGTTTTTTTATTTTCTTTTGAAACTTTAATGCTATAGGTTAACTTTTTCTAGAATGTCATACATATAGGTGAATGATAAAGACCTAACAATAAGGTCATTGATGTAACTCGAATCGAGATTATATTTGAGATAGTGAACACCTTAACTATTAGATCAACACACGGGGTTCTCCAAAATATTTTTCTTATGTTAAAATTACCATCCTTTTAATATCTACATATCATTAACTCGAATCGAGATTATATTTGAGATAGTGAACACCTTAACTATTAGATCAACACACGGGGTTCTCTAAAATGTTTTACTTATGTTAAAATTACCATCCTTTTAATATCTACATATCATTAATAGAATTTGGTTAAAATATGTCTTATGTTTTTCTACTCTTTTTCAAACTTGAAGTTTAATCCTTGAACTTTTATTTTCAAGAATTTAATCGCTCTACTTATTAGATTTCAAAATTCAAATCCAATTGTTAACACTATTAATTATTTTTTTGTTAAATTTGTTGGTATAACGTGTTGAAATAAAAAAAATTGCTCACTCGATCGTCATGTAACTAAAAGAATTGGTGTTGTAATAAACTTGAATTAAACAAATTAATTAATAGTGTTAAGAGTTGAACCTGAATTTTAAAATCTAAAAAGTAAAGAGATTAAATTCTTAAAAATAAAAGTACAAAGATTAAATTCTAAATTTAAGAAGAGTACAAAAACTTACCATATGTTTTAACCAATGAATTTAATTTAAACTCTAGTCATTAATTTTATTTTGTTGGAAGTCTAAATTATCAATTGAAGTTGGTAAAAGTTTTGACTTTAATGTTACTAATCAATAATCAAGTGCAAAATCTATAACTTAAAAGAGTATATATATATATTTTAGAATAAAAAAAAGGTAATAGGGGTAAACTACATATTCAGTTACCTAATTTTTATATATTTTTATTTTGGATATCTAAAAAGTACGTAATATAGACACTGTTATTACATATTTTTATCATTTTAGTTATTCGTCGTTAATTAATACTAAAATTAATTTTCTCCTACAAAGCATTTATAATAATTTTTTGGTTTAATGATAAATTTGGTCACTAAAGTTTATATGTTTTGTCAAAATAGTCCTAATTGTATTTTTGAGTCTTTTTTTACCATCAACCTTTTTCTTTTTTTTTTCAATCTGCTTTTTCTAACAGATTTAATGAAAGTACCATCAAAAAAGTTAACGAGAATGATGTGGAATTTCATATGTGAAATATTTTAATGAGATGTAATTTATTACTTAGATAATACAATAAGATAATTGCATGTAAAAAATAATAAAATAAATAAATAATACATTAAATTAAAAAAATAAATCTTAATTTTAAAAAAATAAACGTAATTATCTAAAAAAATTAACTCAATAGAAAAACTTCTCAATAAACAAACGTATGAAATATTGAAACCTTTTGAAAGAAAAGAAAGATTAAATTCTTGAATTTATTCATTAAATCAGTTAGAAAATACAATTTAAAAAAAAAATCAAAAGTTAATAACCAAAAAATGCTCAAAAATATATTTAAAATTATTTTAAAAAATAAACAAATGTTAATGACCAAATTTATCATTAAACGTATTTTTTTTTTTTAGATAAGTTTAACTCCACTCGAAGAATTAGCTCAACCTTCTGCTCAAATCCGACACTAACATAGAAATGTAAGCTTGATTTGTCCGTCGGTATTTAATTTAATTTTAATATATATATATTTTAAAACATTGAAGGCGATTTTAGCAGCAGATTTTATGGCGCATTACAACAAAAGTATTTTTCCTAGGTTTTTCTATCGATGGGGCGAAGTAAAAAAAAAAAAAAATTGTGTCGAAATTAAATTATTTTTATTTTTATAATTTTTAAATTAATAAAAAGTAAAATTAAATTTTAAATTTTCTAAAAATGATAAAAATTTTATCCAAAATCAACCCAAATAGAATATGGGCCTTAAACTTTACTTAAGCTCATTTATTAGATTTCATATTTTTATCCAAATTCACCCGGTTTTTTATATTAACCTTTAAACTTGAGTGAATAATTTAACTCATAGACAAATTCAATTTTCACTTAAATTATTAGTTCAATCATGCTTTATACTGGTTGATAGGTTCGAATATATTTTAGTTATAGTCCGATCATGCTTTGTAATTCATGTTGATTGATTGGATGTATTATTTATAATTTTTTTCAACTCCTCAAGCGAAGATAAGAAGGTAACAAATGTCTTTAATTGATCTTTAAAAAAAAACAAATAAAACACATTGCCATTTGCCACCTTTCAACCAAAAATTTCAGCACAAATATATGATATAAGAGTAGTATTTAGTAGGGGTGAATATTTGATCGAGTCGAGTCGAATCGAGTCAAAAAATCGAGTTAGTCGAGTTGATGAATCTTCTTTTAGCAACCGAATTCAATTTGAATTTTTTTCGAATTGAATCGAATCGAGTCAAAAAAATTCGAGTCAAATCGAGTCGAGTTAACGAATCCTATTATTTATACTCAATGTTGCGTTTACATGGACCGATTGTTTAACTAGTAGACGAAGTAAAATATTATTTAACTACATAAACAATATAATAGTTTTGCCTTTTAACTTAAACATTTATTAAAATGACATAGTTTTGACTTTTAACTTTTAACTTAATGGTTTTGACTTTTAACTTTAGAAAAGGTAAACATTTATAAAAATGACGTAGTTTTGCCTTTTCTTATTTGGATTTTCGGATAACTCACATTATGTAATTCATATTCGAGTTAAACCGAAAAACTTAATTTTTTATTCGAGTTGATCCGAATAACTTGATTAACTCAAATAACTTGAACTATTTAATTCGGAATTTGAATTATTTTTCGAATTTTTTGAATCGAATCGGATTTTGCTCATAAAGGTTGTTAATTATATCACAAGAGAGTGTAACAAAAGAAAAGGGTAGTTGAAATGATGAAAAAAAGTGTGGGCAGCCAAACCAATTGACATGTCATTAATGCCATTGCCCTATATTCTGCTTCTGCAGATGATCTACTGTCTGTCGACTGCTCCTTTAATCGCCATGAGATCAATATGTGTACAAAAGCTAAAGCTAGAGATTGATTTGCGAGTGTGAGCTGAAGATTGGAATTGGAAGGGAAAAATAAAGCAAGACCAGGTGCTTTCTTAAGCTATGCCACCCAATGATGCAGTTGTCACCTTGGATTTCAAAGTAGAAACAACACACAAGCATCCACAAGACTTCAAGCAGTTCTAACCCAAGGGATGGCTTTTAATGATTGCATTAAAATTATGCACTTGGTTGGTGATGATATATTTACCAAAACAAAATTCCCAAACTAAGAACTCGTGTGTTGGCCTGATGGTCAAGCGTGTTTATTGTCTTAAGTGTGGTTTGGGTTCGAGTAAGAAAAAAACCAAAAAAAAATTTTAGGGAGTCGAAATTAAATTATAATTTTATGATAGTAAAAATGTAATTTTTAAAGGATTAAATCAAAATTTTATCATTTTTAGGATATTAAAGTGCAATTTTATCTTTATTAATTTGAAATTTTAAAAAATTTTAAGGGCATAAATAAAAAATTTTCCATTTTAAGGGGTCAGACCCTGTTAGCCCTCCCTGGATTCACTCCTAAGTTTGATTCGCGCCAATCACATTATTTTTAAGGCTTTATCCTTCCATTGTATTTCACAAAAAGAAAAAAACCCAAATTAAGAACCCATTCAAGCTTTAATTCAACGGTAAAATTAAAGTCTTGAGAATTTTGAGATCTTAAATTTAAGTTTCATATTATTTAAATGGATCATTCTCATTCAAATTTATTTAGTTATAATTAATTAATTAGTTTAATTTTGATTCATTTATTCAATTCAATGTTTTTAATGATTTATTCTAATTAGTACAGTGGATATAAGTTAAAAAAAAATTGCTTTATACAACACTTATGGCAATAAAAACAATGGTACAAGTATTCACCCAAAAAAATGGTACAAGTAAATTTCGTGTATGTTGATCAATGGGTTTATTGTCTCAAGTGTAATTTGAATTCGAGTCGCGCTAGACACATTGTTGTTAGAGTTTTACCTTCCTCTTATAATTCACCAAAAAAAATAATGGTACAAGTAAATCAGCTATACAAAATAGATATAGTTACTATATATTAGCATTTTAATTTTTGTACAATTAATTGAAAGTAATATTGTTGAATAATAATTTGGATAACATAAAAATAGGGATAGTAATGTAGCCAAGTGAGGGTGAGTATTATTAAATCCATCACTGTTTCATAGTTGGTAGATTTTGCTCCATCATTTGTCCTGTTTCATTATGCATGTGTAATGTTGGAAATCATTACCATCTCCATGAATTATGGATACATCCATCCTCGCCTCACATTGCTCTATTTTCATTTAAAATTTGCTATTTACTTTTTAATATTTCTAATCTTTTTAAGTCAAGTAAATATTACAACATAAAACATATGAATTTTTTTCAATATTACACTGTTATATTTAACCCTTTTAATGTTTCAACAAATGAGGTTATTATTTTTTAGCATTGGTATCGAGAAGAGATTATTATTTTTTAGCATTGGTATCGAGAAGAGATGGAAGAGCATTTTAATCAATGATGAGATAAAATTATAATATTCATTCATCATCACATATTTATTTAATTTATTATTAATATTATACTATTCTTTTAAACTCACCTTTATTCACTTTTCTCTATCAATGTTTAATTAATATTATAATTGTAATGTTATACAAATCTTCAATTTCTTATTATGATTTAAATAATTTGTAACTCCAAAACAATTAATTGTACCAAAAGTTCATGTTGATCGAACATGATGATGATGGTGATGGTAGATTATCGAAGAAGATCAAAATGAAGATAATGACATGAATGATGGATTAAAGTAGAGGATTAAGATAAAAATTTTAATTATATTTGCAATATTATTAGTATTTATTTTTAAGTCAGATTTTATTTTAACTTTTTACTAAGATGGATTTTTAATTTATCATTAATTTATTCCATTGTTATTTTTATAATACAACTAGATTATTCAATCACAATAATTGCTTAACTTAAGAAACTAAACTATTGGAAAATAAAAAAAATTATATTATGGTTTACAAAGTTTAATTTTATCATATTTGATGCAATTTGAATTTATTTTTAATAAATAACAATGTTAGTTGGTTTTAAATTGAAAAAAGATAATGTAAAGTGCTAAAATAGTTTTTAATACTAGAATTCTAAAATTGAAATTAATATTTTAACATCATTTCATTAAAATCATAATTATTTTTATTTATTATTAGTGTGAATGTACAAATTAAATCAAATTTTAATATTATTTTTTAAAATACTTTTTTAATTTTGAAATTTAATCTTTAAGATATTTAAGCAATTCTTCAAGATAGAGTTATTCTTTTACTTTTATTCAAGCTCATAACAAGCGTTGAAGTAATACATCTTTAATTACACTTTCATTATAATTTAAACTATTTAATTTAATCAATAAACAATATCTTATTATTTTATTTACATCAATTTTGTAAATATAAAAAGCATAGTTATGCAATATGGCCATCTTTTAAATATTAAAATACATACTTCTTTAAAAAATACTAAAAATATAAACGTATATATCCACATGCAAGGCATGCGATCTCGAATACTAGCTAAAAATAAAAGAGTACACCTCTCTCTACTCTAAATGAAGCTCACTTGCTTTTATTAAAAAAAAATTAACGATAAACTACACTTAGAGTCACTAAATTATTAATAAATTTATGTTTTGATCACTTAACTTTAAAAAATTACAAAATGATTATTGAACTATTCGAAAGTTTTCATTTAAGTTATTGAGTTGTTTAAATCACCGTTGTATGGTCTTCTTTGTTCGCAATGCCTGTACTGATCGAAATCTCTCCTTCTCTTTTTCTTTTGTAGTTTAGTTTTTTTAATGAAATAATTTGAACATCATGAATTTGTGAATCAAAATCCAAACAACTTTCTTCTTCGATTTTCGAAATTGACTGTCATATTGACTGGGATATAAGGTATTTTATTCTACTCGTCAATGAGTACTGATCCACTGTATCGATCATCGAATCAATGCTTGAAACTTGCTAGCCAAACTTTTTTAGGAAAGAAAAGCTCAACAGTCCAATGACTTAAATAAAAACTTTTGAATAGTTTAATAACCATTTTGAAGTTGAGCGACCAAAATATAAATTTACTAATAGTTTAATGATCTTGAGTGTATAGTTTACCCAAAAAATAAAGAGTACATTGAGAGTTAGATTTGGGCCAGTATTTCAAAGAACGAACCAGAATGAGCCTCGAATTGAAGCTGCCACTATCCGACCCATCAACACTGGCAGGGTTAATGCAACAAAATCAGCTACCTTCCCTACTGTGATCCAAATGGTTTGCAAATGATCTCATGTTCTTGTATCATTTCTTATATATAGCTTTGATGTAACAACATGAAGTAAAATGTTTTAAGATCCTTAGCTCTAATTATTACAGCTAAACTGTTGTTTGCCTTTAATCGTGTCTTAGAATTCTTCTGAAACAGAACAACTTCAATGTCTTTTTGAATTAACCTCAACACATTCCTTCTTTTTTTGTTGTTGTTGACACTCTATTCGTGTAACCATAGAAGGTTCGGGATGGTTCTACTTAGGACAGGCTTTTAGGGTTCGTTACGTGTAGCTCGGTTCTAAAGTAAAGGTACCTGAATCGACAAATTCCTTAATCCTCACCAAGTATAGGCTTATATGGACCGAGTTCGGTTCAAGGGGATACATTTCCTTATGTTTGCATGAAGGTGAAGACCTCACGAAAACATAGGTACGAATATATCCCTAAAGCGATCCACTATCCTGCACAGAGGTGAAGACCTCACGAAGGAATAGTTTCACTTCCACTTAAGAAGGGTGGAGTAGAATGATCATGTCATAAAATACTTGTGCAAGTGTACGAAGAGAAACTTTCAAACCTTCAACTCAACAACAAAAGTAAAGCATTAACACAGACATTCGTATCAAAGCAACACATGAATGATGAAGTGCAAGGAAGGGATCACAAATTAATTTAAACCGAATTCTCAATTTCTAACCAAAAGACCAAAAAGTAATCAACTCGCTGCTTGACTCTCTTCTTAAGTCCCCAACGGAGTCACCAAGCTATCAAAACCCTTTTTCGAGTCCCGACTTTTATTTTAAAACGAAACGAAAATAGAGTTGCCACCAATCCTTTTTAATTAGGTGTGATTGGATCACCTCAAAATTTATTTAAAATTACTAAAATGATAATTTTTGGTCATCGAAATAAAAAAACGGGTTCGGGAGTCAGTTATGCATGAGGAAATATTAGCACCCTCATACGCCCAAAATTAGTACCTAATCGATTACTTAGTGTCTTAGTGTTGAAAATTGAGAATTCAAGAAGAATTTAAAATGCGACCCTTAAATATGTATAAACGGTGTTATTTGACGATATGACTTAAAAATTTACTATTTAAATTAAATTTTATGAAGAAAGCTCTTTTATTTCGAATCAATCGAGAAGAAAAGTCATGTCTCGTAAGTTAGGGGCACAACACCTCGAATTCTCAAAAGCACATTTATCGGCTAATTATTACCCAAATCTTTTATATTTTCAATTCTAAATAGGATATTTAATTACATCAGTTCAAAGAGAAAACCATACCCCACGAGTTAGGGGATAATTTCTCGAATCCCCTAAATAAAGAGCATTATCTCGGTTTTAAATATTACTTATGCGTTGTGTAAAAATGAACGAGTGTGTTTCAAGCCTAATATTTATAATACAATAATAGAACAATAATCATAATTATAATGATATTAATGACGATGCAAGTAGCAACATAAATAATAAAATAGAAATAAGGGTAAAGATAATAACAATAATAATACTATGACTATGATGATAATAGCAATAATAACGTCAAGGATGCTAAAATGATAAAAAATATATATGATAATGATAAAAATAATTACAATTGCGAACAATAAAACAGGACATAATGACTCAAGGATGGAAGGAAATAAAAAATTGCATAATTAAATAGGCAAAATGTAAATATCATAAAAAATGCTAAAAATAAATAAATAAAATAAAATAAAATAAAAGGACTAAATTGAAATTGTAATAAATTAAAGGCATAAATTAAAAAAATTATAATACAAAGGGTTAAATTAAAATAAAATAGAAAATATACGGGCCAAAAGAGAAAATATCTCAGCCTTTGTACACGTGTCATTCCCAAGTGGGCACACTGTTGGTCAAGGGATTAAATTACAAAACAAAACAAATATTAAGGGAAAAATTAAATTAAAATAAAATAAACAAGACTAAATTAAAACAAGCCAAAAATACGGAAGGATCGAAAAAACAATTAGCCCTTCACTCCTAAAACACGCGGATCCTGAGAGGATTCGGGTCGGGTTCACAAGTCGATCCAAAACGACTTTGTTTTGGAGCTTGTTGACTAAGATCAAAATGACGTCATATCATTAATACTATGTAAATTAAAAAATCTTTAAAAAAAAAGCATTTTTCATTCTTATAAAAAAACCCTTTTTTATTTTGCTTTCTCTCGAGCCTTCCCATGGTCGGTCCTGGGGGACGACGGATCTCCGTCGTGGCCACCGATCATCGACGACAGAGATTGCTGCCTCTGGTGGCCAAAAAACTCCCAAAAAAAACCTTTTTTTTTTGTTTTTCAACCCCTAAACTCAAATCTAGATTTTAAAACCCAAAATTCGAACCAAAATCCTCAAAAAGCCAAGGAAATCTTTCGATTTCTTGATATATTTTTTAAAAAACCCTACCTTTGTCTCTTCGACGAACCCCCAAATAGATCCAAAAGAGATTGGAGGGTTTTCACGTCGAGGAAGAACTGCCTTTCATCGGAGGCAGTGACCTCATTCGCCCACGACGGTGGAGTCGAATCAAAAGGTAAAAAAATATTATATTTCCTTTATTATTATTTTTTTATTTGCTCAAATTTTAAAACACAAAAAAATATACCTCAAAAAAATTCTTTTTGATATCTTCTCCATGCGTAAAAAAATTACAACAGGTTGGTTAGGGCTTTTTATAGTCGAATTAAAATATATATTTTTTATTTTTTTCTCTTTCTTCTTCTTTGTTTTTTGCAGGTAATGTCGACGGTGACAAGGAGTCGTTAGACCTCGATTGGCGTGCATACTGACGTAACATTGGAGCGAGGTTGGAGGTTTAGGGCATCCAATTAGGGTTTAAAATTTTTTAAGGTAATGTATTGGGCTTTATTTTTGGGTTGTAATTTGGGGTTGTTTATTTTTTTTCTTTGTAATGAATTTAAAAATTTTATTTAAAAATTTCGGATTGGACGGATTTGGGCCCCTACAATTATGGCGATGATAGATTATTGAAGATCAAATTAAAGATGATGACAAGAATGGTGGATTGAAGTAGAGGATTAAGATAAGAATTTTAAATATATTTGCAATATTATTAGTATTTATTTTTAAATTAGATTTTATTTTAACTTTTTACTAAGATGGATTTTTAATTTATTGCATTATTATTTTTATAATACAATTAGATTATTCAATCAAAATAATTGCTTAACTTAAGAAACTAAACTATTGGAAAATAAAAAAATTATATTATGGTTTATAAAATTTAATTTGATCATATTTGATACAATTTGAATTTGTTTTTAATAAATAACAATGTTAGTTTATTTTAAATTAGAAGAAAAATTAAATGTAAAATGCTAAAATAGTTTTAAATACCAAAATTAAATAATTGAAATTAATAATTTAACATCAATTCATTAAAATCATAATTATTTTTATTTATTATTAGTGTGCAAATTAAATCAAATTCTAAAATTAATTCTCAAAATACTTTTTTATTTTGAAATTTATTCTTTAAGATATTTAAGCAATTTTTCAAGATAGAATTATTCTTTTACCTTTATTCAAACTAATAAAGTAATAAATTTTTAATTACACTTTCATTATAATTTAAATTATTCAATTTAATCAATAAACAATATCTTATTATTTTATTTACATCTAATTTCTAAATGTAAAAAAGCATAGTTATGCAATATGGCCATATTTTAAATATTACAATAAACAATTTTCTTTTTCGATTTTTGAAATTGACTGTCACATCGACTTGGATCTAAGGTATTTTATTTTACTCATCGATGAGTACTGATCCCCTATATCGATCATCGAATCACTACTTGAAACTTGCTAGCCAAACTTTTTTAAGAAAGAAAAACTTAACAGCCCAGTGATTTAAATAAAAACTTTCGAATAGTTTAGTGATTTAAATGAAATCTTTTGAATAGTTTAATAACTATTTTGAAATTGAGTGACCAAAATGTAAAATTATTAATAGTGTAATGATCTTGAGTGTATAATTTACCCAAAAATTAAAGAGTACATTGAGACTTAGATTTGGGCCAATATTTCAAAGAATGAACCAGAATGAGCCTCGAATTGAAGCTGCCACAATCCGACCCATCAACACTGGCAGGGTTAATGCAACAAAATCAGCTACCTTCCCTAATGTGATCCAAATGGTTTGCAAATGATACCATGTTCTTGCATCATTTCTTATATATAGCTTTGATGTAACAGCATGAAGTAAAATGTTTTAAGATCCTTAGCTCTAATTATTACAGCTAAACTGTTGTTTGCCGTTAGTCATGTCTTAGAATTCTTCTGAACCAGAACAACTTCAATGTCTTTTTGAATTAACCTCAATGCATTCCTTCTTTTTTTGTTGTTGTTGACACATCAATCTATGCAACTTGCTTGAAATTACAGAAAGAATCTTATTCTAGCTTTTGGTGAAATTTCAGGTCATCCCTTCCTCTCAAATTTCTATTAGTTTTATAGTACTAACTAAAACTTTAGGTTATGTCATAAGATTTGCTTTTTTAAGCCGACACTAAAGTTAAAGAAAACCCACTTGCTTGGTGGTGCTAACTGTTCTGTTGTTGTGGTTTATGAATCCAATCATGCACATGGTCAACTTGATACTGACAATGAGAACTAGTTCTACTTAGCTCCTCTATTGTCCCTTAATCCTCCATTATCTTCCATTATTATATTCTTCTTATTGAGATTTAGGTTACACCATCATTAGCCTAACCGCCTCCTTTTTAATTCTTTTATTTTAAAACATTACAATATGAATATGCAAATTATTAATTCCAACTTAATACAAAGTACAACAAGGGGTAAGACAAGGAAGAAATTGAGGTGGCCCAGAGAAAGGTGGTTCACCTAAATAGGTAGAGAGTCGAAGAAAGACAAGAGAACAGAGAGAAGGCTCTGAGAGCTAAGGGATCGAGCTAGGTTGTAGAAGATAACTGCTCAGAGACTAATTAAGGAGAGAAGAATCCCTTTCTCATCGTTTAGGAAGATATTTATTATAGAGGTCTTCTTGTCTACTTGCACGACGTGGCAAGATAGTAATCATAATAGAGTACATGAACGATATGCATAATGGGACTCATTCTGTTATTTCTTTAGGAAACACAATGTTGTTACACTCATGTAAGTCCTATTGATCCCTAAAGAGGGTGTACACTAAAAAGTTGGTAGTTAGATGAAAGGATTATGCCTCTTATGTCAACGGATGGCTTATCGCGAGTAGTTTATCCAAAAAATAGGTTAATTGAGAACGGCTCAACAGATGGAAGATAAAGATTTACTTTCAGATGATCTAACTGATACTTTCTGAAGATGTTACGTGTTTAATTTAGGTGGTGATATAACAATAATAAATATATATTAAACTTAAAGAATTAAAAAAGAACACAAATAGTTTGGTCTAACTCACATTAGTAGGCTTGGAACCAAAGCAAACCTTGAGTAGATTACTTTATGTATTTAAAAGAGGGAATCTACCTCTCAAAGATCCTTTGGATACATAACATTGAAACGACAAATGATAATATACTTTTACACTTACAACTAACCCAAAGGCTTATTCTTATAAATACCAAAGTGTCGAGTAATAGTATAGAGATGTTGGGTTCCTCCTTGACCTAACATGAAGCACTAATTTGGTAACCAATAGGATCTCTATTTGAGCAATGAGGAAAAGAAAATTGCATAAAGCCAATGAAAGGGTGGTAACATGGAATTTGACTTTGATTTTTGTGGTGCCGCTTTGCTTACTCGGTTTGACCAATCTTCTGGTGTTTAAATGACCTTTGACTATATTAATAATATATATTATATTTTCATAGAAAAAATTTAAATTTGAATTTTAAAAATAATATTGTTAAGAGAAATAGTCATAACTTTCAAAAAAAATTTATAGTAATATTATTACATTTTCAATATATTATATGAAAATATGATATATTTATCTTTATTATAAATAGCTGAATTTAATGTTATCAATTAAATTATACCAATTCAATGGACGAAAATATAAAAATATAATTATCATTAAATCATATATTATATATATTATGGCGATTTAATTTTTTGACATGTGATATACTTATTCTATTAATATATGACAACATAATTTATCTAGATATCTGTTTTTTTAAATTAATAAAAATAATATTTTAAAATTATAATCGATTTTTAAATTAAGAGCAGATAATCATTAATTTATATTAACTAGGTTTTACACCCCACTTTGCTTGGGGATGTGAACCATTAATTATAAATAAATTTCTTATAATTATTTTAAATAATTATTATATTTTAATATTAATGAAAATAACTTTTAAAATATATTCAAATCAAAAACAATAAATTGAAAAATCAAAACCTAAAATAATTATATAATTTTTCAAACCCCTTTAAATATTTCTAACGGATCCTTAAAAATACATAATACAAATAAACTATCAAATGATACAAATACAAAAAAAAAGTAATTAAAATACAATTCAAAAAAATCTACAAAACATAAATACATTGACGGTCCAAATATATATTCATATATAATAAATTAGCTCATAATAAATTTATATAAATTTAATTAGTACAGGTAATATGTGTATATATAATAAACATTAATGTATATTAAATAAATTAACATATATGGGTATGTGATTATTATATAAATTTCTATTTATTAATCGATACTATAAATAAAATTTATTAATTTAAATTAATTATTTAAAATAAATTCAAATTAATTATGAGTAATTATATTAATATATATATATATATATATATATTATTTTTTACTGAAACTATTTCAAATTACCACAGTATTTAATAATTAAAATAAAATTACTTTTTTACCAAAATTTTAAAAAATATTAAAAAATATGTTTGGTAAAAATTTAAAACAATCGGTACAATAATTATGTTTTAAAATACTATTATTTAAAAAAATCAAAATTTTTTTCTTAAAAAGATTAAAGTCTAAATTCACAATCATAGTAAATATTGAAATTCGTCACTATACTTTATTTTTATTGATATTTGTCGTTTTTTAAAATATGAAGAAACTGACACTCAAATTTTATGTTATTAAAATTTATCACTAAACTTTAAATTTTATTTAATTTTTGTCACCATCTTTCATTTTTTTAATTAAATTATATCACTCAATGTTAATTTTGAATTTTTGAAAAAAAAATTTAATATTACTCTCAAATATTTTACTTCAATAGTTAATAATAAGTTAATTTATAAAATATAAAAAGTTAAAAAATTAACTTATAATTTTTAAATTAATGAAAAAAATACTTGAAAAATAATATATATATATATATATATATATATAAAGTAAATTTATTTTTATAAAATAATCGTGTTTATTAATTGTAACATCCCAAAAACTCGACTAGAAGGATTGGAGTTGTGAAATCCAAGAGCGATTGTCTCTTAAACTTGTGATTATATTTTGGAAATTAGAACAATTAATTTGATCTAGTTTAGTGGTTAAATGTTTTGGTTATGTGTGTAAGGTTCTAGGTTCGAAACATGCTTCTTGAAATTGTGTTTCTGTTTTTGTAAGTTATAAGATATTTTGATCAATTGATGTCAATGATGAGCTTAGTACTGTAATGGTTAAGCATTTGTCTATTTTTTAGTACTTTCGAATTCCTACGTTTTTCTGCATTTTTCTTTGTCGGAACAAGACTGCTCGATGGCACACGGGCGTTTGCCCAGGCTGTGTGACTCAAAATGTGGACACACGGGCAAGCATACGGCCGTATGCTAGGTCGTGTGGCCCACATGAGTAGCACACGGGCATGTGAGCCTGAACACTAAAATTTCGTTTAAGCCGTAAGCCTTGTGCGAGGCAAACGTAAGCCTCCTGTAAGGTCTGAATGATCTGTATTAAGCTATAAACTCGATGGTTGTGATATGATAGTTTACAATCTGCTATCTGTACGCGTGTTATATTGAGATAAGATAATCAATAGTGACTCGATAATGTGACTTAGTTTGGATGTGTTATAGTATGTATTTTGTTCAGGTAGAATCCATATTCTGTTAAGCATACAAGTACGCTTCTGTGTTACTGTTTGATTAAGGATATGTGATATTTGGATTACTGTATGAAATAGTTTAATCTTAACACTATTATACTGGAACTATATGGTTGCATTTATTGGTGATTTATACATATCTGTCATCTGTTCTCTGCATCTGCATGGGTCGGGAAATATGAATTGAAAGAAGCATTCTGTATTAAAACGGTGGCTAAACCACCCTTGACTATGTCTGAGATGGCAGTGAGACTGCAAACAGTACAACGTGTCATACCGATACTATATGATGTGTAGGGTTGGATAAGTATTATATACCTATATGGTGTGTTGGGTTGGACGGAGATGATGTGTGTTGGATGGGGGTGTTATGTCTGCATTTGTAACGGTATCTGTATCATGTCTGCATCTGTAATTGGGTCTATGTCATGCTCTGCTCCACTCAGTTCGGCTCTGCTCTGTTTTGGTTTGTTTTGTTATGTCTGGTTCCGTTTTGTTTTGTTGAGTTCTGTTCTATTGTACTTCCATTGTTGAAATCTCTGTGATATTTTAGATCTGTTCTGTACTAGTTATGTAAATATTATTAAGTCTCATGTGTTACCACGATTTATATGTTTTAGATCTGTTTATTTGTAGTTGAACTTGGTTATACACCGTGATTGGTAGTTCACCTTTTGTCTTTATCTGTTCAGGTAAACATTTGACTTCGAACTGGATGGTGTACGAGAGATCGAATTATTCGGGTACTGATATAACTATGATTTTGTCTTTCGGGTTGAAATAAATCTTTGCATTCATCCTAGTTTTTGCTAAATTCATCAATAACTAATTTCTAAACACGAAACCACAAGATCACTCAAGTCAACAAAATGATTTTAAATTTTCAAAGTAAAACTCCGAAAAGACTTTCCACTACTAGTCAAATAGGCTTTCGTGTGTTTTCTGAATATTTACATAAATCGATTTTCAATACGTCAATGTAACTCCGTCAGGTTCGGTCATAATTTTTAAGCCGGGTTTAAGATGTTACATTAATTATGACATTATATTGTTTTACTTCTTGATATTAAATATTAAGATAGAATACAACAAATTATTAAATTCATTTCAAGTTACTTTAAATTAAAATTGAGTAGAAAATTTCAATCAAAAATCAAAGTTTAGAGAAAAAATTCAATTAAATAATTATAAATTGACAAACTTTAATATAGAGTTAAAACATAGTGGTAAATTTATCTTTAATTTATAAATACAATGATAAATATCAATTAAATGTGAAATATCGTAATAATTTTGCACATAAAATGTATTTTTAAAGTTTAGTGATAAACTTTTTTTAAAAAAAAATTATAATATATTTTATTAATATATACAATAAATTTATATATCACATCGATAAAAAATTAGTATATATATATAAAAGTTACCTCAATATCTAATGTACTAAGACTTACTAACATACTATATGAATTACAACCAATCTTTTCAATAAAACAACAAGATAATCAATGCAAAAATATTTTCAACAAGTCTAGCATAAGTCTTCAAACTTTCAAGATATGCTTTTAAATTTACTCGAACTGATCCAATCTTATCAAAATATGAAAGTCAATTTCCTTAATTCGATCTAAACCCGTCTTTAAGATATATTACTATAAACAATTTGGAGATTGTGGATGGGATTCCATACTATCAAAAGAAACAAAAAAATGAAATCAATATCTATACTAGACTTTAGTTATCTAATCCGACGGTTGGAAAGCCTTTAATCTAGTCAAAAAAACAAAAAAAAAAAGTCAAAACTTTTATTATTTGGGAAGGACCCAAATCCCTCTGTATTTATCTATCCATCCCCCTCTTGAATTAATTAAATTAAATTAAATTAAATTAAATTAAATCAATAATGGTCACTATGAAATTGGTTTAGGCTCCACTAAAAAGAAAATGATTTTCTTAAACCCCATGATTGTCTTCACATGGATTCCAACTCAAAGTGTCTCATTCTTTACTTATTTTCTTAAACCTCTAATTATATCTCAACTTTCCCTTCTATTTTTCTTTAAAAATAAAAAAGAATAATCAAACAGTTCCTTTAAATAAAAAAATTAAGAAAAGATGATATATATATTTTTGGTGAATTACTGTTAGAATTGGGTGACTAAAATTCTTGTTAAAATAAAATACAGTGGTAAAATAAAATAAAAGTAAAGTCCAAATAAACTAGACTTCTTTTATTTTATTTTAATTAGAATAAGTCATTTATTTTATTTTTAATTAGAATAAGGTGTTTCAACCTTATTACGTTACTTCTATTAGCTGTTGATTGGAATAAAGTTTTTCAACCTATAAATAGGCGTAGTTATCTCCTCTTGTATTCATTCAATTTTCGACATTAGTGAATCTTCTTCTCCTCTGCTCGTGGTTTTTTTTCCCGAAAGGGTTTCTACGTAAAATCTGTGTGTTCTTTCTTTTCGTTTTCTTTGCGATATTTATTCATTGTCGTCATTTAAATTTTATCAAATTGGTATCAAAGCTTTTTCGAGTTAGTAGTCTCGATCACGATAATGGCGACATTGAAGTATGATATTCCGCTGTTGGATCGCAACACCAGATTCGTGTTGTGGCAGGTAAAGATGCAAGCAGTTCTTGCGCAGATGGATTTGGAGGATGCCCTGTTAGGGTTAGATAAGATGCCTTCGAATTTGATAGATGAAAAAAAGAAGCGTAAAGATCGGAAGGCTTTGACGCAATTACAGCTGCATTTGTCGAATGAAATTTTACAAGATGTGTTAAAGGAGAAGACTACTGTTGCATTATGGGCAAAATTACAGTAGTTATGTATGTCAAAAACCCTAACCAATAAATTGCATATGAAACAACGTCTGTATTCTCATCGTTTGGAAGAAGGAGCATCTGTGCATGAACACTTAAATGTGTTTAAAGAAATTGTCTCGGATTTGGAGGCCATGGAGGTTCAGTATGATAAAGAGGATTTAGGGTTAATTCTCCTTTATTTGTTGCCACCGTCGTATTCAACCTTCATAGATACAATTTTGTACAGCCGTGAATCTCTCACAGTTGATGAAATCTATGCTTCCTTAGCCTCATATGACAAGATGAAGCATCTTGTGGCTGGATCTGACTCTCAGGGAGAGGGTCTCATTGTTCGTGGAAGACAAGATTGTAACAGTGATGATAATCGTGGGAGGACACAAGAACTAAATCCCCGCAGTAAATTTCAAGGTAGATCGAGATCTTCAAACAGAGGTAAAACTTGTAACTTCTGCAAGAAGAAAGGACACATTAAGAAAGAGTGCTACAAGTTACAAAATAAGATCAAAAGGGAGGTAGAGAATCAAAAGGGAAAACAACCAGAACAATCCGGTGAAGCTGATGTAGTAGAAGACTACAGTGATGGTGAACTCCTACTTGCTTCTATCGACAATTCTAAAGTGAGCGAAGAGTGGATCCTCGATTCTGGTTGCACCTTCCATATGAGTCCCAATCGGGATTGGTTTACAACATATGAAGCTGTGTCTGAAGGTGTTGTTTTGATGGGAAATAATGCTTCATGTAAAATCGCAGGTGTTGGCACAATCAAAATAAAGATGTTTGATGGCGTTGTTAGAACTCTTAGTGTCGTGCGACATGTACCAGAATTGAAAAGGAATTTGATTTCGTTAAGTACTCTTGATTCAAAAGGACACAGGTGCACAGCTGAAAGTGGGGTTCTAAAGATTAGTAAGGGTTCCCTCGTTGTGATGAAAGGGCAGAGAGAGACTTACAAATTATATGTTTTGCAAGGTTCAACTATTACTGGTGATGCTGCAGTCGCTTCCTCTTCCTTGTCAAATGATGATATTACTAGACTTTGGCATATGCGTCTAGGGCATATGAGTGAAAACGGCATGGCAGAATTGAGTAAAAGAGGACTTCTTGATGGGCAAGGCATAAGCAAACTGAAATTCTGTGAGCATTGCATTTTTGGGAAGCAAAAGAGAGTTCGATTCACCAGAGGAATCCATAACACGAAGGGAATATTAGATTATATTCATTCTGATCTTTGGGAACCATCTAGAGTGCCTTCAAGAGGTGGAGCTAATTATATGCTAACTCTTATCGATGATTTTTCCAGAAAAGTTTGGGCATTCTTTCTGAAGCAAAGAAGCGATGTGTTTTTCGCATTCAAGTCTTGGAAAATTATGGTTGAAAAACAGACAGGAAAACAGATAAAACACCTCCGCACAGATAATGGCTTGGAGTTCTGTTTTGATGAGTTTAATGAATTGTGCAAATCAGAAGGGATCATGAGACATTTGACAGTTCGTCATACTCCATAGCAAAACGGCGTTGCAGAATGAATGAACAGAACAATCATGGAAAAGATTCGATGTATGTTGCCGAATGCTAATTTACCGAAGTCGTTTTGGGCTGAAGCAGCCTCTATTGCATGTTTTTTGATCAACCGATCTCCATCCATTGCCATTGAGAAAAAGACTCCACAAGAGATATGGTCTAGTAAGCCTGCTGATTATTCTAATATAAAGATTTTTTGGATGTCCTGCATATGCTCATGTTGATAATGGAAAATTGGAACCAAGATCCATTAAATGTGTTTTTCTTGGTTTTAAGGCTGTGTGAAAGGGTTTAAGTTATGGTATCCTGAAAATAGAAAAGTTGTGATTAGCAGAAATGTTGTTTTTGATGAAACTGCTATGTTACCTAACTTATCTATTAAAGACTCTTCTAGTAAAGAACAACAAAAACAGGTGGAGTTTCAGATTGATCCAATATCTATAACAGAGTCAACTTCTCAAGTTCGCACAGAAGTTCATAATAGAGCCACTTCTTCACCACAAAATTCTATTTCCAAGAATAGGCCTAGAAGAGAAATTAAACCTCCGAAAAGGTATGTCGAGGCTGATCTAGTGGCCTATGCTTTAAACGTGGTTGAAGATATTGGTACAATATTTTGTAACAGTCAAAGTGCCATTTTTCTTACAAAAGATCAAATGTTTCATGAGAGAACAAAGCACATTGATGTTCGGTATCATTTTGTGCGTGATATTATTGCTCGTGGAGATATTGTTGTGAGCAAAGTTAATACTCATGAAAATCCTGCAGATATGATGACTAAGTCACTTCCCATAACCAAGTTTGAGTATTGCATGGACTTGGTTGGTGTTCATTGTTGAAGAATACCCCTCAAGGGGTTTAGTGGAAGAGGTGGAGAACTTGTTCGTTGAGAGTTCTTGTTCGTAGAGAATTCTTGTCAAGGTGGAGATTGTTAGAATTGGGTGACTAGAATTCTTGTTAAAATAAAATACAGTGGTAAAATAAAATAAAAGTAAAATGCAAATAAACTAGACTTCTTTTATTTTATTTTAATTAGAATAAGTCATCTATTTTATTTTAATTAGAATAAAGTGTTTCAACCTTACTACGTTACTTCTATTAGTTGTTGATTGGAATAAAGTTTTTCAACCTATAAATAGGCGTAGTTATCTCCTCTTGTATTCATTCAATTTTCGACATTAGTGAATCTTCTTCCCCTCTGCTCGTGGTTTTTTTCCCCGAAAGGGTTTCCACGTAAAATCTGTGTGTTCTTTCTTTTCGTTTTCTTTGCGAAATATATTCATTGTCGTCATTTAAATTTTATCAATTACAAAAATAGAGCAAAACTCGAACAATAAACGTAATTAGTGCGACTCGAACTCAAACTACATCTGGAGCGGTAAACATCTTTGATCATCAAGCCATCACATGAGATTAAAAAATTTGATAGCGAAATTTATTATTCATGATACATGAACGTAATTATTATGATTATAATTTCTTGTAAAAAAACTATTATTTTTGTTATGATGAAGTTATTAATATTTTTACATAAACGTCATTAAAGATAGTTGATTAATTAAATAAAAATATATTAATAGTTTTATAAAATACAATAAAAGGTTAAATAAATTCTTGAATTCATTTACTTGCTCAAATTGCCTATCCAAGCAATATCATGATCTTTTTTTTTCTTTAATTATTTGGAAAAGGTATGCTAGGGTGAGGAAGGAACAATCAAAAACTTGGTCTCCAGTATCCACATGGGAACTGTTGGGATCCCAACAATCATGCTTTGTCTTCTTCTTTTTTTTAATTTTTCTTTCCCTATCTCACCTATACAATTTATAATACAATTGGATAATATAATTTTTGGCCCCAAAATTTAGCAACTAGTTCAGTTTGATACATTTACTTTCTTTTGGTTTAGTTTGGTACTTGAACTTGTCAACTAGTTCTATTTCTATTCTTGAACTTGGATTCCGTCAAAATTTGATGACGTGATCATTGTTCTTGGAACGTGATTGGATTGGTATATTGGTCCAAACAAAGAGATTGAACTGATTGAATAAAAAACTAATCGAAATAGATAAAAATCGAAAATTGGGACAAAAGAGAGTAGATGAATAATTTGGACCAGTTTAATCATCTTTTTATTTTTTTTTATTTTTATGAATTTTAATTATTTAGTTAATTATTATTGGTCTAACAGTTGAACCGGTTGAATCGAAACCAGTTGTCTGATCAGTTCAACCATTGGTCTGATTATTAGAATACTGTATGTGACACTCTAAGATTGTACCATGTCATCACCTAAAAATTTATATAATTTTTTTAAATTTCGAGTGATGATGATCAAACATTTATATATTTTAAATTTAAAGACCAAAATGAATTTAATTCTCAAGTTTAAGTACTAAAGAAAATAAAAAAATACAAATATCAAAATAAACTTAATTACCAAATTTAAAATCGACATTAATATTATATCATATATATATTTCTAAAATGATAAATAAATAATTTTCAATTTTGATTAATACTCTTTTTAGAGTTTTGCGGGATGGATTTTATATATAAAAAATGTCACTGAATAATGTATAGCATGTGTATTAAGAAAGATGCTATCTTATCTGTCCTAAATTTAAAAAATCAATACCAAATCTATTATGGTTTATGAATATTAAACCTAATAACAACATCTTAAACATAAACTTTCCTTTTCATGGAGAAACTATTTAATTGAGTATTTTCCTTATTGTTGGTTAAGGCGGAGATTCTAAATCTATTTAAAATATTTAAGTTCGAGTTTTATCATTTTCAATTACGATGTATAAGTTTTCGGTCTTGTTTTTTTATAAGACATGTATGTGCTTTGTTTGGATTTTTTACATTTCCTTAACCAATAATTATTTATCGTGTTTCATTTGGTAGGTACATACAGTATGATAAAACAACGCTCGTAAATACAACAATATTTTCTTTCGTTTTAAATGACAATTATTGAATGTTTTCGTTGGTATTTTAGGCAATAAATTTCTATAATTAAATACAACATCTATTTGGAATAATAGCCATCACCTTTTATATTTATTACATCTATATGGTTGTCGAAGCCACAAAAAATAAAATCTATTTGAAGAAAAATAATTAATAAAAGTGACAAGTAGGGTCAAACCCATAGAAATTGGTAGAAGTTTTACTCCTTCAACTAAAACAAATAAAATAAAAAGGTTTTTGTTTTTAATAAAAACTTAAAAACTAAAGTTAAGATTTGAGAAAAACAAAAAAAAAAAAACAACAACTAAAATTTTGGGGAAAATTATTGAGATGAAGTTTCTAGTCGGTAAATTCTCCATTTAATTCAAGGGTTTGATCATTGATGTAAAGATGAATTTCAATATTCTTTAATAAATTGATTATAATTATGATGATCGCCTAATAATCTAATCTCTTCTTATCTTCTCGATAATCAAAGTAATTGTCATTAATTACTTCTCTTATGACTAACAATCTTATAACAATTGCTTGAGAATTTAACTTATTAATAGCCTTAAGAACGAAAGAGCCCCAATTCGAACCAACAAACACATCATTAGAGTTTATTTAAGTTAGATTGCATGCCCAACTACATAAATTATCACGCAGTCGTCACAATTATTAGAAATTAATAAATCGACTAATTATCTAATTGATAAAACAATTATTTTAAGCTATCAAATACTAGTTACATATTTACAAACCTAAACAATTGTAATTAAACCAGAAGACATGCAAATACCGAAGAAAAATTAAGAGCAATTAAATCTCACAAACTTGTAGAATCAACCTTCGAATATTACTTCAACTAGAAAAGAAAATTTTGGCAATCCATAAATAAAATGCAAATTGAATTAAAATTGAGAGTGGAGATGGTTTGCTCTATTCTAAGATCCTATTTATAGAGTTTATGGAGTTTTAATTGACTTTAAACTAGGGTTACAAACTTGATTTAAACTTAAATACTCAAAAAAGATGAATGTGACCTTGCATTTCAATTTTAAAACAGAAAACGAACCCACAAGACATGGACAATGACGTTGTGGCTTGGTGAATCGACACTGGAATGTGGAGCTCAAGGCATTAGGGCGACAACTACTGGGTTAGGGCGCTGCTTGTTGCTTTGGGTCGGCACTGTGGCGCTAGGTCGTGAGGTCTTGGCTCAATATCTTTGCTTGGGTCTTTTTCTAAGGCGCTCCTTCCATCCTCAATGACTTATGATATTGCCTTTCAAGCTTGTATGCACCTAATTTCAGTCACGGAAACACTCGGAGGAATTACTTGTAACCAACTAACATAAAATCAAACTATAACGATTAAATTTGTTTGGACAATTTATGCTATTAGTCTCTTACTATGCGTGTGTTGTCAATTAAGTTTATGTTCTCCAGTTTGAGTTGTGAATTAAGTCTATGTTCTCCAGTTTGATCATTTTTTGTCCCTATGCTTTTCAAAATTTAATGTTGAATTCCTTTATTTAAATGGAAGCCATTAAATCCATTAACTACAATGACATGACATTTTTGTAACTATTATGTGAAAAAAAACAAGTTAATATGACATTACACATGTAATAATACGTTTGCTGCATAAAATTTTGGAAAATAACTGTCACATCCAAAATTTGGCGGATTCGAGAGGAAGGTGTATAGTTATAAATGTTATTTGTTTTGGCACACTTAGGTGGTTAATCCGCCAATCTTTAAGTTTTAGCGAATTGATGATTAGCGCATGGAGTATCCACCGTAGAGGTAATTAAAGAGTTCGTCTCAGGTTATTCTGCTATTTAAGAAAATATTATGATAAGTGAGGAGTAAGCCTGGTAAGAGTCACTGCTGTATATATAGTACGCCCAGTTTGCTCGAGCATTGTGCTAGTTGGGTTTGAAATGTGTTCTGCTTAAGAGCCAACTAAATTGATTGGACAAGTAATATTTGTATAGGATTCTGGATGTATATATGGTGAGAAGGGTTTTGTTTGGATGGTATTTCTTTCTCCAACACTACTCTTTGGTTCTTCTTCTTAAACTTATATGTTTCTCTCCTTTATTAAGCCGGAAGCTAAGTTTTTGTAATCAATGTGTGGATGTTCCATATCCTAGAAAGTCTGATAGCTCTGCATGTTAAGTTTTTGAAAGAACATGTATATATAGAAGAATATGAACAATGAAGTTTGGTTTAGAAACTTTGCATGGGGTCGTCTATAAGTGAGGTGTTAGCCATTTGTATGTAAAAGAGTTTTTAATGATGGTTCTATGCTCTTTAAGTAGTTACTGTTTCTGATTTAAGAAAGATGTTCGAGTTGAAACTCTATGTTGTGGTCTAGGTAAGTATCAAGTGAGTCTCTATCTTGGCTCCCACATGTGAACATTACAAGTAAAGATTTATAAGATAATAACCTCTCGGACAACTAGTAAGTGTGAATGTGAAGTATTGAAAAGATTGTGCTTGTATAATGAATGTAATGATGATATGAGTGCAATTATGTTTGAATAAGAAATTAAATTGTAAGTAAGCAAGTGATATCTTATATGAGAAAGTAAGAATCAGTTAGGTATATGAATAAATTTGAGTAAGTATATATGTGTGGGTTGAGTAAACATTCATTTATGATGCCTTCGGTAGGGCAGATAAATTGCTAATTGGACTGGAAGGTCACCTTGATATCAAAACACCCATGGTGATGCCTCTAGTGAGATAAAGTCTAGACTGGCAGATCACGACATTAGGATGTGTCAGTCCATGTGGTTGAGACTCATGGCATATTATGATGATAAGAATGTTCATGGTGATGCCTTCAGTGATCTTTAAATCGAATTGATAGATCACGACATGAAATTATGTATAAGTCTATGAGGGAGAATCCCATGACACCTTTTGTGAAAGTCCGTTGAGATAGTAAACACATGATTCTGTGTATTGCCTATGTGGCATGATCTGCTAAGCATTAGTGGCACATTCTGTATTGCCTTTGTGGCAAATTATGAAACACCTATGTGGCATATTCAAGGATGCTTAGGTGAAAGAACATGGTTATCTGCCTTTGTGGTAAGTTCTGTTACTTCTTCGAAAGATGATTCTCTGATAATGATATGATATGTCTGAAACTAATGTGGCATGGTTAGTCTTGTAATGCAATTGAATGATTCTAAAAGGATGGTTTTTCAAGAAAGTATGTATTTGTACTTTTATGAGAGAATCTGTCATAATTAGAGGTGATCATGGGCTGGGCTAGGTCGGGTCGAGTTCGGATCGGGTTTCAATAAAATTTTAAATTCACTTTCTATGCTCGGGCCCGACTCGGCCCGAAAAATGGGCCTAAAAATTAGTCCAAGCTCGACCCATATTATAATAGTTAAACTCGAGCCCTACCCGACCCGACCCATATTAAATTTTTTTAAGATTATTTTATTATATAAATACTTTTAAAATATGATATATCAAATACACTTAAAAATATTAAAACAATAAACAAATTAAAAATGATATTAAAACAATTTTAAAATAACAAACAAATTGAAAATACAATAAGAACCCTTTATATTAAGAACAACCCATCGATAACAAATATTCAAGGAAAAGAGATAAAAATTAATATATATATATATATAATCAAAACCTAATAAATCTAACAAAACAAAACTCAATAGATTAAATATGAAAATTGTTAAAATGATACAAAAAGACTGCTATATGAGTTGAAACAAAAATAGTCAAACATACCCATGATTTTTTTTATTAGAGATGTTGCGACTGATGGAAGCAATTGATGGAAGCACTTAGGGTTTTTTTTTTTTTTAAATTGATTTGAGATTTGAGAATTGAGAAATGGGAAGGCTAAAGGGAGGGGAGAAAGAATCAGTGGCCTTTGTTTGATTTAGGGATTAGCTATTATCATCTTTTGGGGGCTTTGTTTTCTGCCGTTTGTTGTCAAATTTGTTTGCTTGGTTTATCTTTTCATTAGTTGTAAATATTTTATTTGCTTTTATCTTTCCAATAGCTAAATATTTTACCTGCTTTTGTCCATTATTATAAGCAAAAAAAATAGTATTAAAAATAAAAATAAAATCATTATTATAAATCTGGGCCGGGTTGGGCTCGGGTCAAGAAAAACAAACCCAAGGCTCGGCCCATTTTAAAAATGGGCCTATTTTTTGTCCAAACCCATTTTTCGGGCCTACATTTTTACTCAAACCCTTTCATTTTTCGAACAGGCTTTCGGGCCGGATCGGGTAGCCCAGCCCATGATCACCTCTAGTAATAATAGTCTGTTAGTATAGGATACGGGCGTGGTTGTATTATGAAAGGTATAAGTGTTCGTTAATTTGAATTTGTTTACGCTATGTAAGATTGAAATATGAGTTATTTGATATATGTCATATTCGAAAGTATCATGTCTTGTTTGAGAATAATTGGACTCTAAGTCATTTGTAAATTTGGCATCCTTATACTATGTAACATAGAAATTTGGAATTCTTCAAAATGATTTGGAATGTTTCCTCAACTGTATGAGCATTGTATTGGGTTTGAGTCTGGATATGATCTGATTGATAGTCTAATATTTATCAAACTCAATATGAGAATTTGCCAAATGTAAGATTAGTTAGTGGTATCCGCCAAGAGAGAGTTTATGTGAACAACCATTTTGAGAAAAAAGAAGTATGTTATTTGAAGGGTAAAATTGTAGAAAATGGGCTTTGTATAGATATCTTTTTGAAGTATCTCAATTGTTTTAAGAGAAATGAAGATGTAGATATCGTTTGGTAAAATCTAAAGTTAGCCAGGTAATAAAGCGAGGGTTGATACATTAAGCATGGTTGATGGTGTATATGTGTATATATATCTAATATTATGAAGGTGTTCACCAAAGACAGATGGCTAATCGAAGATAGCTAGAATGAAGAATTAAAGTAGAAAGGCTTCAAGGTATTTTGTATTCAAACTCACTATGTTCATGTAAACTTATAAACATTTTATTCATATTTTAGGTATTGTTGAAAGAATGAGTTCAACAGGAGGGACGATACCAGGAATGCGCCAAGGAAGTGGCAAGCAGGAATATAATGCATATAGAGGACAATTGAGGAATATGACGTATAATAGGATTACGCCTTAAAGAGTCTGTCTTTCGAAAACTTCTATGTTGTAAGATGTTGTAATAAGCGTGATGTATTCTTTCATACTCTTCTTTATTTCATTAGTACCAAGATATTAAATAAAATAATAAGAAAATATGTTTTAAGTAAAGTGTTTACGTTAACTATTGTAAAATTTTAGCTAAGTGTTTGGTGTGGTAATATCCGAGATGTGGACTCGGTAATTCGGGTCGTATTTAAGGCGTTACAATAACACTTAACGAATTTAACGACAAATGTTTTAATTTCAAATTTTGAAAATTACAGAGACTAAAAATGACCAAATTAAAATACATAAATTAAATCTATAATTTATCCATAGTAAAGGGTTTGATAGCAAAATTTGACCATATAGTTTTGGTTGTGTCATAGGATAAGATAGTAATATGAAAGGAATGTCATGGATATCAAAAATGAAATATTTATTGTTATGGGCATGAGCGCTCATCATGTTCTTATAAATATCAAAATCACATTATGCCTAATTAATAACATAAATTGGACTTAAAATTAATTAATGCAAAGTTTATTTTGATTGAATTGTTTTAAAAGTGAAGTATACATGTGGTTAAAAAAAGTACTCGTAGAATTTTATGTGTTCGTTTGATGGTCAAGAGTGTTCATTATTTCAGGTGTAGTCTGAGTTCGAGTTGTACCAATCACGTTGTTGTTAGAACTTTATCCTCCCTTTATAATTCACAAAAAAAAAAATACTCGTACACTTGAGCAAAGTTCAAACCTTTAAATCATCATTATAAAATTTTTTTACTTAAATACTCTTTAATTCACTATCTTATTAAAAAAAAGTGGCCTACTATCAAATTATAAATGTATATGCACACGTTTAATGTCTCATTGGCGTAATCATCCATTACAATTTCTTAATACAAACTCTTCCAATCCAGCAGAAAGGGAGAAAAAGAAAGAAAAAAGGAATATTATATAAACTCTAACTCTTGGAAAGAGAAAGGGTCACACACATTGTTTTTTTGGCTTGAAAAGAAATAAACCTATAAAATAATTATATTATAATAAGAAGACAGGTGTCAAGCAATAAAGTTAAGCAAAAGAAATCTATGCTTTGCTTTCGTTTTGTTTGGTTTTGATTTGGTGCATTATTAGTATAGGCAGGGTACGTTACAGGCAAACATTACACAAACCCTAATGGTGATTGGTTTGTCTTTTATCTTTTGTCCATGTTCTTAATTTAAAAATTAATACCCCCCTAAACTTGCTAGCATGCTTATCCGCACCACTAAATGTAATTATTTACACAAATGGCGCTGACATGGACTCGATCATATATTAATCTCAAATAATGGTTTGGATTTAGATCCAGACAAATTTTGTTACATATTCACTATTCTTAATGATGTTTGTGTTAAAAGATTGATTTCCCACAAATAATTTTATGTGTTTTTCTTTTATAATACATTCATATATATATTTATATTGTTCAAATACAATATATGCTTGTTCTCTTCATTTACTCTACATACTTTCTCTTTTTTCAGTTTGTCGATCTGTTTTGTATGTATCATTGTTATCTTCACATGTTTAGACTCGTATTGTCTTAAGCATGATATGTTTTTTTTTTATTTAATAAGTCTTTATTTTTGGAAGTTTTGTCTTGTCTTGTACAAATATTTTAGTCTTGTTTTTACAAGTGATTTTAGGGATGATTTTGTCATTGTACCCTTCAAATTTGGTGGATGGTTCTTTAGTCGATTTTTGCCAATCACTTTGGATCATCCTTAGTGATTTCCTTATTATATTAAGTACTTGTAATCATTCCAGATATGTCATGTTTGAGTTGTAACAAATTCAATTGTCTATGTGCCAAATATTTTATTTATGCTGAAACTGAAACCTTTATTATGTTTATAAAACTTGTCTTTCATAGTTTATGATGAGTGTATTATTTTTCTTTTTAAATTGTATAACCCATTTATAAAATGAATAAATTTTGAGGTAGTTATAGTTAAATGAGATATAATGTGATTATGTGAATTTGGGGTAAAATTAGAATCTAATTTGATTCTTGCAATATTGGTTTGCTGAATTGGCAGCGGCAGCTTGTAGTTGGCCACCAGCAATGAAACATCTAGCACTAGGGTTTATATTTATTAGTGTACTAATATCATTTTAAAAACAGCAAGTGTGGGTCAATTAAATATTAATCATAAAGGAAAAATAAAAGAGAGCACATAAGAATAAGATGGGTGGATAAGTGTGGAAGGCATCAAATGATTCTCATCTCTAAATACTTAATAGATTTTATTTGACATAATTAGATAATAGGGGACAAACAACAATACTTGCTTACTATCTATTATTATAATTTATCAATGAGGAATAAATACGCTAATTGTTTTTATTATTAATTAAATAAGGGGTAATTATAAGTTTATGTTTACATTTTTTTAATTTTTAAAAATAAAAATATAAAAATTAAATTCTAAATTTATAAAAAATACAAGGACTTAAAATAAATTTTATCCATACATTATATTGTGACGTAAGGGTGTCCGTGGTTGAAGCAAGTAGGTAAGTACGGGGGTCATGGCTTGCTATTGGTGTGACAAAAATAACATTAAATTACTCTTCTTTTATTTTCTAATGCAACTTGAGCTCCTCCATTGTCCAATACCAAGTCTATGTAAAGTAGCCTTATCAGTACCCGTTCCAGTTTCTCTCTCGACGACCTCCCGTTCTGCTACTCTCCTTTTCTCTATTTCTATCCTGCATTGTTAGCTCAAGTTCCTTACTCATCAAACTCAGCTCTTCCTCAACGGTTGGATTTTCTCTAGCCTTCCACTTCAGCTGGGCTTTCTTCTCTGAAATTTTCTGATTTACGGTATGGCTCACCACCTGTTCGACTCTTTGCTTGAATGGAAATTGCTTTGTTTGACAGATTGATGTGAATCTTTATTGCTGGAAACATAACATCTGCGTCTCTGTTTGATTTGTTTCCTTTATGCTTACGAAATGATACTTGACTCTTAATTGGGCATTCATGATTATGGAGTCGCTCTAATGAATTAGAATATCTTTTAGGTCTTAAAAGTTAATTTAAATGATAATTAATTTATAATTTTTAGGTAATTAATATAAATTTTTTTGCCATTTATTCTTAATAAAAAATTAAAACCTTCGAAAATGTTAGTTGGTGGGTGTTTTCTTTTGAATAATATTATTAATAATGCAAAAAAAAAAAAAAGAGACGTTTTAGATTGACTCAAGTCAAATATTCAAAATTGATATTTTTACTTTTGAGGGTTGAATGGAGAATCTGGACGTGTCAAAGGGGGTGGGGTCACTGTTTCCTTTCTTCGCTACTACTTGTTGCTTCCTGACGAAAGGAAGCGAGTAATGACGGACTGATGATCAAATAATAATAGTACGTAATAATAATTGAAGTGTTAAAACGACGGCGTTATAGAAATAGTACATGTGGAGGTGGAGCCCCACATAAACTCAACCACGTGTGAACTCCATTTCGGCAAAAGGGTGTGACGTGTACAGTGTTGGACCACCGAACCGCTCGCTGTTTGTCTGGGAAAAAGTACAACAACTGGGTTACAAAGCATCAAGATCCAACACTTCGCACGTGTTTCACGTGGACCCCGCACTCCTCTGTGGCAGATGCCCCCCTCCCCCTAATTATTACCACTTTCTTTAATCTTTCCTTTCTTTTCAACCCTCAATTCAATTTCGATTTTGGTCCTTTCATTTTACTCATTTTGAAATTTTACCCTACGCGAACAAATTTATGTTGGCATAATATGTTTTAAAATTTTTACATTAATATTTTAATCGATGATGTTTATTATTTTGGCTAATTAATGATATTATAAAGTTATAAAATTAATATATACAGATTAAATTTTAAATCTAAATATAATAGAGGGATCAAAACCGTTATTTGACCTACTTAAATTAAATGTAAGAAAAACGAGAGGAAAATAAAAAATAAAAAACCCTCAACCTAAATGTCTTTGGGGTTTATAACTCGAGCCAACCACCCTGTTGCCTGTTTCGAAGCAGCCAACGAATGAGACGTCAAAAATAACACCGTTAACCCCAACCACACTCATCCCAATGCCCCCCATCATCCGTACCGAAAACGCCGTTGAGAAACGGCTTTCCACCGTTTGCCCTTAAAAAATAGTCTCGTCACGTTAATCCCCTGACTGTCTCGGTTAAATCCGGAACCAGAGTTTGTTATATTAGCGTTACACACTCGATTTACAAAAAAAAAAAAAAACGCTTCTTTGTTAGAAACCCAAAACAAAAAGAGAGAGAAAGTAAAAAAAAAAGAGGGAAAGAAGAATTGGGAACAAAGTCGCGTATCATAGGAGTCGCGCGTAGGATTTTAGGTTGATTCTCTCTGCTAACGGCGTTTCTTTTTTACAGAGCAGCGAAAAGCTATATTGAAAGCGAGGTGAACGACGGCGGATTTGTACGGTTAAAGCTGTTTTCCGTTACAGTATTTGGATCTCGCAACGGTTACGATAGGGAGGGAGAAAAATAGTGTGAAGGAGGTGTAGATTTTTTTTTTATCTGGAATTCGAGCAGTTTCGTAATTATTTGGCTTTTATTGTGGTGCTTAAGAGTGTAAGATAAGGTTTATTAGAGCGTTTTTGGAGGATTTAGCTTCTCTGTTTGGAGATTTTTTGTTCCAAATTTGTTGCTGCTGCTCGTTGTTGACTTGAGGAGTCGGAGAGAGTTCAATAATGGCGAATCGAGGAGGGGTGTTTTCACAGACAAATAATGTTTCCTCCGAAGGTAAACTAAAAAAAAAAAAGAATTTATACAAATTGAACGTTGATTCTAGATTTTTCTTTAAATTGTTTTTATTTTTCTTTGATTTTTGGAAAATTTTTGAAACGTTTTTTTTTCACTTTCTTTTTTGAGTTATAGGAAATGGAGGAGATGATCTGTACATGGAGTTATGGAAGTTATGTGCGGGACCCCTGGTTGAGGCTCCTCGAGCTAGAGAGAGAGTCTATTATTTTCCTCAAGGACATATGGAACAGGTAAAGCCTCTTTTTCGTTTTTCGTATTTTTATTTTCATTTTTGTGTCGAACGTATTCCTGTTTGGTTTTATTTGGAATTATCTCCTTTTATAAAAATGGTTATTTTTGGGTTATTGATTGGGATTTTGCTATTTTGGCGAGGGATTGTTTTAGTTGGAAGCGTCGACGAATCAGGAGTTGAATCAGAGGATTCCTTTGTTTAATCTTCCGTCGAAAATACTTTGCAGTGTTGTTCACATTCAGTTTCTGGTAATTTTCTCTTTATGGTTTTTAATTTGACTTTGCTTAGGCCACAGTAATCTCTAGTTGTGTTTTGAACTTCTGATTGCTTAAAAAACGGAGCGGAAAAAGGAAGTGAGTAATATGTTTAGAGATTACTATTTTTTCTATTGTTTTGATCTTCAAAAGAATGTAAAACCTTGAACTTTGAATAAATAGTTTCTCTTTTCTGAGAAATTGGTTTCTCTGGCTCAATAACTTTTTATGCACTTATTGTTACTATGTTTGTAGGCTGAACAAGAAACAGATGAAGTTTATGCACAAATAACTTTGATGCCGGAGCCAAATGTAAGAACCAATTTTATTTGTTTCTGATTTGAAAATCTTTCAGTATTAGAATGCAAGAGAGTTGGTTTTTCTTTTTCTTTTATTGTTTGATATTAGTGATTTCTAATTATGTTTTTGGCATGGATAGCAACCTGAGCCAACATCTCCTGATGCATGTCCTCCGGAGCCTCCAAAACCTACTGTCCATTCTTTCTGCAAGGTTTTAACAGCCTCTGATACAAGCACCCATGGAGGTTTTTCTGTTCTTCGCAAACATGCCACTGAATGCCTTCCTCCACTGGTACAATTTCTAGATCTCTTTTTTGGCCTTTTTGTCTTCTGTTCTAAATCTTTTTTGTATTGATTTCTCTATATGGATGTCTTTTAGGACATGAAACAGGCAACGCCAACCCAGGAATTGGTTGCCAAAGATCTTCATGGCTATGAGTGGCGCTTTAAGCATATTTTTAGAGGTAATAAAGGATCTGATAACTATCTTTCTTGTTTAGTCGGTTAATATTAAAGTGCTTCTATGATTTTGGTATATGTGACATATGTTAAGCTTTTATGTTTTTGCTGTCAATTCGATGCATGACTCACCTCCACTACTGATGGGCAAATCACTTGCGTTATGTAAATTGTATATGGTTTGAATGAACAGGCCAGCCAAGGAGGCATTTGCTCACAACAGGATGGAGTACATTTGTTACTTCAAAGAGATTAGTAGCTGGTGATTCCTTTGTGTTCTTGAGGTAGATGCCTTTTCCATTTCCTGATATCCTTGATGCTTGGGTGGTCATGCATTGAACTCGTTCAGGCCTTTGCTGGTTATGTTCTTTTTTCTTTTCATGTAGCTGATGAGCAATTTGTTTAATACTTGGTTTCGTAGAGGGGAAAATGGGGAGCTGCGTGTTGGAGTGAGGCGTGTTGCTCGTCAACAGAGCAGCATGCCAACCTCAGTGATTTCAAGTCAGAGCATGCATTTAGGAGTACTAGCAACTGCATCTCATGCTGTTTCAACACAAACCCTCTTTGTTGTCTACTATAAGCCAAGGTATGATATTTACAGATTTTCCAAAAATGGATGAAAATGATATTTATTTACTTATAACCATCTTGTGTGAAATATCAGGACAAGTCAGTTCATTATTGGGTTGAACAAATACTTAGAGGCTCTTAACAATAAGTTTACAGTTGGCATGAGGTTTAAGATGAGATTTGAAGGGGAGGATTCTCCTGAGAGAAGGTAGTGGAACTTAAAGCACATGATTGCTTTGGATTGGTGATTGTTCAATCTCTTCTGTAATACTTACGAACATACTTTGATTGATAAGGTTTTCTGGCACAATCGTTGGGGTTGAAGACTTTTCTCCTTACTGGAAAGAATCAAAATGGCGTTCATTGAAGGTAACTTGTTATGCTTTCTTAAACTTCATTTTGATTTATTTTGTCATTATTGCTATAATCAGTGATTGCCAATAGGTACAATGGGATGAACCTGCTTCTATACCAAGACCAGACAGGGTTTCACCATGGGAGATAGAACCCTTTGCTGCTCCTATTCCACCAACTCTGGGTCAACCCGTTGCTGCTAAGAACAAAAGGCCTAGACCAACTGCTGAAATTCCTACTCTAGGTGAAGCATAGTTTTCTTTCTTTGAATCTCTCTTTTATTATACTTCTATTTGGTTTATCTGACAAATCCACTTTGTTTGAATAATATAGATTTATCTTCAACAGCATCAGCTCCTTGGAATTCTGGAGCTATGCATACCCATGATCTAATGCGGCGTAACATTACTGCTGAAGCGAACAGAAATGAAAATCATGTCATATGGCATATGCAGACCGAAATGAGCAGCAGTTGCAGCTCTGTCTTGAAGATTCAGAATGAAGGGAGCTGGCTATCTTCTCCTTGCATGAGTGTTTCTAAGCATCGATTTCCTGATGCAAGAGACGATAGCAAAAGTGCATCTGGTTGGCCTATTCTTTCAGGATTGTCAAACCCACAAGTGAACAATGATTCAACCTTTGATCCAATAGAAAAGGTAAAGAAATCTGAGACAGCTTCTAGCTGCCGATTGTTTGGCATTGAGTTGATAAACCACTCTGCTAGCTCAATGCAATTGGAGAGGACACCTACCCAACTTTCTACTATGACTGCCAGTACAGCTGAAGGACATCATACCTTGTCACCTAATAATTCTTGCCAAAAGTCTGAAATTTCAAAAGATTCTAATGAGAAACAGGAACAGTTACAATTACCGGCAAAAGAGATCCAAAGCAGGCAAAATTGTCCTAGTTCTACAAGAAGTCGTACCAAGGTATTGAAAGTAAAATGTTCATGCAGGTGTTAGTACACTTCACTAAAGAATAGTTTTACTTTGCAGAATTTTCCATAAACTTACTTTTGGGTTTGTGTATGTGAACAGGTCCAGATGCAGGGGGTAGCTGTTGGTCGCGCTGTGGACCTGGCCATGTTGGAAGGGTACGATCAGCTTATAGATGAACTAGAGGAGATGTTTGATATTAAGGGAGAGCTTCGCCCTAGGAATAAGTGGGAGATTGTCTACACTGATGATGAAGGGGATATGATGCTTGTAGGCGATGACCCATGGCAGTAAGTAGCCTGATGCTTTTTATATTTTTCCCCCTTAAACTCTTCTAGAACTTGATTGACTTTGATGTTATATTCATGCAGGGAATTTTGTAGCATGGTAAGAAGAATATTTATCTGTTCAAGTCAGGATGTGAAGAAGCTGAGTACAGGAAGCAAACTTCCCATGGCTTGTATTGAAGGTGAAGGAGCTGTGATAAGCTCAGAGTCAATTGAAAATTAATAGGAACACTGTTTGTTTTTCTTTACCGCAGTTTACAGCATCTGTTGTTTGTTTGTTGCTGATAGTTGTTCGTAGTTTCACTTTTGGGCTATAGAGGGACGCTAATCACTAAGCTTGTTTTCTAGAGTTGCCTACCATAGGAGACAAAAAGACATCATACGACCTTGGGTTTGAAGAGCCAAGAGTTGTTAATGAAAGTAGATGAGGTGTTAGAGGGTAGGACTAGGAGAATGTGAATACTTAACGATCTTTGTGGTGGGTTGGGGGTTTCGGTTCCAATCTTTGGTTTCGTGTGCTTGTAAATATAAAAATGTGCTCTGGCACTGGCACTGGCACTGGCGCTGTAATCCTCATCTGTAGTGAGTGAAAGTGTTCCAGCTTAGCTATTCTCCGCTGTTTTGGTAATGCTTTTTCTTCTTTATCAGTCAATTCAAACTTCCCTCTGCATTTATAAATATTTCTCTTTCTGATCTTTATAAGGATGGCCTGGATTAGAATAGCTAGCAAAAATATTATCACTTGGTAAATAAATCACTGCCAAGTTCAATTTTCTGCCCTTATCATCATTTCATTTTTTTGGTAAATAGTAACAATCAAGGGGACGTAAGTACAAGTGTGATTAAGTGTGTTTAGATGCAGATTTGGTTAAAACAGTAGGAGATAACCGATAAGGGTTGGGTATAGTGGTAGGGTTTCAAATTTTGGGGATGATGATATTGAGAGAGGAGTCGCAAATATTAAATGTGAACTATAAAATATGTATGGAAGATACCAATTGTAGGAGCACAATTTATTCGGGCTCAACATACATCAAATACAGAAATCAAATAAAATAAAAACAAATAATAATAGTGAAAATCTTTTTTTATAAAAATCTAAGTCCATTATTGTGAAAGTCCATTTACAAACTAACTCACAAAGCCCAAATACCCAATATAAAGCCTAATGATCACCTAACCCATTACTACTCCAAAAACCCACTAAAGACCCAAATCTAAACAAGGCCCAGAGGTCCAAAACTTTACACAAAAATTAAAACTCTAATTTTGCTTAGGCTCTCAACGTTGTTCCCCCTCTCCTACCATGTCAGCGCCACGTCGATGCCATGTTGTTAGGGCACACAAACCAAGACCCATGCCTTGAGGCTCGACTTTTGCTTTGCCCCTTTCATCGAAACGGCAAAGTCTTGACCTCTGACGCCATTGATTGTGAAAATGCTTGCCCCCGTCGTGATACCTACAACAAAAAAAATGAAAAGAAGACAGAGACACAAGAAATAGGCAAAAAAATATGTAATAGGTTGTATTTATTTTGGCTATAAATAAACCAAACCACCATTGATTTGTTTTTTACAGAGATTTGAATAGCAACCAAAGAAATTTCAAGGTAAAAAAATATATATTCGACCCGTATGAACCTATAATGGGTGAGGATCGAAGAATCTGCTGGTTCAGGTACCCATACTTTAAAACTCAAACCGCATATAGTCGACCCTAAGAGCCTACCCTAATAAGCATCACGTCGAACCTTTAGCGATCACCCAAATAAAGGAGAGATGCATTTTTATGCCATAATTTTTGCTTTTAATTGTAATTTTATTGTTAGATTTTATTTCTGTGTTTATTATACTAACTTGCTTTATTTTATCTTTGTTTTTATTTTCGCATTGCATTACCATTTTAAGAAAGGTGTTGATTTGTACTCAATTACCAAATAGAGAGCTTAAAATGGAAAACGGGTATCTTAATAGAATAGAGGATAATATGGCCGTGCGCATGTGGTCAGAGGAAAGACAGCGTGAAAAAAGAGACAGTTTATTAGAGGGGCACGTATTAGAATTCTGGGATTATACCCGAGTGAAAGTGACCCAAAACAGTTTGCAAGAGTTAAAGGACATCTAGGATCAATGGGATGAAGAGATGAAACAATTGTTCTATAGGAAATACGGAGATTTACCTTACTTACTCAAAGTTAAGGTAGATAAGTGTCTTTTTTCGAGCTTTCACTCAATACTAGAATCCTGTATACAGTTGTTTTACTTTCGGGAATCTTGATATGGTGCCTACGGTGGAGGAGTATACTACGTTGCTCTACTGCCCTAAGATTCAAGTTGACAAGGCATATTCAAGGTTTGTTTACATCCCGACCTTTTTGAAAAGATTGATGAGCATAACTAGAATGAGTGAACAATAGGTGACGGCTCGAGTCAAAGCGAAAGGGAATAACAAGTGTATTAATTGGAAAAACTTATGAGATTTGATCCTAGTACACCCAGATATAAAAAAACGCATCGACATTTTTGTTCTGAGTATATATGGTTTGGTCATCTTCCCAAAAGCATTGGGACATATAGAAGATGCAGTCACTAACTTATTCGACCGACTTAATAAGAGAATCACATCGGTCCCAGCAATTTTAGTCTAAACCTTCCGATCATTAAATGCATGCCGAATAGAAGGAGAGAGGAGGTTCATTGGCTGTGCACCGCTCTTGATGCTTTGGTTTCACGGTCATTTTTGGAAGATAGAAAAATTTTCATATCGAGTTTTCTCTACAGATTATTTACCATTGAAGGAATTCATAGCTATACCAAAGACAAGAAAGTATGTTCGAGGAAAAATGGATGGCCATCCTTTATAGTATCTAAGATGAAGACGTTGAATGGCGAGCACCTTGGTTAACTTTCGACGAGATCCTTTATCGGTGTGGTAGTTTTGATTAGGTTCCTTTACTCGGGATATGGGGAGGTGTAGGATACACCCCTCTACTCGTGCAAAAGTAGTACAGGTCTAGATAGTTTATCTCGGCTACTCAAGGTTTGGCCCATTGCGAGTTCGCTTTCAAAGGAGATAACTACAAGAAAAGGGTCCGAGAGATATCAGATGCGTGGAGACAAGTATATAGAATGAAGGTGTTTGCTGCAAACCCAATGACAACACCAGAGTACAATTGGTGGAGGAATAAAAAGGTCAATGATAATACCCCAATACCAAACCCCGAAGATATCCGACCAATAGAAAAGTACTTATAAGTGGTTCCGTTCGAGTTTGATATTATACAACAAGAATTTGAAAGAAAAAGCTCAGAATTTGGGAAGTGAATAGAGGTTTTGGAAGGGGAAAAGATACAGTTAGGATTGGACGTGGATATTCATAAACTAGAAGCTAAAAAGTTATGAAAGGGAAAGAACAAAGCTGAAGAAGACTTAGAAGACTTGAAGAAGCATTACAAGAAACTTCGTCTGTCTATAAGAACGGTCGGGCTCGGTAAAACATTGAAGTAATGGCAATAAGAGGTTTAGGAGCAAAAAGATTGAGCGGATCAATGGAAAAGGAAATTCCAAGATGGCCAAGCTCAAAAGAATGCTATAAAAGGAGAATTATTAGAAAGTCAAGTTGAGAAAGTTGAACTGAAAGCCCAAATTGCCGAGTTGAAAGCTCAAATAGCTGAGCTAGAAGAATCTCTACGTAGACATGCAATCGAAACTCTGTCACAGAACTTAAGGCAAGTCAGGCCGAGAATAAAGAGTTAAGGGAAATAATAGAAGAACTTGAAGCCTCACTGCAGAACAATGAGATACGAATCGAGATTCTCGAAAGGACTTTGGAAACAAATGAATGGCACCTTCGACAGGCTCAGACGCTAGTTCAAGATAGAGATTATGTTATGGGCGAAGCACTCACCCAAATAAGAGAAGTGACCGATCACATGCAAATGCTAACCGTTGAAGCTGATATGCTGAGCGTGTAATACGAATCAAAATCAGATCGGGGTCAAAAACTAATCGGGCTTCTTAAGAAAATCAAGATTTTAGGCATTAGTGCAAAGCCATTTATGTAAATTTGCTCTATGTAAAGAATTTTTTTTTAGTGAATTTGTTATAATGGAATTGAATCCAGAATCAATGTCTTTCTTACATTGCATACATACATTTATTCGCACTGCATTTTCATTTTTAACACAATAATCCTAATTAATTAAAATTTCCAATAGTTAAACCAGAAACCATTGAGAATTCACATCGTTACGGTACCCGAAAAGCAATGGATCAAAGAATAGAAAAATTAGAAGAGATGCAAAAGGAAATGCAAGAATAAATGTAGGCACAGCTGTAGGACCAATTGGCAAGGGTCTAACAAGACATGAGAGACCAAATCACTGAGTCTTAAGGAAACATAATTAGTCAGCTAACTCAACTATCAAGAGAGGGGATAGATAAAGGAAAGAATCCTACAATAAGCCCAAGGGAGGAAAGTGAGGACCCTAGATACCCTTCAGGCCTTACCACCATACATAATCAAGTTCCATCGAAAACACAATTGTGAGGAGCTCTAGTCACCATTAGAACACAACATCCTGTTGGCACCTCAGGCTCGGTGATGGTACTAAAAAGAACATATGTTTTCTCCCCATTTATTGTATAATTTGTTCCTATTATATCATGTTTAGCATGCGTTTTTAGCATTTTATACTTAGTATTTGCATTTTCTAAATCAGTGTTATATGGTCTTACTTTATTTCATTTTATCTCATTCGTGCTACTAATGTCGTTGCATTCAACATCAGTTTTGCGTCTAAAGTTGTCAGCGCAAAAATCCACCTTAGAAGATCGGAGCAGGAAAGCATTCAGAGTTGTCGCCACAAGTTTGGTGTAGAATTGTAGCCAAATATCACCACATGAATATTTCTACATTACACCAGGGACTTTATGCTGCTAACATATCCAGAAGCACTAGCGTAGGAGACTGTCAAGTTTTCGTAGCAAATAAAAATCTTAATTTGCGTCCAACAATGTCGCGACAACCTACGACTACCTAATGCACAAACCAGATCTGTGTGAGCATACAACTAGAAATAACCAACTTGTATAGCTGCAAAAGGGAGTTAGATCTAAGAAGGGGAAGAAACCTGTACCTTTTAGTGATTATAAATAGAGGGGAGAGAGAGAAGATCATCATCAAGCTTGTGAAGAAATTAATTCCATATTTTTCTGATTCTTTCTTTAGTAAGCTGCCATGGAAGCTTAACTTTCTTGGAGGGTGATCTGATGTGACGAGAAGGCAACTACTTTTGACGAGGAGTGCTCTAAGTGCGATGCAAGAGGAACAATTACGGAAGGATTCTAGTAGGCTAGGAATAGAATGCTTTAATTTCTTCTTTAATTCCACTTGAATGTTGATAAATTCTGTTGACTTTAATTGTGTATGGAAGTACCTATTAATGTTAGATCTACTTTGCTTTCTGCTTAATTCTTCTTATTTGTTTATCTTTGGATTTAACTGTTTTGACCAAGGAAGTGCGATTGCAGTCACAATCACTGGAAGGTGCAGTGACAAAGTTAGATCAACAAGCAAGACAACGGAAGTTACTTGAGGCAAGAAGGAATTTTGGCCACTTGTTCTCAAATGCAGCATTGACAGCATTGGAAGGAGTGACTAATGTGAGTGTTTGGGTCTTTGCTAAACAGAGAAGTTGAAAGTAGTGAGATCTCATAGAACTTAATTACGGTGACAATTTATCTACCAGTTATCTTGTAGTCACATTTAGTGTTCGCCAACTTGCCGAATCAAGGATCCCTCACTCCTTTATAATTGTTTTACTTCTTTAATTTTCTTAATTTACATTCACAAAACATCTTCAACATTCATTTCATCTTCTATTAAATTGCTCTGACAATCTGTATTACAGTTTTACAATATTTGTGTTAGCAGTTTTAACTTTTTTATTTGTGCAGTCTTGACTTAATTGTATTGATATTACTCCTGACAATTCTTCTTATTTTAACTACGACAAATTTAAGCAACAAGAACACTATCCTCATGGGATCGATATCCGACAAACTCACATCTGTCTATTATATTTGCATCGACTGTGTTCGTTTGCACATTATTACTGTGATGTTTATAGCGCGATCACCCTGCCAACTATCCAATTGGATCAGGATCTAACCCAGGGGATAATGTTGTGAATCTCGTTGTCCCCGATTTTGATGAGATAATGGAAACAGAAAGAAAAAAATTGGAGCTTTCCAAACAGATGGAGGAATGTTACAAGTGGTTTGAAGACAAGGTCAAGACGATAGAAGGAGTCGAAACTTGCTGCGAGATGGATGCTAAGGAATTAAGTCTAGTCCCAGACCTGGTACTTCCCCCAAAATTTAAAGCTCTAGAATTCGAAAAATACAATGGGATGAGCTGCTCGGAGACGCATATTATCACCATGTTTTGCAGAAAGATGAAGGGATATGTCCACCACGACCAACTGCTGATTTACTATTTTCAGGACAGTTAAGTAGGATCCGCGGTAAAATGGTACAATCAGTTAAGTCGTGCGAGGATTAGTTCGTGGAAGGACTTGGTCCAGGCAAAACATGAAAAGAGGCCAAGTGAAAGCTTCAGGTAATATGCCTAGAGATAGAGGGATATGGCCACTCAAGTGCAGACGCCATTGACGGAGAAGGAGACAACTATGCTCTTTGTCCATAATTTGAAAGCACTAGGAATTTCTTAGATATTGTCATGTCCGGAGAGATGATTGAGAGTGTGATCAAGAGTAGAAAGATCGACGTTAGGCAAAGCACCAAGAGATCTGCTGTTAGGAGAAAGGACGTTCAGATAAATAACGCAGACATGTATAGGCCAAACTATGAAAAAATAATCATGATGACACAATTAAAAGTCCTAAAGAATAGCTACCGAAATTCTCCAAAGCCAGAATCAAGCTCGAGGACAAACACCGAGAGAATCCAGTTCACTCCCATTCCGATTACGTACAAGCAGCACTAACAAAAGCTATTTGATGCTTGTACACCCAAAACACGAAATCGTCATCGATTTGAGGTCTCGATATTTTACTATTCATTTATTACTTTTCATCCTTTAGCAATATGTCACTCGATCTTATTTCATTTAAAGATATGCACTTAACATGTCATAATCACTGAATAATTATAACCACAACTCAACAAAGGTAAAAAGGTCATTTCTATGATTTCTGGAAACTTATACAGACTTGTTGAACATGTATTGATAGTTGACGAGTCAGTGAAAAATTTTAAACAATAACAGACTTCTACCGTTACTTGTAATGGTTCTACTGGTACAAGTGTACCTTCTACCGATACTAAAAACTCTAGAGAGCTAGAAACTTTTCCCCTGCAACTTCTACCGATACAAGCTGACGTTCTATGGATACTTTTATGTTTATAACTATCGATACATCAAGTTCTACTACCGAAACAACACTAGTTAGAATTTAACCTCTCTTTTACTCTGTACTTCTACCGATACATGAAAGAAAACTACCGAAACAAGTAAGCAGATTTCATAAAAATGCATATAATTCTTCTAAGTGTTGGAACTATTATAAGAGAACATTTCTTAACATAAATACAACATGATATTCATTCCAAAATAACTCAAGAAAGGCTACAACAAATCATCCCAAGTCATACAACTCACTACAATCTAGCCAAACATTAGTAAACATTCTAACGAGTTTTTACAATAAATTATATCAAGTTCATAGATCCTACTACATGCCATATAAGCCAGGTGATACGAAAGACTACCAAACGAGCTTCTGGGATAGTGTGATTCTTCTTGGGGATCCGATCTCCAATAGCAAAATGAATATACAAAACAGAGACAATACACAGATAAACTTACAGAGCTTAGTAAGTTCGTTGTACAATTATCTTACGAATAACCATAAAAACGAGAAAGTGAATGTGGACAATCATTTCCATTACTTTCATTTTCAATATTTAAAATCCCTTTCGGGTATTCCAGGGAAATAACTCTTTGCGGTCCAATATTGCTCATATGAGCCAGTGTGCTTGAACGAGCCAATATGCTCGAATGAGCCAATATGCTATTCCTTTCGCGTCTTCCATCATGATCCATCATCGAGAAATAAACCAACAAGTAAGGTTAGCATTTAACAAGTAGAATATAGTACGTGAACTTACCGATGAATTTGAAGCAAAATGGAAACTCCGGGGATTACTCTGTAATTTTTCCTTTTTCGCGATCTACCACTCGCTCGTGATCTAAATCAACAAATCATTATATTTTCATATTAACCATGAAATTTAAATCATTTCTTGCATTTATGTCCTTTTGGGAAATTTATAAAATTACCCTTATACTTTCACTTTTATTCAATTTAGTCCTTTAAGCACAAAACAAGCAAAATAATCATTTTCTTCACACACAACCCAACTGAACATTCATAACCCTTAACAAGTCCCTAAAAATCCATTTATTTCACACCAAGTACAACAATATCATCGTTTTAACATTTTAATCCTTAAATCCTAATTTCATTAAAAATCACTCTACAAAATCAAGGAATCTATTCACTAAGCATACCAATCTATCCATGTAACAGCTCGATTTTTAATGGCATCAAAAATAGTGATTTCGAGATCATAACTCCGACGAGTCAAGTCGTAAATTTTAGTTATTTAATATTTTTGATGTTATGAATGTCGTATTAAATTTTAGTTAAGAAATTTTACCGTTTAGATAGTTAATCAAGTAAAAAGGGATTAAATTGTAAAGGATATAAAAGTTAGTTTCCATTGATTAAATGCATTAAATGCTAATTAGAAGATAAGAAAAGAACTTAAAAGAGTTGCGACCATTTGTGGTTTTGATAGATCGGGCACAAAAAATGGAAGAAATCTACAAGCATAAGTAGCAAAGAGAAAAGAGATTTAAAGAGTTCAACAAGAAAGCTCGTTCTAAAACTTTCTCTATGCTGCCACCGAAGAAGTTTAGAGAGAACGAGCATTAAGCAGTGGTATCGTCTGGTTTTCATCGTAGTAGTAGATCGGGACAGCTCAGATCGAGGTTTTCAAAATCGACCTGCGGATAGTGTGACTAGTGTTCGCAATGTACCGAACTCTGCGTGTGAGCACTGTACCAGACTTCACTATGGTGAATGCTGAGTTAAGAAGGGAGCCTATTTTAGATGCGGAGCGACATATCATTAGGTTCGTAACTACCCTGTAACACTTGAAGAAAAGGAAGATCGAAGTGTAAAGCCTCAAATCACTCCGCAAGGCTCGACGAGCAAGTCAGAGAGGTCATGCGGGCGAAAATCGTAATGATAATAGAGATAGTACGAATAGATCTGAGGTTCATGCATCCGTCAAGACCTATGCCATTTGAACTAGGGAGGAGGCTACTGCAGTGGATGTTATGACTGGTATATTCTATCTTTTTGATGTAACTGTGTGTGCTTTAATTGACCCAGGATCAAATTATTGTTATATTTGTACTGCTTTAGCAATTGATAAGAAATTGTCTGTTGAGTTTACTGATTTGATATGCAAGCTACAAACCCATTGGGTCATAGTGTTATAGTAAATTTGGTGTGTCATAAGTGTCCACTAAAAGATCAAGGCTGTGAGTTTCCTGCTAATCTTATGTTGCTACCTTTTTATGAGTTTGATGTGATTTGGAGTATGGATTGGTTAATTAAACATGATGCGGTGGTTAACTGCAAGCAGAGACGAATTTGTTTAAAATGCACGATTGGTGAAGTAATTACAGTTGAGTCTGGTAAATTGAACTGTGATACTAGAGTGATTTCAGCCATTTTTCATAGAAACTGGTTCGTAAAGACTACGAGGCATTTTTAGCTTACATACTTGATATTCGAGGGTTGGGAACAGAATTAAATCAAGTACCGATTATTAATGAATTCACAAATGTGTTTCCTAAAGAGTTATCGGGTTTGCTGTTGATCGGAGAGGTGGAATTTGGCATTGAATTAGTACTAGGTACCGCTCCGATATCGATTCCACCGTACAGAATGACATCGATTGAGTTGAAAGAACTCAATGCATAGTTACAAGAGTTATTGGACAAGGGTTTTATATGATCGAGTGCATCACTTTGGGGGTGTACCAGTGTTTTTGTAAAGAAAAAAGACGGTTCAATGAGGATGTGTATAGATTATTGACAATTGAACAAGGTTACAGTAAAGAATAGGTATCCGTTACCACATATTGACGAATTATTTGATCAGTTGAAAGGTACAACTACGTTCTCAAAGATAAATCTCTGACCGAGTTACTATCAAATATGAGTAAAAGACTGTGATGTGTTGAAGACTGCCTTCAGAATGCGGTACGAGCACTATGAGTTTTTTGTAATGCCGTTCGGGTTGACTAATGCACCGGTAGGATTTATGGATTTAATGAACTGAGTTTTTTAGCCTCAGATAGATAGATCTGTGGTAGTATTTATTGATAGATTTGTGGTTGTATTTATCGATGATATACTAATCTACTCCAAGATAGAGGATGGTCACACACAGCATTTGAAAGAAGTGTTGTAGATTTTGCGAGAAATACAGTTGTATGCCAAATTCAGTAAGTGTGAGTTCTGGCTTAAGAAAGTAGGATTTTTGGAGCATATCGTATCTTCAGAAGGGATTCGAGTAGATCCGAGTAAGGTTTCTGCTATCCTCGATTGGAAGGTTCTAAAGAATGTTTCAGTGGCGCGTAGTTTTCTAGGGTTGGTGGGCTATTACCGTTAATTTATAAAAGACTTCTCTATTATAGCTTTACCAATGACGAAGTTGCTACAGAAGAATGTTTCGTATGTTTGGTCAGAGAAGTGCCAGCAGAGTTTTGAACAGTTGAAAAAATGTTAACAGAAGCTCCAGTTTTGACGCAGCTTGAGTTAGGAAAAGAATATTTTGTTTACAATGATGCATCATTGAATGTGCTAGGATGTGTATTGATGCAACCTGGGAAAGTAATAGCTTATGCTTCTTGATAGTTAAAGCCTCATGAGAGAAATTACCCAACACATGATTTGGATTTAGCTGCCATTATCTTTGCACTGAAGATTTGGTGACACTATCTGTATGGTGAGAAATGTCGCATATTCACAGATCACAAAAGCCTGAAATATTTGATGAACCAAAAAGAATTAAATCTGAGGCAATGTCGGTGGATTGAATTACTGAAAGATTTTGAGCTAGTGATTAACTACCATCTAGGAAAAGCTAATGTGGTTGCCGATGCCTTGAGTTAGAAATCATTGTTTGTTTTGAGGGCGTTTAGTGTACACTTGTCACTTGAGGGCTACGGGTCAGTTGTAGCTGAACTTAGGACAAGATCATTATTTTTACATTGGATTTGAGAGTTTCAGAGATATGATTCAAAGTTTGTAGCTAAGAAAAAGCATAAGCAGAGTAACGACGCCATAAGCTTTACAGTTGACATGGATGGTGTGTTGTATTTCAGAGGTAGAGCGTGTGTTCCTAACGATTCAAATTTAAAACGGGACATTCTGATAGAAGCTCACAGCAGTACTATTCCATACATTCAGGGAGTGTGAAAATGTATAAAGACCTGAAGAAAATGTATTGGTGGCCAAGTATGAAACGGGAAATCTCTAAGTTTGTGACTAGATGTTTGGTGTGTCAGCAAGTAAAAGCTGAGCATCAAGTATCGTCTAGTTTGTTGCAGCCTATTACCATTCTTGAGTGTAAATGGGAGCGAGACACTATGGAATTTGTTACGGGATTATTGGTGACATCGAGAAAGAAAGATTCAATCTGGGTTATAATTGATAGATTGACTAAGTCAGCTCACTTTATTCCTATTCGAGTGGAATATCCACTAGAGAAGTTGGCTGAGTTGTATGTATTTGAAATCGCACGAGTGCACGGGGTACCAATATCTATTATTTCTGTCAGAGATCCACGTTTTACCTTGATATTTTGAGGTAAGTTGCATGAAGCTTTAGGAACCAGGCTAAATTTTAGCACTGCATATATCTATAGATAGATGGTCAGTCCGTGTGGGTAATACAGATTCTAAAAGACATGTTAAGGTGTTGTATACTTGAGTTCAAGGGTAGCTGGTGAACTTGATATGATTTGTTGTAAAAACTTGTTAAAATGTTTACTAATGTTTGGCTAGATTGTAGTAAGTTGTATGACTTGGGATGACTTGATGTAGCTTTATTTGAGTTATTTTGGATTGAATATCATGTTGTAATTATGTTTTGAATTGTTTGTTATAATAGTCCCAGCACTTAAAAGAATTATATGCATTTTTATGAAATTTGCTTACTTGTTTCGGTAGTTCACTTTCATGTATCGATAGAAGTACAGGGTAGGAGAGAGGTTATTTACTGACTTGAGTTATATTGGTAATTGAATTGCAAGTATCGGTAGTTATGTGTTTAGAAGTATTGGTAGTTTGTATACTTGTATCGATAAAAGTTGCAAGGTGAGACTTTTAGCTCTTTGGAGTTTTTAGTATCGATAAAAGTAAGACTTATTTCGGTAGAAGAGTCACTTGTATCGGTATAAATCTGTACTATTCCTGAACTGTTTATTAACTTGTCAACTACCGATACTTGCCTAGCAAGTACCGGTAGAAGTCTCCAAAAATGATGATATAAGACGAATGAAGTGCAAATTCTTAAATGAAAGAAGATTGTATGACATGTTATTTTAAAGATGAATGGTAATAGATGAATAATGGGACACCGTGATCCTAATCGGTGATGGTTTCAGATTTTGGGTGTTACAATCTATAACATTCAAGAACAAACATATTCAACAATGGAAAGTTTTATAACATTTGACAAATTCACAAATTGGTCCTTAGAGTGACTAGATTAAGCTAATACGAACTCAAAAACATAAAAATTACTAAAAACGAGTAACAAAAGCTTACTCAAATCAATGCTCAAAGCTTATAATGAAAACCCCAGCTTCCCCCTTTGTCTTGCCGAAGAAGATGAAGAAAATAAGAGAAAAAAAATGCATTTTTCTTCTTAATTTTCACATTTATAACCAATGGCATTTTTGTAAATATTTAAACTTTCATAATTAGCTTTAATAATCACTTAATTAACATTTAATTTAATCCTATTTATTATTAATATTTCTCATGATAATTCACCCACTAAAATTATCTAAGGTAATTTGACCATTTAGTCTTTCTAAATTATCAACTCTACTTTAATACCTTTTATGAATTAGTCCTTCTACTCAATTCACTATCTAAACATTAAAATTTCTTATCCAAAATTTATTGTAATGCTAATGAAATCATAAATATTAAAATAAAGAAACTTTTAGCTCGACTCGTCGTAGTTGTAGTCCTGAAACCACTATTTTCGACACCACTGAAAATCAAGCTGTTACAACTCCCCTTAAGGAAATTTCATCCGGAAATTTCTTACCAGTGAGTAGATTAGGGTATTATGATTTCATTGATGCCTCTATCTTCCATGTTGCTTCCTCTACCACATTTCGATTCCACAAAACCTTTACCAATGATACTCGTTTGTTTCGTAATCGGTTCTTCTGAATACATTAAATCCGATTGTATCTTAACCTCACAAGGCGTAATCACATGGGAAGGGTCTGATCTGTACCATCTTAGCATCGAGACATGAAACACATTATGAATCTTTTTTAGTTTTGGTGGTAAAGCCAGCTTATAAGCTACATGACCTACTCTTTGAAGGAATTCATATGGTCCAATAAACCGCGAACTTAACTTTCCTTTCCTACCAAAACGTAACACCTTCTTCCAAGACGAAACTCTCAGAAAAACTGGATCTCCAATAGCAAATTCTATAACTTTCCTTTTGAGATCTGTATAAGATTTCTGTCGGTCAGATACGACTTTTATGCAATCACGAATTATATGAACTTTATCTTCCGTCTCATGGATCAGATTAGTCCTAATCAGCTTTAAATGGTGCCATTTTAATACTGGATTGATTGTTGTTATTATAAGCAAACTCTATTAAGGGTAGATATTTCTCCTAGCTACCCTCAAACTCAAGTATACAACATCGTAACATATCTTCCAAAATCTGTATTACTCGCTCGGACTGACTGTCCATCTGCGGATGATAGGCAGTGCTAAAATTTAATCAAGTACCTAAAGCTTCATGAACTTTACCCCAAAACCTCCAAGTAAAGCACAGATCGCAGTCTGAGATAATGGATAGTGGTACCCCATGCAGTCGTACGATCTCAAATACGTATAACTCAGCTAACCTTTCGAGTGAAAAATCCACATGGATAGGAATGAAGTGAGCTGACTTCGTCAATCTATCTACTATGACCCAGATCGAATTTTTTTCTTCAGTGTCATCGACAAACTTGTAACAAAATCCATAGTAACCTGTTCCCATTTCCACTCAGGAACGGTGATTGACTGTAATAATCTAAATGGTACTTGATGCTCGACTTTTACCTACTGACATACCAAACATTTAGTTCAAATTCAGAAATCTCGTGTTTTATGCTAGGCCACCAGTACATCTTCTTCAAGTCGTTGTACATTTTCATGCTTCCCGGATGAATGGAGTAAGTGCTACTATGAGCCTTTAACAAAATAACTTTCTTTAATACTAGGTTTGTTAGGAACACATACTCTGTCTCGAAAGTGTATCATACCCCCACTATCAACAGAGAACCCAGTAATGAGATCATTCTCAATTTGGTTTCTCTTGGCTACCAGCTTCGGATCATTTTCCTGTAGTTCTCGAATCTGCTGAAGAAATAATGGTCTCGTCCTGAGTTCAGCTACAACTGATCCGTCGCCTTCAAGCGATATGTGTGCATTCATTGCTCTCAAAGCAAACAATGATTTCTGACTTAAGGTATCGATAACAACATTAGCTTTTCCCTTATGATAATCGTTTAGTAAATCATAATCTTTCAGTAGTTCCAACCACCGAGTTTGCCTCAGATTCAATTCTTTTTGAGTCATCATATATTTCAAGCTTTTGTGATTGTGAATATGTGACATCTCTCACCATACAGATAGTGTTACCAAATTTTCAGTGCAAAGACAATGGCAGCAAGTTCCAAATCGTGAGTTGGGTAGTTTTTCTCGTGTGGCTTTAACTGTCGAGAAGCATACGCTATTACCTTCCCGGCTTGCATCAGTAGACAACCTAACCCATTCAATGATGCATCACTGTAAACAACAAATTCTTTCCATGTCTTAGGCTACGTCAAAACTGGAGCTTCTATTAACATTTTCTTTAACTGTTTGAAACTTTGTTGACACCTTTCTGACCAGACAAACTGAACGTTCTTCTATAGCAACTTCGTCATTGGCAAAGCTATAATAGAAAAATCTTTTACAAATCAACGGTAATAGCTTGCCAACCCCAGAAAACTACGCACCTCTGAAACATTCTTCGAAACCTTTCAGTCAAGGATAGAAAAAACTTTACTCGAATTTAACCGAATCCTTTCTAAAGATACGATATGCCCCAAAAATCCAACTTTCTTAAGCCAAAACTCACACTTACTGAACTTGGCATACAAATGTTTCTCTCACAAAATCTACAACACTTTTTTCAAATGTTGTATGTGATCATCCTTTGTCTTAGAGTAGATTAGTATATCATCGATAAATACTACCACAAAATTATCCAACTAAGGTTGAAAAACTCTGTTCATTAAATCCATAAATGATGCCGGTATGTTAGTCAACCCGAACGACATTACATGAAACTCATAGTGGTCGTACCACGTTCTGAAGGCAGTCTTCAACACATCACAGTCTTTTACTCGCATCTGATAGTAACCCGATCGAGACCTATCTTCGAGAACACAGTTGCACCTTTCAGTTGATCAAACAATTCATCAATATGTGGTAACAAATACCTGTTCTTTACTGTAACCTTGTTCAACTGCCAATAATCTATACACATCCTCATCAAACCGTCTTTTTTCTTTACAAACAGCATTGGTGCACCCCAAGGTGATACACTCGGTCGTATAAAACCCCTATCCAATAACTCTTGCAACTACGCCTTGAGTTCTTTCAACTTAGTTGGCCCCATTCTGTACGGTGGAATTGATATCGGAGCGGTACCTGGTACTAAATTAATGCCAAATTCCACCTCTTTGATTGGCGGCAAACTCGATAACTTTTCAAGAGATACATCTGTGAATTCATTAACAACCGGTACCTGATTCAATTCTGTTCTCGACCCTCGAATATCAAGTATGTAAGCTAAGAATGCCTTGTAGCCCTTACGAACCTGTTTCTGTGCAGAAATGGTTGAAATAACTCTAACATCACTGTTTAATTTACCAAACTCAACTGTAATTATCTCACCAGTCGGACATTTTAAACCAATTCATCTCTGCTTGTAGTTAACCACCGCATCATGTTCAGTTAACCAATCTATACCCAAAATCACATCGAACTCATAAAAGGGTAACAACATAAGATCAACAAGAAAATCATAGCCCTGAACTTTTAGTGGACACTTACGACACACCAAATTTTCTATAACACTATGACCCAATAGGTTTGTAACTTGCTTATCAAATTCAGTTGACTCAACAGACAATTTCTTATCCGTTGCTAAAGCAATGCAGATATAAGAGTGAGTAGACCTTGGGTTAATTAAAGCACACACAGTTACATAAAAAAGATAGAATACACCAATCATAACATCCGGTGTAGTAGCCTCCTCCCTAGCTCGGATGGCATGGGTCCTAGCGGGTGCACAAACCTCAGATCTACTCGCACTATTTCTATTATCATTACGATTTTTGCCCACATGACTGCTCTAACCCACTCGTCAAACCTTCTGCGGTATGATTGGAGGCTTTACACTTCGATATTCCTTTTCTTCAAGTGTCACCGGGCAATTACAAACCTGATGATCCGTCGCTCTGCATCTAAAATAGCCTTCCTTCTTAACTCGGCATTCACCATAGTGGAATCTACCACAGTGCTCACATGCAAAGTTCGGTACGTTGCGAACACTAGCCACACTATTCGCAGGTCAATTTTGAAACCTCGATTCAGGCTGTCTCGATCTACTATTGCCATGAAAACTAAACGATGCCACTACTTGATGCTCATTCTCTCTGAACTTTTTCGACGGCGGCATAGAAAAAGTTTTAGAAGGAGCTTTCTTGCTGAACTCCCTGAATCTCTTCTCTCTCTGTTGCTTATGCTTGTAGATTTCTTCCATTTTTTATGCTCGACCTATCAAAACCACAAATGATTACAACTCTGAACCACCAACCATCATCTTGATTTCATCTTTTAACCCATCTTCGAAACGGATACACATAGCTTCATCAGTCGACATGATCTCTCGGGCATACCTACTGAGATATACAAATTCCTGCTCATACTCAGCAACAAACTAGTTTCCCTACTTTAATTCCAGGAACTCTTTCTTCTTTCAGTTCAGATACTGTTTGCTTACATATTTCTTTTTAAATTTAGTCTAGAAAAATTCCTAAGTGATCTCATTCTTGGGAACCACAGCCAATATCGTCGTCTACCAATTGTAACCTTCATCTTTCAATAGTGATGCAACACATCTCAAGAAATCTTTTGGGGGACAGACCATCTTATTCAAGACCCGTAAAGTATTTTCCAACTAGTACTCAACTCAGGATGGATCATCTTCGACACTTTCTCTGAATTCCTTTGCCCCATATTATTTGACTTTATCTGTGGGTATATGGTGTCGCTGTGCTACTATCGAAGGAGGTGGAGGTACAATCGATGGTGTTGCAGGTCGTACAACAGGTTGTACAGGTGGAGGAGGAGGCTGTGGAATTGTCTGATTACGCCTCATAAATTCAGAGAACCATTGACTCATCAAGCCAAAGAACATATTTTTAACTTCACTTTCAGTCACCATTATCACGGGTACACCTCGACTCGCGTCGAAATCTGTAGTTGGAACAGTACTATTTACCTCGTTGGTTTCTCCTCGTTCAAAATCAGACATTTTACTTATCTGTAAAATTTCATAGTCAGAGGATCTATCAAAATCACACTATCACAGGTTTATATGGCATGTAGTCTTTAAACTCTTTAATTTGTAATTTTAGTCCAAAAACCAACTAAACCGTAAGCTTTGATACCACTAAATGTAACACTTAAAACCCAAAATCATCATTAATTTGAGGTCTCGATATTCTACTATTCATCTATCACAGTTCATCCTTTAACAATATGTCACTCGATCTTATTTCATTTAAAGAAATGCATTTAACATGTCATAATCATCGACACAACTCAACAAGGGCAAAAAAGATCATTTCTATATTTCTGGAAACTTTTATCGATACTTGTTGGATAGGTATTGGTAGTTGACGAGTCAGTGAATAATTTTAAACAATAACAGATTTCTATCGATACTTGCAATGGTTCTACCGGTACAAGTGTACCTTCTACCGATACTCGACATGCTTTTACTAATACTAAAAACTCTAGAAAGCTAGAAATTTTTACCCTGCAACTTCTATCGATACAAGCAGACATTCTACCGATACTTCTATGTTTAGAACTACCGATACATGCAAGAGAACTATCGAAACAAGTAAACAGATTTCATAAAAATGCATATAATTCTTCTAAGTGTTGGAACTATTATAAGAGAACATTTCATAACATAAATATAACATGATATTCATTCCAAAATAACTCAAACAAGGCTACAACAAATCATCCCAAGTCATACAACTCACTACAATCTAGCTAAACATTAGTAAACATTCTAACGAGTTTTTACAACAAATTATATCAAGTTCATAGATCCTACTACATGTCATATAAGCCAGGTGATACAAAGGATTACCAAACGAGCTCTCGGGATAGTGTGATTCTTCTACGGGATTCGATCTCCAACAGAAAAATGAATATACAAAACAGAGATAATACATAGATAAGCTTACAAAGTTTAGTAAGTTCGTTGTACAGTTATCTTACGAATAACTGTAAAAACAAGAAAGTTAATGTGGACAATCATTTCCATTACTTTCATCTTCAATATTCAAAATCTCTTTCGGGTCTTCCAGGGAAATAACTCCTTGCGGTCCAATATTGCTCATACGAACTAGTATTGCTCTTACGAGCCAGTATGCTATTCCTTCCGCGTCTTCAATCAGGATCCATCATCGAAAAATAAATCAACAAGTAAGGTTAGCATTTATCAAGTAGACTATAGTACGTGAACTTACTGAACGAATTTGTAGTAAAATGAAAACTCCGAAGATTACTTTGTAATTTTCCCTTTTTAGCCATATACCGCTCGCTCGTGATCTAAATCAACAAATCATTATATTTCCATATTAACCATGAAATTTAAATCATTTCTTGCATTTATGTCTTTTTGGTAAATTTACAAAATTACCCTTATACTTTTACTTTTATTCAATTTAGTCCTTTAAGCACAAAACAAGCAAAATAGTCATTTCCTCAACACACAACCCAACCGAACATTTATAACCCTCAACAAATCCCTAAAAATCCATTTATTTCATACCAAATACAACAATATCATCATTTTAACATTTTAGTCCTTAAACCCTAATTTAATAAAAAATAACTTTACAAAATCAATGAATCTATTCACTAAGCATACCAATCTATCTATAACTTTTAAGAACAAGCATATTCAACAATGGCAAGTGTTATAACATTTGATAAATTCACAAATTGGTCCTTAGATTAGCTAGATTAAGCTAATTCGGACTCAAAAACATAAAAGTTACTAAAAACGGGTAACAAAAGCTTACTCAAATCAATGCTTAAAGATTAGAATGAAAACCCTAGCTTCCCCCTTTGTCTTGCTGAAGAAGATGAAGAAAATAGGAGAAAAATATGTATTTTTCTTCTTAATTTTCACATTTATAACCAATGACATTTTTGTAAATATTTAAACTTTCATAATTAGCTTTAATAATCACTTAATTAACCTTTAATTTAATCCTATTTATTATTAATATTTCTCATGATAATTCACCCACTAAAATCATCTAAGGTAATTTGACGATTTAGTCCTTCTAAATTATCAACTCTACTTTAATACCTTTTACGAATTAGTCCTTCTACTCAATTCACTATCTAAACATTAAAATTTCTTATCCAAATTTTAATGTAATGCTAATGACATCATAAATATTAAAATATAGAAAATTTATCTCAACTCATCGGAGTTGTGGTCCCAAAACTATTGTTTTCGACACCACTAAAAATCAAGCTGGTACAATGCTCATGCGGTTGCTCCATATTACATGAAGCCAATACTAGCCTCATTCCCAAAATGCTATGATGTAAATGCTCAATGCGAGTATCATGCAAGGGTAGTTGGACACTTCATCGAGAATTTTTTTCCTTCAAAAAGTTGGTGGAGAGGTTGATCGAGATAAGAGTTATAAAATTGGACGAGTCATCTAGACGCAACGTAGCTGGAAACCCTTTGCCTAATCATCCTGATCAGAAAGTAAATGCGATCGTGGAAGGGAAAGGCAAAAAAATTAAGACCAATGTTAGAGAAGTCAAATCGTCATTAAAATGGGTTTGGCAGTAAATGGTAGATAGAGGGTTAATCGCACGAGACGAGGAGGATACGGTAATAAGGACCAAGGATTATTGTGAGTTCCATGCCATTGAAGGGCATAAAATTCAAGATTGCATAGAGTTCAGGGATTTGATACAATACCTGATGGATACTAAGGAATTGGAGTTTTTCGAGAACGAGGAAGAGGTGAAGGACTTTTGTGCCTCTGAAGAGAAAGTAACAAACAGGTTCGTTCACCTTGTGGTAATTATTTCTGGACCCAAAGGTTCCAAAATGAGAAAGCAAATGGCACCCTGTGTCATTATACAAAAACCTACGACGTTCCCATATGAGGACAGTAAAAGAGTCCCGTGGAATTATGGGTGCAATATAGGAATGCCAGAATAAGAACGACTGATGTGAGCTCGTAATCGGTTTAGAATTACAAGTCACTCGATTGCCCGACCGTTTCTAAACAGGTACTTGATAACTAAAGAAATATGATAGGAATCTTGAATCAACGACTTGTACGAGAAAAGAACCAACATTATTGGAACGTGACCCATTTTCTATATGAAAAATAAGCGAAAACAAGAATAGAATCAAACAAACCCCGACCCGTTATTTATGAAAGAAACAAGAACTGAAGGTATAGAAAAGAAAGAAGAACGTCACAAATTAATAAGCCTTGATAAGTTCAGTTTGTTTGTTCTAAATAACTCAAGAGAGAATTTCTCACAAATTGTATATTCATTCTTCAATAGACAGCAAGGTTTTGTTTACAAATTATTTATAGACACTTTTGTGACTATTCAAATGCCTATGTGAGACCTTTCACATTCAACCATTAACTAAAGTTCATACACGCACTAATTTCATTTTAACTCTTGTAAGGAAGCCAATGAGTCATGTCTCTTCATTAGGATCTGATGTAATTGAAAAGGCATGGCAATTTCATTTTCAACTCTTGTAGGGAAGCTAATGAGTCATGTCTCTTAATTAGGATCTGATGTAGCTGAAAAGGCATGACATTTCTCCTTAATGAAGACTCATTGTATCCTTAACGTGTGTCTCTTTAGCTCCCTTGAAACCGATTTCTATTAGCTTGTGTAACAACCTCTTAAATGGCATCTTGATGAAGGTTAAAGACTCAAAAAAATTTCAGACTTGAGAAGTCTCCTATGGTCCATTAAACAACCTCCATAATGTTCTTTAAAAAGCTTTGAAACCATCTAACTTGAAGAGTTTTTAGTCATATGAAAAGTCACCTGCAAAAATAGATATTTAAGCATTAAACAATAACTTAAAACACTCATAAAAACAGCATATTTAATGCACACGAATTAATTAAACATGTAACTTAAACCTTACTTTAACAAATGAGATGATTAATGCATGACTTATTTAATATAAAAACACATAATGCAGATTTTTAAAGATGCTGATGCGTTAATGCAAGGCATTTAACAGAGATGCATTTAACAAACAAAACATTTAATAATGCAGATTACTAAACAAAGATGCATTTAACAAACGAAACACTTAACGATGCAGATCATTAAACAAAGATGCATTTAACAAACAAAACACTTAATGAAGCATAATTAAACAACTTTATTTATGAATGCAACAAAACAATCAATGAAGCATAAATAAAGAAAAACACAACTTTATGCATGACTTAATTAAATGCAAAACACTTAATGGAAGACATAATTAAAGATGCAAAATCTTATTAAACTGAAATAAAACATAAATAAAATTAAAAAAAGTCCTTAAGAACATTAGCCCAATAATCAATCAGGCTTGTGAGATGTTTCTTTTTTTACTTGGGCCCCTTGTGTTTGGGCCAATCTCGATATCTCTGAATTGTATCGTAACATGAAGTGATCGTGCTCACATCAATGACCCAAGGAGGATGTGAGCTTCGTTACCCGTAGTGGGAAATCCTACGACCTAAAAGTGGAAGAGAAAGAAACAACTAAAGGAAAGGCCCTGATGATCGAACTAGAAAAGAAGGAAACCAGCAAGCTCGAGCCAATAAATGAGCCAATAACAGAGAAAGAGGCAAAGGAATTTTTGAAATTTGATCGCACTATGAACGTTATAGCAATTTGTGCAAGCGAACACTGTCGATATAAGTATAATAGATAGATGTAAATATATCGGATATCGATCCCACGGGGATGGTTGTTTGTGTTTACAATTGTCGATGCAATGAAAGTTAGAACAAGATAGATTGTAAAGACAGATGTCAGAGCAATTAAAATAAGAAATACAGTAAAAGAATGAGATTAATTTGTCGAAGCAATATTGAAAGATTTAAGAAGTAAAGTATTGATAACAAAATAGGGGTTTCCTGACTTGAAAATTTGGCAGAAAGCTAAATGTGATCACAAGGTTAATAACAGATAAATTGTCACCGCAATTAAGCACAATGAAATCTTACCAACCTTAACTTCCCTGTTTATCAAAGACTCAAATAATCACACTAACCACACCTTCTAGTGTTGGCAATGCAATATACTCAAGAACAAGTGGAATGAATTCCTTTGATCCTTAAGCAACTTTCGTTATCTTGTTTATTAATTTAATTTGTCGCTACACTTTCCAGTGACAGTGACTGCAATCACACTTCCATGGTCAAACAATTAAATCCAAAGATAAATAATAAAGGAAAGATTGAAATAGATATCATTCAGATCTAAAATGAAATTGTACTTCCATACAACTCAAATTATCAAAACTTATCAGCGTTAATCAAGAGAAATAACAGAATAAATTGAAGTATTCTATTCTTAGTTTACTTGAATCACTCCCTTACACTCCTCTTGGATTGCATTTAAGGTGCTCATCGTCAGGAGCAAGGCTGCCTTCTCGTTAACGTTAGGTTACCCTCAAGAATTTAAGCTGCCATGGATGAAAACTTGAAAAAATGTTGAAGAAGAAATTTTTTTTCCACTCAAAAGTCCAGCCAGAGATCCAGAAAATCTTTTCTCTTTAGTATTTAACATCCACTGCACAGTACAGGTGTCCTCCTTTTCAGATCTAACTTCCTCTAGCTATACAAGTTGGTTATACTAGCTGTACAACTCACACAAATCTAGTGTGTTTATCAGATAGTTGTTAGGTGCAGCGCAGTTCTGGGTGCAAATTTGGATCCTATTTTGCAGCGAAAACTCTAGACACCTTCATGCATTGATCCTTCAGGACAAGTTCCTGCAGTGACATCTTTGGGTGCAATACTGAGCAACTAATGCAGCAACATTAGTAGTAAAAACATGATAAATTTAAAGAAAATTAGGCCAAACTTCACTAAGTTAGAAATTGCAATAACTAAGTTAAAAAACTAAAAATGCATGCTAAAGATGATCAAATGGGAACAAATTATACCTTAAGTAAGGAGAAATTAATAGTCTTTTCTAATGCTATCACACCCGCAAACTTGAATTTTTACATATCCTCAAGTAAACAAAAGTTAACAAGGTTATAAATTTTTTTTTAAGACAATGATCATTTTAGAACTTGAAGCATCTGGAATCCTGATGCATGAATTACATTCAAATGATAAAATATTGCACCGACAATTTATAGGTATGAATAACTAAAATTGCAACTTCATCAATGCTAGCATCATGCTTTAAATCTTAAATTCTTTCTACCAAAACAACATTTATTGTATAATAATACACACACACACATATATATATTGTATGTGACTGAGAGATGTCGTTGTATTACTATACCCTTGTTCTTGGGAAGTAACGATTGGGTGCAACAAACCCCCAAAGAGTATGTAATTGCTTTGACACAAACTCTTGCAGTGACAGTCTTTGGCTAGATTACTATTTTTAACACTTGCATTGGAGTGTTCCCCCTTGACAGTTCACAATACACCCATATTGGAGTGTCTTTTATTTATAACTATACTTATATACAAGTAGCTGTAAATGATAAATTTATTTAAGATTCAAATAGTGATACTATTCATCCATTACTAATGCAATCTAAATCATTCATCCAAAAATTAAAGATATAACATTCAATCAAATTCATCCAACTTATTCATTAGCATTTCACAAGATTCAAGAATTAAGCATCAAATGAAAATTTTAAAGCACATTTTCAATAACCATGCATGCTTCATTAAACTCAAAAGGACAAAAAAAAATTAAAATGTAAGTGCATTTGCATTTCCAACCCTATATACATTCCCCCCAAACTTAAAGTCTGCATTATCCTCAATGCACTAACATTAATTTACAATGGCATATGGAAATGTAATGAGAATGCAGATGCAATGACAAAGGAAATGTGGTGACAATTAAATTACAGGTACATGATATGCATGAAAACTAAACTAAGTACAGAAAACAAAAACTAACTTAATGTGCTGCATAGGTCTTCTTCTTCTTGTGCTTGCACTCCTCATTGTGTTGCTTCTTGTCCTTGGTGCGTTTTCTCTTCCTTTCTTTTGGCTTGGCCAGATCATCGAATTGCTCCTCCGTATCAAGCTGCGCCCCGACAATATCGACCGTGACATCAGATGGGTGTATTTCAGCAAGCGGTGCAACATAAAGAACCATGACTGGAGGATTAGAATCTTTATTACTAATAGTTACAACCTCCTCCTGACTCGCATCAGGTGGTGCCAAGTCACCAAAAGATGCACCAACAACTTTAGGTGCAATGACAAATTACTTAGACGAATTTGTCGCGACATTAGGTTGTTCTCTTCTTACTTCTTTTCCTTCTTTTTCTTTCTCCTCTTCTGTCTCCACAAGTTCCAAGGGCGTGTTTCCTTCATCAACATTGGCCTCCTCAGCCATAGTAGCCTCTAGGCTGGTAGAAAAAATAATCCTCAAAAAGGCTACCAATGTTTTGGAGGCAATCTTCGACTTCCTACGAATTCACATCACGTTCATCATCAAAAATATGGACCATCTGCGGAGATGCTACTGATTGGTCATTTCCTTCTGATGCAGCCCTCTCAATTGAAGGCGTAGCTTCTCTAATGATTAGAGGGAACACAGGGAACTTGAGCAAAGGTGCTTTACTTATACAGCGCAATGTAGTTACAATAATACTATTTCATGCCCTTGTGTAGGCATAGAATAGGTTCTGAGATCTTTCCATTTCCTCGATTTTGTTGACAAGTTTGATCTGTCGAATGTTTACGGTGCATTGTGTAGTTGTTCGGATTATTGCCTGTCTACACTACTCCGTCAATACAGAGTTCTTGCCTCAAAATGTCAGCCCGCTCTTCTGTGAGTTGTTTTAGGAAGGCCATATGCTCGTCTTCTTCTACGGTGATGTTGTAAAGAGCATTAATGTAGGAGGTACCCCAAGGCACCAACCCGTCACAAATGAAAATGAACTCTTGTTCGCTGTCAGTCAGGTTTGCATAGAACTCTCTCACAAGTGATGGTGAATATCCTCTAGGATGGGTGCAGAAGGTTTTCCAATCCATTCTCGCAATAGTGTTGTTGACTTTCTTCCTCAAGTCTTAATGTTTCGACAATTGGAAGCCTTGTTCAGGGTGATAGTTGCGCTTTAACAAGTTTTTTTGAAAGCGGTCCTTCGTAGCCTTGGTCAAAAACATCACTAGTTCTCTCGATAGGTGCTGCTCTATTTCTCGCACCACTACTGCGGAGGAGGATTCTACAGCAGATTTGGACGGTGTTTTTGTGCCTCGAGTTCTGACCATATATTTTTGGTAACAAAGATAGTAGAGAGCAGGAAAGGTGAGAGCTTTGAAGAAAATTTTAAGCAGGAGTAGAGGTTTTTCTTAGGCATAATGAATCACTTTATAAGGAATGAAACGTGAAGATAGAGAGTCGTGCTCTTTTCCACTGCAGAGAGATAACAAACAGTCTGCATCCAATAATTGCATAGACTCGGATTGTCCTTTTTCAAATCGATCCAACGGTTGGGGAATAGGTGCTTGAAACGGCACAATTTGTTTCCTAATCTATTTCGATTTTATGATGAGTCAACAGATAAGTTGCGTCGACAAGGATTTTTTCATGCGTCGACAAAAGGAAGAACTTTATTCCTGCAAAAAGACTAAGAAAAATAACTGATATATAAACAAAATAAACTAAAAATAAATGATAAAAAAGTAAAGAAAGGTTAGAAAAATGTGACCAGGCTAATGGTCTCTTTCTAGTTGTGATCATCCTGGCTAAAGTAATGCTTCAGCCGTTGGCCATTCACCTTAAATTGGTGCCCATCATTTATGTCTTTAATTGTGACTGCACCATGAGGAAATGCTTCAACAACCTCGAATGGACCAGACCATCGTCAGCGTAATTTATCTGGGTGTAATTTTAGTCGCGAATTAAATAATAGCACTAGTTGACTTGTAGTAAATTGTCATTGCAAAATAATTTTTTCGTGCCAGTGCTTAGTCTTTTCCTTATAGATTGCGGAATTTTTATAAGCATTGCGTCGAATTTCCTCTAGTTCAGTAATGTCCAACAATCTTTTCTTTCCAGTAGCTTCATAGTCCATGTTTACTTGCTTGATTGCCCACATGGCTTTATGTTCTAATTCCATAGGCAAGTGACATGCTTTACCAAACACAAGTTGATATGGTGACATTCCAAGTGGAGTTTTATATGTTATGCGTCACGCCCACAATGCATCATCCAGCCTAGAAGACCAATCCTTCCTTGATGAATTCACCACCTTTTCAAGAATATTTTTGATTTGTCGATTGGAGACTTAAGCTTGGCCATTGGTTTGTGAATGTAATGTGGTTGACATTCGATGATTAACTCCATACTGCTTCAGTGCGACTACAACTTGATTACAGTGGAAGTGAGTGCCTTGATCACTAATTAATGCCTTAGGTGTGCCAAAACGAGTGAGTATATGCTTGTGGAAAAATTTCAACACTGTCCTAGCATTATCCTTTGGGACAGCAACGGCCTCTACCCATTTTGACACATAGTCAACAGCAACTAGGATATAAACATTTCTAACGAACTTGGAAATGATCCCATAAAATCCATACCTTAGACATCAAAGAGCTCAACCTCCATAATTGGCTATTCCAGCATCTCATTGCGTCGAGATATTAATCTAGTGCGCTAGCATTTGTCACATTGTTGCACAAAATTGTAGGCATCTTTAAACAATGAAGGTCAATAAAATCCTGATTGAAGCACCTTAGCAGCAATTCTTACGCCACCAAAATGACCTCCATAAAGGGCATCATGGCAATGCTTCAAGATTAAAAGCATTACTTCTTCTGGAACACAGCGCTTAATAATATTGTCGTTGCATACCTTGAATAGATATGACTCATTCCAGTAATATTTCTCGATGTCACAAAGAAACCTTTCCTTCTTGTGACTTGTTGCACTCAAAGGTAACCTTCCACATACCAAGTAATTGACTATATCCGCATATCATGGGGATGCGTCGACAACAAACAATTTCTCTTCAGAAAATGCGTCGACAATTTGGAATGTATATTCATCTTCACTTCCTACTTCTAGACGAGACAAGTGATCTGCCACTTGGTTCTCTGATCCTTTGCGATCCTTTATCTCTGTCAAATTCTTGTAATAATAGGATTCATCGTATCAATCTTGGTTTGGCATCCTTCTTTGCAAAGAGGTATCTCAATGCAGAATGATCAGTGAACACTGTAACCTTTGCGCTGACAAGATATGAGCAAAATTTGTCGAAGGCATAGACTATTGCCAACAGCTCCTTCTCTGTGGTTGTATAATTAATTTCCGCTTCAGTGAGAGTTTTGCTGGCATAATATATCGCGTGAAACACTCTTTCTTTGCGTTGTCCTAACACGACATCCACTGCATAATAACTCGCATCACATATTACTTCAAATGGTTGCGACTAGTCTGGTGCAATGACAATAGGTGCTTACACAAGCTGTTGTATTATTTGCATAAATGCATCCAGACATGCATCATCAAATAGAAATTTTTTATTTTGCTCTAACAAGGAGCAGAGAGATTTTGCAATCTTGGAGAAATCACAGATAAATCTTTGATAAAAACCTACATGATTGAGAAAACTCCAAATACCTTTTACATTGGTTGGCGGGGGTAACTTCTCAATAATTTCAACTTTTGCTTTATCCACTTCAATGCCCTGACACGAAATTCGATGATCGAGAATAATGCCTTCTTTTTCCATGAAGTGCGTTCCTAATTCAGCACTAGATTTGTGTCCTCACATCGCTTTAGAACTCTGGCCAAATTGTTAGTGCATTTATCAAAAGTATTGCCATAGGCAAAAAAATCATCCAGAATACCTTCAATGAGTCTTCAATCATGTCTGAGAATATTACCATCGTGCACCTTTGAAATGTGGTCGGTACATTGCAGAGACCAAATGGCATTCGGCGGAAGGCAAAAGTGCCAAAAGGACAAGTAAAAGTCATTTTTGCTTGATCCTTCGGTGCAATCGCTATCTGATTATAGCTAGAATGGCCATAGAGAAAGAAATAATAGGCTTTTCCAGCAAGCCTGTCTAACATTTGATCAATGAAGGGAAGTGAGAAGTGATCCTTCTTCGTGGCTGCATTCAAAAGGAAATAGTCCATGCACACTCACCAGCCAGTAGGAACGCGAGTAGGGATTAGTTCATCCTTGTCGTTACATACCACCGTGATACCACTCTTTTTAGGAACACATTAGACTGGGCTTGCCCACTTGCTATCAGAAATTGGGTAGATAATGCCTGCATCCAACCATTTAATTATTTCCTTTTTAACAACCTCCTTGATTTTTTCATTTAATCTTCTTTGTTGTTCAATGGATTGCTTTCCCTCATCTTCTAACCGGATTTTATGTATACAGAAGAAGAGGCTAATGCCTCTAATATCCGCAATACTCCAAGCAATCGCATGCTTGTGTTGCTTTAGTATATGGATTAATTTTTCCTCTTGACTTGCGTTAAGAGTTACAGAGACAATTACTAGCAATGTATCATTTTCACCAAGGAAAACATATTTCAAATGGGTAGGCAAAGGCTTCAACTTCAGAGTAAGAGCTTCCTCAATAGATGGCTTAAATACTGGAGTTGTTCTATTTGTCAAATCTAAAGATTTCATTTGCCACTCGTGCTTAAGTTTAATATTATTTACCTTAACCTTGCAGTCATAATCAACTAGAAAATCTTCTTTTGTTGTCACTACAAATTTTTTTGAGACTGCTGTACTGCGCTCATTAAATTCCTCTTCAATTTATTAGCCTAGAACATCAATATGGTGACATTCTTCTTTGTTTTTACAAGGGCTTGCTTTGAAAACACTGAATGTGACATGGTCATCGTTATGTCACATTATTAGTTCGCCTTTGAATATGTCGAAAAGAGTGAGGCCAGTGGCAAGGAATGGGCGTCCTAAGATTTTGGGTACCTTTTTATCTGCTTCACAATCAAGGATAATGAAGTTCGCTGGGAATACAAACTTATCTACGCTGATGAGGACGTCTTTAATTTATCCCTCAGGTTGCACTAATGATCTATCTACCAACTGCAATGTCACTGCAATGGGCTTCATGTGATCAATCCCCAATTTTCTAAATGTTGACAATGGCATAATGTTGATACTTGATCCTAAATCACATAGAGCTTTTCCCAAGTAATGATTTCCAATGGAACATGGCATTGTAAAACTGCCAGGATCCTTCATCTTTGGTGGTAATTTATTTGTCAGGATTGCGCTGCATCCTTGTGTGAGTGCAATTGTCTCACTATCACTCAACTTCTTCTTTTTTGATAGAAGCTCCTTCATGAATTTCCCATAGCTAGGAATCTGTACGAGAGCATCCACAAGAGGTATATTAACATGTAATTATTTTAATGTGGCTAGAAACTTTTGATATTCTCTATCATTCTCCTTTCTTTTGAATCACTGTGGAAATGGCAAAGGTATTGATTCATCAGGTTGTCGTTACAAATTCGGTTACGTTGACATCGGCAGTTGCGTCGATAATTTTATCGGTTTGACATTAGGCATGAGAGTAACAATTGGTGAAACCTCTTTCATTGGTTCTTCTATAACTTCTTTAGATACTATTCTTTCCCATTGATATGCTTCACTTGTGTCTATAGGTGTTGCATTAGGGCTGGTAGCTGGCTCGACATTTTGTTTCCTACTCCGAAAAGTAATAGCCTTGCAATGCTCCTTCCCTCTTTTTTTGGATTCTCAGGGTCACTGGGTAAAGCACCTGGTGGTTTTGTGCTTAAATTTGAAGCTAGTTGCCCTAACTATGCTTCCAATGCTCAGATGGAAGTGGAATTTCCTTACACAATAACCTCTGTTCGCGTTATATGCTCACTCATCAAGGCTTCAAGGGCTGCTAATGAATCAGCTCATGGTTGTGAATACTTCTGTTGCTGTTGTTGTCCTTGCATATTCAGATGTGGCATTGAAGATTGTTGTGGCTGCACACGAGTATGTGACTGCAACTGATCTTGATGTGCATGCATCTGAGGACTCTGATTGAAATTTTGCTGTTGCTGATTGTAATTCCATTGTCAAAATTTGTCTTGACTAGAGGTATTGTCATATCTAAATGTCATCGCATTATGACTTCCCAAAAGTTGTTGATTTCAAGCAGAACTGTTGTAGGAATTACCATAAGAATTTCCTCAAATAATATTAACATAAAAAACGTTCTCAGCATGCTGAGGACAATCCTCGTAGCTATGATTGTCGCCGTAAATTTCACAACAAAATGTAGGGACATCCATTTGTTGGGCGACTTGAATGGGCGCAACTTCACTAGTTCCCTTCATGTTCTTTATCACATTTGCTAACGAAGATACTTGTGCACTCAGAGCTGATATAGCATCTAATTCGATAACTCTGGGATTTGCTGACTTGTGCAACACGAGAAATCGAATATTTGTAGTCATTCTGAGCGATCCTCTCTAAAATTCTTACAGCTTCATCATAAGTGCAATCCAACAAAGGACCATTTGCAGACGTCGACAAGATTTCTTGTCTGTGCATTTAACCCGTTGTAAAAAAATTTAATCTGCGTCTCCTGTTGAATTCCATGCATGAGGCAACGTCGAAGCAAAGTTTTGTAACGCTCCCATGTAGTATGCAAATTTTCATCATCAAGTTGATGATATGCAGTAATATCATTCCTAAGTCGAGCATTTATCGTTGGTGGATTACATTGCAAAATGAACTGAGTTGCAAGCGCATTCCATGATGCAATCGATCCAACAGGTAATCCAAGAACCAGGTACGAGCCTGTCCTTGTAATGAGTAAGGAAATAGTTTCATCTTCAATGCGTCATCAAGAACGCCATGCTGACTAAAAGAAGCACAAATTAGTAGAAAAGATTTAAGTTGCTCTCTCACATCCTCATGAGGCAATCCAGCACACTGCCAATTTGAATTTAGCATTTGAAACATGACTGGTTTTAATTCAAAATTGTCAGCTTGAATAGCTGGTCGAACAACCCCTGGCTGTAAGTCATCCAACACAGGGGCAACAAAGTCTCGAATAGTTATATTTTGTGTCTGATCATCTTGCGGTAGCGATAAATTATTAATGATTTGTGGTTGTTTAGGAGGTATAGTAGGATTCTGTGGCGGCAATGGTGGTATGGTTGCATCGTTTCCTAGCAGAGCCGTGTTTCTTTGTTCTTGTCTTCTCCTTCTAATGGTTCTCTCAATTTCAGGATCTAAGCCAATAACAAATTCAAGATTGCTCCTGGTCATAAACACCTAGAAAGAAAATTGAAAAATAGTTGACCAAAAACAAAAACAAGTTAGTAACAAGTAAAGATTAGGAAATAAAGAATAATTGTAAATACAATAATAAACATCAAACAAACGCCATCCTCGATAACGTTACCAAAACTTAATCGCGCTATGAACGTCACAGCAATTTGTTCAAGCGAACACTGTCGATGCAAGTATAATAGATAGATGTAAATCTATCAGATATCGATCCCACAAGGATGGATTTTTGTGTTACAATTGTCGATGCAATGAAAGTTAAAATAAGATAGATTGTAACGACAGATGTCGAAGCAATTAAAATAAGAAATGCAGTAAAAGAATGAGATTAATTTTTCGAAGCAATATTGAAAGATTTAAGAAGTAAAGTACTGATAATAAAATAGGGGTTTCTTAACTTGAAATGTTGGCAAAAAGCTAAATGTGATCACAAGGTTAAGAACAGATAAATTGTCACCGCAATTAAGCACAATGAAATCTTACCAACCTTAACTTCCCTGTTTATCAAAGACTCAAATAATCACACTAACCAGATCTTCCAGTGTTGGCAATGCAATATACTCAAGAACAAGTGGAATGACTTCCTTCGATCCTCAAGCAACTTCCGTCGTCTTGCTTGTTAATTTAATTTGTCGCTGCACTTTTCAATGACAGTGACTGTAATCACACGTCCGTGGTTAAACAATTAAATCCAAATATAAAAAATAAAGGAAAGATTGAAATAAATATCATTCAAATCTGAAATGAAATTGTACTTCCATACAACTCAAATTATCAAAACTTATCAGTGTTAATCTAGAGAAATAACAGAATAAATTAAAGTATCCTATTCCTAGTTTCCTTGAGTCACTCCTTTACACTCCTCTTAGATCGCATCTAAGGTGCTTCTCATCAAGAGCAAGGCTGCCTTCTCATCAACATCAGGTTATCCTCAGGAATTTAAGTTGTCATGGATGCAAGCTTCAAAAAAATATTGTAAAAGAAAAAATTTTTCCACTCAAAAGTCCAACCGAAGATCTAGAAAATCTTTTCTCTTCAATATTTAACATCCACTGCACAGTACAGGTGTCCTCCCTTTCAGATCTAACTTGCTCTAGCTGTAGAAGTTGGTTATACCAGTTGTACAACTCACACAAATCTGGTGTGTTCATCAGACAGTTGTCAGGTGTAGCGATAGTTTTGGGCACAAATTTGGATCCTATTTGCAGCGACAACTCTGGACACCTTCATGCACTAATTCTTCAGGACAGGTTCTTGCAGTGACATCTTTGGGTGCAATACTGAACAACTAATGCAACGATATTAGTAGTAAAAACATGATAAGTTTAAAGGAAATTAGGTCAAGCTTCACTAAGTTAGAAAATGTAATAACTAAGTTAAAAAGACTAAAAATGCATGCTAAAATGATCAAATGGGAACAAATTATGCCATAAGTAAGGAGAAATCAATGGTCTTTTTTAATGCTATTAAAATTCCTAAAACACAGTGAATATAGTGTGGTGGAACAACTACACAAACAACCAGCCTACATATCGATCTTAGCCTTACTACTAAGCTCAGAGGCTCATTGTAATGCATTGATGAAAGTACTAAATGAGACATATGTGACTAACGATATCTCTATATGCAAACTGAATCTCCCGATCAACAATATAAGCGCTGACAATTTTATCTTTTTTAGTTACGATGAAATACCGTAAAGGGGAACGAGATCGACAAAGGCCTTACACATCACTACTCGTTGTAAGAGATATACTTTGCTCGGAGTGCTAATTGTTAATGGCTCGGCTTTAAATGTACTACCACTGGCTACCTTGAAGAGGCTACCAGTCGACAGCTCTCATATGAAAACATGTCACAACATAGTAAAGGCTTTCAACGGAATAAAAAGAAGGGTAATGGGCAGAATTGAAATTCCGCTTCAGATTGGCCCAAATACATACGAGGTAAACTTCTTGGTAATAGACATTAAGCCCACATACAATTATTTACTAGGAAGAGCTTGGATCCATTCGACTGGAGCAGTATCATCCTCTCTGCACCAAAAGCTTAAGTTGATAACCGAAAGAAGGTTAGTTACAATAAAAGCATAAGAGGATATCATTGCATCCATGACAAGTGACACACCATATGTAGGGATATACGAATAGGCCATGGAGTGCTCTTTTCGATCATTGGAATTTGTTAACGTAACATTCATCTCTAAAGGAAACAAAGTCCTTGTGCCAAGGTTGTCACAGACTACGAAGATGGGTCTACGGTTAACAATTGGAAAGGGGGCGTTGCAAAGAAAAGGGCTTGGAAAGTACTTGCAAGGGGAAATCAATATACCAACATTAGTAGGAAATGAGACACTTTGGCCTAGGGTACAAGCCAGATGTGAGGGAAAGAAAAAGGAGTTAGAAAGGAAGTAAGAAAGGAAAAAAACACGACTGGCTGGGGAGGAGATCAAGTGGGAACTAATGATCTTCCCTTATATATCGAAAACATTTATTTCTAGAGGAATGAGGATCGAGGAAGAAAAAAAGAGACTAAAGGAATCATGATGAACCTGGGCATTAATGCTATCTCTGAAAAAGAAGGCGAAGAAAGGAGCTTATCAAGAATTTGCCCATACACACTAGGAAACGTTCTAAGCAACTGGACTGTAGAGGATCTCCCTGTAGCCTCTAGGATCTCTCTAGAGTAATACTCAACACACACCTATTTCTCTAGGCCCGAGAGTAGTAGAAATCTTTTGTAAAGGGTATTTGACTATTATCCACTATTTTAATAAAATGGGTCTTTTTGTCTCACTTGGCAAACATCTCTTTATTTATTCTTTCGTTCCATTCAAACAATTTGTCTACACTCAATTTACATAATTAATCATTCTTGAATTTTTTTTATACATATACTCACACTCATACCATACAATCATTCTTAAATTTTACTTTGCTGTTTGGACCTCTTTTATTCCTTTGACAGATCTTTGGATATCAAAGATATGAGTAACGCTGTTGCTGACTCTGAGCCTCATTTTGAGCAAGATATATGTCCCGAAGAACCTCAGGACTTTGAAGTTGATCAAGAGAGTGACTTGTCTCTAGATTTGCTACGAGTGATGGAACAAGAGGAAAAACAAATTTTGCCTCATAAAGAGTCAGTGGAAATAGTGAGCCTAGGGAATGAGGATGAAAGGAAAGAGGTGAAAATTAGGACAAGTATCTCAGTAGGAACAAGAAAGATCTTATTGAGTTGCTCCGATAGTCAATGATGTCTTTGCATGGTCTTACCAAGATATGTCGAGTCTAAGCACCGATATTATGGTACATAGACTCCCTATAAAGAAGGAATGCAAACTTGTCCAGCTAAAGCTTCGAAGAATGTGATCGGATGTATTGTTGAAGATAAAAAAGAGGTCAAAAAGTTTTTTAACGTTGGGTTCCTCCAAGTGGTCAAATATTCAGAATGGGTAGCCAACATAGTCCCTGCTCCTAAAAAGGATGGAAAAGTACGTATGTGTGTAGACTATCGAGATTCGAACAAAGCTAGCCCAAAGGACAATTTTCCATTACCTTACATTGGCACTCTAGTAGATAACACAGTAGGTCATTCACTGTTCTCCTTTATGGACGGTTTCTTCGGATATAACTAGATAAATATGGATCCTAAGAGTATGGAGAAAACTATGTTTGTTACAATGTGGGGGACATTTTGTTATAAAGTGATGCCATTTGTACTTAAAAACACAAAGACAACATATCAAATAGCCATTGTGACTTTGTTTCATGATATGATGCATAAAGAAATTGAGGTTTATGTCGATGATATGATTGTAAAGTCCCAAACAGGGGAAGAACATGTAAAGGTCCTAAGGAAGCTATTTTTGAGGTTAAAAAAGTTTCAGCTAAAGTTAAACCCAACCAAGTGCACTTTTGGAGCTACTTCGGGCAAGTTGTTAGGTTTCGTGGTTAGCAAGAGGGGAATTAAGATTGATTAAATTACATTGCTACTCCAGACAAGGTCAAGGCTATACAAGAGTTACCACCACCCCGTACACAAAAAGAAGTTCGAGGTTTCCTAGAAAGATTAAATTACATTGCTCGGTTAATCTCACAGTTAACTGAGAAATGCGACCTATCTTCCGTCTTCTTAGAAAACACAACTCAGGTGTGTGGGACGATGAATGCCAAAAACTTTTGACAAGGTCAAGCATTATTTATCCAATGGTCCAGTCTTAGTGCCACCAAGTTCTCATAAACCGTTGATCCTGTACTTAGCAATTTTTACAAACTCTATGGGATGTGTACTAGGCCAACATGACGAGTTTGGGAGGAAAAAAAGAGTAATATATTACCTCAGCAAAAAGTTCAACGATTGTGAAACAAGGTACTCGCCAATTGAAAAGCTATGTTGCAGTTTAGTTTGGACTACTCGAAGGTTAAGACAGTATATGCTGTACCAAACGACTTGCCTATCTCAAAATTAGATTAAAATACATGATAGAGTCAACCGCATTGAATAAGAGAATGGTCAGGTGGCAAATACTACTCTCCGAGCTCGATATAGCATATTTAAGCCAAAAGGCAGTGAAGGGGAGTACGATAGCAAACTTTCTAACCTGCAAGGCTCTAGAGGATTATGAGCCGATAAATTTAGACTTCCTAAATGAGGATTTAATGTACGTTGCAACCACTAAAGAGGGGTTCAAAACATCCTTGGCGATTAAATTTTGATGGTGCTTCAAATGCCACAAACAATGGAATTGGGACAGTTTTAGTATCACCACCATAAGGAGACCATTATCCTTTCACCAGTAAACTCGACTTCGACTACACAAATAACATGGCAGAGTATAAAGCGTGTATTATGGGAATCCGTGCAGCCATAGAACGAGGGATCAATGTTTTAAAGGTATATAGAGATTCTGCACTAGTGATCTATCAACTCAAGGGAGGATGGGAAACGAGAGATTCCAAGTTGATTGATTATCGAAAGCTAGTTCTTGAGTTAATTAAGGAGTTTGATGATGTCACATTCCATTACCTCCCACGAGAAGAAAGTCAGATGGCTGATGCTTTGGCTACTCTAGCCTCGATGATTAAAGTAAACAGGCTAGAATATATAAAACTCATTCAAATGAGCATCTACGAGGCTCCAGCCCATTGCTATGATATTGAAGAAGAAGAATAAGAAGAAGAAAGGGATGACCGTCCTTGGTACCAAGATATCCTCCAGTATGTGAAAGATCGCAAGTATCTTGAGTAAGCTACTGAAAATGATAAAAGGACATTAAGAAGGCTCGTAAATGAATATGTCCTAGACAGGGAAATTCTGTATAAAAGGAGAAAGGATCAGGTGTTGCCAAGATGTGTCAATGAGATCGAAGCTAGAAAAATCCTAGAAGAAGTCCACGAAGGCATTTTCGAAACACACGCCAATGGATTCAAAAATGGCTTGGAAAATTATGAGATTTGGATACTATTGGTCCTCCATGGAGGGTGATTGCATCAACTATGCTAAGAGATGTCAAAAATGCAAAAAATATAGAGATAAGATTCATGTACCCCCGTAGCATCTTCATGTCATGACTTCTCCATGACCTTTTTCTATGTGGAGCATGGATGTCATTGAGCTAATCTCGTCGAAGGCTTTTAATGGGCATAAGTTCATCTTTATAGTTATCGACTATTTCACCAAGTGGGTGGAAGCTGTTTCTTACGCCAACGTCACAAAGTCTGTAGTTAGCAAATTCTTAAAAAGAGAAATCATATGTCGATATGGGATGCCAGAAAGGATCATATTTGATAACGCATTGAACTTGAATAACAACATGATATCGGAGGTTTGTGAACAGTTCAAGATCAAACATCACAATTAATCTCATTGCCGCCTAAAAATGAATGGGGTAGTGGAAGCAACTAATAGAAACATCAAGAAAATTGTGACAAAGATGATAGAGACTTATAAAGATTGGCACAAGAAATTACCGTTTGCCTTTTTGTTTATAAAACCTCGGTCAGAACTTCTACTAGAGTAACACCATTCTTACTAGTATATGGATTGGAAGCTATTTTACCTATCGAGGTTGAAATTCCTTCTCTCCGAGTCTTGTCAAAGCTAAATTTAGATGGGCAGAATGGATCCAAGCTAGATATGATCAATTGAACTTGATCGAAGAAAAGAGATTAAGAGCAATCCGTTATGGTCAGATGTACCAAAAACGAATAATACGAGCTTACAACAAAAAGGTCCTCCCTAAAGAATGCCACGAGAGAGATCCTAAAAAATATACTTCCCATACACAAGGACTTTCGAGGAAAATAGATGCCTAATTGGGAAGGACCTTATGTAGTGAAGAAAGCCTTCTTTAGAGGAGCCCTCATTCTGACTGAAATGGATGGCAAAGATCTGCACAATCCCGTAAACTCAGATTTGGTGAAGAAATATTTCACCTAAAAAAGGAGAGGTTAAGATGAAAACCCACAAAAGATGTTGATCGCATCTAAAACGTCACAGCGATTGTGCAAGCGTACACACGTCGATGCAAGTATAGTTGATAGACAATTCTATCGAATATCAATCCCACGAGGAAATGGGTTCTTGATGTTAATTGTCGGAGCAATTAATATTGAAAATGAGTAAAATGTGAGTAAGGATGTCAGTGCAATTACGTTAGATCTACACACTAAAATAGTTAATATTGCCAATGCAATTAGAATTAAATGTCAGAGGTTAAATGTTAATATACTAAAAGTAAATCAATTGTGTTGAGTATTGGGTGCTGAATATTTAAAGGCATGAAATGTAAAATTGATCAAGTGTAAAAGGGTAGGAATGGTTCACTAATTCTGCAAAGTTGCACTACTGAATGCGTCGACAAGGTAAAGTTTATGTGAATTGTTGCAGTAATAAATCTCTTGAGTTCTTATCAACAACAACTCTCTATTTAATCCAGACTTAAATACCCACAATCACTCCAGCTCTCAGTGTGTGCAATGTTGCGTATCCAAGAACAAGTGACTAAAATCTTTCCAATCTCAAGCAGCTCTCGCCTAACTTACTTGTTAACCTAACTTGTCATCGCATCTCTTGATGTTGGCAGACTGCAATTTCACTCTCGTGCTTAAAGTGGTTAGATCCAAGAATAAACAGATAAGCAATATTAAATAAGAATCAAGATAATCTAACACCAAACGATACTTTCATATTCATTTAATGTCATTAGGATTCCTCATCGTTGAAATTAAAATTAAAGAGTACAATCGAAGCTTACTATCTCTAGATTACTAAGACTACTCCTTAATCATTCCTCTTGCCCAGCACAAAGCACTTCTCGTTAGAAGTTGCTGCAGACTTGCTTCATCAGCTTCCCAATTCCCAACTCAAATCTCAAAATCACATAGAACTTGTAGAATTTAATCCCTTAGCTCTTGATGATTTCTTCATTCTTTGTTCTTCTATTTATAGCCTTCAAAATGTTGCAGGGTTCAGCCTTCATTCCCAGATCCAGATCTAGATTTTTGCAGCTGTCAAAGTTAGTTAAAGTACAGTTGTGCACTCACGCAGATTTAACGTTATCTTCAAAAATCTGTAGGATGTCGCTGCACTGCAGAGCGTAATCTTAGATCGTAATTGCGGAGACATCTGTGATGTTCCTGCGTTGGTGCTTCCAGATGTAAATTCAGCTTGAGTTTACTCATTCGAGGTTCAGGTTCTATGCGACAATATCTCGTAATTCCAAGTTGATCATGTGCCTGCATTCTTCTTCCATCATTAAGCTCCTGGATTGAGTTCCTGCACTGAAAATTCTAAGGTGCAATATATCGAACTGCTTGCGTCGACATTAGTACAAAAACAGATAAAAATAACAAGAAATTAAACTAACTAGTAATGAATTAGAAAATGTAAAAACTAAGTATGAAATGCTTAAGATACATGCTAAATGAGATACAAAAGAGATAATTAAAACACTAAATTAGGGAGAAAATATATGTCATTTGTAATACCATCAGATGTCTTGAAACCAAAGGGATTTTGAGTTGAAAACCCGAAAAGGACGACTTAAATTTGGAGCAAAGAATGAATTTAATTGATTGTTCCCCTCAAACGTAACAAGACAGAGAAACTTTACATCTTGGGGCATCGACAAAGCATACCAAGTTTTCTAGACACATATTAGGCTCAGAATGATCCTCATCAAGTTGGCTCAGAAAAGCTCATATTGTGGTATCTGGGGCATCTAGTATTGTTTCTTTTGATTATTTTATACTTGGCACTTTTCCTTTGACCAATGTTTCTCAAATTCTTTGAGCTTTGTCTCTAATAAAATTCAACCTTATTCTTTCACAAACTTGTTCAAGCATTTTCGCACTGAGATAATGGATAATGGACTAACATCACAAGGTATATAAGGATATACGTGCATTACTCTAGAAATTTCTTAAATGGTACAGAAACCTAAAACAGGACTGCCAGTTAAAAGAACCAAACTTGAAATAAGTAGGTCAAACTAAAACTACTCTACTAAGTTTCATCGCATATCTAGAAGAAGATAGGGTAGCACACCAGTAATAAAACTGAAACAAGCGACAAACCATGTCAATCCAAGGATAATAAAAAGAAAAAAAAATCAATTTTGAATCTGACATCAATCATGCACACTCATTTAGTTTGGGGAATTTGACTCATTCTGATCATGGCATCCTAATAATCTGGTCTACATAGAGGTCCATAAAAGCATATTCTATAGGTTTGAAGGGAAAGGTTGAAGCCGCAACGGTGAACCTTATAGCTTAGAGACATGATAGAAAAGATTAAAGCCGTAACGGTGAATCTTGTACCATGGAGATGAGAGAGAAAGGTTGAAGCCGCAACGGCGAACCTTGTACCTTTGAGGCGTGATAGGAAAGATTGAAGCCGCAACGATTAATCTTGTACCATGAAGATGCCAGGGAAAGGTTGAAGCTGCAACGGCGAACCTTAGAGACGTGATGGGAAAGATTGAAGCCGCAATGTCGAATCTTGTACCATGAAGATGCGAGGGAAAGGTTGAAGCCACAACGGCGATGTAACACCCCTATACTCGGTTCACACGTAGGAACTCGGTATAAAAGTATTACATACAGTATCGGAGAATTAAACACGAGTATAATAAAAAAAATTTCCAAACAATGTGTTTTTAAATTATTTTATTCAAAATATCATCAATTCATTTCATTAACTCAAAGTATTCCAAAAAAACATTTTTTCTTCTATTAAGGACATATAAAAGTACCATTGTACATGCCATTTTTACAAAGAGTAAATACCTAGAATTGAATCTTCCAAAGGTGAGCTGATGTGATGAGAGGTCCCTAGCCTTGACTTTATCTCCTCGTAGCTACTATACCTATGCGTTAAAATAAGCGCATTAAGCCGGTGAAGGCTTAGTAAGCACTACAAAAGTAATGAATAACTATTAATTTTCTCATGTTTATAAACTTCTTGCCTTACTTGCATAAACCAGGTAACTTACCACATTAGTTTAATTCATACTTTGATCCACTTTTTCCTCGTATTAGCCCATTGTAGACTTTCATAGAACCTCTCGGATATACGGAACTAACAGTGAGTATCGAAGTACTATCAGTGAGCACATAAGTGCTGGGGAAATAGTAAGCACACACAGTGCAAATCAGTAGGAACACACAGTACAAAACAGTAAGCACGTACAGAGCAAATCAGTAAGCACATATAGTAAGAATCAGTAAGCACACGCAGTGCTGAACAGTAAGTGCGCTAATGTTCCTTAATGACATTCCACTAATATCACAATGGTTCTAACTTGTCTACATGGGCATAAAATCTCATATAACAACATTTCTCATAGTTGTTATATTTCACTCCTTCACTAAACACAACCACATCATCATGTATATTTCACATATATATCATCATATACCTCTTTACTCTTATTTTCACATAAATTTTCAAAGCTATCCATTTGAGTCATAGTCACTAAATTATTTATATATTGAGCTACAGAATTTGAAATTATTATCCACTTGATTTTTTCGAAACTAGACTCAATTATCTTTTTACTATAAAATTTTCAGAATTTTTTCTTTAGCCAATTCGTACAGAAAATTCTTTCAATAAACCCCTTCTCTGCTGCCTGACAGTTTCGACCTTTCTTGACTGAAAATTAATTATCTTTTAGTAAAAGAATCTAATAATATTTCAATTTGTTTATTTTGAAAATAGACTCATTAATTATTTATACATATAAATTTCAGTCTCTAATAATTTTTCTACATTTTTCTATGATTTTTCAAAGTCAGAATAGGGAAACTCGAACCTACTCTGACCTTGTTACACAAAATCAGATATAGCTCAGAATATACAAATCCATTTCTATGACCGCTTCTTTCATATAAAACTATACTTAATAACCTTTAATTACATATTTCATTCAACTCCTAACTCTTTTTATACAATTTTTGGTGAATTTTCGAAGTTAGTCCTCTAATTCTGTCCAAACTATTTTAATGAGACTATTTCCCTTCTCATATTCTTTTGCACTAAACTTCATTTAGGGCTAGTTTAGCATTGCTTTTTAAAAGTGTGGTGGAAAAGTTCTTTTGAGAAGTTCTTTTGAAAAGTTTGGTTAAAGATTTGATTGTTTAGCATTGCTATCAAAAAGTGCTTTTGAGAAATGAAATATCTATTTTAGAAATGGTATTATAAAGTAATAATTATACATTTAAATAATGTTTAAATTAGTTAATATTATGATATTTTAGTAAGAATATAAAAATAATTTATTATAACTTATTGTTAATATTTTAATATATGAAATATTAATTTTAAATATTTTTAAGTAATTAATATTAATTATTTAAAAATTTAATTAGATTATATAAATTATATTTTAAATATTTAAATATAATCATTAAATATTAGCACAGTTGTATTATTTTATAAAATATTTTTTAATTTTTAATTAATGATTTTAATACGTTTGTATTATTTTATTTTAAAATTTAATTTGAATATATAACTCATATTAGATATTAACATAATATAGAAAATATAAACCTAACAAATTAAAATATTACATGCATTTGGATTAAAGTTTCAAAAAGGGGTAATATTTATATATCAAATACATAATCAAAAGTTTTACATTAGCATTTACAATTCAAAGTGAATTCATTAAACTAGAAGCTATAGCATCTCTTGTCAATTCTATTTCAAGACTACTTAAATTGTTTGATTCACCACCATCATCATCATCACTTTCTCCATCATACATATCTTCTAGATCAATAATATCCTCATATGCCTTGTTAATATTTTCGTATTCCATAAAATCTGCTTCATTTCGACCGGCATGTTTTCGGATAAAATTGTGTATCGTCATTGTAGCAACAACGATCGTCGTTTACTTTTCAGAACTATAACTTGGCATCCCTTAAAATGGACCTTTTTTTTTAGAACACCAAAAGTTCGTTCAATGACACTACGTAATGATGAATGTGAATGGTTGAATATCTCTTCTTTACCAGCTATCGATCTACCTCTACGAAAGTCAGGTAAATGATATCGCTGACCTCTATATGGTCCAAGATAACCTTTCATTTGAGGATATCCAGAATCAACAAGATAATATTTTCCTACATATCATAATATAACAAACAATTAATTCAAGAATTCTTTATTTTTTAAATTATCAATTAAAGAACTTATACTTTATTGTTTAAAAAAATAAATGAAATAGCTTACCATTTGGTGGGTGCGAAAATTTGTATTTTGGATCTTGAATTGCATCAAGAAATATTCTAGTGTCATGCGCCGATCCTTCCCATCCAGCCATAACAAAAGTGAAACACATATTAAAATCACACACTGCCATAACATTTTGAGTCGGGATACCTTTTCTTCAAATGTAGGGAATTTGTTCATTTGGTGGAAGAATAGTGGCAATATGAGTACCATCAATTGCACCTATGCAATCCTGAACAAATAATCATATTAGTCCTATGCATATTTTTAATCGATAAAAAATATTAAAATATAATAATATAATATTAAATTCTAACCTTAAAATGTGACATATATCTAGAATCATTACGTATTTGATCGGGTATTGAGCTGAAAAAATGATCTTCTGGTGCAATTAGATCAATGGCCATCCTTGAAACTTTCTCAAGCATAATTGCAAAGTATCGACTTATTGTTGCTCCAGACCTTTGAAATCTTTCTCGACATTGGGAAACTTTTGCACCGGTGCCCAAGATGTACAAAAAAATTCCCAATATTTCACGAGAAGATACGTGTCTTGAAGTTTGCAGGTTGTATCTTGTCTCCAAAACTCTCAACAAACTTGTGAATACAATTTTAGACATCCTAAAATTAATCATACAACGTGATTCATGACCGTTAGGAATCTCTTGGATCCATGCCTCACTTGATTGTTTTGAATCCATGCATGGTTGTTTCAATATATACTTCTCATAATATAATTGCACGGAAGAAGATGCAACAACAAATAACCGTTTAAAACATTCCATGCGTTGCAAAATCTCTTTCTTTTCCCATTTATCATCACTTTCATCACTGCTAGAATTGTCAACCATACTCATCACCTGTGAACAAATTTTATATCTAAAATCAAATATAAACAACTATTGATAAAACTAAAATACACATAAATAAGTAGAACATAAATTCAATATCCAAAAACCAAACATAAACAACTATTGATAAAACTAGATTGCACATAAATAAGTAGAACATAAATTTAATATCCAAGAACCAAACATAAACAACTATTGATAAAATTAGATTACACATAAATAAGTATAACATAAATTCAATATCCAAGAACCAAACATAAACAACTATTGATAAAACTAAATTACACATAAATAAGTAGAACATAAATTCAATATCCAAAAACCAAACATAAACGACTATTGATAAAACTAGTTTAGCATTGTTGTTTAGTCACATAGTAGATATATCTAGACCCTAAAAGACTAGAAAGTTTTCAATTATCCTCCTTCTCCATCTCTGTCTTAAGCCACATAGCTCTAATCTTGGGATTAATTGATAAAAACATAATTCACTTGTCCTTGTTGAGTAATAATCCCAATGAGAAAAAGTATAGCGGACTAGCTTCAGGAACTTCCTCCGACATGCTATCAAGCACTTTGACTGTTTGTGGAATACCATATGGATCCATAGCAGGAGTCAAACAAGATGTGGCTTGACTAATATTGTTAGCTGCATTGCATAATTTTTCTATTTAACTAGACAATCTTGTAGCCCCTCCAATTTGCTTTGAGAATTTCTTCCTTCCAGTTTTCAAATGTGAAGTTGATATATCAGGTGTTTTCCTTTTTTTACCGTTTCCATCAATGTTAACATCATTTGAAGTGTCAACATCATTTAAAATGTTAACATCATTTCTTGCATTTTCTTCCTCATTCTCTTCAAGTATGTCATTGTCAACATCATCAAAAAATTCACTACAAAGTGTACCAGAAGAAGGTGCCCATGCTTTATCACCTATTGAAACTATCCTCATGAACATTTGGTCCAACTTCCCTTCCAAGTCAGGAGCAATGCCCAATGTTCTAAATTTTTGAGCTTCAGGCACAACCTACATATAAAATAGTAGTTTAATAAAAGAAATTATAAATAACCTCATAAATAAGAAAAAACAAAAATATCTAAAATTATTAATATACCTTTAGCCTACTCTCCCACCAATCATTCGATGCATCAACGGTTTTTTTATAGGATTCCACCCTAAATAGTATATCCGTCTTTAAGTTTCTTCCAAGCCTTCCATTCTTTTTCAAGGCATCTCACCTATGTTTAAGTTGTTTTTGTGAATAAGCCTTGCCTGTTTCTTTTTCAAAGTTGATCATTATTTTCAACCATCCATCTTTTGTGAAATAAGTACTAGGTCTATTCTTTTTCAGTATCTCTTTAATACAAATATCACAAAATGTTTCTGTCAATTTCTTATCCCACCATGCTTTGACTTTTTCACCACTAACTTCAATCCCCGAAGTACTCATTCTTCTTTGGCTGATCACATTACATTGAATATATATATTAATATACTCATTATTATGAGTATACGAAATTAACAAGAGTGCAACACAATTATGTATGTATGTGACAGTTGGATCATCATAATCACCATGTTAAAGACTAGTTCTTGAAAGAAAATAATAAAAACCAAATGCATATATAACCACACCATATGGTTAATAAACAAAAAACATCATTCCTCACAACTAAAATCATTAACCAAAAGACAAGAAACATAGTTTTCCACCTTCCACTCAAAGTTTTGGTTGGCAGAAAAAAATACAGCACATGTCTGTGGAAATAACATGAATGATAGCTTATTTAAACAATTTTTAAATGTAATTCAGGACAACTTAACCATTAAAAATAAGTAGCATTTATACAACAAATGTTCAATCAATTCAAACATTAGAAATCGGACAACATTAATATACAAGTTTTGAAAAACATTTAATCTTCAATTTGGACAAGCATTTAAATATGGCAAAACATAGGTAACATGTCCTGTTTTGGACAGCTTTAATACTTCCATTAAACAAGCAATTAATTCAACAGAACAACATTCAAGCAACAAAAAGTTAAATGTCCATTCAACCAAAAAATAATAATAAACAAGTCAACATGATTAGATATGAACTGCATTGACAAATCCATTGACATTATGACTAAATCATTATCTATCTCAAGCTAATGAAATAAAATTTTATTATGAGATAAGTTGATATATAATGACTAAAAGTGGCATAAAATAACCAGAAGTATACGAGCAAAGAATTACCCTTAGATGGTGAAACTGTAGAGTTGGAGAAGTTGGTGCTTCGATAGGCAAAGGACCATCAATCTGTATCCTGCACAACAGTGACAAAATAAAATCATTTGTACTGTTGATAGCTAGTTCTATTAACATAACATTTCACTTTGACTGCTGGAAATATGCTTCAAAAGCTAGTATAGCTTCAACTGGGGTAACATTTATGTGTTCTTCAGAAGCAAAACAAGATATACTAAGAAATGGATACATATAACTTCAGTTGCATGAGACAACAAAAAAAGACTTTGTCTAGAAATTAACATTACTGATAGATGATCAAGCACAAAAGAGGACATGAAGACCAGATTAGCACAGTGAACATATTTCAGACCTAAGTTGACCCCCAACAGTTCAAACTCTGCTTATAAAATGATTCTCAGCCATCTTATTTTAAGTACAAATTTTAGAAACACAAAAACCAGAAGGACTTCCCTGGATGACAAGGAAATTCTAATAAATAATAAGTTCACAAACAATATATAGAGAACAAATTAATGTAGGAAGGTGGACAAGAAAGAACAGACAGTAATATATGCACATATCTTATTCCAACTAGACATTGTAAAATCAAACATCCCAAATGTTACAAACCAATAGGAATTCAGACATTGATAAAGCATAAGATAAGGCTTTTGGGTTCTACCAAAATATGAAAAATCCCAACTTTTTCATGAGAAAAATGTTCAAAGGCTAAGCTCGTTATCACATTAATAATACTCTTTCTATTCACTAAATCTGTTTAACACTCTTCATTTGGAAACATATATTTCCGTTTGGCAGTCTATATATGTTTACAGAATACCGTTAATGTTTAAGACTTGATGAACAAGTCGAAAACTTCAACTATAAACACAACACAAAATTAGACAATGATCAAAACTAAGATTTGAAAGCTTTTTAAATGGCTGATTAGCTTCTTATCAAAATTTTTAATTAAATTCCATGGCTTTCCAACCACAGTAAAGATTTGGTTAAGGCATTACTTCAACTTAAAGGCAACTAAACTTCTTCAACACTACCAAATCTTAAAAAATACCATTAAAAAGCTTTCTTCTTGTTCCACATTTATGTACTAATTAATTGGATTTTAAGTGATAAATTTTTATATTAATTAATTAATTTTACATAATCTACATCTACTCCTACTGCTTAAAAAGCTTGCAGGTGAACTAATAAAATGTATTAACAAATTACTGCTTTTATATTTGCAAGTGTGGTTATTATTTTGGACAAGAATCTTACTTCTTTTAACATGAATTTTGAGCCTAACCGATAAATATGAGTCCCCACCCATTCCACCAAACATGTTTATCTTGTCTGTCAGAACCACTATCATAAAACCTTTGAATTTATATATTATCTTTAAAGAAAACAAAAAGTAGCAGAAAGAAGGAAAAAATGGTGCATTGAAGGGGGAACCAAAAGTAGTCATGGGTGTGAGTTGTGACCACAAAAAAGTCCTAAAATTATACAAACCCTTTGCCAAAGCAAATAGTCTCAGCAAACCCCAAGCAACAAATCTATTTATTATAGTCATTTCATCAAAGAAGGGGGGAAAGGAAGCACAAGACAACCACAGCACTTACCGGAGGAGGAGATGATGGGTGCATAGAAGAATTACAGCAGCTACCCGTTGGAGCTGAAGAAGATGAAAGAAGAGAAAAGTTTATAAAAAACAGCTTCAAAATGGAAGAAAGGAAGAAAATGGAAGGGAGAAGGAAGGGAAAAAAAAGAGAGTAGAAAAATTATGGAAGAAAAAAGAAGAAGAAATTCGTGCTCGTGTAAGGCTAAAAAGGTAATTAAACTTTCTAAAAGCCCGTTTGGGTTGCTACTGGTGAAAATTTTAACTTTTTTAATGGACCCCTAAACTCGTTTGAAAAGTAAAAAAAAAGCAGCTAAATGAGGGTTGTTCATTAATCCTTCAACCCAAAAGGATTTATTTAGTGAAAAGTCCTTTTTAAACTGGTTGCTGAACAGGGCATTAATCACATATAATCACCATACTTATAACTAAACATATCATTTTACTCATTTTTATCACAATTAATCATATACTAAAATCATATACTTTTAAAGAGAATAAATTTTCAATTTAAAATCTAGTAGTACTTACAATAAAAAGGTTGGTATTCTTCTCTTCTTACTCCTTGTTCTTCTCTTTGCTCTTTTTTTCAATTTGGTCCCTCTCCTTCTTTCCTTTCTCTTCAATTTCATTTAAACACATATAAGCTAAAGACGAAAATTTAATGATTTTCATGCTAAATTATGAAAATACACATGTATATCATGAGAATTTAATCATTTTTTACCTTTGTTCATGAAACCTCAAAATTCTAATTCAATCCTTACACACTTTAACCCTTCAAAGTGAGCTCTACAAGGAAATTAAGGTGACTACTAACTTCCTTCTATGCCTTTCTTAAAGAAATTTCAAAGAAAATGGAAGATTTTAAAGCTTGGAAGGTTTAACAATGGTGGAAGGACCTATTTGGAATAAAAGCAAAAGTTGGAAAGGAGAGATATGCATGTGACGTTGGAAATGAATGAAAAAGATGATATTTTCATCTTTTATTTAATTTTATTTCTCTCGAATTCTCTAGATTTCTCCACTAAAAATATCTCTCTTATAAAAATGATAAAATTGCACTTTTAGTTTTTGAGCCTTCCAACTTTACACTTTGGCCCAAAACATTGCCTCCAAAAATATCTTCCACCAAATTACTCTTTTGTCCCTCCTTAATCAATCTAATTCCAATGATGACTCATAATTCAATTCGGATAAATTACTATTTAGTCCCTTATGATTTCTCGCAATTACTATTTAATCCTTAAATTTTCCTAACCTTTCTTATTTTAACTACATATTCTAATCCTCAATTCTACTTTAATATTGTTCCAACTTCGGTTCAAAAACACGAATGTTACAGGCGAACCTTATACCTTAGAGATGTAATGGGAAAGATTGAAGCCGCAACGGTGGATCTTGTACCATGTAGATATGGAGGGAAATGTTGAAGCCGCAATGGCGAACCTTGTACCTTAGATATATGAAGGGAAAGATTGAAGTCACAACGGTAAATCTTATACCCTAAAGTTAAAGAAGAGCAGATTGAAGCCACAACGATGAATCTTATACCTCAAAGTTACAATGAAGTGAAACGAAGCTACAAAATTTATCTCCCTAAAGTCACAGTGGAATGGAGTGAAGCTACGAGAAGCAAATACAATGAAGTTAAGCGACCAATGAAGCAATGGGTTACTCAAAGAAGAAATACTTAAGAAACCAAACTCAGTGGGATTGGACAAAATTGGTCCTCCTTTTAGTCTTTGCTCTGTCCCTGTTACACAACAACGAGTAAAAAGAGGCAGTTGTAAGAGCCCAATTTTCCGGGCCCAACACACACCAAATACAAAAACCAAATAAAATAAAAACAAATAATACTAATGAAAATCCTTTATATAAAAATGAAAGTCCATTTACAAACTAACTCACAAGCCCAAATACCCAATACAAGCCCAATGATCACCTAACCCATTACTACCCCAAAAAACCTACTAAAGACCCAAACCTAAACATGACCCAGAGGCCCAAAACCTTACATAAAAAACCTAAAACCCTAATTTTGCTTAGGCTCTTGACGTCGCTCCCCCTCTCCTACCACGTCAGCGCCATGTCGATGCCACGTCTTAGGGCACACGAACCAAGACCCACGCCTCAAGACTCGACTTTTGCTTTGCCTCTTTCATTGAAACGATAAAGTCTTGACCTCTGACGCCGTTGACTATGGAAATGCTTGCCCCCATCGTGATACCTGCAACAAAGAGATGAAAAGAAGGTAGAGACACAAAAAATAGGCAAAAAAATATGTAATAGGTTGTATTTATTTCGACTATAAATAAGCCCAACCACCATTGATGTGTTTTTTACGGAGATTTGAATAGAAACCAAAGAAATTTCAAGGTAAAAAAAATATTCATGTATTTATTTTGTTTCGAAAAATATTAAAAAAAAGAAAAATAATAAAATTAGGGTTTCAAAAAAATTTCCTTGCCAATCTTCTATCGATCGGCACTCTTCCGTTGCCAAGGGGAGTTTGCCTTCGAAACAGAGACCCTCCGAACAAATCCATGTTCGTACGGGGCTCCGATGAAGAAATAGTGTAAAAACATAAAAAAAAAACTAGAAACCGAACGGTTTCTCTCTCTACTTTTCATATCTTGTTTTGATTTTTGAAGTTTTGATACCAGATCTATATCTGGGAGTCGAAAAGGCTAAAAAATGAGGGTTTTTTTTCGAAAATCTGACCATCGTGGGCGACGGTGATCGGTGGACCTACAGTGGCTTAAGACCGGACTTGTGGTCGACTCCTTGAAATGCTTTGATAGAAAAAATAGAAAGGGGCGAGGGTTTTTTGGAAAAACAAGAGTGAAAATGAAGTTTTAAAAAAAATTTAGGTTTATATAGCACTAATAAAACGGCGTCGTTTGGACTTAGTCTAATAAGCTCCAAAATGGCACCGTTTCATTAATAAAACCGAATCAGACTCGACCAGCTAAGGAGGATCCGCTTGTTTTCAAGCTTTGGTTTATATCTCTTCGCGACCCTTCCGCTTTTAAATGGATTTCAATTTCGTCCTTTTTTTATACTTTTAGTTTATTTTAATTTTACCCTGGAATTTGCTTCTGTTTGCATCCAGGACCTCTGAGTGTATGCGGAAGTGACACGTGTACGAACCCTGATTTATTTCCCATGTAATCCCTGACTTTTCTCCGATTTTAAATTTAAACCCCGATTTTTTTGCATATTTCACTTTAAAATTTTATTCTGATTTTGATATGATCCTTGAACTCTTTTCCCTTTTAAAATTTCCCCCATTTATTTCCTTTTTTTCTAAAAATCAAGTCCTTTATTTTTTATTCAATTTTTTATTTTTACTCTTTGATTCCTTTTTTATTAATTATTATATATTTTGATAGTCAACTCGTATATTTTTTTTGTGTTTTGTATTGTATGTTGATTTATTCAATATTTTTGCTTTTATTTAATCACTTATTTTTATCTTTTTGGCATTAATACCGTTTGATTTATTATTCCATGAGTATGTCACATATATTTGTTATTTCATCATCAATTATGCTCACTTTATATATTTAACCATGTATTTTTTTAAATTAATACATATTCATTCTTTTAAAAATATATATATTTTAACGAAATAAATGGTGTTTTGTTTTTTTTAAATACATAGTTTGTTTAAAAAGGGAGACAATGTTCTTTTATTTAGAGAATTCGAAAAATTGTGTTCAAACGTATTGGGTGTGATTTTTTTTTAAACTTAAATAATCGAGTATCCTATTTAAAATCAACAAATGTTCGATGTTCTTTTGTTTAGGAAATTCAAAAAATTATGCTCAAATGTACTGGGTATGATTTTTTTGAACCTAAATAGTTGAATATCCTATTTAAAATCGATAAATGTCTTTGATTTTTCGAACATTCGAAAATATTGTGTCCTAACTTACTGGACATAATTTTTATGGATTCGAAAAAAAAGAGCATTTTCTCTAATCCAATTTTTTAAAATGACTTTTAAATATATCATTCATGTATTTATGGATCCTATTTTAAATTTTACTTGACTTTTCAATTTTCAACAATTAAAACCTTAAATAATCGACTAGATACCAATTTTGGGCATGTGAAGGTGCTAATCCTTCCTCATACGTAACCGACTCCTGAACTTATTTTCTAGATTTCGAAGACCAAACGTTTGTTCAAATAAATTTAAATATTTTAAGGTGATTCAATCACACCAAATAAAAAAAATTAGTGGCGACTCTATTTTCGTTTTTAAAATAAAATTCGGAATTTTTTTTAAAATGATTTCAACACCAATAGGATGAGAAGAATGAAAACAAGATGCTAAACGTAAGCAAATACAAATTCAATCGAACGACCTTACAAGTGGCATCATTAGCATGCTTTTCTTGGTAGCATTTCCAGCAAAACTTTTCATTAGCATGTTGATTCATGTTTGGCAGTGCTGATTTTCAATTTTTTTCCTAGTAGGAAAAAAAAAAACCATCTTCTGCAATGATGCAAGGATTACAAGTCAAGTTGATTCATAAAGCTAGAAAAATCTGATTTCAAACATGAATAATAATAAAGAATAACAATTATCCAACTAAGTTCAGAAATTGCACATATACAGTTGTTTCAAAGACTCAAAACTTCTCTGTAAAAAGAAAACTCAAAACTTTGTATTACTTTGAAAAACCAAAAGAAAACTCAAAACTTTGTATTACTTTGAAAAACCAAAGTAACAAAAATACATGATGAATCATGGACATTAACAGCAGCTAAAACGAAACAATGGTCTCAAAGCAATTAAGCCCATCAAGCTCAGGCGCAAATCGAGGAGCCCTCTGTTTCTTCTTCTCAACGTTTCCCTCTTGCTTTTCCTTCATGGGTTCAGAACTCAGCTTATCGGTTATCCATCTGCTATTAACAAAGCTGTCAGCAGCTCCTTTCTTCATTGAATTAGAAGCAAAGGAAGGCTTGACTGATTGACCCAGTAATTCAGCACATAAAGCATCAAAGGAACTGAAGATTGAATTCATAATGATGGATTAAGAAAACAACCCTTTTTTCAGTGTTTGTAGAAGATATTGTTTGGTTGAATGAATGTTGAGAAACGAAAGCTCAAAGGATGGTTATATACATATGTAAAGGGAAGATATGGGATATGGGATATGGGGTAACCGAGTTGTTGTCATTGAAGGATAAGGACGTAGAGGGATTGGCGTGAAACGTGAAAAAGCTTGTTGGATATTCGTTGCGTCATTCAAAAGCGTGTAAGTCGGCTCTCAGTGGGTGATTGGAATCAGAACCGTCCGTTGAGGGGGTCAAATGCTGGTTTACTTGGGGAGGTGGTGGGTGACTATACAATTCAACGCCCTCCATTCATTGGGAGTGGTAATAAAATATGTAGAAAAATCGTAACGTGGTGAGTAGATTGGTTGAATGAATGGTTTTGAAGACGGGTATGAATATGAGGGAACTTCATGTGGCGTGTGGGTTGGTCAATGTCTTTGCTTTGTTTTTTCATGTTAAACGTGTTAAACTTACATGGTTAAAATCATGATTTTATAAATTATGTAATCATAAAATGTTGAAAAAAAAAATATTACAATAATAAAATAGGTTTGATTAGGGGGAGCTTAACCCATCTTTTTGATGCTTTTCTCTATTTTTTGTACTTAAATATTTTTGAGAAGTCTTGATAGATTGGATTTTACTAAGAGAGGATATCAATTGGTTATTAACTTTTACTTTTTGGAAAGGGGGTGAGGTCGGATCAGAGGTGGATCGTTTAAAGGGCCTACCAAAATTTTGAGAAATTATGATTTTCCTTGAAACTTAGCAAATTTTAATCAGGCCCTCCAAAAATTTTGGAAAATTTCATTTCTCCTTTAAAGTTTTTAGAGAATTGTAATTAGACCCCTCAATTTTTTGAAATTTCTCATTATACCTTTTAATGTTTTTTTGAAAATTTTAATTAAGCTCACTTAAAATGTTTGAAAAAAATTCTCATTAATCTCACAAAAATTTCAACTAGACCCCCAATTTTTTTTTAAAAAAAGTTCTTATTGAACTCTTAAAATTTTTGAAAATTTTACTATGTCGCCCAAAGTTAGTCCTAAAATTCACTACTGAGTGGGATAAAAAAATTAAATAAAATAATTTGTAATGGTTCAGCCTCAATTGTCTATTTCTACTATATTAACCTCACCAGATAAGAATTTTCTTAATTCACTAATTGCTACCTTTCAATAACACTATATAACCTTTACAATTCAAATATTTTACTTAGGCTAAGATAGAAATGTCTCTCTATCTTTTTCAACGGCTAAGATAAAACCATTCTAGTTTTTGTGGCTCAACTAGAATCCCTCCCAATTACAAATTGATGAAATGGTATAAACAAAAAAAAACCCCTCTATAAAGAGGGTGTTTACAAAGTGTGATCTCTCTCAAAGATAGAATGAAACTATACAAAGATTTAGCAATGAAGTTCTCCCTAAAAATATGTTACAAAAGAAAAAGTCGAAGAAAATAAATCTTTAATGAACTTTCTCTTTATATTTTGCTTGGATATCGATCTCTTGTTTCTTGGAATTATCTTGAGGTTATTTATACCAAGGAATGAGTTACTAATTGTAATTTGGAGAAAAATATAAACATTGAAAGGTGAAAAAACCACATTAAGGTATCGATACTTAAAAAAGAATGTATCAATTTTTTGGTTTAAGTATTATATCTCAAGAACAGGTATGCATACTTTACATTTCTAGAGATGGTAGTGGCTATTAACATGAGAGATATCGATATTTAGTCACTAAAATGTTTGAAAAATATGAGAAATTATTGGATGAATCTTTTCCACCACATAAGCAATAGTCCTATCCAATTATATAATACCATGTAAGACTATTTTTACATGTCATTGCTAACTAGAAAATTAAAAAATTATCCAAAAAATTCTACTTTCTCTAACCTCATTTTGCATCAAACTCTAGAGAATCATCAAAGTTTATTTTTTTCTTCTTTTTCTTTCTTTATTTTCATTTATAGATCTTAAAGTATGAGAAGAAATAAAAACTAAAAACTTCATGATTAAGACCCAAAATACTTTTCTTTCGTCCAAATAAAACGTTAATAAAACGTTTTACTTTCTTTTCATCTTCACTTATCATTGTCTTATTCCATTTCAAAATGATTCCTCTTGCTTCGAATTTCCCTTTGATATAAAGGATTGGAGAATAAAAATTTCAAATATTGGGCAAATTACAAAAATTAAGGGTTTGATTTGAGCTGTAGATTTAGGAAATAATTGGGGATTTTAGATTTAATAATTTACATAAATTAAGAATTAGTGATTTCGAAAATTTGAGATTTGGTTTCAACATAAGCAAATAACGGAATAAGATTCTATTTCTTTCTCAATTTCGATCACAAATTAAAAAAAATTCCATCAAAATTTCACTTTAATCAAAAAGATTTTAAGATTACTAACGGGTGCATGGATAGTTTTTTTTTTTTGATATTATTAAAAGTAAGGGTTCTTTTAACTCTCTTTTGTTTATTTTTATTTTCCAGAGATAGAATAGTTGAAGAGAAAACAAAAAAGTTTGAATTTATTTTTAATTTCTTAGTCATCAAATGACATGTAAAAATAATCTTAAATGACATTATATAATTGGATGGGACCATTGCTTATGTGATGAGAAAGGTTCACCTAATAATTTCTCATCACCTAAAAACATCTTAAAATTATTTTGGATTGAGTAAAAAACATTTGAAATATATCAAACACTTTGTTAAAAAGTTCTTGGGTATTTTTAAATTTTGAAAACATATTTGAAAAGTTTCTACAAATTAATTAGGATCATCTCATAAACATTTGGTATAAATCAAACCATATTGAGAACATGTTTTTGAAGATATGTAACACTTAGAAATATTTTCTTTCTTTTTTTTTGTTTTTCGAAACATAAATGGTAATAATATGAAAATTTTATCTTAAATGTTATTATATCAAAAAATTTATAAATCAAAGCTACAAAACTCCTTTCGAACAAAATATTAAAATAATTTTGCAATTTGAAAAATTCCTCGAAAAAAGAGCAAGATACATTGAATAACAAAATCATAGCCTGAATGCTTGCTATGATTTTTTTTATATAAAAAAAAAATTCAAAGATCGCCCTAATTTGTAATCTATGAATCAAGTGTTCATTTTTTTAAAAATAATCTGAGTTTAAATAACAATTATATAAAAAAAGGAAAACAAAGAACAAAGTAATGATGTATTTAACAGCAAAATCATAGTGTAATGATGCCAAAAGTAATTCAATGTGCATTCTCATTTGTAAAGATAACTATGCAATATAGTGCATACATTTCAATCTATTTGCATAAAGGTTCCATCAAAATCATGCATTACGAAGATAGGGATAAAGATGAGGGAATTTCATATGGTGTGGGTTGGGTCGATGTCGCGTCTCCTATATTATATTTATATTTATATTTATTAAAAGAGAATGGTCTATTTATATCGGTATAAAATTCAATTAATTTTATACCCATTCATATATTTTTTATACGATTAATATTTTAATAATCCAACCGTCATATTTTATATTCCATTTATATATATCAAGCATGTTAAATTTTATGTGAATTAAAATTTATAACGATTTGTTGTATGTAAAAAACAAATTTAACCCTTCAATAAATATCAATATATAGTATTTTAAATTTGATATAATAGAGATATCAAATCTATTCGAAAATTTATATGTATAACAAATACAATTATATAAATATATTTAACAATTAAATTATTAAAATATTAATCATACAAAAACATAAAAAAAAATAAAACTACTTAAATTTTAGTTCATTTAAGTGGATCACTCTCTTTATTAAAATAAGCAATTTATTATTATGATTACACTCACTTGCTGCTCATATAATACACAACCAAACTATGAAGCAAAACCTAGTGTTTTGCCCAAATTTTAAAATGGTAAACTACATTTAAGGTAACTAAACTATTAATAAGTTTACGTTTTGGTCATTCAACTTTAAAAAGTTACAAAATGGTTATTGAATTATTTGAAAGTTTTCATTTAAGTCACTAACTATTCGAAAATTATCGTTTAAGTCATTGGTTAAGGTTTTTTTTTTTTTAAGTCTAGCTACCAAGCTCCAAGCGATGATTCAATGATCAATATAGTATATCAGTATCCATCGATAAAAAGAAGAGCATAACCTAGATCCAAGTTATTTGATAGTTAGTGTTGGAGCCAAAGAAGAAAGCTATTTAGATTTGGATTTGTAGATTCGTGACGTTCAAAACTATTTTATAGGAAAAAATGAACTATAAAAGAGAAAGGGAATGAGAGTTTTCTATTGGTGCAAGTAGTTAGAACAAAGAAGGCTATATAATAGTGATTTTAATAGCCTAATAACTTAAATGAAAACTTTCGAATAGTTAAGTGTCTATTTTGTAACTTTTTAAAGTTAATTGACCAAAATGTAAATATACTAATAGTTTAGTGACCTTGGGTGGAGTTTACCCAATTTAAAAAAATGAAAAATGAATGAGCCTAGCAAAATGGACTCAGCCCAAGCAATAATAACACGACTTAGAAAACCTAGGCTTCATAAAATCCAAGCCCTTTTCTGATTGCTGGTCCAGTCCATTTCAATGACCCAATATCACTAAAATTTTCATTTTCTCAATTAAAATCATTTGTAAAATTTTCAATTTCTTTTTAGGTGAATTACAAATAGCGATTATCGCAACTCAAATTTAAGTCACATCTGAGACAGTGAACACCTTTGACTATCAGGCCAATACACACTTATACATTAATAACATTGTAATATCTTTCAATACCTAGTTAATATTAACACCATTTAAGATGATTTTTCACGAGGAATATTTTTTAAACCTCACTAGATGGTTAAGGGTGAAAGTATTTTAAGTTACTCTATTATAGGAAATGGATTAAATTAGTCTATAAATGGATTGATTTATTTCATGTATTATAAAAAGAAATTAAATAAGGTTAAATTATACCTTTTTTTCCCCAAATTGATATCTAAACTTTTTATTTTTCATAAGTAGTACCTAAACTATACCACATTTTTTAAAGTGGTACTTAAATCATATTCTGTTATCTGAATTATCCGAACCGTTTAAAAGATCTCTTAATCAATCAATATGGGATACTTTGCACTTTTAAATTACAATTAAAATAAAAGAATAAAATTAAATTAAATTATAAAAATCAAAGTTAAATGAAAACATTTTAACTTTTTTACACTCTCCCCATGAATCTTTCTTCTCTTTTAATATGCTTTTTTAACTATTAAATAACTTCTCTTTGCATTCCTCTCACCATTTTTTTAAATTAAACTTTTTCATAGCATTTTGATTTCATACTTTATCTGATTTTTGCATTATAGAGATTTACTTAATATTGATTATTTTATGCAAAGTATATAGAAAAGAATAAAAAAAATATTTTTTTTAAAAAAAATAATACATGAGTTTTGAATCTAAGTGAGAAAAGAATTGAAATCGAAGTTGAAAAATGAAAAAGAATCTCACCGTCAGAATCTAATTTTGTCGTTGAAAACTGAGTTTGGATGAGTTTTTCGATGAGTTCTTAAATTTTTCGTCACTAAAATTTTTGGGTGAATGACAAAGAGATAAATATATTTATAAGTTTAACTTAAAAAAAATTTAAGAAAATAATATTTAACATTTTTTTGATTTGTTTTAGTTAAAAAATCGCCACATGTCATAAAATGTTTGCCTAAGAGTTTTTTTAATGGTTAGGGTAATTTGGGTAATAAAATAAAATTTAGGTACCACTTAAGATAAAAAATAATATAGGTGCCAACTTGAAGAAAACCATATAATTTAGATACCATTTTGTGGTTTAAGCCTTTAAAAAATAACATGCAAAAAAAAAATTTATTTGTAGTTCAACTTCAAGCAAAAGATTTTATTCACAAAACCGTAAAAATTTTCAAAATATTAACTCTATTAAATATTGAATAATTTTTTTAAATAATAAATATCAACTCTACTAAAATTTAACCTTATTTATTTTTTTAATAATAAAAAACTAATTAACCCCTTTAATAACAGAAAAAACTGATTTAATTTGATTTTTTATATTTATAACAAAGGTTCATTCCAAGTACATTCACTGTTTTTCCTTCCTCTATTTTTATGTTTCCAAAAGCATCATTACTTTAATAATAAAATTACAATTATGTTTTTTACCTCTTCACTTTGACTAACATGTTTTATTTTTTATTTTTTAAACTTATATAATTTTATAAATATATTTTGTTACTACATAAAGAATTTTTAATAATTCAGTATCGGTGTACTAGTTTCTTAAACTTTAGATTTAAATTTTTATATTTTGGATAGAATTTGGATTTATACTTAAAAGATTATGTTAATTAGGCTTTGAATTTTAGAATTTAAGTTAAATTTTAAAGAATGAAAGGGCAGTTAAATTCGCTTTCAATCTTATCTTTTATACTCCAACAAAGCATATTCGAGAAAAAGGATTAAATCAAAAAATTGGGCTGACCAAGTAGCAAACATTTTCAAAAAAACAACAGAAAAATCTAAGTTTAAAGAGCTTAGAGCTACACCTAGAGTCGCTGATTATAGGCATGCACCAATGGAGAGTGTAAAAAATTTAGTGCATTTTACATGATTTTTATACATTATTTACTATGGCTTCCAAAATTTTCCATGGTTTTGTGTTTTCCCTTTTCTTAAATCAACATTGTTGCTTTAACTAGTCCTTCCTTAAAATTTTAAAATTAAGTAAATTGATTTTTTTCAAAAAAAAAATAGAGTAATTTAATTTTTTTCAATTTCAAAAGTAAATAATTAAGGATAATTAATTATGACGTTAATGTTTTTCATTAATTGTATATGATTCTGATTTGTATAATAATAAATTTAGCTCTTAAATTTTATGCATTTGGTTAATTTGGTCTTAATTTAGCAAATTTATCCTGCAACCTTTGTGTAAATGACTAAATGTCTGAGGTTGAATTTGTTGAACATTTTAAAATTAAGGCCAAAATGACAAATTATGTAAACATTAAAGACTAAATTTGTTATTATACCAATAAAAATTATTTACAACTGATGAAAGCCATTAATGTCATGATTAATTGTTCTTAGTTGCTCACTTTCAAAATTGACATGAATTAAATTACTTCAATTTTTTTAAATGGACCAAATTTACTTAATTTTGAAATTGAAAGAGATTGAAAAAAATCTTTTTATGTTTAACAAGACTTTCAATCATACCAAGATGCTTGGAATGGTTTTGGGCCAGAAGAAAACATGGATATTAAACCTGGTCTAGTATTATTTTATTTTAGGAGAGCAATATTTAGTCCTATACTTTATAATTTTTTTCAACTTAATTCTTAAATTTGATAACTTTTTTCAATTTTGATCAATATGATAATATGACATTTGAATAATATGTCACATCATTATTTAAAAAAAATTATAATTTTTATAAAAAATTAAATGATGATGTGACACAACTTCATAATGCTACATTATCACATGAATCAAAACTTGAAAAATTGTTAAGTTTAGCAATTAATGTACACAAAAAATAATTACAGACCAAATTGAAAAAAAATGGATGAATTGAATATTAACTTTTAAGATGAACTCATAACTTAAGTTTTTTTTTTCCTTGTGAATTACAAAAATGGAAATGATTGGAGGGGCAATGAAATTAAAAGAAGTAAAGAGAGTGTAAGATAATTGAAATTCACTTCGACTTGTCACTTTCCTAACTACTTTCACAATAACATATTTTTGGAATCACAATGATAAGATTAATTAGCACTGGTTTTTAAGATCATAGATAAGAATGAATCCAATAAGTGGTTTCAATGAAAAAGAGAATGTTATTTATTTTAAGGGTTTCGAGTTCGAGCATGTGTGTATACTTTATCAAAAAGTTAAAAAAATATGAACATATATTACCATATAATCAAATCAATATATTCAAAAAAAGAAAAAAATCATAGGCAAGAATATTGGTACGATGCGTCTTAGATTTTGGAAATTAAACTTTCTTTCTTTCCTTTTTTCACACTCAAAAAAAAAAAAGTCTTAGTTTTTGATTGAGTGATAATTAAAGTGATTTGAAATTGGCCAACATTATTGGGTTAACATAATTTCTACACCTGCTTTTCATTACTCCATTTTATTACACAAATTATTGAATACCATTCAATTACAAGTTCATGTCACTTGATTTCATCAAAACCCTTCATTTCTTTTGCCCTAAATTATTCATATGCTAATTTTAATATTCATTAATATACAATCTCTTTTCAACCCCTAAATAAGAGGGTAATACACTTCAACACACTTAAATTTGCGTTCTTTTATACTGATAACAGAACTAATACCAATTGAATTAAGACTCAATCGATACTAAAAACTCTTCTTTTAAGATTTATATTTCTTCAAGGATGTCCCATCAAACAATTTAAAAAAAAAAACAAAAGAATTATACAATTTGTTCCATTAATATGTATGTAAATACATTATTGATATATTAAATATGAACTATTTAGTTTAATATGAAAATTACTATAAAGCTAACAACCAAATCACCTTCATTTTTATCAAAGGACCATTAAAGTTTTTCATTGTCTATGGTGGGGGCAATGGCAGTAGTCCAAATTTGGAGGAAACCCAAACATTTTTCCACAATGAATTGCTATCTGAACAAACTCAAATAGTTTCAAAAACTCTTTTATGTCTCTCAAATGGGATCCACCCTAATTAGCTTTCACTTTCCTTATTTGAAATAGTAATAATAAGAAGAAATATTTAAAATTCATTGGAATTTGAAACATGGAAAAAATGCATTCGACCTCTAACCTTCTTGTCACATCATGTATCCGATAATATGATGAAATATGAATGCACAATGCAATACCATGATATAATTAGCTTTATCAAGTACATTAGATTTTTGAATATGCCATTGTTGCTGGTAGAGTTCTTTTATGCTTCTAACCAATCATAGGTTACATGTGTTGCCCGAAGTGTCATTTACTGAAACAACTAAAATCGATATTTACAAGCAAATTCAAGTAGTGCTAGAAGCATTGCCAATTTCTTCAAGCACCAGTGATAAATAAGATAAGAAAACAAAAAACACATGATATGTTTATACAATTCGATTTTTTTATATCTGTAGGGTTTTTCTTAGAGAGATAATTTATTATCTTAGCTTTCGTACAACAAGTAATCACAATCTCTAACACTCATCATATTAGATAACTCTCTTGATCTCGGATTATCTTATCACCTATACAAGTCTTCTCAATTTATAAGGAATTTTGACTTGCTAACATACAATATCTATTACAATCAATCTTCCCATCAAACCATCAAGATAATATGCATAAAGAATATCTTCAATAAGCTCAAGATAAGCCTTGAATCTTCAAGATATGCTTCGAAGTTTTACTCAATTTTCTTGATCCAATCCAAACCAATCTCCTTAATATGTTGCTATAAATAATTTGGATATCATAAATGGACTTGTAGCCTTCCAAAATATAAAAAGAATCAAAACTTAAGAGTTTTGTTACCAAAATTTCCCAACACAAACATGACAAATTTCTGAATTGAATAGTGCTAGATCAGTGAGCACTGCTAATTTTTTTTTCAACAATCTCTCTCTTTAGCTAAATTTTGAACAAAACCGAAAACATACATAACCAGAACACACAAATTCACCCCTTAAGTAACTCCCCCTAAATCAATCATACTTAACTATTAACATAATTAAGCAAATCAATTATTAATGTTAGAAAGATGATGATTGCATTAATAATCAAAATATCGTAAACATAATTGAAAAAGGGACAAAAGAACCCAAAGTAATTAAAGTTTGTAGTTCCAACATTACAACTTCAAAAAGAAAAACAATAAAATATGAAAAACATCAAAATCAACAAAAGAAACAACAACTCATAGAATTAGACTTATCATAGATTAGATCACCTGTCTAAGTTTAAAGGTTCGCTCGAAAATTGAAAGGATTTGGATAAAATTATAAACTCGAAAAATAAATTTGTACAAAAAAATGAGACTCGTTTTTTATACGGATCAAGCTTTGAGTAAGAATTTTTTTGACTCGGACTCTGCCCGGCCCGAATCACATGGTTAATTCTCTAGTCCCCTACCCTTTATTTTCTTTTCCTAATTTCCTCTATTCAGCCGACCACCCATTCTAATCCCTAACAGCTCGAAATGCCTAAGAACCCTAACAAATTAACTTTGTCTTCTCCACTCCAACACCCACCGACAACCATCATTGATCATCACTCCAGTCACCACCGATGGTCACTGGCCACTGTCGTCTCCCTCTTAACTGTCGTCCCTCACTGTAAGCTTTTCCTGAACCAACATTGTCATCTCCCTTTTTTTTTTTTTATGTGATTTTAAATTATTTGATCCCTAATTATATATGTTCAATCAGTCTTTCTGTTAGCTCGTTGAAATCATAAATGAATTATATTTAGAACCAAATGAATAGACATGGATGAAAATGACAAAGTTAGAAAAATGAGTCAAGTTTACAAATGAATGTGTTTTCTCATTGAGTTTAGAAATGAGTTGATAATTAATTTAAGGTTTTCAAATTATTATTTAATTAAATAATTGAAATTCGAAAATAAAATAAAATTAATTGGTCATTGCAAATCCGTTAAATATGAAAATTAAATATATTTCATCATGAATTCTTTTACGATAAAGTTTTCATTACTTTAACAGAAATATAATTGAGTTGAGAAAATATTTAATTGAAAATTTAATTTATCTAATTTAGTTAATTAATTAATATTTATTTTGGGAAATAAAAAAACATGTAACTAGTTGGATTAAATTACAAAGTATTGGGTTAAAAATTTAGGAAGCACATATAATTGAACTTAATACAAGAGAGATCTAATTGTCCTCATATTACAAAAGAGGGACAAAAACCCCAGTATATTTTACTAAGATATGTCGCCCTCCTCTTCTAGTTAGACTAAAAGACTGATTTTTTACTAAATAAATATTATTTGTGTTTTACTAATTCAACTAGGATGCTCCTATCTCTTTCTATAAATAGATGAGTACAAGAGTTATACACAACTTTGAGATATTATTAGCCTGACAGAAAGTGATGAAAATTTATTTTCTAAGTATAAATTCTATTTTTTTGGAATAACAATTCTACCGGTTTTAAAGAGAGAATTAACTTCCTACAAAAGTAATACATTGTTTCTGGTTCTATGCTCGGTTCGTGATTGCTCGAACCCACACTCGAAGCAATTCGTGGTACGAGAATAATGGAGAAGGTCATTCGGTTGAAAGCTAAGAACATCTAGAATCTGTCTCGCTCAAAGCACATATACTTTTTGGAAAAAAATTACTATAAATATTACAAATCAATTCGATTTTCAAAATTTTAATTTTTCACTATTATTAAAAATCATATTTTGAACTGAATTTTTTCAACACTCCATTATTATTATTTACTAAAAACACTCCATTAAATTAAAATGTATATATAAATGCGTATCAAATAATTATCAAATAAAAAAATCATAAATTAAAATAATATAAATGAGTCTCTCTCCTCTCTCTTTATATAATATATATTATATGAATGCTTGTATAAAAGATATGCAAGAAACTTTGACAACCCAACCCATCCAAATTTCACATCCAAATATTGATGATATTGAATAAATTCCCTCTGCTCCTTACACATACACTTTCCATATATAAAATTAAATGCGTTTAAAGAGAGATGAAGTCTTTCTTTTTATTATTTTCATAACTTCATTCCTTATACATACATATATATATTATTGGTTTAAAATAATTATGTTTATTTTCTTTAAATTAATAATTATTTTTTTAATTACATGAATTATTTTTTATATGTAATTATTTTATCGGGTTAATTAAGTAATAAATTATATCTCATTAAAAATATTTCACATCATCCTGTTACTTTTTTTAACGGTACTTTCATCAAATCTGTTAGAAAACAGTTTGAAAAAAAATTAATGGCTAAAAAAATCTCAAAAATACAATTAAAACCTTTTTAACAAAATATGTAAATATTAGTGATCAAATTTATCATTAATCTTTTTTATTTGTTGCTCTTTTATGCTTTTGGAATCAAATCACTCCATCAATCATTAAGGGTACATCTTATGCATTACGACGACTTTGGAATTTTTTACTATTTAAATATATTCAAATATATTTATATTTATATTAAAATAAAAAATATTTTTTGTTTATTAAGAAATTATCAAAATTGGACCGGCCTGAATCTAAATGGTCACATTTAAACCATGTCAAAGTCCATCAAGCAGGACAAATAACGTAACTTCTATACAATACATGCATCATTCATTAAGTTTCTCCTCATTAAAAGCTAACTATGGTTGGGCTGTCCAAGTTAGAAAATGACTGAATTTGGAATCTATACTCCCCCCTCCAAAACATACATGTATGTATGATATATATATTATACATCACTGCCTAGCCTAAGGAATCATATCATTATCATCTGTCACTTTGATTATGGAGGATTTATCTATAGAATTAGGGTTCACTCATTTCTTTAGTTACATATTTTAGGCATTATTGTTGGGTCAAGTTCCATCCAATCACATATTAGTAGAGCATTCAATGATCTTACTTAGTAGGACGCCTATCTAAAAGAGAGACCCACATCACGGTCCTTTATATAACGATATCAAGACCTTGTTCACTCTCTACAACTCTATGAACCTCTATAACCTTCACTAACTATTTTTAGCATAATCGTGTGACACCCACTCTCTGTTCACCATCTCCAAACCTTGTATCAATAACATTTAGAAAAAAAAGATAAACTAAGAAGAGTGCAAGTCTCTAATATTCACTTATTTACATACGATGAATCATGAGATGTTTTTGTATTAAAATTTGTACTATCGAATTAAGTTGGATCTGTAAAGGAAGAAAAAAGTTCTCCTAATATTGTTTTCTCCACCAAAAAAACTCGAACTCAGAACATTGGTTAGAAAACATCAAACTCTCTACCAATCTACCAATAAACATTACTTGTTCCCTAAGCTTGTTGGTCCAAATATAAGTGAGATATCTGAAATTGCCCAAAAGGGTGGGTTAGCCACACCTTACATCCAATAAACATACGTATTCAAACATGAAAACGTGGCCTAATATTTTGTGCTAAGTGTTTGCCGACTAATTTCAATGTCCTTTCACAAGTTTCCTAAATTGATTAGTTTTTAATATCTCAACCTTTGATATAATACCTAATCAATTTTTTTTCTTATTATTTGCTTAAAATTTGTAGTGTTAGCTGTCCAAATCTAATTTATTCTTGCTTATGTACAAGACTTCTAACTATCATTATTATCATGTGAGCAATTGGTCTTAATTATTTTTTTAAAATAATTAAAAAATTAAATAGAAAAATAACTTTGGGCATTTATTTCAAACATGTCAAGAACTTGGGAAGACATTCGATAACTTGTTGAAATTTCTTTTTTCCAAATGAAGCTAAGAAAAACTGATGGTAGATTTATAAGATAAAAAAAATTATTGTGAATGCCCATTAAAGTAAGATAAATATTTCATTTTTCTAGGATATATCCTTTATTTATCAATTACTCTTAAACCTAACAACAATAATCTATAAATTTATTTTAATTTGAAGGGCATAAAAAAGTAGAAGCTCATCATACATAAATGACACTACAGGAAAACAGGTGTAGAAATCCAATTTTAACAGGGCTATGAATAACAAAATAAATAGAACCCAAAGAATTTAATTTTAAATGTCCATTTACAGTCCAAAAATTTACAAGCCCAATATTGATAGACCCAATACCGTTTACAAAGCCTAGATTACACAAGCCCGAAAACATAAGAAATTTGAAGACCCTAATCTACCTAAGCCATCATTGCCACGTCAGCAGGTGTCCATGTTAGCATGCCACATCACCGTTGCCACGTCAATGCCACGTCAGCCATGTGACTCTTCACCTACCAACCTTTGACCCCTTGGCTCCCAAGACTTTTCTGCTGCCCCGAGAGTCCTCTTCCCAATGCTCCCACTGCCCGATGCCCCCTCGTCGGCTTTGCACCAAAACGGCAAAAACACGCCGTTCAACGCCGGCATTGACCCTGCCGCCGTTCACCACAACAATACCTGCAACAGAGAAAGAACAGCAGAACAAAGAAGAAGCAAAGGAAAAAACAACAGTGTTTCATGTAAATTATTTTGGCTATAAAAGTCTTTTTGAATCTATAAACAGGATACTACACAATCAATAGAAAGAGAACAGATCAAAATTCAAATAAAATTACATTTTTACCCCTAAACTTTTCTAAAATTATATTTTAACCCCAAAACTCTCTAAAAATTACATTTTTACCTCTAAACTTTTCTAAAATTATATTTTAACCCTAAAACTTTCTAAAATTACATTTTTACCCCTAAGTTTTCCATAATTCCATTTTAACCCCAATTTCACCAAAAATTACCATTTTAACCTCGAACTTTCCAAAATTCCATTTTAACCCCGATTTTACTAAAATTTACCATTTTACCCTTGAACTTTCTAAAATTACAATTTTACCCCCGAGCTTTCCAAAATTCCATTTTTGACCTTGATTTTACTAAAATTTACCATTTTACCCACAAACTTTCCAAAATTACCATTTTACCCCTGAGCTTTCTAAAATCCCGTTTTTAACCCAATTTCAACCAAAATTACCATTTTACCCCTGGGTATCCAAAGAGTCTCGTTTTTCAATCCCGATCGTATCGTTTTTTTCCTTGTCGATATTTGCATTTAATCTTAATTATTACGCACTCGTATTTTATTTTTGCTTACCATTTATCTTCTTTATTCATTTCGTTTCGTGTTATTTAATATCTGCCATTAATAGCTCCTTTATATTAAATTCTCATATATGTTTTCAAAAACTGTTTTCATAAAAAACTTTAAAATCAAGGCAATATTCTTTTATTTCGAGTTTCGAAATATTGCACCTTAACTTACTAGGTGCGATTTTTCTTCAAACCGAAAAATAATCGAATACCCTTAACCAAGGCGATATTTCTTATCTTCGATTCTGAAAATTTGTGCCTTAACTCACTAGGTGCAACCCTTCTTTAAATCGAGATAATCGAATATCCCTTTTACAAAATTAAAAAAAGGTTTTACAAAGGAAAGCTCGTTATTTCTAGATCTCGAAATATTATGTTCTAACTCACTGGACGTGATTTTCTTCCCTGATCACTCTGAAATAACATGAATTCCAAACAAAATCGATTTCTTTTAAACATAGCCCATGCATTCGAGGATTGTATTTTAAATTTTAATCGAGTTTTCAAGGTTTACAAATTAAGACCCAAAAATAATCAATACGGTACCAATTTTGGGCGTATGAGGGTACTAATCCTTCCTCATGCGTAACCGACTCCAGAATCTATTTTTCTGGATTTCGAAGACCAACAGTTTTTAAATGTATTAAAAATGTTTTGTGGTGATCCAATCACACCCAAATAAAAGATTAGTGGTGACTCCCATTTTCCAAATTTTAAAATATTTTTTGAAACTCCGTTCTCGAGGTGGTTTCGACAGTTTTGGTCTGGGATACAAGCCTGATATGAAGGAAAAGAAGAAGGAGATTGAGAGGAAGCGAGAAACGAGAAGAGCACGACTGGCTGGGGGAGAGATTAAGTAGGAGCCTATGATCTTTCCCCACATATCAAAGATGTTCGTTTCCGGTGGAATAAGGATCGAAGAAGAAAAGAAAACTGGAAGAGTTGCGACAAACTGAGACATCAACGCCATCTTTGGAGAAGACGAAGGAAGGAGCTTATCACGAATTTGCCCATACGCACCAAGAAGCATTCTAAACAACTAGACTGAGGAGGAGCTCCCTGTAGCCTTTAGGAACTTTTCAGAGTAATACTCGATGCACATCTATCGCTCCATGCCCGAGAGCGATAAAGATCTTTTGTAAAGGGCATTTGACTATTATCCATTATTTTAATGAAAATGCACTTTATCCCATTCAACAAATGTCTCTTTATATTCTTTCATTCCATTCAAACATTTTGTTTACACTTAACCTGCACAAATAACCATTCTAAAATTCTGTATACATATACTCATATTCATACCATACAATCATTCTTAAATCTACTTCGTTCATTAGACCATTTTCATTCTTTAAACAGATCTTTGGATATCAATGATATGAGCAACGTTGTTACTGACTCTGAGCCTCATTTTGAGCAAGATATGTGTCTCGAAGAGCCTCAAGACTTTGAAGATGATCAAGCTAGTAACTTATCTCCTGATTTGCTGCGAATGATTGAATAGGAGGAAAAGCAGATCTTACCCCATAAAGAGTTAGTCGAAACTGTGAGCATAGGAGATGAAGATGAAGAGAAAAAGGTTAAAATTGGAACTACTATTTCGGCAGAAACACGAAAAGATCTTATTGAGTTACTCCGAGAATTCAAGGATGTCTTTGCATGGTCCTACCAAGACATGCCTGGTCTAAACACCGATATTGTAGTACATAAGCTCCCAATAAAAGAAGAATGGAAGTCTGTCCAGCAAAAGCTTCGAAGCATGCGACCAGATGTGTTGCTAAAAATAAAAGAAGAGGTTCAAAAGTAGTTTGACGCGAGTTTTCTCCAAGTAGTCAAGTATTCTGAATGGGTCGCCAACATAGTATCTGTCCCCCAAAAGGATGGAAAAGTACGTATGTGCGTGGATTATCGAGACTTGAACAAAGCCAGCCCAAAAGATAACTTCCCACTACCTCACATTGACACCCTGGTAGACAACACGGCAGGTCATTCACTATTCTCTTTCATGGATGGCTTCTCTGGGTACAACCAAATAAAAATGGATCCCGAAGATATGGCAAAAACTACATTTGTCACAATGTGAGGCACATTCTGTTATAAGGTGATGCCATTTGGACTTAAGAACGCAGGGGCAACATATCAAAGAGCCATGGTGACCTTATTTCATGATATGATGCACAAGGAGATTGAAGTCTACGTGGATGACATGATCGCAAAGTCTCGAACGGGGGAAGAACACGTAAAGGTCTTGAGAAAGTTGTTCTTAAGGTTGAGGAAGTTTCAGTTAAAGTTGAATCCCGCCAAATGTACTTTTAGAGCTACTTCGGGTAAATTGTTAGGCTTCATGGTCGGTCAAAGAGGAATTAAGATCGATCCGGACAAGGTTAAAGCCATATAAGAACTACCACCACCCCGTACACAAAAGGAAGTTTGAGGTTTCCTCGAGAGATTAAATTACATCGCTCGGTTTATCTCACAATTAACTGAGAAATGTGATCCTATCTTTCGTCTCCTTAGAAAGCATAATCCAGGTACATGGGATGATGAGTGCCAAAGAACCTTTGATAAGGTCAAGTAATATTTGTCCAAAGCTCCAATCTTAGTACCACCAAGCCCCAACAAGCCGTTGATATTGTATTTAACAGTTTTGAAAATTCCATGGGGTGTGTGCTGGGCCAGCATGACGATACTGGGAAGAAAGAGAGGGTCATATACTATCTCAATAAAAAGTTTATCGACTGTGAAGCAAGATATTCATCGATCGAAAAGCTATGCTGCGCGTTAGTTTGGACTACTCGAAGATTACGACAGTACATGTTGTACCACACGACTTGGCTAATTTCGAAATTAAATCCTCTTAAATACATGATGGAGTCAACTGTATTGAATGGAAGAATGGCTAGGTGGCAAATCCTACTTTCAGAATTCGATATAGTCTACGTAAGCCAGAAGGCAATAAGAAGTGCGATAGCAGATTTCCTAGCCAGTAGAGCTCTAGATGATTATGAGCCAATAAATTTTGACTTTTCGAATGAGGACCTAATGCATATTACAACCGTCGAAGAGGGGACCGCGTCAAAGCATCCATAGCGACTAAATTTTGATGGTGCTTCAAATTCTATGGGCAATGGAATCGGGGCAGTTTTAGTATCGCCAGAAGGAGACCATTATCCTTTCACTAGTAAACTCGACTTCGATTACACAAACAACATGGTAGAGTACGAGGCATGCATTATGGGCATTCAAGCAGCCATAGAACGAGGAATCAAGATCCTGAAGATATACGGAGATTCAGCTTTAGTGATCTACCAACTCAAGGGTGAATGAGAGATGAGAGACCTCAAGTTGATCGATTATCGAAAGATGGTCCTCGAGTTTATCAAGGAATTTGATGAGGTTACGTTCCAATACCTCCCGCGCGAGGAAAACCAAATGGTTGACGCCTTGGTAACTCTAGCCTCAATTATAAAAGTAAACAGGCCCGAAGATATGAAGCCCATTCAAATAAGCATTTACGAGACTCTAGCCCATTTCTATGAGATTGAAGAGGAAGAAAAGGACGATCATCCATGGTATCAAGACATCCTCTAATATGTAAAAAAACGTAAATACCCTGAGGAAGCTACTGAAAATGATAAGAGGACATTAAGAAGGCTCGCAAATGAGTACGTCCTAGATAGAGAGATTTTGTATAAAAGGAGAAAGGATCAGGTGTTGCTAAGATGAGTTGATGCAATCGAGGCCAAGAAAACCCTAGAAGAAGTCCATAAAGGTATTTGCGGAACACACGCCAATGGATTCAAAATGGCTAGGTAGATCATGAGATTTGGATACTACTGGTCAACTATGGAGAGTGATTGCATCAGCTATGCTAAGAAATGTCACAAATGCCAAATCTATGGGGATAAAATTCATGTACCCCCATCACATCTACATGTCATGACTTCTCCATGGCCTTTCTCTATGTGGGGCATGGACGTTATTGGGCTAATTTCTCCGAAGGCTTCTAATGGGCATAGATTCATCTTTGTTGTCATCGACTATTTCACTAAGTGGGTGAAGGCCGCCTCTTATGCCAATGTTACAAAATCTGCAGTTAGCAAGTTCCTAAAAAAGGAAATCATATGCCGATATGGGATGCCAAAAAGAATCATATTGGACAATGCATTGAACTTGAATAACAGCACGATATCGGAGGTTTACGAGTAATTCAAGATCAAACATCATAACTCATCTCCATATAGCCCAAAAATGAACGGAGTAGTGGAGGCGACAAATAAAAATATCAAATCGTGGCAAAGATGACAGAAACCTATAGAGATTGGCATGAAAAGTTATCATTTGCCCTTCTTGCTTATCAGACTTCAGTCAGAACGTCTACTAGGGCAACACCGTTCTCGCTTGTATATGGGATGAAAGCCGTTTTACCCATCAAGGTGGAAATTCCCTCTCTCCGAGTCTTGTCAGAACTAAATTTGGATGAAGCAGAATGGATCCAAGCTAGATATGATCAGTTAAACTTAATTAAAGAAAAGAGGTTAAGAGCTATCTGTCACGGTTAAATGTACCAAAAGTGAATGATGCGAGCCTACAACAAAAAGGTCCGCCCTGGAGAATTCCACGAAGGAGATCTAGTCTTGAAGAAAATACTCCCCATACACAAAGACTCTCGAGAGAAATGGACACCTAATTGGGAAGGGCCATATGTAGTGAAAAAAGCTTTCTCTGGAGGAGCTCTTATTTTGACTGAAATGGATGGCAAAGAGCTATACAATCCAGTAAATTCAGACTCAGTGAAGAAAAATTTCACCTAAAAAAAAAAAGAGAACCAGAAAGGTCAAGGTGAAAACCCGCAAAAGGGCATCTTGGAACCAAAAGGGTTTTTGAGTTAAAAACCCAAAAAGGGTGGCTCAAACATGAAGTGAGAATAATCAAATTACGACGAGATGGAGAAACTTTACATCTTGGGGCATCAACAAAGTACTTCGAGTCTTCTTGGCGCATGTTAAGCTGGAAAATGATTCTCAGACCAAAGAAACTCATGTTTGATATCTAGGCATCTGATGTTATTCCTTGTAATTATTTTGTTCATTGTAAATATTTGGTAATTTCTCTTTGGCCAACGATTCTTCGAGCTTTGACTCTAATACAATCTCGCTCTTTCACCACATTGCCCAAATATTTTCATACTAATATAATGTATAATAGACTAATATCATAAGGTATGCAAAGATTTACGAGTATTACTTTAGAAAATTCCTAAACGATACAGGGACCCTAAACAGGACAACCAGTCAAAAGAATCAAACCTGGAAAGAATGGTTCAAATTAACAATATTCTGTCAAATCCTGTCGTAGATTTGAGAGGACATAAGGAAATAATCCCAAAGCAAAAGAAATTAATTTTTGAAAATCAACAATAATCATGCACATTCATCTAGTTAGGAGCATTTGACTCATCTTGATCATGACATCCTAAACAATTTGGCCTGAAGGCCCATCTGAGCACATTCTATAGGTTTCATTACCATGAAGGGAAAGATTTAAGCCGTAACGACGAATCCAGTACCACGAAAATATAAAGGGAAAGGTTTAAGTCGCAATGGCGAACATTATACCTCAGGGGACATGAAGGGAAGGATTTAAGCCGCAACGGCAAATCCAGTACCATGATAGTAAAGGAAAAGGTTTAAGTCGCAACGGCGAACCTCACACTTCAGAAGATACAAAGGGAAAGATTTAAGTCGCAACGGTGAATCCAGTACCACGAAGATACAAAGGGAATGGTTTAAGTTACAACGGCGAACCTAGTACCTCGAAAGCACGAAGGGAAAGATTTAAGCCGCAACGGTAAATCTAGTACCGTAAAGACATTGAAACCACAATGGTAAATCTCATACTCTAAAACCAAAGAGGGGCATATTCAAGCCATAATAATGAATCTTCTACCTCGAAGCTACAGTAAATCAGATCGAAGTAGCAAGTCTTTATCTCTCTGAAGTTGCAGTAAGAGCAAGATAAAGCTTCGACGTCAAAACCTATCTCCCTGAAGTTGCAGTGAAGTTGGATTAAAGCTACGATGATGAGTCTCAGTGGAATGGAGTTGAACCACAGCAGCAAATTTTGACACTTTGAATTTATCCTAGGGTAGGACGGGATCATGACATCAACGGCCGTTTTCTCAAAATTACAGAGAAGTAAATACGGTGCAATTGAGGTGGTCGCTAGTGGAGCCGGGATTCAACAAGATTGAACAAAATTGGTCTTCTTTTAGACTTTGCTCCATTCCCGTTACACAGTAACGAGCAAAGAGGGGCAGTTGTAGAAACCCAATTTTAACCGGGCTATGAATAACAAAATAAATAGAACCCAAAGAATTTAATTTTAAATGTCCATTTACAGTCCAAAACTTTACAAGCTCAATATTGATAGGCCCAATACCATTTACAAAGCCCAGATTACACAAGCCCAAAGACATAAGAAATCTAAAGACCCTAATCTGCCTAAGCCATGATTGCCACGTCAGCATGCCACGTCACCATTACCACGTCAGCGCCACGTCAGCCATGTGACTCTTCACCTACCAACCTTTGACCCCTTGACTCCCGAGACTTTTCTGCTGCCCCGAGACTCCTCTGCGCAATGCTCTCACTGCTCGATGCCCCTCGTCTGCTTTGCACCAAAACGGCAAAAACACGCCATTCAACGCCGGTGTTGACCCTGCCACCGTTCACCACAACGATACCTGCAATAGAGAAAGAATAGCAGAACAAAGAAGAAGCAGAGGTAAAAACACCAGTGTTTCATGTAATTTATTTGTGCTATAAAAGCCCTTTTGAATCTGTAAACAAGATACCGCAAGATCAATAGAAAGAGAACAGATCAAAATTCAAACAAAGCAATCCCAGTCTCAAACGTAAGTATTCAAGAGCATACAAGATATATTGGTTTAAGCAGATATTTACGTATATTTATTGCTACTTTTCATATATTCGAAAGTTGCATTTTTTTAAAAATAAATAAATAATACAAAAAATATTTACACAAAAAAGGATTTTTTAAGAAGAAAATAGATACAAAAAGATTCACACAAAAAAACAACCAAAGGAGATTTCAAAGGGGGCTTTGTAAATTTATATTCCATCTTTTTTAAAAAAAAAAACTAATAATGGTAATAACAAAGGATTGAGACAGGTTCTTAAGAAATCAAACTTTTTTTAAAGAAAAAAGCTTTGAAATCAAAATCGCAGACTCTTTTCCTTTCTTTTTTCTAAAAATTGAGAAATAAAAATCTTTTCATTCGGGTTTGGGGGTTTTCAAGCATAGATCTATCTTAAAAATAAAAGAGAGAAGAGAAAAAGGAAAGGGAAATGTCTATACTTGGACCCCGTCCATGACGGTTATCGGTGCCAAAAAGCTACGAAGGCATAGCGGGCGACGGCGATGGCTGCCTCCCTCGGTCGGACGAGGCTAGGGTTTGGGGAGTTTGAAAGAAAAAAGGTTTTTGCCAAATTTTTTTAAGAGAAAAGCTTAAAAATGATTTTAAAACAAAAAAAATTGCTTTTATAAAGGGCCCTATACGGTGCCGTTTTGAAGCTCTTGCTCATAGCTCAAAACGACGTTGTTTTAAATTGGGACCCAAATCCTGACACGACCCGTCCGTGAAAGGTCCGCGCATTTTCATGCAAATGGGAAATTGCACTCCACGGTCCTTCTGCTGCTCCTTTGCTTTGATTTTGGTCCTCTTGGGCATAACTTGAATCAATACGATGGCGTCTTCCAGCTTAACATAATAGCTATGAAACGCCGCCGTTTGCTAGCAAACCTTAAAATTTTAAAAATGGAAAATTATGTTTTAAGTCCTTCTGTTTTGTTGTGTTAAAAGTAGGTCCTAAAATTGTTCTATTTTAGTTTCAAATCCGACTCTAAGATTTACATTTTTCTTCCAAGTTAGTCCTTTAATAAAAACATATAGGGAAATTTGTTGGTTTAACCCTGTCCTTTTAACCTTGTTTAAAAAATCATTCAATTCACTTTTAATTTAGCAAACAAACTTTGCTTGTTCTTTTAATTTAATTCGCAAGTTTTTTCTAATAGGAAATTCCAATTCGTTTCCTTTTTTTTAGAATAAAACTTTGAATTTCACCTTTAAATCTTTATTTTCACCGTAAAATTTTGTTAAATATTTAGGTCATGTTTTTTCGAATCAAGCATCTTCATTCCTTTCTCTCTTCTTTTGCTGAAATCGTTTTTATCTCATTGAATCCTAAGCTTTCACAATTATTCTATTATTTTATTTAGTGTACCTTTCATCTTTTACTACCAATACCACATCATCATTTTCTCGTCCTTTTTTATAAGCTCTAACCCTAATCCTTTTTCATTTAATCTCTAAATTCCTCCTAAGCATCAATAACTTCATTTTTAAGAATAAAAAAAAACTTCAGTTCTTTTCATTTATTTTAAATTTTGTTTTGCTTTAAATTAATATTTTTTTTCTCATTTCTCTTACGAATAGTTCATTTCCATTTCCTCTTGCTAAGATTAAATATTTTTAACCTCGACTTGTTAAATCTTAGGTTTTAATTATTTTACTAATTGTTTTTCCTAGCATGATTTTCATTTGTCTTTTATTATATCATAGTATACTATTTTTTCACCCTCTTTATCATTTCATGTGATACATCTGATGCATGCTTTTTTGGCTAACTTTAACCCTTCAAAAAGGAAATGTATGTCTACTTCAACTCGTTTAGAAAAATGTTTTGGTTGAATGGTTTGCTTTGAGAATATATGAATTATCATTTCTGCGGGTAAAATTCGGTATTTCGGGAAATTTGGAAGTTAACACTCTAACGTATTGGGTATCATTTCTTTTAACCCTGGAGTATTGAATGATTTTTTTCAAAAATTGATAATGACTATCTCAAAAATTACATGTTTTATGTATCCTTTCACGAATTTTCCTTTTAGAAAGGGATAAAACATATATATCATCTTTGACATATGAACCGTTTCAAATTAAAAGTCAATGTTCTTTTATTTAAGAAAAATTGAAAGATCGTGCCTTAATGTGTCGGGTATGATCTTTCTCTAAACTTAAATAATTGAGTATCTTACTCAAAATTAATAATTGTTTGATATCAATTGTTTTAGGGGATTCCAAAAAGGATGCCCTAACGTGTTGGGTGTAATTTTGTTTTGAACCTAAAAATTGAATATCTCATTTTAACATCTAATTCATGAATGGTATTTGGAATTTCTACTCGAATCTTCGATTTCCAACAATTAAGACACTAAATAATCGACTAGGTACCAATCTTGGGCGTGTGAGGATGTTAACCCTTCCTTGCACGTAACCGACTCCCGAACCTATTTCTCTAGATTTTGAAGACCAAATATTTTACAAAACAAATCCAAACATTTTAGGCGATCCAATCACACCAAATTAAATGATTGGTGGCGACTCTCATTTTCCAATTTTAAAATAATTTTCGAAACTCGTGCAAAAAAATGGTTTCGACAACAGGTTTTTAGCGGCGTTTTTTGGATCTAAAACATTTAGTGGCGCTTTTACAAGCGTCGTAAAAAATGCCGCTACAGATAACGCCGCTAAAATCACGACGCTTTTGAGGAAAAACGCCGGTAAAGAACATGGTCTTTAGCGGCGCTTTTCACACAAACGCCGCTATAGAACATATTTTTAGCGGGGTTTTTCTACAAACGCCACTAACAGTAACATATTTTTACCAGCTCATTTTATTCAAATAAAACCCGAATTTTCAATATTTTTTCCTATAAATTCAAATCCAACCAATTCAAATCTAAATGATACTTTTACGAAAGAAATATGTATATGATTAAATTAATAAATAAATGAAAAATATATTCAAAAGTAGTATTGTATATATTATTCTCACAATAAGAAAAAGTAAGTCTAAGATGACGGATTCTGCGATTGATTCTGCTGAAACATTTTCATCATATTTTGAATCTGTAGCTGCAGTTCGTCATACTTCTTTTGAGACTTTGCTTCCTTGGCTTGAAGTTGTAGCTGAAGTTCATCATATTTTCTTTAAGCCTCGGCTTCTCTCGTTGCTACCTTCGCTTTAAGTTGAGCAATTTGCTTAACTGTGCTAGCCACTTGATCTTGACTCCTCGAAGGCATGTATCTCTGCGAGCTGGATCCAAAATATTGGGATGGGCTAATAAAAGATCCTTGAAATCGAACTCGGCTATACCTTTCAAGACCCAAAACTTTAGTAATAACTCGGTTATCAATGTCCTCTAAATTAACCGAACTATCACTTGAAGCCATCGCTTCATACTCCGCCTTCTTATCCTTTAATTTATCCTAATAAGTCAATCAATGAGTTAGAAACGAAAATATAATCAATCAAATGCAACATAACTTGGCATTATCTGCATTACAAATGACGAATTAAACCATTATAATTAAACATGATAAATATTTAAAATAATTCAAATTTTATTAAGTAAATATACAATAATTTATGCAGCTTCAAAAGTCATGGGAGATTCATCTTTCTTTCTATGTGTACTGTCAAAAAACTGAAGGCGTCCAACTTTTTGACCTGACGACAGTTCCTACATTTTAGTAGGAAAAATTTTAATTAGTAGAAAGTAATTAATATTTGACACAATTAATAAATTCAAAATACCTCATCATCAGCTACACAAGCAAAACTTCTCGATCCAGCTGTGTGCATGAATTTTTGTTTTTGCCTACTTGTAATTCCAACACGCTCATGATCCTACATTATGAAATTATTATTACGTATATAATAAATACTATAAACCGAAATAATTATAGGAGTTTAGTAGTACATAATACCTCTCCTTTCTTTGAACTCCAAAATCTAACTTGTTCTTCCCATTGGTATCTCAGCATTCCCGGCGGAACATTTCGCAATTTCTCTTCGAGGCTTATATTTTTCTTAAAATGAATCTTTCTTTAAAGTACTCTTATGGTCTCTCCATTTCTTTCCTAATGCTTTCTTCACATAGTCGTCCGAGACCTCTAAAACAAATCTCTTCTGCAAATAACACAAGTTTAGAAAGTAAATATAAATTAAAATTAAACCAAAGTATTATAAATTACATTCACCTTATTACCTTAATATTATCGAGAGTTTGATTTTTGTTACTATCGGGAATATGATGCCATGACTCGTAGTTGATTGGCAACAGATTCGCATTTCGTGCTACAATGCCCAAGTATCCTCCCAAAAGTCGAGTTTCTGATCCAACAGGCTAACCATGACTATTTACAGATACTTTGACACGCTCCTCAGGATGTAAAATGTATAAATCCTTTAATAAGGTACATTCTCAGTTCTGCGCCTCTCAAAATTTTCAGCTAAAAAAACTGTATATGATAATATTAGAATTTGAAACAAAAATAAAAAATAAAAGTGAACATGTATGTAAATTAAAGTTAACATTATCTTAAGTTTCTACAGTTTCGGCAACTGTATTTGGAACATTCGAAGATCCAATAGCATTCTGTTGATCACTATTTGTTTCTTCCGAATTTGGAGGATTTTGAATAATACTTAGATCTTAAAATTTCTTCTAAGCATATTATTTGCAATATACATAAAATAGTTGAAATATTAGTAACTAATTACAACAATAATAGTAATGGATATATTTAACAAGATCAAGATTTAAATTATAATATTACATATTATTAAAAAACGTAAAATCTTACTACATTATGATTCGTAAATATCTTCATCCACATCTTGCCGAACCCATTGAAATTGTGTATTAGTACTAGGGATAGTTTCATTTAAGTTTCGTTCTGGAAAAGGCAAAATTTCTGATCTTTCGTCCATGTCCGTAAGAAGTCTGTAATACTCCACATTTCCCTCAACAGGATTACTATCCCTAGCACTAGCATAACTTGTAATTGAAGAATTAACACTGGAATGAATCCTCCGCAATCTTTCGCGAGATTTTATGTGAAACCTGAATCCATTAATCAATGTCGAAACCACCTTTTAAAACGAAGTTTCGAAGAATTATTTTAAAATTTGAAAAATGGAAGTAAAAAGGGAGTCGCCACCAATCTTTTATTTGGGTGTGATTGGATCACCACAAAACGTTTAAAACGTTAAAAACGTCGGTCTACGAAATCCAAAAAAATAGGTTCGGGAGTCGGCTACGCACGATGAAGGATTAGCACCCTCGTACGCCCAGAATTGGTACCACATGATTATTTTCGGGTCTTGTTTTATGAAAACAATAAAAATTCGAGTGAAGTTTGAAATGCGATGTTCATTTTAAATGGCTTTGTGTAATTTTAAAGAAGACCTTTTTAAGAAAAAAACTCGTCCCCGTATTTCGATTCTCTTTTGAGAACTAGAAGACGTGTCCAACACATTAGGACACTATATTCTCGGAGTTTCAAAATTGAAGGACGTTTCAAGAAGTTTTGAAGAGAGTATTCGATCGCGTGATTTGTACAAAAATCGCACCCAGCACGTTAGGGCATGATTTTCGAAGTCTTCACGCGAAGGAACATTGTCTCGTTTACTTCAAAATCTTTTGGATATAGATAAGGACGTGTTTGAAAACTTTTGAAGAGGATATTTCTTTCGCACGAATTACGAAAATCAAACCCCGCACGTTAGGGCACGATTTTCAAAGTTTTCACACGAAATAATATTGCCTCATTTGTCACGAAAATCATTCGTATATATATATTTTGAGAACTTGAAAATTCCGTATTAAGGTTAAAATGCAATCCTCGAACATATGATTTGAAGGATTTGGAAATGGGTTACCCGTTTACTTCGATTTTCGTGAAGAATTAAAGTCGCAACCAACGCGTTAGGACACGACATTCTCGGAATCTCGAGGTGAACGGACGTAAAAAAAACTTGAAAAGGATATCCGATTCGCGCGAATTATACGAAGAAATCACACTCGACACGTTAGGGCGTGATTTTTCGAAGTTACGCTCGAACGAAATATTACCTCGATTTTTTAAATAACTTGTAAATGAATGCATAAGTTTAAAACACGAATAGCAATTAATAAGAGAAATTAGATACGAAGTAATATAATAAGTAGATAAATAATATGCGAAAATATAAAATGCAGGTGTAAATAAATGCAAACATTAGTAAGGAAGAAGAAACGACGAAATAAGGGTTGAAAACGGGACTTTTGGATACCCGAGGGCAAAATGGTAATTTTTGGTGAAATCGGGGTCAAAAATGGAATTTTAGAAAATTTAGGGGTAAAATGGTAATTTTGGTGAAATCGAGGTTAAAAATAGAATTTTGGAAAGTTTGGGGGTAAAATGGTAATTTTTGGTGAAATCGGGGTTAAAGATGAAATTTTGGAAAGTTCGGGGGTAAAATGGTAATTTTTGGTGAAATCGGGGTTAAAGATGGAATTTTCTAAAATTTTGGGGTCAATATGCAATTTTTGGACTGTTTGGGGACCTATAAACAATAATACCAAGGAGTGGGTGACACGTGGCAGCCCCACAGGCATCCAGCAGTCAAGGGATTAAATTATAAATCTTGAAAAATTCTTGGGCTAATTTCATAACTAAGTAAAAGCTGATTTAGGGATTAAATTAAAACAAATTAAAAATGTCAGAGACTAAATGCATAAATAAGCCAAAAAATGACACGTGGCAGCCTCTGGTGCAGTCAAGCAGTCAAAGGACTAAATTGAAAACTAATTAAAATTACAGGGCAAATTGTAAATAATTAAAAAATGCAAAAAGGACTAAATTGAAGCAAATAAAAAATGCGGAAGGGCCAATTGCACAAATAGACCAATACTTGAAAACGCACGTATCCTCCGTTCGGGTCGGGTCGAATTCGGGTCGGCCCATGGGTTTAGTATAAATATTATTTTAGTTGTTTTTCATTCATTTTTTTTCTTTAAAAAATCAAACCCCCCTTCTCCCTTTTCTCTCAACCTCTCCCTCCATGGCCGACGGTCGCCGGTCCTTTTTCGACCGTCCCCAACGAGTTAGCAGCCACACGCCACAGCCGGTGAATCCTCGCAGCCGCGCCGTCCGTCCTCCAGCACCCACGCGCCAGTCAGTTCATCTCCGGCCACCGGCGTTCGAAGGTAAGCAATCCTTTTTCTTCTTCTCTTTCGATTTTTGGTCTCTTTAGTTTCTTTTTTTTGTTCTTTATTTTTTCTTCTTATTTTGCCCCTTTTTTATAAAGATCTCAGAACTGGATTTTCAGATCTGAGAAAATTTCAAAACACCCCTTTCGTTTTTCATACATACATATTTTTTAAAGTTTGATTTTCCCCTTTTTTTTAAAAAAAAAACCTTTTATTCTTTATTCACAAAATTGTCCTTTTCTTTGCTTGTTTGTATGAGCGTTCGAACGATGGGGTCCTGCGAATGGAGGCCGAGCGGTGGTGCGTTGTTTGCGATTCCGACGACGGCGACCGAGGGAGACGTTGACGGATCCGACGATGGATGACCAGAAGAGATGAGTCTTAACCCTTCGGTTTCCTTTTTTTATTTTATTATTACTATTACTTTTTGAAAATATTAATTATTATTAATAAATACTAAACAAACATTTATTAGGTCTATTTATTTCTGTTATATTACCGATAACGTTTCATTTATTATTATTATTAATATTATTTATATAACATCATTATTCATTATTATCATCTTTACTTAATATTCTGAAAGTGGAGAAGAATGATAAATGAGGGCAGAGGAACGGTTGACATGCATTAATACATATTAATATATGGTAATATTCAAAGTATTAAAGATATGATTCAGATATTAAGATGTATGTTGGGATTTGGGAATACATGGAGATTTTAATGCTTCAAATTTGAGTCTATTCTACTACTTGATTCCTACCCGAATATTGCTTGCTATTTGGTTTCTGTTTTTCTGACTTTAAAGTTTATTTTCTGTATTGGTATTTCTCTCAAGAAAATTGTAACCCTCTATTACAGAAATTAAGTCTGGTTTTATAGCCAGATTTACAATGATGATTTTTTTGTTCCTTAAAAATTAATGCTTGTCTTGTTGCTTGTTGCAGGTTTTTCTCTGGCATCAACAATGGCAGGACATGGTGAGGCCGATGGTAGTAGATGGAAGCCGGCTGTGCAGGATCAAGTTGCCTGGAGATGATGATGCAGCTTGGGCTGACGTGGTAGCATACGATTGGTCAAGAGAGGAGGTGGCTGGTGCAAGTGGTAGCTGACTCTGGGCAATTGGGCTGCTATTTTGGGCTTCATTTTTAGGTTAGAATAGGGCCCCCCAATTGGGCCTTTGGTTAACAATTTGTAAATGGACTTTGATTTTATTTTTTAGTTAAATTTATTCCAAATTTACCAAATTTAAATTTAACACAAATTTAAATTTAAAAATTAATTTAAATTTAAATTTTAAAATAAATCTAAATTTGTAAATAAATTTGGAATTAACTTAAACCAAATATAAAATCAAATGTTGATCCACAGTTTTAGACCCGGATGAATTGGGCTTCAACAATCAAGAATGCATTATATCTTTTTACTACTCTATTTGGACATTGGGAAAGCCATTTAACTTCTTCACTGACATTCTTTCCACTCCAAACCTATGGAATTGAAAATAAATTTATTAATTATATTGTTATACGAAAATATTATTATTTATCATTGAAAGCTTCAGTTGCATATTGTCTGCCTTAACCATTCATGAAAAAATTCTGTGAATAATTTATGAATCTCTCGATGTTGTAATCTTCGGGAGCGTGAACAAGATCTCAAGAGTTGTTTATACTCATTATGTTAAAAAATGAATAAATTGGTTAGCTGAAAATAAAAAAAATGAAAATGATGAATATTTATCAAATTCTAAAACTTACTTGTGTAATAGTTCAATTGAATTGTGGTGAAAAAGAACATATCGATGTGCTTGTACCCAAGATATATCATTTAAGTGTGCAATTTCAACTTTTCTGATTGGTTGTCCATAACTTCGAAATATTATGTATTAAGGTTGTGGAAAAAATATGAGAAACTCAATATCAATCTAAATTTTAATATTTGGAGGGTTTTGGTTCAAAAGTTAAAAGAATCGTGGTTACCTTAACCAAACCAAATTTTTTTATTTACTTTATAATTATTTTTAACTTTTTATGATGTAAAACTTATTTTATATTTAAAAGTGTTAAAATAATTTCAAAATTATATAAAATTTATTTATTCCATTTAGAGATGTTCAATCGGTTAACCGACTCGAACTACCATTAACAGATCTTTTTAAACCTTAATTGTTAATCGAATTGAATTTAAAAAAAAATTAACTGAACTGAAATTTTTCGGTTAATTCAATCGGTTAATTGAAATTTATATTTTTTTTTAATTTTTGGTTTAAACAAGTATAAAAAATATAAAAAATTAACCGAATCAACTGACCAGTCTCAAATCGACTGATTTATTAAGTGGACTAATACTTATTATAATATTGTTTATTAAGTTCGGTTAATTCGGTTAATTGATCAATTTCGAACTGAATTAACCGTTAACCGAACTTCTAAAAAATTATTAACCGACCTCTGCCCGAATTAATTCGATTTTACCCAAAATTTGAACACTCCTAATTTCATCATGATTTTACATATATTCCATGCTCAATTTTACAGGTAAAAAAATTTAAATAATGGTTCAATATATGTTACATTTTAAAATTTTAGATTAAAATGTAAATTTATCACCATATTATACTTGAATATTGAAATTTATCACTATATTTTATCTTAATCGATATTTTTAATTACACATTGAGAAAACGAATAAATGTGTCATTTAACTATTATATAATTAAATTTTGCGATTAAAGTTCGAATTTTATTGAATTTTACCACCAAACTTGATTTGTTTAATTAAATTTTATCACATAATTTTGATGATTTAATACAAACTCAACAAGAAATTATTCTTTCAAATATTTTTATTTTAACATTTAATAATAATTTAATTTATAAATATTAAAAAATAACAAACTAACTTAGAATACCAATTTAGTGGAAGAAACACTTGAGAAAAAATTAAAAAGAAAGGTAAGTTTTTTTTGTTTTATATAAAATAACTGTTTTATCATTTTTTTTGTTGAAATCAAGATTAATTTTTTTGTCATGGATGCTCTTCGAAGAAGTAAGCTATTGACAATGAAATGTAGTTCATTCAAATGAGCGAAAATCAAAATCCCAATTATAATTGAATCAAAATTGAAGTTTCAAATATATATATATCGAAATTTAAATTTTATATGAATAATTTCATCAAATATACATATCCCAAATAAAATATAATAACAAAATTCAATTTTCACCGAAGAAAATTGGTATAATATTATATTAAATTTACAACATATAATAGCAATTTCTCACACAGTATTAATTTCAATGGAAAAAAGGGTCCCATTAATCTATAATCTTTCATCTCTAAATAAATGATTCAATAATAATTGGCCTATCAATGCCGCTTTTTTTTTAAAGCAGCTTTATTCAAGATTCTTCTTCGCAGAAAGAAAAATAAATATAAATCGCTGTTAAATTTGTAGAAGCTTTGAGAAATTTAGTGGTTGTTAAATCATCTTTAATCAATACTTTTATTTAGGTTAAAATGGGTCCTTAATTATATACTTGTCTGCTAGCTGTTACTAAGCTAACACCTCTTTTATTTTCCTGCTAATCCATGCCAAAAAAAAAAAATTCAGATTTTATCATGTGAGCGATTCACTAACACCGACATAAAACTATAATAATTTTACATTTTTTAGCATGATTAATATTTTAATAATTCAGAAACCAACAAGTTGCTCCAGTGGAAAAAATTATATTATTCATCTTAGGGGATTCGGGTTCGAGCATCTGTGTGTGCAAGGTGTGTGTATTATCAAATGGTACTTAAGAAAATATGAACAGATACTACCATGGAATCACACGAGTATATTCAAAAAAAATATTAATAATTCAATCCTCACATATTCTATTCATATAGATCATGCATGTCAAGTTTGATGTAAATTAAATTTTTTTAACTATTTAATTTACATTAAAAAACTTTGAACTGTTAAATAAATATTAATATAGGTATTGTTTTATATCAATATGCTAGAAAAATCAAATCGATTATAAATTTACATGCATGATAAATATAATTATATCTATAAATTTAACTGTTGAATCATTAAAATATTAATCGTATAAAAATATACGAAAAAATATAAAACTACTATAATTTTACGCTGATATAAATAGATTCCTTCTTTTTTATTATTTTGTTTACATAAAGTGTAATATTTTTATGCATCAAAATTATTTATATATATATATATATATACACGCTGATATAAATAGATTCCTTCTTTTTTATTATTTTGTTTACATAAAGTGTAATATTTTTATGCATCAAAATTATTTATATATATATATAAGAACCCATTTGTAGTTTACTCGTAAAATATTATCTACTAATGTTTTTTTATTTAACTCTTAAAAAACGACCCATTACTTTTGTTTTTCTTTTATCTATAATAACAAAAAATATTATTAAAATAATCATTCACTTCAAAAAGTATTTTTTAATTTTAATTTACTTTAAAAATAATAATTTTAATAAATTTTATTTTTTAAAAAAACTTGAATGATATAAAATTATATATATATATATATATATATATATATATATATATATTTGATGGAATTAAGATAATTTTCAAATTCACTTTATATTTCTTCAAGATTCATGATTACTCTTTTTAATAATATCGATTTCAAAATTTCACAAAAATTCTTTTTCAAACCTTAATTTGTACCCTTTATTTTCTAATTTTATAAAATATAGTTTTAAAAATATTAATTAATATCAGTTAAGTTATTGCTTGTATACAATTTTATGTTAAATATAATGATTAATTTGATAAATATTAATTATATAGTCCTAAATATAAGAAATATTTTTTGGGCAAATAAACAGAAGTTTTTTACTCAAAAGCTCGCCTAGAATTAAAAGTTTCATAAAATACTCATGTTGTTTATTTTATATTTTTTATATGTATATGTATATATATATATATATATACGATTAGATTAGATCTCTTAAATTTTTTTGATGAATTACAATAACAGGATAAAGTCCTAACAACAGACGTAACTAGTGCGATTTGAACCTATGCCACACCTGAGACAATAAATACTATTGACCATCAGGCCATCAGATGGAGTTCAAATTAGATCTCGTAATATAGTATGAAACTGAACATTTAACTACTCTTGCTATTGTTTTATGGAATTAATTACTTATGTTGTTGTTTTATAGAATTAAATGGGACATATTAGAATCTTATGTGTTGGTCTGATGGTTAAAAATGTTCATTTTTTCAAGTGTGGTCTGGGTTCGAATCGCGATACTATTAGGACTTTGCACTCCACTTGTAATTCACCAAAACAAAAAAGAAGTAGGACCTATTAATTTTAATATTAAATTGACTAAATTTGTAGACATGTCAATCATTAGAATATTATTTTATTTTAATACATGTCAAAATTATTAATTTTTTTAGTGTTAAAGTATTTCATATCCTATAATTTATTTATAAATATTAGTAGTTCGTTCATATCATATGATTTATTAGAGACATAAAATTGATTTGAATGAATACTTTGAATTAAAGGTAGAAGCACCAAAAAAAATTGTACTAGACCCTAAATTTCAGTTTAGTCACTTTATTGAAACATGGGTAGATTAATTCTATAAGTTAACTGAGTGAGCAAAATAATCCTTCCGCTATTTATTATAAAGTATAATAACAGATTTGATCTTCAACCTTTAAACATTTAGTCAATTTAACCTCTACTCTTTTATTAGAAGTAAATTAGAAATTTTTGAAACTAATAAGGTTAAAGGGTAAAAAAAATTCTAGTACCAAATTAAAAAAAAAATCAAGTAAGCCATTTTAAAATTTAAAAATCATAAAAATTATAAAGATAATTTATAAAAAAATTATAAAATTTTTAAAATTTCATTAAAAATCAACAATACGGACCCATTAAATCTATTGGTTAGGGGTGAGCATTCGATCGAATCGAATCGAATGAAAAATTTTCGAGTTAATCGAGTTTTCGAATCCTATTTTATCATCCTAACTCGATTTGAAATTTTTATGAATCGAGTGAGATAGAATTCGAATCGAATCGAATCAAATATATTTGTTCAAGTTAAATTAAAAAAATTAATTTGGTGTTGTTTAATTTTATGTAATTTTTTTAAAAATATTTATATTTAAAGTTTTTAAACATGACTAAACAATGAAAAATTGAAATAAATAAATAAAAAAATTCAAGTAAACAATGACAACACAACAAGATTAAAATAAAAAAAACCAAAAGTTGAAGTAAACAACATAAGCTCAAGTAACAACAATAACACAACAAGATTATAAAAAAACATAAGTAAAAGTCCAAAATACAGCTCTAATGTTTTAATACATGTTTTTGAAGAATGTGAAAATTTTTTCAGAAAAATTTGTAATGAATATAAATAAACTTGTTTTATGAATAATAAATTACAAAATAAAAGGAAAGAAAAAGAAAATCTTAGTTTAAAACTTTGAATGAAGTATTCGTCTAAATATACCTTAGATTGATAAAGAATAGTCATTGAAAAAGATCTTACCTTTGGACATGAAAAGCAAAGGAGTTGCTGCTTGCTGGTTCAGTGCAAGAGCAGCCACAACAATTTAGTGCGAGATCAACCACAACAAAAAAGAAAAAGAATGGAGTTTAATTTACGTTTTTTTTAAGAAGAAAAAATAGATTTTGGGTTTACAAAGTTAATATCTTCAATTTCTTTTTCAAATAAAAACTAAATAAATACACCTAACCATAATAATAATAAACAAAAAGGAACAATAAATTTAGACACGAAAAGGAGTTGTTTATTAGTGTTATTTAGGAATAAAATTATATTTGAGTTAAAAAATATTTGGGTTTAGTTTATGAGTATTTTTTAAGAATGAAATTCTATTTGGATTTAAAAATATTTGGGTTTAGTTTGTTGATGGATTTTAAATATTAGGAGAAAAAATTGGGTAAGATAAAAAGTTTGAGTTTTGGAGGGAAAATGAGTATAGTAAATTGGGCCTGGGTATTGGGTTTGGGTAATATAAATTTAAAATTAAAAATAATATAGTTTTATTCGGTTTATTCGAATTATTCGAATAATTCGAAATCGAAAATTAAACTCGATTTGAACTTGAAATTCGAAAAAATTTAACTTGATTCGTTTAACTCGAATAATTCGAATAACTCGATTCGAATAATTTGAAATTCAAAATTTCTTTCGAATTTTTCGATTCGAATCGAGTTTTGCTCACCCTTACTATTGATTATAAAACTTATAAAAAATTGACATCTAATCTTTTATTGGGTCAAAATTATTATTTTTTAATAAATTTTTTATAATTTGAAGTTTTTATAAATTTTTTATAAATTTTTATTATTTTTTAAATATTTTAAATTTTTAAAGGGATTAATTAATTTTTTTTAAATGTGATAATAATGCCTTTTTAACCTTTTAGCTTCATTAGTTTTAAAAAATTTTAATTTACTTCCAATAAAAAATAGGAGTTAAATTGAATAAATAAATAAATTGTTGAATGCTAAATTTATTATTACACCTTATATATAAATACCAAAATTTAACGAATGGGCTGTTTTACTCACTCATCTAATATACAGAGGGTTTTATTATACTTAAATTATAAATTTAAAATCATAAAATTTAAAAGATAATCCAATTTTAATAAATGCGAATCAAAGTTTTTTTTTGTGAATTACAATAATAAGGTAAAACCTGAATAACTAACGCAACAGCGCGAGTCGAACCCAAATCACACCTGAGATGATAAATACATTTGATCATCAAACCATCACATGGGGTTTCGAATCAAAGTTTTCTTATACATACATAATGTAATATTAATTAATATATTAAGTGTTAAAGTTTTTTTATCCATTGGGTATACACAATATATGTTTAAGAGTATTATTAAATTGAACCCATCGAGTGGCTCCAGTGAGAGAGAATGATGTTTCATATTAGGAGATTCGGGTTCGAGCACCTGTGTGTGCGTTGTTAGAGGGTTAAGAAAATATGAACAGATACAACTATTTAATTACACCAGTATATTCAACAAAAAAATTATTAAATTGCACATGGTATTGCAGATTTTGACAAATGGCATAATTCTAACTTACAATTGACAAATAAATTTCCCTTTTTGAACTTAGTATGTACATATATGATTCGCATTTACCATACATTTCTATTATTTTGTTTTCGAAGTAATTAATAGTTTTAGTTAAAATTTTAAATTGATATCCCAAATTATAAAAATTAAATCATAATAACGACATGGATTACAATAATTCTCTTCTACTGTAAATGTGGCTCATTATTAACAATTGTTATTTCCAGAACTACAATAAAACCATATTTCATTCAAAGTTCTTTAACACAAAACAGCTCATCAACACTTTTTGGAGATCATTTATAAGGAATAGCTAATTAAAAGGAAAAAACCCACATAATTTCTTTTTGAAAAACAAAAACTCATGTTTATGTCTTTTTAGGTATAATGCTGGTTGAAAGTAAGTCGAATGGAAGTTAAAGTTTGTGTTCTGAGACACTCTTCGATACATAAACAAGTTTAATAGAATAAAGGTTAAGTGGAGAAAATGACGAAGAAGAGGGAGATACCTAGCTTTATTCTTGACTTGGAGGTTGTATTGGGACCATCCTATCGCCAATTAGTGTGATGAGATTGGTCAATTCCTTTTATCCTTAGCCACCAAGTTTAGCCACATATGTTGGGGTTGAAAGCTATGTGCTTTAGGCTTTATGGATTATGTCACGCCTCAATTTTATTTTATCAAGAAATAGTGAAACTATTAGCACTTATATTTTAAATTAAATGCGCAAGTTTAAAAGTAAGGGAATAATTGATTAAGTGGTGGAGTGACTAATTAACTAACCTAGAGATCCTAGGTTCAAGTTTCATCGTTCACAAATTTTTATTTAATTTTTGGATAATCTTGGCAAGCTTGGATAAGCATGGCCGACCACCTATAGTTGCCATAAGAGGGAAGATTTGTTTCCTCCATTAGGTGGTTAACGTTGCCAAAAGTGAGAGAACATGATTCCCTTAATGCTCCATATCTCCCTCACTTGCCTAAACTTAAAATTTACATTTTTGTGAGTGTTGACCAAACTCTTTCTCTCCTTTTGGCCGGCCATACCATCTCCCCCTCTCATTTCATCTTCATTTTTATTTTTTAGCCTCTTAACACCACCTCTTTTCTCTCTTTTTGTTGTCGACCACAACCCTTCACTTTTCATATTTTTCTTACTCCACCGTGTACCGAGCAACCACCACTCAAGCACCACCACCCAAGGCCAAGGCCTACCTCATTTTTCACCTCCCTCCTTCGATTGTCGCCACAAGCACTGCCAGGGTGCTAACCGAGCTGATGGGAGACAACCAGCACTTGTCTGTGTGGCTAGACGCAGAGAGGACCGTGACGCAACTCACGTGATAGCAGGTACTTTTACCATTAATGTTATTTCGTACTTTGCACTTATTGATATTGGATCTACCATTCGTATGTATCTTGTGTCATGGCTGATAAACTAGGAATTCTGGTAGGGGAAACTGTAAGTGATGTAACTGTACTTAATCCCTTAGGACAATCAGTGTGTGTAAATAAGATCTATAAGTTATGTCCGTTGCAAGTCCAAGGCGTAGTGTTTCCTGTCGACTTAATGGAGTTGCCATTTGGAGAGTTCAAACTCATCTTGGGGATGGACTAGCTAAGTGAGCACCGTGTTAGTCTTGATTATGATATGAAGCAAGTTATAATAAAAACTCTGGAAGGGAGCGAAGTGATCATGATTGGGGAGCGTAAGGATTTCTTATCGAATGTGATCTCTACTTTGACAGTAAATAAGTTGGTTCGTAAAGAGTGTGAGGCGTATTTAGCTTACATCTTGGACACAAAATTATATAGTGCAGTGATGGAGAACATCCATGTGGTAAAGGAAATTCTCGACGTCTTTCCAGAAGAGTTGTTTGGTTTACCTCCAGAACGTGAGGTTGAATTTGGAATTTAGCTATTGCTTGGAACAACACCGGTGTTTATTGTACCCTATCGCATGACATTGAAGAAGCTTAAGGAGCTCAAGATTCAATTGCAGGAGTTGCTTGATCATGGCTTTATAAGGCCAAGTGTATCGCCATGGGGAGCTCTCGTGTTATTTATGAAGAAAAAGGATGGGTCCATGAGGCTCTATATCAATTATCGTCAGTTGAACAAACTAAAAATAAAGAATAAATACCTATTGTCGAGGATAGACGACCTTTTTGATCAATTTACAAGTGCCACTATTTTCTCGAAGATTGATTTGAGGTCAGGATACTATCAACTGCAAGTAAAGGAGGCGGATATTCCGAAAACAGCCTTCAGAACTCGTTATGGACACTATGAATTCTTAATAATGCCTTTCGGACTCACTAAGGCTCTCAAAGCTTTCATGGACCTCATGAACAGAGTTTTCCAGTCTTCCCTAGATCGATTTGTAGTAGTCTTCATTGGTGACATTCTGATCCACTCCAAGTTTGAATAGGATCATGAGGAACATCTAAGATTAGTCCTTTAGACTTTGCGTGAAAAGAGGTTATATGTAAAGTTTAGCAAGTGCGAATTTGGCTCCGTAAGGTGATGTTTTTGGGTCACATGGTACCTATTGAGGGTATTCAAGTTAATCCCAAGAAGATAGTGGCTATTCTGGATTGGAAGCAGTTTAAGAACGTATATGAGATTAGAAGTTTTCTCGAACTTGCTGGGTATTATCGAATGTTTTTTCTTGATTGTTGCATTGATGCCAAAGTTGTTGAGGAAGAGTGCACCTTTCATGTGGACTGAGGAATAACAAGCTAGTTTTGAGAAACTTCAGGTTTTGTTGACTCAAGCTCCTGTGTTGATCCAACCAGAGTCTGGTAATGATTTTGTGGTTTACAACGATGCTTCTCATATTGGGCTTGATTGTGTGCTGATGCAAGATGAGAAAGTAGTGGCCTATGCTTCGAGGCAATTGTGGTTTTTGCTCTTAAAATTTGGAGACACTACCTTTATAGGGAGAAGTGTACTATCTTTATTAACCACTACAATCTTAAATACCTTATTACCTAGGAGTTGAATTTGAGACTGAGGCATTGGATAAAGCTCTTGAAGGATTACGATTGCACTATCGAGTACCACTCGGGGAAATCTAATGTAGTGGCGGATGCCTTGAGTAGGATGATGATGGGCTAATTAAGAGCATTGTTTGCTAGGTTAAGCTTGTTTGAGAATGGTGGAATTTTACCGAAAGTGCAAGTGCGACCTAGTTTGTTAAAAGATATTAAGTCGAAGCAATTTCTTGACACACCTCTTGTACCCCATGTGAAACTTATCGAGGAAGGTAAGACTTCGAATTTTACCTTTAATTCTGAAGGAGTTTTTTTTTGTTTTCGTGGTAGATACTGTGTACCTTCAGATATTGAGTTGAGGTAATCCATTTTGAGGGAAGCACATAGTAGCCCTTATGGCATGTATACCGGTAGGAGCAAGATGTATCGCAACCTTCGTGAACAATACTAGTGGATAGGGCTTAAGCGTGATGTGATTGGCTTAAAGGCAAGATGCTAGACGTGCCAACAAGTCAAGGGTGAGCACCAATTTCCTTCTGGTTTGCTCCATCCCATTCAGATTCCTCATTGGAAATGAGAACGTGTTACCATAGATTTCGTGAGTGGTTTGTCGTTGACACCATCAAAGAAAGACTCTATGTGGGTGATTGTCGACCATTTAACCAAGTCCGCTCACTTTTTGCCAGTGTGTACAGATTATTCGTTACATAAGTTGGTGAGATTGTATATCTCTCAATTGTCAGACTCCATGAGGTATCGACTTCCATCATCTCTGATCGGGATCCCAAATTTACATCTCGATTTTGGAAGAAGCTTCATGAAGCCCTTGGTACTAGGTTAAATTTCAACACAGCTTTCCATCCTTAATCTGATAGGTAATCTGAGAGTTATTCAGATTTATGAAGATATTCTTAGTGGTTGTGTTATCGATTTTTTAGGAAGTTGGGAAGAGCATTTTTCGCTTGCAGAGTTTGCGTACAATAACAGCTTCCAATCGAGCATTCAAATGGTTCCTTATGAGGTTCCTTATGGACACAAGTGAAAACACTTTTGTGTTGGAACAAGTTAAGCGAGAAGAAAGTGTTGGGACCAGAATTAGTGCATGAGACCGAGAATACAATAAAGATTATTTGAGATCAAAAGAAGGCGACATCAGATAGACAGAAATTGTATTTTGACTTGAAGAGGAAGGATATCGAGTTCGATCAAGTTTTCCTAAAGGTTTCTCCTTTGAGGAAAGTGCTAAGATTCAGTCATAAAGGAAAATTAAATCCAAAGTTTATAGGACCCTATCGCATCATCAAGAGAGTGGAATAAGTAGCGTATCAGTTAGAGTTGCCTTTAGAAGTAGATCATATCTATGATGTATTTCATGTTTCTATGCTGAGGTAATACAAATCCGATCCTTCTCATATAGTGCCGATTGAGGAAATCGAGGTTCGGCTTAACTTATCAGTTGAAGAGGAATCAATACAGATATTAGAAAGAGAAGTTAAGGTGTTGCGAAGGAAGTAGATTCCTCTCGTAAAGGTTTTGTGGAGGAATTCCAATTAGGCTACTTGGGACCCAAAAGATACAATACGACAGTAATATCCTCATCTTTTCTTACCAAGTAATTTTGAGGACAGAATTTTTTTAAAGAGTGTTAGAGTTGTCACACCCCAATTTTATTTTATCAAGAAATGGTGAAACTGCTAGCATCTATGTTTTAAATTAAATGCGCAAGTTCAAACACAATGGAATAATTGGCCAAGTGGTTGAGTGACTAATTAATTAACCTAGAGGTCCTAGGTTTAGGTTCAAGCTTTATTATTCACTAAAAATTTAATTTTTGGACAATATTAGCAAGTTTGGATAAGAATGGCCGACCACCTATAGTTGCCATAAGAGGGAGGATTTGTTTCTACCATTAGGTGATCAAAGTTGCCAAAAGTGAGGGAACATGATTCCCTTTATGCTCGATGTCTCCCTCATTTCCTTAAACCTAAATTTTCCATTTTTGTGAGTGTTAACCAAGCCCTCTCTCTCCTTTTGACTCACCATACCCTTTCCCCCTTCCACTTCATCTTCATTTTTATTTTTTAAGCCTTTTAGCACTACATCTTATCTCTCTTTTTGCCGTCGACCACCACCCTTCATTTTTCATATTTTTCTTCCTCCACCATTTACCGAGCAGCCAGCACTCGAGCACCACCATCTAAGGCCGAGCCTTACCTCATTTTTCACCTCCCTCCTTTAATAGTCACCGCATGCACCACCATGAAGGCTTCCCCTTCTTCTTTTTTGTTTAACATTTCTTCCTTTTCTCCTCTTCTCTCCCTTAAATCGAATCCTTGAACCACCGCCGTGTGTGCTGGTCAAGCCATTATTGAACCAATGTCGGACCACCACTGTCATTGTCGTCATTTTTGTTGTCATTGCCACAATCGGTGACCAAAAATCTTTCATTTACATTTATTTTTCTTGTTACTCCTTAATCTCGATCCTCACTTTTAAACACTTGTAATTTTTGTAGTTTGATAATTTTGCGAGATCACTCCATATTCAAAAATCGATCCTTTTCAACTCATTGTTTGCCCCTTAGTGATTGAAGAGTAAGTAAAAAATCCACATGGATTAAAGGAACCTTTGTCTAACATTTCCATGCCATGGTCAAATGGTATAGTGGTCATGTATGGGGTGTTAGTGTAATTTTTATTATACTTTATTATTGTAAGATTACTAATACAACTTCGTCGCTTTAAAGGTCAAGTCGAAAATCAAAAGAGAAACCCTTGATTCCGCTACAAGTACTCATCTTCCAAGAGTTTTAGATCGTAGGGTAAGCATCGTTAAGATCTCAAAAGATCACTTCCATTAGTGAATAATGTTGTGAAAAGAATCTAACCCATGATCCTCATTGTGAAATAGATCTTCGTGTAAGTAAATTGAGTAAGATCGCAGTTAAGGATTAAGATAAAAGATCTACTAATCTAAGGTGTGGGATTTAGTGTTGTTTTGTGTATATGTTATTTTAATAATTAATTTAATAATTGAGATAAGTGAAAATTTAATCATATGAGAGTTGTAAAACAGCTCAAAGCAAAGGATCCAAGAAAGTGACTCGTACTTAAATATCTTTTTGATAAAAAGTATGTGATGTACAATTTGATGTGATTTTTGTTGTAATATGAATAAGTATGCAAATCTTGATCTCATGGCATGTGATATGTGGCTTAATTGATATTGTGATCTAAGCATGTGATTATTGTGTTAAGTGAGTATGTGATTATCAAGATCTATGATCTAATGTGAAAAACATGTTAAGCATGTTAAAATTGAAATATGTAACTATGTGAGCATATCTATATACCTAAGTGTTAAGTGATTCACATGTGTTAAATGTTTTACCATGTCTCATGCATGGGGTGAGATTTGTGAAAGGTGGAAGATATGTGGCCATCATTAGTAATTATGTGACAGTTTATCTCCAAAGTGATTATGTGATTATTTGACTGTTTTACAGTATCTATGTGATGGCTTGTCCACAAAATTGGCTTTGTTGGATGGACGGGTTTTGGGGAACTCGATTGTGGTGTGTAGCAGAGATGGGTAGGAACTTCTTATAAAAATGTGCATTAACACGTTCATGCATAGTAATATTGATATCATATGTGATCCTATTGTTACATGGTGAGTGATGTGATAGATGATATATGTTTGTTGCCATATTTGTACTTATATGATATTTGTGGAAAATCTTACACTGATCCCTCAAAAGCTCACCCACGTTACTTTATTGTATTTACAGATAATCCTTGTGACTAGGACTCTGATTCAAACAATGGAGAGATTTACTCGAATATTTATGGATTTTATCATTTATGGATTATTTCATATTATTTTAGACTTTGAGAACTTTATTTTTATTTTGGGATTTTTTATATGATTTTAAAGTGAACTGTGGCATGGATGATTAAACTTTATGGTTTTTGGGATAATTCATTTAGATGCTTGACTTTTCGACATATATAATTATTCAATGATTTTCAATAAAATTCGCTTCCGCAACGTTAATGAATTAAAATGAAATATTAATCACAAAGTTTTCACAATATTATCGTTTAAATATGTTTTCTCAATTACGATTTTAGAACTATAAAGTTGTAAAATGATTTTTAAATCACGTTTTCAAAAAAAGATGACTACTGGTGTTTAACTCGCATTTTGACTATTTTCCATGGCCTATGTGATCGCTCAAATTGGGCCATAACGTCTAGGCCTAGTTTGGGGGATTACAAACCATGTGATCTTTGGGTCTTTGGCTATTTGTGTAGTGTTACCATAACAGTAGTTTCGCCTATAGGTCCGAGACAGGTTATTAAGTGGTATGGTGAAGAAATATCTTGTGGAGAGTAATCTTGAGGTTGCATCGAATGTTTATCCTTATTAAGAGTGGAATGGAAAGTGTCAACAATTTTTTTTTGCCAAGATAACTTGCCTTTCCTTTGGTTGTAGTTTAGTGGAGAACTTGCTTTTATGACCTATATGCGCATTGTTGGGGATCAACCTAGTTAAGTAACGAACAAGTCAAAATAGCGGAAGCAATTGAGAAATTGAACACACAAATTTAACATGAAATATCCCCTTCAAAGAGGATAAAAAAACCACGTCCAAAAATAATTTTACTATAACGACAAAAGATGAAGATAAAAACTAAACCTCGAAACCCAAGAACAAAGAACCCTCAAAATGTAAACACAAAATTCTCCAAAAGTGTTGTGAGTTATACTCTTTAATGAGTTTTGTTTCTAATGTTGTAAAAGAGCCTATTTATAGGCTAAATTTGTAGGTATAATAATAAAATGATCTAAACTAATCAAAATTTAATTGAACAAATAATTGAACAAATAAATAGAGTCTAACTGGAAGATTATTTCTCAAATTTGATTGAAATATGAGGTATACTCAACACGCACTTTAGGATTTGTTAATTGAAGCAAAGATCCTTTTTTTCTGATCTAGCAACTTCAATTCCCAAAAACTATTTCAGCTTTCCAAGATCCTTGATTTCAAATTTTTGAGTCAATAATCTCTTTAGGTGAGCCATTTCTTCTCTTTCATCTCTAGTCATTACAATGACATCAAGATATACTATAAGAAGAGTATTCTTACCCTTGTGATGTTTTTTAAAGGGATTGTTCCATTTTCATAAATCAAACAATGACAACTGACCCATAGTCATATAATCAAAATACCAACTTTTATCTCACTACTTTGAGAGCATAACTTTTCAATATATCAAAGTACATGAGTCATTTACACATAATCGTTCACTTGCTTAAGATTTAGATAAGTCACAGTATAAACATCATATGTGAATTAATCCATTAATGAATTTAGGAAAATTCAACTTGAGTCTAGATAATCACATCATAACCCTAAAAAGAAACAATACAAATCCAATAATCAAGAAGATTTCTCCCAAATTGGACTTATAGATGACAAAATAGTCTTAACATGAGATATTTTCTCAATTTGACCCTCATGAACTCTATACTATTTAGGTTACCTACTAATATAAATTGTCCTATACATTACAATCGATCCATATAATGCAACTTAATATTAATTAAAACTTAGGTCAATAGTGAAATAATATTCTCTTATTCATTTTGCTTTACATTCAAAAACCATTAATAACGGTTATGCAAAGAATTTTAATTTATCATGTGAAAAATTTTAGTTATTCAATCAATTAAAAAAATAACTACACAAAAGGCACAAATCTTAACAATCTACCACTTCCCTATCAAAGTAAATGAGTAATATTTTACATTTCTAAACCCTCAATATGAAGACCCTAGACTTCATCAACTGTAAGATATTTGTGACTATACAAAATCGTATCTCTAAAGGTTGAATAAGATAGTGGTAACAAATAAAGTAAAATTAACCTTAAATCTTTTTTATCATACTAAATCTCCATGAGCTCTAAGTCTGAAACAATTTCTTTAAACACAGTTACGTGTTCGAGGATAGACGTACGCTTCTTTCAAACGATGAGAATAAAGACATTGTTTCAGATAGAACTTGCTAGTTAGGGTTGTGACACCCAAAACTCGATACCGTCACCAGTTAGGGATCATCTCTCGCAGTTTTCTTCATAATACTATTTTGTTTAATCATGTTTTAATAAAGTAATGCATTAAACACTACGTAGTTACCAATTACATATCAACACAACTTCAATAAGGGAAAAAATTGTCATTTCCATGATTTTTGGAGACTTCTACTTGTAACTGTTGGACAAGTATCGGTAGAAGTCAAGTTAGTAAACAATTCAGAAACAGTGTAGATTTCTACTGATACAAGTATAATTTCTATCGAAACAAGTCATGCTTCTACCGTTACTAAAAACTCCAGAGAGCTAGGAAGTCTTACCCCGCCACTTCTACCGATACAAGTACTCAGACTACCAATACTTATTATGCGACTACTGATACAACTCAAGTCAGTAAACAACCTCTCTCCTACCCTGTACTTGTATTGATACATGCAAGAGTTCTACCGACACAAGTATGTAGAATTCAATTATTCATACAAGTTACCAAATTTACCAAACATTTATCTTTACTAAACACAAAGTACATCCAAAATACATCAAGATTCCCAAATTCACAAGTCATTACATACCAATGCATTAAGCATATTTAAATCATCAAGCAAGCATGCAAGCTAAGGTTCATCAATCAAACAACTAGCCAAGTTTCAAGTATTACAAAAGATAACACCATCCTAGTACATGTCATAAAACCAAGTGATATAATTACTATTGAACAAGCTCCAGAGATAGTGTGATTCTTCAAGGCGATCCGATCTCTAAACAGCAAAATGAATCTACAAAACAACAACAATACACAAGTAAGCTATTTAAGCTTAGTAAGTTCGCAATAACATTATCTTATAGCATAACAGCTTCAGTATAGAAACATTGTTGGAGCCCAATTTTGACCCGACCCGTTTCAAACCCAAAATGGAAACCAAAATAAAAACAATTTTTAAATTAAATTCATTTAATTTAAAATGTCCCAAAATTACAAACCCAATGTCCAATTACCAAAACCCAATTACACCCAAACCAAACCCAATGACCGGAGCCCAACAAACCCAAATTACAACAGAAGCCCATGTGGCCCAAATTACAAGCCAAACCCTAGCAGACCACTTATGCTGCTGCCACCCATGCTTTTCCCACTCAGCGCCTGCCACATCAACACCAAGTTGCTCCACTTGCCCTTACCACTGCTGAAGGTTGCACCACTGCCACTGGTTTGTAGGAAAAGACAATAGTTTAATAGCAAAAACAAAATAAAATGATTGTATTGAAGGCTATAAAGCCGATTCAAAAAACATTTGTAGTTTTACAGACTATTTTTGAAAATCAAACAAGATTCCAACATTCGAAACAAACACAAATACAAACACAGAAACATTCAAAATTAATAGAGAAACAACAAAGCATTTACAAGTAAAACACAGAAGAATCCGAAGCAATTAATATCAACGTTTAAAGTAGACTTCCAAGCATATCAGTGTATAAAGGTATATACTTATTCTTTGTTTGTTTGATTTTTTTATATACAAACGATTTTAAAAAAAATTATATTAATGTGCTATTTATTATTATTACTATTATCATTATGAGTATTTATTTCAAAATATAATAAATTTATAATTAATAAATATTAGTAAAAGTAATAAAAGAAAGTTGAAATGTCTCACCTTATCCTGATCGGTCACCACCGGAACTGTGAACGGAGCCCCTTCGAGACGTCACCGACATTGCAACACCAAACATTACCGTCCTCGCAACCTCAAATCTAGCCGATCAAAACATATATATATATATATATATATATATATATATATATATATATATATATCAATAATAAATAAAAATCAAATAAAACAACCTAAAAAATATAAACAGATCTGGTTTTTAACAAAAAATGTATAACAAGAACACAAAAAAATACAAACAGATTTTTAAAAGAAAAAAAATCAAATAGAACAAATAAGTTTCGGCCTAAATTTTTTTTTTTTAAAGTAAAACCCTTAGTACTATTACTAAGTTTTGAAGTTAGATCGGGTTGATTTAAATCCCGATCTATATTTTTCTAAAAAAGAATTTCAAAAAATAAAAATGGGAGATTTTTACCTCTGGGCCATCATGTATGGCGACAGTCGACGACAGCTGGTCACCGGAGTCCTTGGCCAGGCATAACGAGGGAAGGGTGAGAGAAGAGAGGGTTTTTGAAGTTTTTGTGGAGAGAAAAGAGAGAAAAATGAAAAAAGAAGGGCTTGAAATGGGATTTATAGAGAACCAAAACGACGTTGTTTCATGTCCAGACCCCTGCTCCGACCCGACCCGATCCAACCCAATTAAGGATCAGCGTGTTTTCAAAAATTGGGCTATTTATGCCTTCAGTCCTTCCGTTTTTTTTACAATTTAGTCCTTTTCATATTTTTTAATTTATTTTAAATTTCCCCAATAATTTTAATTATTTTTCAATTTGGTCCCCTGACTCTTTAGAAGCTTAAGAGGCTGCCGCATGTCATTTTTGGGTTATTTCTGCATTTGGTCCCTTCTATTTTTTTCATTTGTTTCAATTTCGCCATTAAATCAAGTTTTATTTTAGTATAAATTTGCCCAATAATTTTAAATTATTTTTAAATTGGTCCTTTCAGTTCTAGAAGCTTCAAAAGCTGCCACGTGTCACTATTTTTTTGGGTTTATTACTTAGAAGGCCCCAAACTTTGTAAAAATTACATTCTAACCCTCGAATTTTTCAAACATCACATTTTTACCATTAAACTTTCAAGAAATCATATTTTGACCCTTAAACTTCTCTAAAATTACATTTTAACCCTTAAACTTTTCCAAAATTACATTTTAACCCTCAAACTTTCCAAAAATCACATTTAAACCTTTGAACTTTCCTAAAATTGCATTTTAACCCTAAACTTCTCCAAAATTACATTTTAACCCCTAAACTTTTCTAAAGTTACATTTTGACCCTAAAGTAATCCAAAATTACCATTTTACCCTCGAACATCTAAAAATTACCATTTTACCCCTAAAATTCTCCTAAGTCACATTTTCGACCTCAAATTTTCTAAAAGTTTGATTTTAATCTTAAATTTTCCAAAAATTTTAATTTTGATCCCCAAATTCCTCAAAAATTATGTTTTCATCCCGAATTCTCTAAAATTTTGTTTTTGACCCCGTTTGTTTTCTTTTTCTTTTTTTTTTATATTCATACACGAAATTTAATTATTATTCTCTCATATCTTGTATTTTATTACTTTTATTTTTAATTTTTGTGCATTTATTTATCTGCTTAATTATTTTGTTTCGTGTTATTTAATTTTTACTATAAACTGCCCATTCATATTTAATTTACACATTCGTTTTAAAAATTATTTTTACATACAAATAAACCTTCAAAACCGAGGCAATATCCTTTTCGTGTGGAAATCTCGAAAAATCATACCCTAACGTGCTGCGTGTGATTTTTCGTATAATCTGCACGAATCGAATATCCTCTTCCAAACTTTTCAAATGCCCTTTAATTTCAAGATTCTGAGAACGTCGTGCCCTAACGTGTTGGACACGACTTCAATTCTTCGAGATATTCGAAACATACGAGTATTTTTCTTCAAATTTATTTTGTGAAAATCATGTGAAATAAGTTGTGTTCGAGGATCGTATTTTAAACTTAATTCGAAACTTCAGTTCTCAAAAAATATACAAATAATTTTTAAACAAAAAATGAGGCAATATCCTTTCGTGTGAAACTTCGAAAAATTATGCCCTAACGTGCTGGGTGTGAATTTTCATATAATTTACGCGATCAAAATATCCTCTTTAAATCCTTTCAAAATATCCTTCAATTTCGAAATTTCGAGAATGTCGTGCCTTAACGTGTTGGACACGGCCTTAATGAAATTTGAAACACACGGGCGCTTTGTTTCTTGTAGTTTAAACTTCGCTCGAATTTCAAAATTTTAACAAATAAAGACCCGGAAGTAATTAACATGGTACCGATTTTGGGCGTGTGAGGGTGTTAATCCTTTCTCATACGTAATCGACTCCAAAACTCAATTTATGGATTTCGAAGACCAAAATATTTTTCAAAACGGATTTTAAACGTTTTGTGGTGATCCAATCACACCATATAAAAAGATTGGTGGTGACTCCATATTTCGATTTTTAAAATATTGTTCAAGACCGATTTGTTTTCCCAAAAATAAACGTTTCGACAACTTGGCGACTCCATTGGAGAATTTAAAAAAAAGAGAGAGTCAAACCAAAAGTTGATTATTTTCGGGTCTTTTGTTGAAAATTTTTAAACCTTCGGTTTTGTTTAATATACGATTCTTTGTATTTTTGTGTTATGCTATAATTGCTAGTATAAGTTTGCATTCATATGCATTTTGTTACTACCTTCTTAAGTGGAAATGGGAAACTATTCATTCGTGAGGTTTTCACTTTCGTGCAGGATAGTGAATCGCTTTCGGGATTACATCCATACCCGTGTTTTTTTGAAGTTTTCATTTTCGTGCAAACATGTGGGAAATGTGTCCCCCTAGACCGAACTCATCCGTATGAGATTATAATGAGTGAGGATAGAGGAATATGCTGGTTTGGGTACCCTTTACTCTAGAGACTAAACCACATGTAATGAGCCATAAGTACTTGCTTTAGAAGGAGTTATATCAAACCTTTTAGAAACTATCCAAGACAAGTTCTTAGGTTCTTTGTTCTATACCTACATATTGATATTGATGTATTTTGCTAACTTGTTCTGTTTTGTCTCTTTTACTTACATTGCATCATCATACAAGAAAAGATATTGATTTAAGCTCGATTACTAGAAAGGCAGTTTTGTCATGGAGGATGAATTTCTTGATAGAGTGGAAGATAACATGGTAGCACTCTTATGGTCAGAGGAACGACAGCGTGAGAGAGGAGACAGTTTGAAAGAGGGGCATTTATCAGAATTTTGGGATTATACTCGGATTAAGGTAACACAAAATAGTTTGCAAGAATTGAGAGAGATCTGGGGTCAGTGGGATAGTGAGATGAAGCAAATGTTCTATGGGGAATATAGAGACTTACCTACTTACTCGAAGTGAACATAGACAAACATCTCTTCCGAGCTCTCACCCATCACTGGAATCCTGCTTATAGCTGTTTCACCTTTGAAAACTTCGACATGACGCCCACAGTGGAAGAGTATACCACATTGATTCGTTGTCCCTGAATTCAAGTTGACAAAGCATACTCGAAAGATGCTTGAGTCCTAACCTTTTTGAAAAGATTAATAAGCGTAATCGGGATGAGTGAACAGTGGGTTGCATCTCAGATTAAAGTAAAAGGAGACAATAAGTGTATCAATTGGAAAAGTTTACGAGATCTAATATTGGCACACCCAAATATGAAGAAACGCATTGACATTTTTGCTCTTGGCATATACGGGTTAGTCCTTTTCCCAAAAGCATTACGACATGTGGAAGATGCAGTTGCAGTTCGGTTTGATTGGCTTAGTAAAGGATTTATGCTTGCCCTAGCAATTCTCGTCGAGACCTTCAGATCATTAAACACTTATCAAAGAGAAGGGGAAGGAAGATTTATTGGTTGTGCACCACTTCTAATGGTTTGGTTTCAAAGTCATTTTTGGAAGGTAGAGAAATTTTCATGCAAAGTGTTCTCGACTGATTTCTCGCCTTTGAGGGAATTTGTTACCACACAAAGGGAACAAAATATGTCCGAGGAAAAATGGATTGCTATCCTTCTGAACCTTCAGGATGAGGATGGGGCGCGCCTTGGTTCATCCCCGATGAGATCCTCTATCATTATGGCAGCTTTGATTGGGTCCCTTTACATGGGATATGAGGTGCTATAGGATATACCCCTCTACTTGTGTTAAGGCAATACAAGACAAGACAATTTATCCCTACGACACATGGCCTAGCTTAGTGCGAGTTCACCTGAAAAGGGAATGATTACAAGAAAATGGTCTGAGAGATAGCAAATGCATGGAAGGAAGTACATAGGATGAAAAAGTTCAGTGCAAACCCGTTGAGGACCTCGAATTATGATTGGTGGAGAAGTAAAGGAGTTAATGATAACATTCCAACACCAAATCCCAAAAATATTCGACCAATAAAGGAATATTTGCAGGAGGCACCGTCAGAGATAGACATCATGAAACAAGACTTTGAGAAGAAAAGCACGGAGTTCGGAAAGAGAATAGAGGTTTTAGAAGAAGAAAAGATGAATTTGGGATTGGATGTGGATATACTTAGGTTAGAGACTGAAAGATTAAGGAAAGGGAAAAATAAAGTTGAAGAAGACTTAGGAGACTTGAAGAAGGTTTTTAAGAAGCTTCGTTTGTCCATGAGAACTGCGGGATTATGCAAGACGTCAGAACAATGACAGCAGGAAATTCAGATGCAAAAAGATCAAACAGAACAGTGGCAAAGGAAATTCCAAGACGGTTAGACTCGAGAGAATGCCATGAAAGGAGAACTACTAGAAAAACAAGTTGAGAAGGCCGAACTAAAAACCCAAATCGCTGGTTTAGAAGCTAGAATAATGGAGTTAGAAGAGTCATTACATAGACGTCGTAATCGGAACTCCATCCTGGAACTTAAAACGAGTATGGCCGAGAGTAAGGAGTTAAGGGAAAGGCTGCAAGAATTAGAGGTTGCACTCTACAACAATGAGATTCGAATTGAGATCCTTGAAAGGAATCTGGAAACTAGAGAGTGGCACTTTCGACAAGCTCAGAGACAGGTCGAAGAAAGAGATTATGTAATTGAAAAAGCACTAACCCAAATGAGAGAAGTTACCGATCACATGCAAGAGTTAGCTGTCGAAGTTGATGTTTTGAGCATCTAATATGAATCGAAATCAGGACGAGGACAAAAATTAGTCGGGCTTCTTGGGAAGATCAAAGCTTTAGGCAATAAGGCAAAGCCATTTGTATAATTTCGCTTTATGTAAAGAAGTTTTTCTTCTAGACAAGTTGTTCTAATGGAATTGGATTCAAAGTCAATGTCTTTTCTTGCATTGCATACATGCATTCATTCGCATCACATCTTTACATATTTTAGTATGATAATTCTAACTAATTAAAACTTTAACAGTTACATCAGTAATCATTAAAAATCCACATCACTATAACACTCGTAAAAAAAACCAAAGCCATGGAGTAAAGGCTAGAGCAAATTCAAAAAGAGATGTAAGATCAAATGCAAGAGCAGTTACAGGAACAAATGACGATGATGTATAGCGAGATGAAAAATCAGTTCATGGAAGTGCAAAAGAGTTTGATGAATGAATTGGCTCAAATGAAGCAAAGTGAGGCCGATAAGGGAAAAGGTCATGCAATAAACCTAATCGAGGAAGACGAGGATCCTATTATTCCTCTAGGCTTTACACCTCTCCATAACCAAGCTCCACACGAGGCATAAACACGGGAGGCAACCATTACTATAAAGGCACAACAGCAGGCCACTAGCATATCAAGGCTAGCCAATTATCCAGTAGGATCTGGATAAAACCCTGAAGATATTGTTGCAAATCTGACCGTCCTGAAATTCGATGAGATGATGAGAGCAGATATTTCTAGACAGATGGAAGAAAAATATAAGCAATTAGAAGAGAAGATAGAGGCGATGCAAGGAATTGAAAGCTCATAGGGGATAGACGCTAAAGAGTTAAGCCTGGTCTCAGAACTAGTGCTCCCCTCCAAATTCAAGACACCGGATTTTGACAAATACAGCGAGACCAGCTACCTCGAAGCACATATTACCATATTCTGCAGGAAGATGACTGGGCATGTCCATAATGACCAGTTATTAATACACTGTTTTCAAGATAGTCTAATATGATCTACAACTAAATGATATAATCAATTGAGTCGTGCTAAGATAAGCTCATGGAAGGATCTGGCACAAGCATATATGAAGCAATACAGTCATGTAACTAACATGGCACCTGATAGACTAACCCTGTAGAGAATGGAGAAGAAGCAAAATAGAGTTTCCGATAATACGCTCAAAGATGGAGAGACATAGCAACCCAAGTATAGCTACCGTTGTTGGAAAAGGAAACAACTATGTTGTTCGTTAATACTCTGAAGGCCTCTTCATTAACCATATGTTAGGAAGCGCTACCAAAAGTTTCTTTGACATGGTTATGTCAGGGGAGATGGTCCAGAATGCAATCCAAAGATGAAAGATCGAGGTGAAAGAAGGTGTTAGAAGAACAGCTCCTAGGAAAAAAGAAAATAAGGTCAACAACGTAGACTCTTACAAGATAAATTACTCAAGGCCAATGGTGATGGCGTCACCCAAGACCACGGAAGGAAACTATCAAAGAAATCCAAGGTAGAGGTTTGTTCGAGGCCAAAAATGGAATTCACTCCTATTGTCATGATACATAGAGAACTTTATCTGAAATTGTACTAGAAACTTCTCGTGTCACCAATCCATGTAAAGCCATTGCTACTGCCATTCTCAAGTTGGTATGACGCGAACGGACGATGTGAATATCACGCAGGAATAGTCGGACATTCAATTGAGAATTGTGCGGTCCTAAAAAGGCATGTACAGTAGCTCATCGATATCAAGGTCCTAAGATTCGAGGATCCTGCGAATCCCAATATATCAGGGAATCCGCTACCTAAACATCTCAATCAAGAGGTGAATGTAATAGTTGAAGGAGAAGGAAGGAAGATCAAGACTCGCATTGAGGAGGTAAGATCACCCTTGAGATGGGTATGGCACGAAATGATAAAAGTGGGTTTAATTGCCTAAGATTCGGGAAAAGTAGTGAGAAAAGGATGCTACTGTGAGTTCCACAATAATGAAGGGCATGAGATTCAGGAATGCGACAAGTTCAAAACTGTAGTACAGGGATTGCAGGACAATAAGGAGTTAGAATTTTTTGAGGAAAAAGAAGAAGTGGAAGAAGTGTGTGCCTCCGAAGAGGGCACAGTTAAGAAAAATTTTGGGGTTAATAATCCAATGATAATCATTTCACGGCCAAGGAGTGACGAAACCAAAGCAAGAGTAGAAAATGAAACATTTGGAAAAAACTTGGAAGAACCGAAAAGAGGAAGTACTAGTGAACTAAAGTCACCAAATTAACGTGCCAATGATAGAAAATGAGACTAAGGAATACTTGAAGTTCCTCAAGCACAGCGAATACAGCGTGGTGGAGCAATTACACAAGCAGTCGGCACGTATATCCATTTTAACACTGTTACAAAGCTCGAAAGCACATCGTAACGCGATAATAAAAGTATTAAATTAGACTTATGTAGCCGAGGAAATTTCAGTGAACAAACTAGACCGCTTAGTCAATAATGTCAGCGTGGATAATTTCATCTTTTTTAATAATGACAAAATACCTCTAGGAGGTATGGGGTCAACAAAAGCGCTACATATCACCACTCGCTGTAGAGGTTACACACTGCCTGGTGTATTGATTGACAACGGTTCAGCCTTGAACGTTCTGCCATTGACAATGTTAAAGAGGTTACCGATCGATAGTTCTCATATGAAGACATGTTACAATGCAGTGAGAGCGTTCGATGGAACAGAAAGGAAAGTTATGGGTTGGATCGAAATACCATTGTTAATCGACCCAAACTCATACGAAGTAGACCTATTAGTAATGGATATCAAACCAAGCTACAATTGCTTACTTGGAAGACTATGGTTCCATTCGATAGGAGCAGTGCCATCATCATTACACCAGAAGCTGAAATTAGTGACCAAAGGATGATTAGTCACAATCAATAATGAGGAGGACTTAATTGCGTCAATAGCAAATGATGCGCCATACATTGGAGCAGATAAAGAAGTTTTGGAATGTTCTTTCCGATCCTTGGAGTTCGTCAATGTAACCTTCATCGCCGAAGGAAGCAGAATCCCTGTACCCAAAATATCAAAAATCACAAAGATGACCCTAAAAATGACAATTGGAAAAAAAGCCCTAACTGGAAAAGGACTAGGAAGGTTTCTCCAAGGTAGAATCAATGTGCCAATGTTGGAAGAGAAACGAGATCACTTTGGCCTAGGGTATAAGCTAGACGCGAGAGGAAAGAAAAGGGAGTTGGAAAAGAAGTAGGAACGAAGGAGAGCTCGATTAGCTGGAGAGGATTCCAATGGGAGCCAATAATTTTTCTCCTTACATAAAAAACGTTCATATCAAGATGAATAATCAATCTAAGGCCAAAGGTAGAAGAGAGAGAGGGGAGACTAATTGAAGCAATGGGGACAATAAAGGGTTTGAGCATCAACGCTGTATCAGAGGAAGAAAATAAAGGAAAAAACCGTGGAAAATTCGTCCTTTCGCCCCTGAAAGTACTCTCGATAACTGGATTGTAGAGGAACTCCCTGTAGTCTTTAGGGCTTCTTCAGAGTAATGCTCAGAACACATCTATTACTTTTGACTCAAAAGCAATATGGATCTTTTTGTAAAAGGGCCCATGATCATTATCTAGTTATTTTGAATGAAAATGCATCTTCTATCTTATATGGAAAATCTTTCGCTAAGTATTCTTTCATTCTTAATCCAACTTAACAAACCAATTTGTACATACCCAATAAACAAAAGTAATCATTCTTTAATATATACATTCTTGTCCAATTTGACAAACATACTCATACTCATACCATATAATCATTCTTTCGTAAATTTATTCTGTTCTTTGGACCTCCTTTTTTCTTTGATAGGTCCTTGAATATCAATAATATGAGTGGCCCTAATGCTAACTTAGAGCCTCATTTCGAGCAAGATATGTGTTTAGAAGAACTTAAGGAGAGAAAAGTAAAAATTGGGACAAGCATCTCCTTAGAAACCAGAAAAGATCTTATCAAGTTACTTCAAGAGTTCCAAGATGTCTTCGCGTGGTCCTACCAAAACATGGCTGGCTTGAGTACTGACATCGTGGTACATAAACTCCCCATAAAGGAATAATGCAAGCCTGTTTAGCAAAATCTCTGAAGGATAAGACTTGATGTGTTATTAAAAATAAAAGAGGAGGTCATAAAGTAATTTGACGCTGGGTTTCTCCAAGTAGTTAAATGCTTAGAATGGGTAGCCAACATAGTCCCTGTTCCTAAAAAAGATAGGAAAGTGCGCATGTGTGTAGATTATTGGGATTTAAATAAAGTAAGCCTAAAGGATAACTTTTCATTACCTCATATCGACACCTTAGTAGATAATATAGCAGGTCACTCCTTATTTTCATTCATGGATGGTTTATCCGGGTATAACTAGATAAGGATGGATACTGAAGATATGGAGAAAACCACGTTTGTCACGCTGTGGGGAATATTCTGTTACAAGGTGATGCCCTTTGGACTCAAAAACACAGGGGCAACTTATCAAAGGGCCATGATGACTTTGTTTCATGACATGATGCATAAAGAAATTGAAGTTTATGTCGACGATATGATTACAAAATCCCAAACAGAGGAAGAGCATGTAAGGATCTTGAGAAAACTGTTTGGGAGGCAAAAAAGTATCAACTAAAGCTAAACCCAACAAAGTGCACCTTTGGAGCCACTTATGGAAAGCTGTTAGGCTTTGTGGTTAGCAAAAAGGGGATTGAAATTGATCCAGATAAAGTCAAAGCCATACAAGAGCTACCACCACCCAGTTCGCAAAAAGAAGTTCGAGGGTTCTTAGGAAGATTAAATTACATTGCTCATTTCATCTCACAGCTGACTGAGAAATGTGATCCTATCTTCCGTTTGCTTAGAAAGCGCAACCCAGGTGTATAGGATGATGAATGTCAAGAAACTTTTAACAAGGTCAAAGATTATTTGTCCAATGCTCCCATCTTGGTGCCTCTAATTCCTAATAAACCATTGATCTTGTACTTAGCATTCTTTGAAAATTCTATGGGATGCGTACTAGGCCAACACGATGAGTCTGGAAAGAAGGAAAGGGCGATATATTATCTCAACAAGAAATTCACCGATTGCGAGACTCGATACTCGCCAATTGAAAAACTATGTTGTGCTCTAGTTTGGACCACACGAAGATTAAGGCAATATATGTTGTACCACACTACCTGGTTAATCTAAAAATTAGATCCTCTGAAGTACATGATGGAGTCGTCCGCATTGAATGGAAGATTGGCTATGTGGTAGATTTTGCTTTCTGAAATTGACATAGTCTATGTCAATCAAAAAGGCAGTAAAAGGGAGTGCGATAGCAGACTTCCTAGCTAGCAGGGCTTTAGAGGATAACGAGCCAATAGATTTTAACTTCCCGAATGAAGATTTAATGTATGTTGCAGCCACGGAAGATGGAACAACAGTAGAACATCCTTGGAGATTGAATTTTGATGGAGCTTCAAATGCCACGGGTAATGGAGTTGGGGCAGTCTTGGTATCACTAGAGGGAGACCACTATCCTTTCACCAATAAACTCGATTTTGATTGCACGAATAACATGACAGAATACGAAGCATGTATCATGGGAATCTGTGCAATCGTAAAATGGGGAATCAAAGTTTTGAAGTTATATGGAGAGTCCGCACTAGTAATCTATCAACTTAAAGGAGAATGGGAAACGAGGGATTCTAAGCTAATTGATTATCGAAAGTTTCTTCTTGAGTTAACCAAGGAGTTTAATGATGTCACATTCCATTATCTCCCACGATAGGAAAATCAGATAGTTGATACTCTTGCCACTTTGGCCTCGATTTTCAAAGTAAATAGACCAGAAGATATGAAACCCATTCAAATGAGCATCTATGAGGCTCTGGCTCATTGTTATGATATTGAAGAAGAAGAAGAAAGGGATGACCCCATGATACCAAGATATTCTTTAGTATGTAAGAGATCGCAAATACCCTTAGCAAGCTTATGAAAATGAAAAGGGAACATTAAGAAGACTTACCAATGAATATGTCCTAGATGGGGAAATCTTGTACAAAAGGAGAAAAGATCAGGTGTTGCTAAGATGTGTCGTCATAGTTGAAGCTAGGAAAATCTTAGAAGAAGTTCACGAAGGCATTTGTGGGACACACGCTAATGGTTTTACAATGGCCAGGCAGATAATGAGATTTGGGTATTACTAGTCTACCATGGAAGGGAATTGCATCAATTACGCTAAGAGGTGCCATAAGTGCCAGATCTATGGAGACAAGATTCATGTACCTCCATCACACCTTCATGTCATGACTTCTCCTTGGCCATTTTCTATGTGGTGGTGTATGGATGTCATTGAGCCAATTTCTCCAAAGGCTTGTAATGGTTATAGATTTATCTTTATGGTTATTGACTATTTCACCAAATGGGTAGAAGCAGCTTCTTACGCCAACGTCACGAAGTCTGCGGTTAGTAAGTTCTTGAAAAAATAGATCATCTGTCGATATGGGATGCCATAGAGGATCATATCTGACAATGTCTTGAATTTGAACAATAGCATAATAGTGAAAGTTTGCGAGCAATTCAAAATCAAGCATCACAATTCGTCTCCCTATCACCCGAATATGAATAGAGCTGTAGAGGCAGCTAACAAAAACATCAAGAAGATCGTTGTGAAAATGACTGAGACCTACAAAGACTGGCACGAAAAACTACCATTTTCCCTCTTTCCTTAAAGAACTTCAATCAGAACTTCTACTAGGGCAACACCATTCTCACTAGCATATGGTATGGAAGCAGTCTTACCTATTGAGGTTAAAATACCTTCTCTCCTAGTCTTGACTGAAGTAAAGTTAGATGAAACAGAATGGATTCAGGCTCGATATGATCAGCTAAATTTAATTGAAGAAAAGAGGATAAGAGCTATCTGCCATGGTCAAATGTGCCAGAAACGAATGATGCGATCTTACAACAAAAAGGTTTGCCCTAAAGAGTTTCATGAAGGAGACCTGGTTCTAAAGAAGATACTCTCTATATAAAAAGATTTTTGAGGGAAGTGGACGCCTAATTGGGAAGGACTGTATGTGGTGAAGAAAGTCTCCTCTAGAGGAGCTCTCGTAAATTCAGACTCGGTGAAGAAATATTTCACCTAAAAAAAAGGGAGAGGTCGAGGTGAAAACCCGTAAAGGGCATCTCAAAACCTAAGGAGATTTGAGTTGAATACCTGAAAAGGCGGCTCAAATTTGAATAAGAGAAAAGAGGCATGAAATGGTCTTCTCTCTTAAAAGCAGTAAGGTGGAGAAACTTTACACTTTGAGGCATTGATAAAGTACTCCAAGTTTCATGAACACATGTCAAGCTCAGAATGGTCCTCATCAAGATTGCTCAGTGAAGCTCATACTTTGATTTCTGGGCACCTAACTCCATTCTTAGTTCACTTTATGTTTGGCAACTTTTGACCAGTGCAGGTCATTTTTAATCCTTTTCTTTCATTTGAGCTTTGCTTCCAAGAAATTCAATTTTATTCGCCTTGCAACCATGGTCAAGCATTTTTGCATCAAAATAACGGTTAATGAACTAATGATCTTTTCATTCGTGCAAGCTTTGCCTTCAATCAAATCCAATTTCATCCACCTTACAACCTTGATTCAAGTACTTTTGTATTTGAAATAACGGTTAGTAGTCTAACGATATAAGAAATAAAAGGATTTTTGCATATTGTTCTGGAAAATTTCTAAATAGTAAAGGGACTTGAAACAGGACCACTAGTTGGAAATAACACAAACTCGAGGGTTAGAAGGGTCTAAAAACAAATAGTTCAAATTATGACTACCTCTTTAGGTTCCACAACAAAGATACCATACCAAATAAGAACATGATAACACATCAGTGATAGGACTTAGACCAACGATGAATGATGTTGACTAAGGACCAAAAATAAAATCAGTCTAAAAAATGACATTTCTTTTTCATTCAGCTTTCATACTCATCTATTTAGGAGCATTTGACTCATCTTGATCATGGCATCTTAAATAATTTGACCTACATAGAGGCCCATTAAAACATATTTTACATGTTTCATTACCACGAAATGGCAAAATGAACCGAAGAAATATGAAGATATAAAGGGAAAGGTTGAGGCCGCAACGGCGAACCCGATACTTCAGAAGATGTTACGAGAAAGATTGAGGCCGCAACGACAAATTCGATACCATGAAATGTGATGAGAAAGGTTGAGGCTGTAATGGCAAACTCGACACCATGAAGATTTGAAGGAAAAGGTTGAGGTCGCAAAGGTGAAACCGACACCTTAGAAAACATGACAGGAAAGATTGAGGTCGCAACGATGAGTTTTATACCCTAAAGATGAAGAGGAGTAGATTAAAGCCGTAATAGTGAATCTTCTACCTTGAAATTACAGTGGATCAGATCAAACTACAATACCAAGTCTTTATCTCTCTGAATTTGCAGTAAGAGCAAGATGAAGTTTCGACATCAAATCCTATCTTCTTGAAGTTGCAGTGGAGTTGGATTCAAACTACATCATTCTAATTTTTTACCCTTAAACAGAAAAGGCAGATGGAAGATTCTGATCTCTTACCCTGATCATGGGGCAGATTGAAGCCATCCGATCATTTACCCCGAGCTTGGGGCAGATCACCATCAGCCAATCTCTTACCCTAAGCCTAGGGCAGATTGAAGCAATCCGATCCTTTACCCCGAGCGTGGGACAAATCGCCATTAGCCAATCTCTTACCCCGAGCTTAGGGCAGATTGAAGTCATCCGATCTTTTATCCCGAGCTTGGGGCAGATCACCATCAGCCAATCTCTTACCCCGAGCCTAGGGCAAATTGAAGCCATTCGATCTTATACCCCGAGCTTGGGGCAGATCACCATCAGCTAGTCTCTTACCTCGAGCCTGGGACAGATTGAAGCCATTCGATCTTTTACCCCAAGCCTGGGGCAGATCATCGTCAGCCAATTTTTTACCCCACGATCGGGGCAGATTGTAACCATCCTATCTTTACCTAAAAAAAAAGTCATGAGGCAGATTGAAATCACAAATCCCATCTTTTACCCTCAAGTCACGAGTGCAGACTCAAGCTACCGTCTCACAAAAGTGAATATCAATTTCTTTGAAGTTGCAGTAGAGTGGAGTGGAATTTCAAACCTCAACTTCTTGATGAGATACAAAGAAGTGGACCAAGATATGAAGCTACGACACCAAACCCCTGAAGTTGCAAGTGAATTGAGTGAAGTTATAGTAGCAAATTTTGTCTTTCTTTGAAATTGCCTTAAGGTAAGATGGAATCACGATATCGAAGATGTAGAGAAGCGGATGCAGTGAAGTTGAACGACTGATAGAGCAAAAGGTGGGCCAATTAAAGAAGGAGTGTCAAAGAAATATGATGAACTCCAGCTACAACTTAAAGCGGAGGTAACAGTGAGGGAAGCGGAGGCAGCAACGAGAAAAGCGAATGAAGCAGAGGCAACAAGAAAGTATGATGAACTACAGCTACAGCTTCACAATATAATGAAAATGTTTCAGCAGAATCAATCACAGAATCCGTCATCTTAGACTTTTGTTTTTTCTTATTATGACAATAATATACACAATACTAATTTTGAAAATATTATTTATTTATTTATTTATTTATTTAAATCATATGCATATTTCTTTTGTTTATAATTTACATTTAGATTTAAAGTTATTGGTTGGATTTGAATTGGATGGATTTGAATTTACAGGAAAAAATATTGAAAATTCGGGTTATATGTGAATTAAAATAAATTGTTAAAATTTGTTAATTTTAGTGGCGTTTGTGAGAAAAGCTCCGCTTAGCGGCGTTTTTGGGGTAAGCGTCGCTAAAGACCATGTTCTTTAGCGTTCTTTAGCGGCGTTTATGGGAGAAGCGCCGCTAAAGACCACGTTTTTTAGCTGCGTTTTTTCTCATAAACGCCGCTAAAAATAGTGGCGTTATCTTTAGTGGCGTTTTGCAAGCGCCGCTAAATGTTTAGTGGCACTTATAAGCACCGCTATAAGCCCAAAAAAAACCCTTAAAAATACTTTTTGTTTTCTTTAACTCTTGCAATTCCCACTACATCCCTACAAAAGTTCACTTCGAAAAAGTAAAATTACAGTAAAAACATCATTTTTTAAATTTGAAATTATTACAAAAGTTTAATATTTGAATTTCATCGATATTTCAAGTTATAATTAAGGTAGAGATAATTTGCATTCTCTGCATATTTTGTCCAGGGTTAGAATGTTCTACACATGGTTTGCTTTTTCTAAAAAAATAATCTATTTTTGGTAAAGCACAATGCTTGCCTAATACATGATGTGACCAGCAAAAACTCCAACGTCACTATAAACTACATTTCGTCACCATTACCTTACAAAGCTTTTAAACCATATCTTTTGTTTCTTAATCACATGATTTTCCACCTTATATGTATTTATATATTAGTTTTAAACTATAATTCTGATTTTCAAAGCGCTGCTTAATTTCGTGATAGAATAATCAATATTTTATGATTCAATCGAAGACTTAAGTAAATTAATTTTAATCACTGAAAATTAAAAACAAAAAGGGAACATAATTCCTAGACATTGAGAGCATCAATATTAATGAAATGGAGAGGATTTTTTTATTAACAAATATTTAAACAAATTTTCGGCGAGAATCTTATATTAGGAGTTAGATCGTATTATGCTTCTTCTATTATAAAAATTGAGTAAATTAGTTCATGTACGTTAGATCAAAGAATAAATAAATTTTTTTCTAAAATTTTCATCTATTTCTACTGTTAAAACAATCCCTGTAAGTCGTGTTGAGTATGCCTCATATTTCAGTCAAAAAGAAATTACTTGCAAGTCAAGTTAAACAAAATATATTTTTCTAGAAGATTTAGTATTTATTAGTATAATATATTTTGTATTTATTAACATAATTTATTTGACCTATGAATTTAGTCTATAAATAGGCTCTTTTACAACCTTAGAAAATACACCCATTAGAGATTAGAACTCATAACACTTTTGAAGAATTTTGTTTTTACGTTTTGAGGATTTTTTGTTTTCAGGTTTTGAGGTTTAGTTTTATCTCTATCTTTTATACTATTCGTTTTTTTGTCATTATAGTAAAATTATATTTGCACGTGATTTTTTATCCTCTTTGGAGGGGTCTTTACACGTTAAATTTGTGTGTTAAATTTCTCAATTTCTTCCGCTATTTATACTTGTTTGTTGCTTAATCGAGTCGATCCCAACAAATAAATATGATTCAAATTCAACAAATTATTAAAAACATACATAGCAAGATTATACAATTTGGTATTCATTCTAAATATTAGACAAAAGCAATGGGTTCCTAAGACTAAAAAGATTGCTTGTCATGCAAACTTCAAAATCACCTACCAAAACTTTGGCATACAAAATCATTTGGTTGGTCATGCTATATAAAGTAAAATAAATTACAATGGCAGTCCCTGCCGTCACAGAAGACGTCATTTACAACTATAACGACATGGAGCAATTGGTCAAACAAGGTGGTGAATAAAAATGGAATTTCGTTAGTAGTAATCAATAAATTTTAAATTATTATTATTATTAATGTTTATAAATAAAAAAAATAAAAAAAAATTCGACCACGTTACCAAACTATAAGAAGAAGATGGAAGGTGATAAGGAGAGATTTGATGTGTGAGTGCAGGTTAGTAAAAGAAGTGGTTGTTCCATCCCCTCCAAATAAAATCATGATTAGCCATGGAATTTTGTGAATTAACCTTCATGATTAGGGCTACGACACTAATCACCCATCACCCATAACAGATTATATGTACTCCTACCGTTATCAAAAGCAAATATCTATCTCAATTACCACCTACTTTTTCATAATCTACAATTTAATTAATTTTCATTTTTCATAGTCCCTTTTACATTTTATCGGTCGGTCGAATTGAGAATTTGGAGCAACATAAAAACTCATTTATTTTACATATTAATATAAATCGACTGAATCGGATTAAAAATATGATTCAAGTTTTATAATTTTTCTAATAATTTATACTAAAAACAAGTCAACGAAAGAATGGATATACTAAAGAGCTAGTTTATATATAAAGCTGAAAAATAAAGGAGAAAAGAAAAAGGAAATAAAAACATTTTTCTATAAAGAAATTGATGCACATGTATATATAACTTTTTTCATTTTCAAATTATAATCATAAAATTCATATATAATACAAAGCTCACTCAAAAATGATAGGAAATGCTGGCCACATGCGCAGATTGAAAAGCATTTCAGTGCCCACTGGCCAAGGTTGTTAATATGGGATTTGACTTCCATACATATATTTATATAAAAAGGGGGCTTAACTTTACACCTTTTATCACATACTATACACTATATATTATAATCTTTTGTCCTTAGCTGCTCACAAATCTTGGTATCTTCTTTCTGTCTTTTTTCTTATCATAAATCTTCATTTTCATCAATATATTTGGATTTTTTTTATCAATATCATGAAGACTTTTATATTAATAGTTAGATTGTATTTTATTTGTTTTACTTAAAAAATAAAAAAAAATAGTAATTGTACATTAAATCGAAGAGTAAATTAATATTTTTTTGTTAAAAATTGATTGACTGATGGAATAACCAGATAGTAAGGTGTGGCATCCCATGTGTATCTTATGTTGATGTACAATGATCAATTTTTAATAGAAAATTAGATGGAATTTTTAACAAAAAGATCAAGTTTGCTCTTTGATCTAACATACAATGACTAATTTGTTCATTTTTTTTAGTAGATGAGGCAAAATACAATCCAACTCTTAGTACAATGGCCTCCATGATACTTTTACCAATATTTTTATAGTAAATTTTACAATATGATGTGGTAAGATACATTACATTTTTAAGAAGAGAATTCAGCAAGGGTGTGAATGTATAAGGGCTGGCAGGGGCTCGACCCTCCTAAAATGAAATTTTTTTCATTTAAGCCCTTTAGAATTTTTAAATTTTAAATTAGTAAAGGTTAAATTGTACTTTGATCCATCCTAAAATAATAAAATTTTGATTTAATCATTTAAAAATTATATTTTTACTATAGTAAAAATTATAATTTAATTTCGACCCCTAAAAATTTCTGATTTCGTCCTTGAAATTCAGGTTAAAACACTAAAAATAACATTATTGAATGGGACATTCACGAACCCTAAAATAATTAATTTTCATACATAATTATAAAATCCACGTAAAAGGTTTAGTTATAAAAAAAAAATTATGAGTATTTTTATATATAAATTTCAGCTTGAGTCTAAGAAAAATAAAAGGAGTAGCTTATAGAAATGAGAAGAGATTAAAAACGTTTGGCATTTTTGTTTTTTTGATTTCTTAAAGTATCTACTAAAATGAGTCCAGTAATTAATCCTTCGCATTTGTAGGTCAATTAAGGGGTGGATGTTGGCCATGAGTTTTTAAAGCTATTCCATACTCAGGACAAAGATCGAACCCTCGACCTCTGATTAAGATAGGAAAGACCCTTGTCATCTCACCTAACTCCCATGATTAAACATTTGGCATTTTTAATTGGTACTGAAATTCAGATTTCCAGCTTTTTGCAGTTGAAACTTTGTAAAAAATGAATTAAGATTCTTTTATGTTAGGTGGAAAGTTGAATTAATGTATTCTACCACGACAAAGACTATGCATGTAAATAGTATGATATCTTCAACTTGGCAATATATCTGTATGAACCCTAAATTCAATTACAATTTTAACTCATTAATATTCAATAAGTCGATAACTTTTGTTTCCTAGTAAAAATGCGATTAGCGCGACTCGAACTTAAGTCAAACCTGAGGCAATAAACACCGTTAACCATCAAGCCAATACACGTCGGGGTTCTATCTTGTGAAAAGTTTTTTGAGTTAAGATTTACTCCGTTATTTTTTCATTTATTAATATCTAATACAATGATCATTATTATTTAATTGTGTAAGTTTCATCTATTAAATATAAAAATCAATTTGTAAAAAATAATTAAATATAAATAAAATAGTAATGGATGAAAGCAATGCTGCCATTTTTTCCTCTTTAATTTAATACAAATTTTATTATTGTTATTTCCATTTGTCCAGTCGCTTTATGCTATGGCAAGAAATCATGAACAACTTCCTTAATTTGTTACCATGTTGGACACCATTTTTCCTAAAATTGTTTGTACCAAAATTTAATCTTAAAGAAGCAAAACTACTTATTTTAGTATTTTTCTTTCTCTTTTCAAATTGAGTTGCACCCAAGAAAGATAATACTGCAAATAAAATCATATAAATTTTGATTCATTTTGGGAACTGAATCACCTACGGAACTATACTCATGCCAGGTCAAGCTTTACTTTTACACAATAATGACTATTCCCTTTTACTTTTCTATCTTTCAAAGATGACTTCTTTCATCGAATTTAACAATTAAGTCAATATTAATCCCTAAACTTGAAAATATATAACAGTTCGATGACATTGATACTCTAAGATTGTACCGTGTCATTACTTGAAAAATTGTCCTCCATCTTTAAACAGAAAATGATTCGATCTACTGATAATATATAACTTTATGCACCGAGAATGAAGCAGTGTTCTTCACCTACCCCTCGTGGGTTCTTCAAACGCCATTGGAGAAGTGGGTTAGGGACAAGTTATCGGCTTATAGCATGGTGAAAGAGGTTTAACGAAGTTGTCTGTGTTGATGTGGGACCATGAAAGCTCAGTGGCTCCGACCCCATCATCTTTGCTATCTTGTTGTTGAGGTAGTTGCACAAGTAAAACGAGTTACAGTTTTGTAATACTTTATAATGAAAAAAAAAAGAAAGATTGTTTTAAGGGATAAAGATGAGAGAGAGAGAGGTGATTTTCGAATAGATATATTAAGGTCCAGGGTCATATAGTTGAGATGTGAGCCTGCCCCCCCCCCCCCCCCACCCCCTTTTACCACCAAATTGTTGGACCTACATTCCCCATATGTTCCAAATTCTTTTGGAGGATTATTTTTAATATTTATTTTATGATTTATGTTTGAGGTTGGATTTTTTTTTAATATTATCGTATTTAAGCTTCGAATCTACACTACCTCTTAATATTGTAATGTGTTTTACTATTATTCATTATATCTCAAATCAGTTGACACAATTGTTATTACAACAATAAAAACAACAAAGGATTACTTATATATGTTATAATAAACATCATCATGAATACATCATTAAAATAAAAAAATTATTTTTGAATTTTAAATAAATGGGAATTTTTATTTTAAAGAGAATTGAATTGTGGGATTAAAATTTGAAAATAATACAAATCGAGTGATCCAAACAAAGATCGTATAGATTCAAAAAGTTAAGAAAAAGAGAGATCCTCTGCCAAAAATTGTGTCTGCTTTGTATTCTAGGAATCTTTTTGGACCACGTGAATATCATGAATGTTATAATCTGTGTATATAATTTGACATCTAGTGTTTTCTTTATTTTCCTTGGATTAATTGCATTAACTATCCCAAAATTATTGTCTAAATTATAAATTGGTCTCTCAACTTGAAAACATTATAATTGAGTCCTTGAAATACTAGTATTGTAACAATAAAGTCTGACATGGACTATGCAAATCAAATTGTAAACATGTTTGTATATACTACATGAATAACTTGAATCTTATGTGGTAAAAATAGATCGTATCAATAAAAATTAGAGATACTATTCTTTTAATATGATAGATCCAAGTGATTAATACAATAACAAGACCTTGTATTTATAGTTTGATCAATGTATTTTAAACATGCTCCACGTTGGATTTGAGGGACACTTAACTATCAAACTAATGGTTAGGGTGACAAAAGGACCTGATTGATTCAAGTTTATACTTTAAGGATTTATTTAGAATCTTTTGAAGTTTGAAAAAACAATTTAAAATTTAAGTTATGGTTTGAGGACGTCTAATGAAATCAATTTTCTTTTCTTTTATTTCTCCTATATGAAATTTTGAATGGAGTAAATTGTGTAGAAAGGTAGATTAAATGATATTTTTATAAGCTCGTATAAGTTAATTTAATATTTTATTATATCAAATAAATGGTTTCCTACAATTACAAAGCTTTCTGCTAGCGGAGTTGGATTTCGGACCCTCAACAGAGGTATTCTAATGTAAGGCATACAAGATCTTGATTGATGGTCTGATTCCCACAAGCATAATTTTTATAATCAATTTTTAACAATACTGACATCTCTCTCATAAGCTTGCAGGTCGTATTTACATCAACCGAAGCGTTTCCTAAGAGAAACAAATCTTTCGAGTGGAACAATACTTTCTTTTGAGAGTCCGAGACCCAACTCCCTCAACACTTTCATATTAAATTTGTAAATTTGTAGATAACAATGAAATAAAATAAAACCTCAAAAACAAGCAAAACTACTAGCTTGAGATGTATATCCCTTTTAGTAATAATTTTTAAAATTACTTGAAATGTTGTATCTTTGGTGTTTGAATACCTAAAAACGACATGGTACTTGAAAAGTAAAAAGTGGCAAATATTTTTTTTTAACTCGTCAAATATACTATTATTAGATGCTCTTGCCTCTATACCATATTCAACGCTCCATGCATAATTATATCAATAAATTTCTTTCACCTAATTGAAATAAAAATATTTTTTTATTAAAAAGTAATTTAAATCTAAAACAAATCTACAAATATTGGAATTCCACTTAAAACAACAATTTCATCATTTCAACCAAAATTTTATTTATTTTTTTGTTACACAACAACAATTGAATCTGAATTTTGAAATCTGTAAAATAAAATAATTCAATTTTAAAAATAAAAATAAATGAACTAATTTCCAAATATATAAAGAATACAACAACTTGAAACATATTTTAACTATAAAATTATTATGAAAATTAATCTAGGACTAATGATCAGAATAGAGAGTTATAGGAAATAGATCAAATTTAGAAATTTTTATGACTTGTAATCATGTTAAAGAGATCCCAAACCATGATTTAGAGTTGTTGTGCCCTCTACTTATCTAATACTTTTACGACTTCTAATCATTTTAAAAAGAAACACAATCTAGAAGATTTCATTGGTAAAATTTTCTATTCGATTCAATATTTAATTAGTATTAAAATTTCGAGTTTTATCGATAGTGTCATTTATCATGTATAATTATGATATGTATGTGAGTGTATTAAATATTAAAGTTTAATTTTGTATTATAGTTTTATTGTATGTGTAAATATATGGATTAGGTTTTAGGTGGTTGGGTCTTATCAATGGCATAAAACCTCACGCTAAGTGCATCAATGGCCATGACACCCAAACTTTTTTTCATGCATATTTGGAGCATTCCATTCCCTACCACCATTATAAATTATCATGACTGCATTACCCTTTACGCACCCTCTTCTCTCTCCTTCTGTTATTGCTCTTCCTTTTTTTCTCTTTCTGTTATTCTCTCTCTATCCCCTCAGCTCTTTACCTTTAATTTCTATGATTTAAAGCTATATATCAGCAAGGAAAAGCCCAGTTTCTCTCCTGTTTAGCTAATGTCAGAAGACATGAATCTATCAATAAATGGGCAGTCTCAGGTCCCTCCTGGTTTTAGATTTCATCCCACAGAGGAAGAGCTCCTTCACTACTATCTTAGGAAAAAAGTGGCTTATGAAAAGATTGACCTTGATGTTATCCAGGAAGTTGATCTCAACAAGCTTGAGCCTTGGGATATTCAAGGTACGTACTAATCAGCTTAACCCTCTCTTTTTAATGGAATTTTTGGGTCTAATTTCTGGGTTATATGCAGAAAAGTGTAGGATAGGATCCACTCCACAAAATGATTGGTATTTCTTCAGCCACAAGGATAAGAAATACCCGACCGGCACTCGGACCAATCGTGCTACGGCTGCCGGATTCTGGAAAGCAACCGGCCGTGATAAGATTATATATAGTGGGTTTAGGAGAATTGGGTTGAGGAAAACATTGGTGTTTTATAAAGGCAGAGCTCCACATGGTCAAAAATCTGATTGGATTATGCATGAGTATAGGCTTGATGATAACAGTACTACCACCCATGACTCTAATGTAAGCAAGCCATATTTCTCTTTCAGTGTTTCCTATATGTATGTATGCATGCATAGTATAATAATATTGAATTGGTCCAGGGTTCGAACCCCATCGGAGATTCGGTGACGGAAGATGGGTGGGTGGTTTGCCGTGTGTTCAGAAAGAAGAATTATCTGAAAACCCTAGAGAGTCCTAAAAGTAATTCGTCCTCCACCGGTTATGATTTAAAGACACACATGCTTAGCTCAGGAGGCAACGATGGTGTCTTAGATCAAATCCTTCATTACATGGGAAGGACTTGTAAGATGGAGAGTGATTCATTGAACAACATCAACAACATCCCCATCCCTAACAACAATCCGAGGATGCTTGTTGGAAACAACGCAGGAATCAACGATGGGTTCCATGACCATGAAAGGTTCATGCATCTGCCTAGGCTTGAAAGCCCAACTCTCCCTTCGCTTTGTTACCAATCCATCGACGACATGCTGACCGAAACCGAACACCAAGGTGGAGGTTGTGGCGGTGATGGTGGTGGTAATAATGAGACCAAAAATGGGGTAAATGACTGGGTCACACTGGACCGACTGGTGGCATCCCAGCTAAGTGGTCAAGTAGAGACAAGCAAGCAATTATCATGTTTTAGTGACCCTAATGTGGTTTTTAGTCTTTGTCACGATGATGGTATTCAATTATCGCATTTAAACTTACAGAGATCAAATCAAAGCTCACAGGTCTACAGCAATAACGACAATGATCTATGGAGCTTGACCAAGTCATCGTCTTCACCGTCTTCATCAGATCCCTTATGCCATCTGTCGGTATAATACAAGTACATGTCATTGTCAAAAACAAGCCTTTTGTTTCATTGCTCAAGTACTCTCTTTGATTAGGTATATGTTGACATATATATATATATATACACACATGTATTTTGCATTAATAAGTATGAAATATGAGATGGGATGGCATTGTCAAAGTCATTACACCTTACTTAATAACGATGCCATCGATTTAACCATCTTAGGGAAAGGTTGTTTATATATATATATATATATATATAACTATCTTGAAAAGCTATGATTGATCATAGCAAACTGTTGACTTTTAGGGTATGGAATCTGGGGGTCATGTGTCTAATGGGGTCTCACACACACATACAAATAATGATAATCCATTTGGTTGGATATCACATGGAAAAGTGGTGAGTGATATATATATATATATATATATCGTTAATTTAGAAATTAAAAACAAAACATAAATCAACAAATCTTTGAATGATGGTGTCGAGGAAGATTGAGAATTGTATGTTACTGTTGTCTTCACCTAACGTACGAGAGCCTATCATGTTTTTTTTTTTTTTTTTTTGAGGGAAAAAAAGGTGGCCATCTTTAAGGAATTAGGATAAGGTGTGTTGCACAGAAAAAGAAAAGCACGTAACATCCTTGGGCCAATTACAAATTTTTATACACTGTATTTCTTTTGTCTTTTTGTTCTAAATATCTCAACTTCAACTCCAATTAATTATTTTCATTATCTTTTCTAATGGGAAGAAAAAGAATTATTGGTTTAAATATGGTTGCAGTCCCTTTACTTTTTGGATTTTAAAAAATTAATATCTTTATTTTTATTTCCAAGAATTTTACCTATCTGTTTGTCTAATTTGATAATTAAAGTCCAATCTATGACATTTTAATTTGTAAATGAATTTTTGTTAAATTTAAATACTTGATATTTTGGATTTAATAATTAAAGTGTAATTCATAACATATTTTCAAATTTAACAAAAGTCAATAAACAGCGTTATTAGTTGAACTTTAATTTTAAATTAAACAAGTAAGGATTAAATTTTTAAAATTAAAAGTATAAGAACTAAATTTCAAAATTTAAAGAATATAGGCACTGAGGCCAAAATTAGACCAAGAATGTTTCCAGAATAGACTGTTGCAATTAAACCTACGAAGAAATTAAGAAAACAGAAAAGGTTAAGAGGCTTTTAACTCTTTACTTTGTAAAGAGTTAGAAATTAAGTATATATTTAAAAAATCAATAAATAATTAAGTGATTTTTTTATTTAAAAATTAATCGATTGAATTTTAATTTAATTATCGTTATTATTATTAAAGACAATTAAACCAATTGAAAATGAAGATTTGGAGACATAGTTCCAAACATGTTCTCTACAGGACTTAGCTAAGTATGTTTTTAAGTGATTAAGGCATCGAGGGGTTGTCTTATTTAAGGTTACAACTTATTACTGGTGTAGACAGGATGGACCAATGATTATTCTTTTCTCTCTTCTTTCGGACTTATCTGAAAAATTATTTTATATTTTAGTAAAATATAATAATATTATTTAACTACTTTTATATTCTTAAGCTAGTAAAAAATACATTTACTTTATTTTAAAAGATATTATAATAAAAATAAATTTACATCACATTTAAATATTATAATAATAATAAAATTTATGATTAGTTTGCTGTTGTATCTTTTCACTTTAAATGCCAACTTTAATGACATAAATGTCATCTTTTAAAAAGAAATAATAATTTAACACAAGTTGAAGCCCATGTGGTTAGAGAATATAATAAATCGTGTAGAGATGTTAATTAATTTCACTCTAATTTTCAACTTTTCTTCTAATTAACTAATTATTATCGCTAATAAAAATAGCACAATTCAATTTTGTTTGAATGCAAGCAATAATGTAGACACTAATATATATTATAGAGTGGCGAATTTCAAAAAGCTGGTGATGGATTCAAATGGTTGGTTCATGGGGCATAGCAATGATGGATGTGCATGTGATTTTTCTTTTTGATTTTTTTAATTACAATAATAGGATAAAATTCAAATGATACGATTCGAATTTAGATCATATTTAAAACGGTTAATACTTTTGACCATTAAATTATTTTATGAGTTCTTTCCTTTTAATTTTTGAGATAAAACAAAATGTTATAATTATACTAATTATCATTTGGAATTATCCACAAACTTCAATTGTTATAAAATAAAGCAAAGTATTTATATCTCTTTTTTTTCTTAAATAAATCTTCACTCCTCTCCTTTAATGAGGGTTTTTGGTAGAGCACTGGTTTGAAGGGAGTGTTGGATCTACCACTAAGATGATGTCTCTGTCTTCATCTTTTTTAAACATTCATTAACTTGTTTCCAGGCTTTCCTTGTCTTCTCTCACTTCTTTTAAAGCTAGAAAACCAAACATTAAGCTTTTAACTTTAGGAGGTGACTACGTATCTTATTCTAGATTTAACAAGTATTTATACAGTTTTATGCACGATTTTATATGTGACTTCGCAAGAGAATGTGGATACTCATCCTGTAAACATCTATTATCATGCGAGCTCAGTCAGCAAGCTCGATGTGCGAACTCAATAGAATCCAACCCAAATCCATTCAAGTTTTGGGTCGGTGATGGTAATTAGCATAACAGATTGTATTTAACTTGAGACCAATTAGAAAAACTTCAGCTCAACTCATTTAACTTTGAATTTTAAAGTTGAAGTTAATAAGTTACTCAAATCAAAAATTATGATTACTTTTCAATTGTTTGAGCTTAACTCAATATTTGTATAATTGAATTTGAGTTTTTTTTTAACTAAATTCGAAAAACTTGTGATTAAAAATGTGCATGAGCAAATCAATTTTAGATTAGTCTCATGTAAGACATTAATATTATATATAATTGTCTAAACTTAACCAAATCCGAAAACATTTTTGACCATCAAGATTAATACACGGATTCATATTTTCCATGTTTTTCTTCCTCATTTATCTACACCTTCACCTATATCTCTTAATTGCTTGCACATTTCCCCATTGATTATCACATGGTTCAAACTTGCCAATTTAATACGAGGCAAACGTATATACAGTTATACTCTAATGAAAAATATATTGTTTTAATTATTCATATGGTCTGACCTTCCCAAAAGGGAAATCTTGAAACAAATTAAACAGCAAAGTTGGGTGGATTTCTCCCAAATTATCGCTTTGCTTAAAACCATAAAAAAATAAAATAACAATAAAATCAATGTATATAGTCATACATCAATTCTGTATTGGATGAAAATGTCATGCACATCCTTTTATTAAGTGTTAGATTATTTTGTTTATTTTAATAAAAATATGAGTAAATTAGTCCATGTATATTTGATCAAAAAATAATCTAGTCCTTTCTATTAAAAATTTCATCAATTTCTACTGTTTAAAACTAGTATGGTTAAAAGAATAACCAGACTGTAACATGTGGCATGTCACATGTACCTTATGTTAATATTTAAAGACCAATTTTTAACTGTAGAAATAGATGAAATTTTTAACAAAAAAAACTAATTTATTTTTTTATCTGACGTGTATGGCTTAATTTACAAATTCTTAGATAGAAGGAGAAAAAAACAATCCTACTCTTAATATAAAGGTCACCATTGTACTTTCACCTTTTATATCATAATTTTATGAAAAAAAATTATTTTATCTCCAATTAATTTCAAACAAATATAAACCCAATGCACATTTTAGAATTTATTCAAATTTTAATTATGGAATATATTTACAGTAATCATTTAATTTAAAATGTATATATAAGTATCTATACTTATTACAAAATTTTTAATTAAATTATTTTTACAAATTAACAAAATATCAATTCAATTAAAATCTTTTTTAAATAATAATTAATATTATTATAATGAAAATTTCAAACTTTATATACAAATTCTTTAGCCCTCCACTTATAATTATCGTTGAATATATTTAAAATATTTTTTTACATGAAATGTTCTTTTACCCAAACCATAGGTGTCATATAATGTAGTGTATCATAAAAGACTTGTCTAAGACCTAGTTATGAATAAGTCTAAAATCTGATATAATCCAAAATATGAATAGCTTTTCTTTTTGAAGGTTTAATATTACAAATAAAACATACATAAGTACAATATAAGTGTAGATATGTTGTTTAATATATATTAGACTTGTGCATGGATTGGGTCACCTCTCAAGCTCGAAAGCACATTTGAAAAGTGAGAGGATTTGGGCAAAAATATAGGCCCAAAAAATGAGCTTGGACAAAAAAAAATAAGGCCCTTTTTTAAACAAGCCAAGTCTCGGTTAAGATTTTTTGCCCGAGCTTGTCTCGAGTCACTTGTTTTGCTGTTATTTTCTGCTATTTTGCTTCCATTTCACTATTATATTGCTACTATTTTGTTGCTATTGTTTGGATATTGTATAACTCTTGTTTTATTGTTAATTTTGCAACTATTTTAGAAGCATTTTCTTATTAAGTTGCAACTATCTTAGTTTTTTTAATTATAGACTTTTTTAATGCATTTTCAATTTGTTGGGAAACATTTATTTTAATGTTTATAGTGTGTTTGATGTATTATATTTTTAATTTTGTTTTTATATAAAAAATAATTAAAATTAATACGGGTGAGCTAGGTAGGACTTGAGTTTAGCATTTTTTTTAATGGAATCTGATATTCAATAAAAGTTTTAGCGGCTCAAAGCATCTGACACCCTAAAAGACGTTACAAGCATAGGGAAGGGTAAATGAAGCCTAGAAAACAAAGGAAATTAAAACACATCACTTAAAGAAAAGCAAACAGTACTAACACAAAAGAAAAGAAAGTCAAGAGTCTTCCCTAAAACTCATCAAAAAGAAAACCAAAGACTAGAGAGAATATCAGTCATGCTACTTCCCAAATTCGTAAGAAAGTACTAAATAGGTATGAAGTGAAAACAGAGCTTGATGCACACGAACACATGGAGATTCAGAGACCGAACCTTCTCTAACATAAAAGCTCAAAAAATAGAACCCTAGTCTTGATGAATCCATAAATCCCAATCCAGTTTTGCCACTTTTTCTACTGGATATGGGGCTTCTTCAACAAAGAAACGCGAGAGGCAATGGCGATGACCATCCATGGCTAATTCATGCGCAGCCTGATTTGCAGATCTGGGGGTAAAATGGAAGGTGAGTTCCTCGAAGCTTTTCCCCAACTGGATAATGCTTTTAACAATCTGTCTCAATACCGATTTATCTTCCTTCCTTGATGTAACCCATTTGATTATTGAGAGGGAGCCTCCTTCAACTTGAATATTATGGAAACCATCTCCATGGCAAAGATTAAAGCGCTCTCGCATGCCCATGTTTCAACAACGAAAGCATCCTAGAGGCCAACAAAAGGTAAAGTGCAAGAACCCATAATCCGTCCTAGGTTGTGTCAAGCCAATACTGCTATAATAGAGGTATTTGCATTTGCATTAAAAGAAGCATCAAAATTAATTTTAATGATATTGTTATGAGGGGGACACCATATGATAGTAATTAATTATGAGGAAAGTACTACTAATTTCATACATTTTCTTATCAGGTACACAAAGTGATGTTTCAACTTAAAGGCAAGCAAAAAAGGGGATTTAATTGAAGAAAAATGTTAAAAGATGGGCTACATTGAGATTTGGGAGAACATGAGGACTCAAGTGCAAAGATGTTTTTAGTTGGATTTGACAATAGTCTAATTTAGAATTTTGTTATTTCTTTTATAATTTTTATTTTAATTTGACTAGGATTTCTTTAATTTAGTAAATGGGAAAATTTAATTTAGGAGTGGTCAAGTTATTTTTAGTAACCCAATTGTATATAAATAAGGTCTTTTGGGTTCAATTGAAAACAACTTTTGATTTTGTGAAGCAATTAAACAATTCTCCATTCTCCATTTCTTCTTGTCTTTGCGTCAGAATATTCTGCCCATTCCATTTCAATTTTCATTCATTTTCAAATTTGTTTAATTGCTTTCTCAATTCTTTCCCATTTCCATCTTTCATAATTACAAATTATCCATCACCATCATTCATCAAACATGATTAAAATCATGCACCACTAAACTTCCATCTTGGCTTTACACCGATGTAATCTCCGATCAAAAAATGTGAGATATGTATCCGAACCAACACAATCTTTCAGATTCATCCCTTAGAGTTAACTCGATTTTGATTCAAAGGCACACGTTGGGTTGAAGTCGTTTTGGTGCATAGTTGGGAAGACGAATCGACTATGCTGAATTCAGATTCCCATGAACAAATTGGCGAGTCTTGACAAGGTAATACTAGCGGGATTTTTGTCAAGGGAGATAGTGATTGAGCTTAAATGTCTTGTGCGGTTGAGGCCATTAATTCGAGTTGAGTTCTTTAGAATGCAAAGCTATCGAGGTCTTGATTCACGAACATGTGTATAGCGGTTAGACATTCGATAAGGGTTGGTTTGACAGGTCATACTGGAACCAACTACGAAAGGAAGAATTGGTGGCTAAGATATTCTTAGTTGCTATAACCAACTTATTGTATGAAGGAGAAAATACTTTTTTAAGGATCGAATCAGAAACCGGAGAACATCGAGGCTAAGGCTAAGGCTATTTAATTCTGATTACAAACTTATATTTATTTTCTTATTTTATTTTGCGTATTTTTAAAACTGTTATTTTTATCATTTCACTTATTTTCTGAACATTTTTTATCACCTCCTGATTTATTTATTATTTTTTAGCACGACAGTTTCAAATTGTAGGCACGACTGTTGACACGACATTCTACTCGAGAGGAAAATGCGAAAGTAAATTATAATAACCAGTCCTTGTGGAATCGACCCTTCTATCTTATACTACTATTTTGTATTATTGTGTCGTAAGAATATTTATTTGGTGGTTTCGACGCCCATCAAATTTTGGCACCGTTGTTAGGGACAGGTAACATTTTTCTAATTTTTGTTTTTTTCTTTATGACAAGGTTTGAACAGACACCTCTCAATGACTTTGAACTGGAGATAGAGAAATTGGCCTGAAGGTTGAGAAAAGAAGCTCACAGTAAACGTCTACAGATCGAATTTGAAGAAGAAGCTTTTACCAAAGAAATATTTGGTGACGACGAAATGAAGAAAATGGAAGATCAAACTATTCGTCAACTCACAGCAGCACCAAACAAATAACAGTCACTATGTATAACTTATCCAACGGGACGAACACCGTTCGAGTTGAAGTCGAGCTTAATCCATCTATTGCCCACTTTTCACGAGATTTAAAATGAGAATCTGCACATGCACCTAAAGGAGTTCCATATGGTTTGCACAGTCATGAAACCTCTGGGAGTAACAGAAGACCAAATTAAACTTCATGCATTTCCTTTTTCATTAGTCGACTCTGCTAGAGAGTGGCTGTTTTATTTACCACTGGGATCTGTTAATATATGGGCTGATATGTCTGGTTTATTCCATGACAGGTTTTTCCCAACAGCACGAGTAGCCGAGCTAAGACGAGACATAGTGGGAATTCGATAAAAGGAGATTGAAACGCTTTACGATTACTGAGAGCGGTACAAAAAATTGTGTACAAGTTACCCACAACACGACCTTTCTAAACAGTCACTATTGTAGTATTTCTATAAAGCACTACTCCCTATGGAGATGAAGAAGATCGACGCTGCTAGTGGAGGAGCACTTGTTAACATGACTCCCCAAAGGGTAAGGGAGTTTATTTCAACGATGGCTGCAAACTCTCAACAATTTCGACCGACTACAAAACCTACGAGATAGGTTAATGGGTTAAATTCTCTGACTTTAAAAAATAAAATAGATAAACTTACTAATATTATGAAGAATTTGCTTGTAGATAAGACAAACCCAATATTATGTGGAATTTATGTCATGCCAGATCATCCGACGGACTCATGTCCTATTTTACACGATGGCACTATAGAACAAGGTAATGTAGTCGGAAACTTTCCAGGGCCACCGTAAAGGAGATATGACCCGTACTCGAACACCTATAATATTGAGTGGAAGGATCACCCAAATCTGAGCTACGAATCGAACCCTCGATACAATCAATCGTATCAACCAAAGCCAAATCCACCTCAACAGTATCAACACCCAAAGTCATCTCTTGAAACCATAGTAGAGAGGTTAGCTGTTAGCACCGAAAAGTTTCAACAAAAAATTGAAGCGCACTTCTAAGAAATAGATAAGAAACTAAGTAAGCTTGCGCTCATGGTTAGTCATTTAGAGAACCAAGGTAAGTTACCATCTCAAACTGAACCTAATCCTTGACATAATGTAAGTGTTATGACATTAAGAAGTGGTGCAATTTTGAAACCCGTGACTAGCACAAGTCGTGCCCACGATGCTGAACTCGAAAACAAGGAATACGAATCAGAGGCTCTAACTGAGTCGACAACACAAAAATCGTTTGCAGTACTGCCTCCATTTCTTAGAAGGCTAGTTCAACATAAGGAGCGAGAAAAGAATGAGATTCTAAATAATTTTCGAAAGGTAGAGATAAACATTCTCATTCTCGATTCGATCAAGTAGATACCATCTATGCAAAATTCTTAAAGGAATTATGCACAAGTAAGAAAAAGCTCCTAGGTAATGAAAAGATAAGTGTTAGAGAAAACATTTCCGCTATGTTGTAAAAGAAGATACCTCCAAAATGTAATGACCAAGGTATATTTTCCATATCTTGCAAAATAGGTAGTGTAGGTATTAAGAAGGCTATGTGCGACTTAGGTGCATCAATTAACGTTATGCCTTTGTCTATTTACAAACTACTTAATGCGGGTCCTTTGAAAGAGACAGGTATAATTATTCAACTTGCTGATCGATCCGTGATGTATTTAGAAGGAGTATTGGAGAATGTTCTTGTCAAGATAAACGAGTTAATTTTTCTTACAGATTTTTACACCGTTGACATGGAAGATGACAACTCAACGAATTCTTCCGATATTCTACTTGGGAGACCATTTTAAGCACTGCGCGAACAAAAATTAATGTTTGGAGTGAAACACTCACCATGGAATTTGACGGTGAAATGGTCAAGTCTAATGTTTATGAGGATATGGGTTATTCTAGTGCAATAAAAAATGAACCAACACGTGAAGTTTCCATTCGTGTTGAGGCCCCGAAATTAGATCTCAAATCGTTATCGAAACATTTAAGGATACCGATAAAGAGAAAGGCAAACCCGAAAGGAGAAGCTCAAAGACGTCTCAATCTACCAATGATGGATGACTCCAAAAAGTGTTTCAAGAACAATGAGAAAAGTTCGAAACCTTTCTACAAGGACATGCAAGTGTAATGGAAGAATTGATCCATAAGGAGCCAAACGGATAACATTTAAGGTCATCAAGCTAACGACGTAAAACAAAAGCGCTTTTTGAGAAGTAACCCAAATTTATTTTAATTTTGAATTCAGTTTAATTTATGTTGAAATAAAAAGATTATTATTTAATCTATTTTAACGTATTGTGTTTTAGGAACAGTGGGAGAGATTATCCTCTTTCATGCAAAAATAAATCAGATTATGATTTTAATGGCGTGGGCATGCCTTGTCAAATTTCAGTGTTACAACGTGTTGAAACATACACCCAAGACCAAAGCCAACCCGAACTGCCTAAACCGTCCTTTGCCTAATTAAAACATGAGGAGTACTCTTTGCCCTATCTTTTTCTATTATTTAAACTTGCACATTGAGGGCAATGTGAGATTAAGTAGAGGGGATTCATTATGCATGCAATGATCTTTCTCTTTACATATTGCTTATGATATTAATACTATTTGATAATTATTTTCGCGATTGCATTCTTTCTTATGCTTGGTTCATATTAGGAGCTCATGAATAATAATTGCTTGTTTTTAATCAATACACTTTGTAGAGTTGAAATTATTATGAGGAAAGTTGAGCACTTCATTAAATTAGAATTTTTTTAGAACTTGCTTAATAAAGTACTTAATTATAAAGTTTGGATGTGAATAAATAAATTATGCCTTGGTTAAGACTGAATGTTCGGAAAAGTGACCAAATTGAGTAATCGGGTTGAGGTGCTTGGCTTGTCATCTCAACTCGCGTAAAAAAAATTGATTGTCTAAAGAAATTTAAAAAAAGAAAAAAAATATATAGAAAAAAAGAAGAAAAGAAAAAAAATATATATATATACATATGTAAATTTGGGTACAATTATTTTGCAAGTTTAATTAAGCTTAAATTTTTGTGAAGTGGTTGATTTTGTTCATAATGGTTGAAAGTTTATAAAATGTGTGTTGATTAAACATGAGCAATTGTCTATTTTTATCTCCTAATTGTTTGCATGACACTTAGCTTAAGAATGAAATTTGATTTTGAAAAATTATCTAATAACATTAGTATAGAATAAACATTATGATTGAGGGCAAGCATAGACTAAGTAAGGGGACTTTGATAGTAAATAATTTGAGTAATTTTATTTGTGTATTTTTTATTAATTATGAGGAAAGTACTACTAATTTCATACATTTTCTTATCAGGTACAGAAAGTAATGTTTAAACTTAAAGGCAAGCAAAAAAGGGGGATTTAATTGATGAAAAATGTGAAGAGATGGGCTACATTGAGATTTGAGAGAACATGAGGACTTAAGTGCAAAGATGTTTTTAGTTGAATTTGTCAGTAGCCTAATTTAGAATTTTTTTATTTTCTTTTACAATTTTTATTTTAGTTTGACTAGGATTTCTTTATTTTAGTAAATGGGAAAAATTAATATAGGAGTGATCAAGTTATTTTTAGTAATCCAATTATATATAAATAGGATCTTTTGGGTTCAATTGAAAACATACTTTTGATTTTGTGAAGCAATTAAGCAATTCTCCATTCTCCATTTTTTCTTGTCTTTGCATTAGAATACTCTGCCAATTCTATTTCAATTTTCATTCATTTTCAAATTTGTTTAATTGATTTCTCAATCCTTTCCTATTTCCATATTTCATAATTACAAATTATCCATCACCATCATACATCAAGCATGATTAAAATCATGCACCATTAAACTTTCATCTTAGCTTTAGACTGATGTAATCTCCGGTCAAAAATGTGAGAAACGTATCCGAACCAACACAATCGTTCGTAATAGTATTCATCGTCTCTCTAGAATATCGAGATTGAAAAATTCATCTCTTAAAGTTAACTCGATTTTAATTCAAAGGTAAGCATTGTGTTAAATTCATTTTGGCACATAGTTGGGAAGACGAATCGGCCATGCTGAATTCAGATTCCCGAGAACAAATTGGCAAGTCTTGGCGAGGTAATATTAGCTGGATTTTCGTCAAGGGAGATAATGATCGGGTTTAAACGTCCTATGCGGTTGAGACCGTTAATGATACTAAAAAGAACATATGTTTTCTCCCCATTTATTGGATAATTTGTTCCCATTTAATTGTCTTTAGTACATATTTTAGCATTTTTTTTAGTTTAATACATTGCATTTTCTAACTCAATGGATCTTGGCCTAGTTTTCCTTAATTTTACCATATTTTACTACTAATGTCGCTGCATGAGCACTTCTAGATTGTGCCCAGAATTATCGTTGCATGAACGTGTCCAGAATTACGCCTAGAATTGTCATCGCATCTAACAGCTGTTTGATAAGAATAGAAATGTGTGAGCTGTCCAATCTGGTATAACCAACTTGTATAGCTTAATTTTGCAGAAGAGACATCTATACAATTTGGGGCTAAATATAAGCACACACAAAGCATGAAGGGAGAGTCTCTCTTCTTTTAGTCTCCCATTTTTGCAATATTTTCTTTTTCAACCTAGCTTTTGAGCTTTTTGGCTATGGAAGCTTGAGACCCCTCGGGTGAATCAACGTAAAGGCAATGCAGACTAGCTCCTGATGAGGAGTTGCTAAGTGTGACACAAGAGGAGACTAAGAGAGCAAGTCGAGTAACCTAGACATAGTATTCTCCATTTGTTCTTTTATATTTCTTTCTTAAACGATGGTAATTCATGTTATTTCAAGATTGTATGAAAGTACAATTGATATTTTATCCAAGCTTGCCTTTACGGTTTAATCTTTGGGTTTGAATGATTTTAGCACGGAAGTGTTATTGCAGTCATTATCACTAAAAGGTGCAGTGATAGTTTAAACTAACAAGCAAGACAACGGAAGTTGCTTGGAGATTGAAGGAATTTGGTCCACTTGTTCTTAAGTGTGTTGCATTGCCAGCATTGGAAGGTGTGGTTAGTATGCATATTAAAGTCATAGATCTAATAGAAAAGCCCAATTTGGTAAGATGTTAATTGCATTTCATTGTACCGACAAATTACTTGTTATTCTTAACCTTGTAAGCCACACTTAGTTTTTTTCTGGCTAGTCACGTTGTGTATCCCATTTTACCTATATTACATTTTATCTTTATTTTCACATTATTGCTCCAATAATCATTCTCACAATTTATTGCATTTTACTTATTCAATGCACCGACAAATTTACGCAACAAACACACCATCCTCGTTGGATCGATATCCTACAAATGTAAGTCTGTGTACTATACTTCCATCGACAGTGTACGCTTTCACATTATTGCTGTGACGTTCATAGCACGATCAGCCGTTAATCCGAGTTGGGTTCTTCATAACGCAAAGCTATCAAGGTCTTGAATCACGAAGACGTGTATCACTGTTAAATATTCGGTAAGGGCTGGTTTGACAGGTCATACCGAAACCAACTATGAAAGGAAGAATTAGTGGTTAGGACGTTCTTAGTTGCTATAACCAACTTATTGTATGAAGGCGAAAATACTTTTTCAAAGATCAAATCGAAAACCGGATATCATCGAGGCTAAGGCTATTTAATTTTGATTACAAACTTATAGTTATTTTCTTATTTTATTTTGCGTATTTTTAAAACTGTTATTTTTATCATTTCACTTATTTTCTAAACATTTTCGATCACCCCCTGATTTATTTATTATTTTCCAGCAAGACAGTTTCAAGTTGTGGGCACGATTGTTGACACGATGTTCTACTCGAGAGAAAAATTTGAAAGTAGATTACAACAACCAATCCCTGTGGAATCGACCTTACTACCTTATACTACTATTTTATATTATTATGTTATAGGAATATTAATTTGGTGGTTTCAACGCCTATCACCATAGGTCTTGTATCAATGGTTTGGTAGGATGAATAGTATTTCGAATCTGATTAAGCTACTGAATTTAACCATTAATAAAACCCAATAGATTTTGCATAAATGTTTTCTGGCCTTCATGAATCAATTTGTTCCTTTTAAACCAAACTGCCCAAAGAGAAATAGCTATGAAGTTCCTTTGTCTTTCATCTGCTTTGGAAAACTGATTTGCTAACCATTCCTTTTGATTTAAGGGGTTCAACCTTTGAACACTTGGAAGATGCAAGTGCTTCCAAAGATGCTTAATGATCATACAACCTTAAGTCAAGTGACTTGCATCCTCCCTTGACACCTTGCAAAGTAGAAAAAATTCATCCTGAGTAACCATTCTTTTAGCAAGGTTACATAGATGGGGCAAGAAGTCCTAAAATAAGCGCCACACATGTATTTTTATTTTTGCTAAGATTTGTAAGTTCCACAAGGAACTATAAAATTTGTTGTAGTCATTTATAGTACTAAGAGTAGCCGGAGCAGTAAAATGTAACCGGGACAAGAGAAGAGTTTTGTAACCGCTTTTAATAGTGTACATCCTTGAAACTTCGTGCCTCCATACCAGAGTGTCATCCAAACTGGAACAAGAAAAAGGGATGTTAAAAATACGATCAAGATAACTACTACCAAGGATGTCAACTATTATCTCCTTTTCCAGGTAAAAGTCTCTTTATCTATCAACTGACTTACTATTGTCCAAGAAGTGTTAATAGATTGAACTGATATTCTCGGGTTTCCATTACCATATAATCTAGGATCATTTCAAACGTTCCCTGAGTCCCCATTCCCAATCCGTCACACCAAGCCTCCCTTCAACAAATCTCTAGCACCATAAATGCTATGCCAAGTAAGAAAAGGATAAGTGCTAACTTTCGAAAACGTAAAGTCAATAAATGGATAATATCAACTTTTAAGAACTTTGGCTAAAAGGCACTTAGGTTTAGAAAATAAACGCCAAGCCTGTTTAGCGAGAAAGGCTTTATTAGTAACAAATCTCTAAAACCCATGCCACCAACAGTTTTAGGCTTCCATAAGGTGAACCATGTGCTCCAATGCACTCCCCTAGCAGATTTAGAATTAGACCACCAAAATTTATTTAAAATGCTTTCCAACTTACGGCATAATAATTTCGGCAACTCAAAACATTGCATGGCGTAAACTATTATTGCTTGAAGAATAGATTTTAAGAACACTTCCTTTCCACCCATAAACAAATAACGTATGCTCCACCCCTCAATTCTCTTTCTAAATTGATCAACATAATCAGCAAAAGCCCATCTCTTCCTTTTGCCAACCATCATAGGCAAACCCAAGTAGTTTTCAGGATTAGAAGCTACACGTACCCCCAAAATTACAGTCATCGAGTCATGAATAGTCTCTTCTCAATTTGTCCCATAGTAAATCAAAGATTTCTCCAAATTTACAAGCTATCCCGAAGCCAACTCATATTTTGAAATAAAGCTTTTAACATAATTGGCTCCCTCCAAAGAGGCATCCCCAAACAGGATGTAATCATCTACAAAAAAATAGGTGATTGATAGCAAATCTTTCTCTTCCAATTTGTGCCCTTTTCATTACACGTCTAGCCTTGGCTTCATTCAACAATGTAAAAAATCCTTTCGCTTATACTAGAAACAGGTAAGGGCTCAGTAGGTCCCTTAGCCTTAACCCTCTCTAAGGTAGAAATCAATCACTGATATTATCATTAATGCCCACTGTGTAGCTAACCGAGCGAACACAATGCATGATAAGAGTTATAACAGCCCGATTTTTACTAGTGTCAAAAATAGTGATTTCGAGATCATAACTCCAACAAGTCGAGTAGTAAATATTATTTATTTAATATTTATGATGTTAATATCATCGTATTAAATTTTGGTTAAAAGATTTTATCATTTACATAGTTAATAGTAAAAAGGATTAAATTGAGAAAGGTGTAAAGGAAGAATTATTTAATTAGAAGGATCAAATAAGATAATTAGCCAATAGCGGTTAAGTGAGTGGATTGTTATGATGTTTAAGTGCTTAAAAGTGAGATTAATTAAGGTTAAAGTGGACTAATTTGGTTAATTATAAAAAAGCTTATAAATTTACAAAAAAGCCATTGTATATATAAGTAAAAATTAAATGAAAGAAAGATGAAAATTCTAATTTTCATCTTCTTCCTCATGGCTAGCTTGGGAAGACTTAGGGTTTCCATTGTTAGACTTTGAGCTTCGATTTGCGTAAGTAAACTTCATTCATTTTTAGTAATTTTTATGTTTTTGAGTCCGTATTAGCTTAATTTAGCTAGCTCAAGGACCAATTTGTAAATCTGTTAAATGTTATAAATCTTGCCATTGTTGAATATGTTTTCTCTTAAAAAAGTTTTTAATGGATTTGTATCCTTGATGATTGAGTTTAATATTTTTGTAAAGTGATTTTTGATGAAATTAGGATTTAAGGACAAAAATGTTAAAATGATGAAATTGGGTGTACTTGATATGAAATAAATGAAATTTAGGGACTTGTGTGAGGACTTGGAACTTTCGGCTGCTAAAGGTTTAGAAAGGAAATGGTTATTTTGCATATTTTGTGTTGAAAGGACTAGATTGAATAAAAGGGAAGTATTAAGGGTAAAATCATAATTTTACCAAAAGGGACTATATTGTGTTAAATGAATTCGTTGTGTGATTTAATGTGAGAAATAGAATGATTTGTGAATGTAGACTACGACCGTACCACGGATCGAGGAAAAGGAAAATTAGCGGAGTAGTCCCTAGAATTCATTCACAACCGCAATCTAGTCCGGTAAGTTCGTATGGTTAAATTCTAGTTTGAATTTCATGTTCTTGTATTGTAAACCATTGTAATGAATTGAAATGATGATCGAAGTTAGAAGACGAGAATAAAGAAAAAAAAAGGCAACGGGCTTTGAGTTGTAAATGATAAGGGTTCGATGACTAAGTGTTATCGTGAGTAAATGAATCCTTTACGGATTATGAGGTCTAATGACTAAATGTCATCATGAGTAAATGAATCCTTTACGGATTATAAGGTCCGATGGCTAAGTGTCATCGTGAGTATATGAATCCTTTATGGATTATAAGGTCCGATGACTAAGTGTCATCGTGAGTAAATGAATCCTTTACAGATTATAAGGTTCGATGGCTAAGTGTCATCATGAGTATATGAATCCTTTACAGATTATGAGGTCTGATGACTAAGTGTCATCGTGAGTAAATGAATCCTTTACGGATTATAAGGTACAATGGCAAAGTGTCATCGTGAGTATATAAATCCTTTACGGATGGTAAGGTTCGATGACTAAGTGTCATCGTGAGTACATGAATTCCTTTACGGATTAAGAGGTCCAACGACTATATGTCACTGTGATATTTAAATGAAGTGAGTCTCATGTGGATTAAGGGTTTGATGACTTTGTGTCATCGTGAGTATCAAATGTGAGTTGAAACTTACCTCGGATGTACATAGTATTCCATTCGGTTAATTAGATTTTTACAACTCTTGAAGTTTGATAAATCTATTTAACTTTATGAACTTACTAAGCCTTAAAGTGCTTACCCGTGGATTTGCTTTTGTTTGTAGATTCAATTTTGCTGTTCGGAGATCGGATCATCTTGAAGCATCACACTATCCCGGAGTCGTTCGGTAGATTGTTACATCACTTGGTTATATGACATGTACTAGGATGATGTCTCTTTTTGCTTGTGTATAATGAGTTTGTGAAAAACCTTGCTATGTTTGATGAAATGTTGAAAGTAAACTTAAGTACCTTGTTTTGACATAAAAATCATGTACTTGTGTTGACTTAAATGCATACTTAAAGTTGTGTATGAATGAAAATTAATGAACCTGTATTTGGTATAAGTCTTGAGATTTTGCATACTTTTTTCGGTAGATCTCATGTATGTTTCGGTAGAAGTACAGGGTAGGAGAGAGGTTGTTCACTGACTTAAGATGTATCGGTAGTTGAATTGTGAGAATCGGTAGTTATATGCATTGATGTATCGGTAGTTTGCATACTTGTATCGGTAGAAGTTGTAGGCTGAGAATTATAGCTCTCTGGAGTTTTTAATATCGGTAGATGCATGACATGTATCGGTAGAAATTATACTTGTATCAGTAGAACTAGCACAGGTACCGGTAGAAATCTGTACCATCTTAGAATTGTTTAATTACAGGGCTACTAATGATACTTGACCTTCAGGTACTGGTAAAAGCCTCCCAAAATGTTGAAAATTCCATTTTTACCTTTGTTGATTTGTGATTATGTTTAAATGACAATTTGTAACATGTGAAGTGAAATATTTTAATAAATAAAATTGTATAATATTACGATAAGATGATTAGTGATAAATGAACAGTAAAAAACACTAGAAATTTTAATCGACGACGATTTTCAGATTTTTAGTGTTACATTTAGTGGTATCAGAGCTTACGATTTAACTATTTCTTGGACTAAATTGGTCGTGTTTGATGATTTCGAAGTACATGCCATATGAACATGTGATAGTGTGATATGGACGAATCTGATCTAACTATGATTTTTACAGATAAATACAGGATGCCTAACTCTGAAAAAAGATGAAACTAATGAGGTAAACAACAATGTTCCGACTAATGACTCTGAGGCTAGTTATAATGCATCAATATTATTGATGAAAGAAAATAAAGCAAAGAATATGTTCTTCGGTTTAATGGGATAGTAATTCACATAATTCATGAGAAATAATCCGATGGCACCACCCCTTACGCCTCTTATCACACAACCAGGTACCCAACTGCTAGCACCACTAGAAAGGCCTTCACCACCTCTAGTGGTAGAATCGAGGCGTCGTATCCTTACAGATAGGGTTTGGAAATACAGAGCTGAAATTTTTGAGGCAGTGTAGAAGACGATCCTTCCAGAGCTGAATACTGATTGGAAAATACGCTGAGAGTCTTGAGTGAGATGGCTTACCCTGCTGAAGACTATGTAAGGTGTGTCGCGTCACTATTGAAAGACGAAGCTTACCACTAGTGGGCTATGATCGCGGCTATAATGCCTGAAAATGAAGTTACTTGAGATTTCTTTCAAACAAAATTTAAGAAGAAATAAGCCAGCAAGCGATACCTGGATAGAAAGAAGAAGGAATTTTTAGAATTAAGACAGGGAAATAAAACAGTGGTGGATTACGAACGAAATTTTGTGCAGCTTAGCAAGTATGCCAGAGAAGTGGTACCAACCAATGAAGCTAAGTGTGTCCGTTTCGAAGAGGGGCTAAACGACGAAATTAGAATGATAGTGGGTTGTTCTGAAATTCGACCGCTGGTAGTACTAGTGGACAGAGCTCAGAAGGTGGAAGAAATCTAAAATAGCAAGAGACAAAGGGAAAGTAGGTTTTAAGAATCTAGAAAGAAAAACATTGTCAGGACTTTCTCTATGCCACCACCGAAGAGATTCAGAGAAGAAGCTAGTCGGAGCCCAATTTCTTCAGGATTTTTGAGTAGAAGTAAGTCGAGACCCTTGGAATCGAAATTCCAGAACAGACCCGCAGACAGTGTAGCTAGCGTTCATAATATACCTAACCTGATATGTGGATATTGTCAGAGGACCCATGCAGGTGAATGTCTCAAGATGAAAGGGACATGTTATCGATGCGGAAGTGCAAATCACTTTTTGAGGAACTACTCAATGAGGTTTGAAGCAAAGGAGGAACAGAGTGTAAAACCTCCTGCTACATCACAAAAGAGTATACGCCCGGGACAGAGTAACGATACAGGTGGAAACCGTGGAGATAACAAGGATATTGTAGCTAGATCTGAGGCTCAAGCACCTGTACGGACTTATGCCATCCGAGCCCGAGAAGAGGATACTGCTCCTGATGTTGTGACTAATATATTCTATCCCTATAATGATATTGTGTGTGCACTGATTTACTCGGGTCCACTCATTCATATATTTGTACTGCATTAGCTACTAAAAAGAAATTGTATGTTGAGTCGATTGAGTTTGACGTACAAGTCACAAACCCATTAGGTAAAAGTGTCATTGTTAATTTGCTATGTTGTAAATGTCCACTGAGAATTCGGGGCTGTAAGTTCCCTACTAATTTGATGTTATTACCATTTACCGAGTTTGATGTAATTCTAGGTATGGACTAGTTAACTGAGCATGATGCAATAGTTAATTGTAAACGAAGACGGATTGACTTGAAACGGCCAACAGGGGAAGTAATCATAGTTGAGTCTGGGAAGTTAAACAGTGGCACCAGAATAATCTCGTCTTTATTAGCACAGAAGATGGTTCGTAAAGGTTGTGAAGCATTTTTAGCTTATATACTTGATACTCGGAGTACCGGAATAGAGTTAGAACAAGTGTCGATTATCAAGGAATTTATAGATGTGTTTCCAGAGGAGTTATCGGGTTTACCGTCGGTCAGAGAAGTAGAGTTTGGCATTGATTTAGTACTTGGAATCGCACCGATTTCGATTCCACCGTACAGGATGACACCCACTGAATTGAATGAGTTAAAGACACAATTACAAGAGTTGTTGGACAGAGACTTTATTCGATCGAGCATGTCGCCTTGGGGCGCACCAGTATTGTTTGTGAAAAAGAAAGATGGATCAATGAGAATGTGTATAGACTACATACAACTAAATAAGGTAACAATCAAGAATAAATACTCGTTGCCTCGTATTGATGAGTTGTTTGATCAATTGAGAGGTGCGATCGTCTTTTCTAAAATAGATCTCCGATTGGGTTATTATCAGATACGAGTAAAAGACGCTGATGTGAAGAAGACAGCATTCAAAACTCGATAAGGGCATTATGAGTTTTTAGTAATGTTGTTTAGGTTAACTAACACTCCGGCAGCATTTATGAATTTGATGAACCGGGTTTTTAAACCTCAGTTGGACAGATTTGTAGTGGAGTTCAATGATGATATATTGATTTATTCCAAGTCAAAGATAGCATGTGTAACATTTGAGGGAAGTTTTGTAAATAATGCGAGAAAAGCAATTGTATGCAAAGTTCAGCAAGTGCAAGTTCTAGCTCCGGAAAGTGGGATTTTTGGGTCATGTGGTATCATCGGAGGGAATTCGGATTGATCCAAGTAAAGTGTCGGTTATTCTTGATTGGAAGGTACTTAAGAATGTTTTCGAGGTACGTAATTTTCTGGGATTAGTAGGTTGTTATCGTCGACTCGTGAGAAATTTCTCTATTGTAGCCCTGCCGATGATAAAATTGCTATAGAAGAATATTCAGTTTGTGTGGTCAGAAAAGTGTCAGCAAAGTTTTGATCAATTGAAGAAATTTTTGACAGAAGCTCCAGTTTTGACACAACCTAAAATGGGTAAAGAGTTTGTCATATATAGTGATGCATCTCTAAATAGCCTGGGTTGTGTATCGATGCAAACAGGACAGGTAATAGCTTATGCCTCTCGACAATTAAAACTGCATGAACGGAACTATTCGACCGACGACTTGGAGTTAGTTGCCATTGTGTTTGCTTTAAAAATCTAGCAACATTATTTATACAGGGAGAAGTGTTACATATTCACAGATCATAAAAGTTTAAGGTATCTGATGACTCAGAAGGAAATAAATTTGAGGCAACGTTGGTGGTTGGAATTATTGAAAGACTATGATTTGGTAATTGAATACTATCTAGGAAAGGCTAATGTTGTTGTTGATACTTTGAGTCGAAAATCATTATTTTCTTTGAGAGAAATAATGCTCATTTGTCACTTGAGGGTGATGGTTCTGTTACAGCAGAACTTCGGACGAAACCGTTATTCTTATAGAGGATACAAGAATTGCAAAAAGATGACTCAAAGCTTAAGGATAAGAGGGAACAGATGCAGAATGATGCAACTACTTAATTTACTACAGATAATGATGTTATGTTGTACTTCCGTGGCAGAGTATGCATTCCTGATAATTCTGACTTAAGACAATACATTCTGTCAGAGGCTCATAGCAGTACTTACTCCATTCATCCGGGCAGAGTGAAAATGTATAACAACCTGAAGAAGATGTATTGGTGGTAGGATATGAAACAAAAAGTCTCAGAGTTTGTGACTAGATGTTTGGTGTGTCAGCAAGTAAAAGCTGAACACCAGGTACTGTATGGACTGTTACAACCTATTACCATTCCCGAGTGAAAATGGGAACGGGTCACTATAGTTTTTGTTACAGGATTACCTGTGACACCGAAGAAGAATTACTCGATCTAGGTTATAATGGACAGATTGACAAAATCGGCTCACTTTATACCTATTCGAGTGGATTTTCCACTAAATAAGTTGGTTGAATTGTATGTATCTGAGATAGTACAACTACATGGAGTACCGGCATCTATTATCTCTTATAGAGACCCGCATTTCACCTCAAGGTTTTAAGGTAAGTTACATGAAGCTTTGTGAACCAGACTGAATTTCAGTACTGTATATCATTCGCAGACGGATGGTCAATCAGAATGGGTGATACAGATCCTTGAAGATATGCTACGGTGCTGTATACTTGAGTTTGAGAGTAGTTGGGAAAGGTATCTACCATTGGTAGACTTTGCATATAACAACAATTATCAGACTAGCATCAAAATGGCCCCGTTCGAAGCATTATACGGTAGGAAATGCAAAACTTCTTTGTATTGGTCAGAATTGAGTAAAAACAAGTTAATTGGCATCGACTTGATTCATGAGACCGAAGACAAAGTACGGGTGATCCACGATTGTTTGAAACCAGTATCTGACTGACAGAAGTCTTATGCAGATCTTAAAAGGAAAGATATAAAATTTACAGTCAGAGACCGAGCTTCTTGAGAGTTTCACCTTGGAAGAAAGTGCTAAGGTTTGGCAAAAAAAGAAAGTTGAGTCCACAGTTTATTGGGCCGTATGAGATCATTGAACGGGTTGATCCTGTGGGTACCGATAGAATCCTCCCAAAATGTTAGAAATGCCATTTTTACCCTTGTTGATTTGTGGTTATGTTTAAATGACGATGTGTAACATGAGAAGTGAAATATTTTAATAAATAAAGTTGTATAATATTACGATAAGATGATTAGTGATAAATGAACAGTAAAGACACCGAAAATCCTAACCAATGATGGTGTTCGGATTTTGGGTGTTACAAGAGTGATCCAATTAAGATGGAACTTCAATTTGATCATCATTCCTGCCAAGAAATCTCACTCCACCCGATCATACGCTTTACTCATATTGAGTATAAGTGCAAAGTTCTCTTTCTTGCCTTTCTTCTTCATTTTAAGAGAGTGGAAAACCTCATAAGCTGTAAGCACATTATCAAAATTATGGCGGCCCGGAATGAATGCACCTTGAGCTTCGTCAATACAACCCTCTAAAAGACCACTCATGCACCTAACAAGGATTTTGGCAATAATTTTATAAATAACATTGCACAAATTGATAGGCCTAAATTATGAAATATTTTTTGGTTTATCAACTTTAGGAATTAAGACAATGTGAGTTTTATTAATTTCATCCATAAAAAGTTCACCATTTAAATGAAAGGAAATAATTAAAGATTTGGAGGCCAATAATATGCCAATACCTTTGATAGAAAAGGGCTAGGAATCCGTCCAGTCCTAGAGCTTTCAAAGATGCCATCAATCGCACAGCTTTCCAAACCTATTTTTTCGTAAACGACTGAAGTAGCTCTTCGTTCATAGGAGTGATACGCTCCTCAACCATCTCAAAAAGCCATTCATCCTCTACAGCTTCTGACGCAATAAATAGACTCTGAAAATGATCGACTGCAATTTTAATAATCCCATCTCTATCGGATATCCACTCATCATTTTGATTCTGAATCCCAGTAACCTTGTTTCGGGAACGACGACTAGCTGTAACTTTATGGAAAAAGCTAGTGTTCTGATTACCATTTTGAAACAAATTAATACGAGTACGTTACGAGTACGTTGTTCTTAGTAGAGCTTTTCTTTGTTAGCTTCAAAATTCAAACCCAACTACACAATAGTCATCTCCACCAGAATATCATCTATCGGATCACAGTCAGTAAGTTCATTTAGTCGATTTTCCAGGTCTTTCTTATTCTCGTAGGCCTTTAGATGACCCCTCGATTGAAGTTTCTTACCCAACTTTTTAAATTTTGCTGGAATGTTGTCATTGGTAGTAACCCACATATTCTTAAGATCTTCTTCAAACGAACTATCAAGGCACCATGTAGCCTCAAAACAGAACCATTTCCTTGCTTTTCAACTATCATTCAATTGTTTCCGATAGGAGTCCAACAAAATCGAGTAGTGATTTGAAAATGCGTAATTTAAATGCTCTACAACACAATCAGGGAACATGTCTTGCCATTCTAGACTAGTAACCGTCTAATCAATTCTTTCCCGTTTATTGGTTGCCAAAAATCTTCCACGCTCTCAAGTGTACCACCTGCCAATGAAGCCTAAATTATTCAATCCACAATCAATCAATGCATCGCGAAACCCACCATCTGACGTTCCGATCGGAGTCTCCTACCCTTTTTTTCAAACGAGCTAGTAATCTTATTTAAATCCCCTATCACTATCCATGGGCCCGTTTGTTCATGAGCCAACCTTTGAAGCAAGTCCTAAAACGCACCTCGTTGACATTCATCAAGATTTCCATAAAAGCCCGTGAGCCTCCAAGTAACCCCGCACTATTGTGGACATCTACATCAATGTAGTAATGGGAATAGCTTCTAAGACTTATCAAAGAGTTACCTATCCAGCATAACGATAGGCCCCTTTTGTACCAAAAGCACTGACATCAATACCATTAGGAAATGCACATTTCAATTGAATCGCTTTCATCTTCCTCGAGCAAACTTTTGTTTTCATAAGAAATAAAATTTGGGGATTCAAGGCTCTTATCTTGTTACAAAGTCTATTAACAGTCTGTGGTTTCCCTATCCCACGAACATTTTAACTAAATAGCCTCATTGCGTTCGGCTGCTCCACCTTGTTGAGCTAGTTGATTGGATTTGGGTACTCTCATCCCCAACAGATGCAGAACTGACAAAAACATCCACTATTATATGCTATCATTTCTTACCTTCCACGGTTTCAAGAGGGTTATTTTCAGATTTTAGAATTAATTCCATAGATCAAGAGTCAACAACAGATTCCACAATTCCTCTTGTTTCCAAAAAATAAGCATTATCAATTCCTTGATTCAAGAGATCTTTCTCATATCCCAATGGCAAAAAATTAAGATTAAGATAAGATTTCACAAATATCCCTCCTCCAAGACTGCCCAAAATCACTCCCAATCCTAGATTTACGTCCCCTAGATCTGCTTTCCTTTTCAATCTGTTTGCTGATTGAACCAAAAACTTCATGCAACCACTTGCTTGTGGAGACATTTCGATGTCTCAGTGCAGCCATCAAAGATATATCCAAGCCAAATGAAATTTTCGAGGAGTCTATTTTAATCCTAATCGAACAAAAGCTTTCACTGTGCCAAGTCTTCCACAAATAAAATATAATAAACTTAATTTCTCGTATTGGAAACTGGTATAAACTACCCTGTCCTTCCCAATCAATTTTTCTTTTTTCGTTTTAAAGGTGTTGTCACATCCAATCGCACTTTGATACGCATATATTTTTGAAGACACATCGTTGGAATGGTAGTCTCATACTCCACAAATTGACCCCAAAATCCTTCAAACTATTTTGCCATAACCTCAATCATCAATCTTGATGGCAGATTATGTACCTGTATCCAAAATTCAGAAAAAACTAACTCCACAGAGAATGGATCCTCACCAGATTGTATTTTACTTAAAATGAGAATATAGTTATTAGAGAACCAAGAAGTGCCAGATATCACTCTGTTAACATCAACATCAAAAAAAATCAAAATAGGAACCTCTTCTCCCCAAGATCCGAGATCGACACCCCCTATAGGATGCCATAGGTCGGCTATGGTATTCCGTAAAGAAGGAAAATGGATAGCATTATCAGTTAAACATCGTCCCACTAAACAGTACTGATATTCTTTATCCAACACCAAATCATCCTCACAGAAAGCATCTTCTTCCTCATCTGCCAAATGAAAATTTGCCATCTCGTCTTCCATTGATAAAAGACAAAAAGTAACTAAACAAAACAGGACAAAGAAACTGCAAAACTCGTGTCAAAAGACAAACATAAACCTCATGTCAAAAGACAAACATCTCTTATCCAACTTTTGAATCATTGGCTTTACTTGAGTTTAGCATTTTTAAATTGGATCAGACTTGAGCAAAATTGTAGGTCCATTTTTTTGAGCTAAGCTAAGCCTTGGCTCTAGAAAATAGGTTTAAAATTTTACATCGATCGTACCCGAACCTAACCTGGTCCATGATCAGATCTAAAATATATATATATATAATATTTTATAAAATATTTTCAAATAAAATATATATTATTAAAGTTTTATTATATACACATATAATATGTATATATAATGGAAAAGAAAGAAAGAATATGATATCAAATTATATAGGTGTCTATATTTTAACGGACACAACTATTCATAAACCTTCTAAAGGAAAGGTAGTGTCATTTCAAAGAGACACATAGGTACGTCTTGATACTCTATATATAAACACAATAATCAAAATTGAAATTGAATTGAGTTAATCAATTTCGAGTGAATATTTCTTTATTTTCTTTTTAGTGTTCTCTGAATTCATTCTGATTTGTTGGAATAATTCAAGTGCAATCACATTGTTCTAACCCGAAATAAAGACATTGCACCCCAGAGATAGTGTTTCTTGATTGTTCTACATGACACAGGATGTTGCATAATGAGAACAGTGTTTCTTGATTGTCTTGAACGATAAGGGAGAAATAAACTATTCTTAAGATAGTTTCTAGAAAATACTTTGCCTTTATAACTTTATTATTTTTTACAATTTTTGGATTGAGTCAAATTTTTTATACAACAAAATATATGTCTGAGCAATGACAACGTAAAATTAGATCAATATAAAGCAAAATGGACAAAGAGTTTGATAAAACCAAAAAGAATCCAAATAAAACTCACCATACATAATATACACACATAATGAAACTAAAAACTCACACATTAGAACTCAATAAGTGGCTCCAATGGGAAAGAAGATGATGTTCATCCTAGGAGACTCGGTTTTGAGCATCTGTGTGTGTAAGGTGTATGCGCGTTGTCAAAGGGTTAAAAAAGTATGAACAGATACTACCATGTAATCACACCAATATATTAAAAAAACTCACACATTAAATTATGAATGATAAAACTCGAATCTAAATATTCAAAAACAGAGAACCTCAATTTTTAACTACCGATGTGAATGCGAAAATATGGATAAGTTAGAGGAGAACGTGAGATGTTTGATACCTGAAACTTGCCCCTTTGTCTGTTGTGGTCAATAAAGAAAATCATTAGTGTTCCAAATTGTTGAAACCCAATTTGGTGGTCAAGGTATGCAAAGGTGATTGCACTCTACTCCCCATCCATCATTTTGTCGTTGAAATTTCATTTGTGTTCTTACATTCTTTAGGTTTGTTGAACCAATGTTCAGTCTCTTTGTATAATAGAAATTGTAAACACCCTGGAAATTAAGGGAAATTATTATTTTCTACTAATTAAAGATAGAAATATCGAATTGAATTAATCAAAATTTATTGTTTGAGTAATTCAATAATAAAAATATAATTAAAATCATCTTAAGTTAATAAAATCGAAGTTAAACCATTAAATAAATTATTGAAAATTTTCGTTTTATTTAAATAAAATTTTATATTTTTTACATCCAAAATACCCTTAAACTTTAATTGATACCCTAATATTTGATTTTGTACCTAAGCAAAATCTTATTATAAATCAATATTTTATGTGAAATAAAGGGTAATTTATATACAAATCATAGACTTATTTGAGTAAAAAAAAAGCTTTTTTAACAAAAAGTAAACTAATTCAGGAAAAAAATAATAGTTTACCCTAAAATTTTAGAGTAAAGATGCTCAAGATTGGATTGGGTTAGGGTCGGAACTAAGTATAATATTAACATATTTTATATTTGTCCAAGTTCGGCTTGACTCGAAATATGGACCTAAATTTTGGTCAAATCTATCCATATTTTCAAAAGACTAATCGAAACTCATTTTAGGTTCTCCCATAATATTTTTAATTTTTAAAAATATTACATTATTTTAATTTAACATTTAACAATTTAATATTTTTATTTATTGAAATTTTTTTGGTGAATTACAATAACAAGGTAAAACCCGAACAACTAACGCAACTAGCGCGACTCGAACCTAGGTCACACTTGGGGTGGTGAACACCCTTGACCATCATGTCATCATATGGGTTATATTTATTGAAATTTTTTATATAGTCATTTAAAATTATTTTATTGTTTACATTAAAATAGTATTATATATTTAGTATAAGTTTATTTTTTTAATATGTAATAAATTACATAATGTAAATTATTATAAACTTTAAAATGAATCAAGCTAGATCGAACTATTTTAAACGAAATTTCTTTTTTGCCCAAATCTATTTTTTCAACCTAATAATTTTTCTAAACACTCTCAAACTTTAAATAAACCTTCAAGCCTCAACAGCTAACTTAACGCATTAACAATTCTATTTTACAAAAATCCATACATTATATATAAAAGGTAGTCTACAAACATTCATTCAAAAAAAACTTTTTTAAAACAATGGTATAATTTCAGTTTTACTCCCTTGAGTATGTTTAAATTTTATATGCTTATATATGAAACGACATTGCTGGTACATGGCACACACCCACCTTGTTTTTTTTTTTAATAAAATTGGTTAATTTGCAATTTTGATCCTTCTAATATGCCAAAATTTAAAATTTAATTCTTGTACTTTAATTTTTAATCTAATTTGGTCTCTATATTTTTATAATTTTATTAATTAGTTATATAGTTAACTTTTCAATTAAAATGTTACGTAATTATATATAATTTAAAAGCGGGCTTTTAAATAAAAAAAAAATAGAGCGATTAAATTCTTGCAAATAAAAGTAGGAGGACTAAATTGTAGACGTATAAAGTGTAAAAACTTCGAGTCATGATTGTTTGAATCAGACTACCAAGCAAACCAAGAACCAATTGAGATATCGATCCAAAAAGAGGCATTAGACTGGTTGATCTATGAATCAGTACAGACCGTTTAAATCAGGTTAAAAAATTAATTGAATTAATTTTTTTATGATTTTTTTAATCCAATCATAGAATATATTTTAATTTTTAAATTTTTACTTTATAATTTGATACAAATAAATAATCAATCGAGCACGTAACGTGAATTGAGCATTGTGATTCTAATGATACGATGGATGGATGGTAAGATTGTAAAAGATAGAGTTTGACGGTATCCGTTATCAATTTGAGATAAATTAAAAAAGGAAACTTGTTTATTGTAATTTGGTACATTTAGTTAAAAGTGATAAATAATGAGATGAAATTATTACAACGTGAAGAAAAGATGATTAATAAATAAGAGTGATGGAAAAAGGAAAAATTGTATATGCGATTAGAGGTTATCATAGATTGGGTTGGGCCTCAACTGAATTTTAGGCTCGTTTTTTAAGTTTGGATTTGGTTCGGCCCAAAAAATAGACTTAAAATTTTATCCAAATTTAACTCGGATAAAAATGTTAAAACTCAAGTTCGGCTCGACTTGCCTGAATTAATTTTTTATATTATTATTTTATATAAAAATAAATTTAAAAAATATAATACATCAAATACACTAAAAATATTAAAATAAATGTTTCCTAACAAATTGAAAATAAATTAAAAATTTTATTTATACTTAAATAACACTAAGATAAATGCAACTTAGCAAATACCTCTAAAATAATAACAAAATTAACAATAAAATAAGAGTTATACAATATCCTAACAATAACAATCAAATAACATCAATCTAATAGTATCAATCTAATAGTGAAACGACACCAAAACAATGACAAAACAATAGTAAAAATATTGAAAACAACAATAGGGTTTTTTTTTTGCAAATTCGAGCCGAGCTTAGGTCAAAAAAGTTTACTCGAGACTTAGCCCATTTAGAAAACATGCTTCATTTTTTTGTTGAAACTCATTTTTCGAACTTATATTTTTGCTTTAACCCTTCTACTTTTCAGATGAACCTTCAGGTCGAGCCGAGTGATCCAACTCATGATCAAATCTATATGCGACACAAATAAATGTGTATATGTTTCAGTTCTCAAGACACGACCTTAGTTTTTTTACTCGTACAATTGTACACATCAATTAAATCACTTTTAATTTAATTATTTTTTAAAATTTCTTAAAAATATTATATCATTTCACAAATAATAATAATAATAAATTAAAACACAATAATACATATCTCTAATTTTAAAATCTTGATAGTTGATATTAAAACGATTTTAATTTAAGAGAAATTAATTTTTTATAGAAGCAAAAAAAAACAACTTAAAATAAAACAGGACACCAAATATTAAAAACGTACAAAATATTTAAAAAAATAGTCACTAAAAATAAGACATCCATTTATAATGTAAAAGAAGAAAATATACCTATATAATGTAAATTATATTAATTTCAAAAATAGATGAAAATATCATTTATTGTGATTAACAATTAATCTTAAATTTTTTACATAAGTGAACAATTACATTACGATGGAAGAAGAAATTTTTTTTACAAAAGAATCCAACCTTAAATTTCAAGCCAATCAATTTAAAATCCACACAAATTAATAAGCAAATCGTAATTATTACTTTTTTTTCTATTGTAAAGCGTCAAATTAAATTACAAAAAAAATTGTTTTTCTTAACATGCGATGAAATTTGAATTTTACTTGTAAAATTAAAATTACAAGTCATCCTAAAATAACGTTGTTCTTATTTTGGTCACGCTAAATTTTTTTTGTAAATTTAATTACTCTAACTAAGATAATTGCTCGAATTGATCACTATTATTAAATTTTTCATTAATCTACTAACGGATTGGCAACATGGCATTTTTTTTAACTTTTGACCAAAGCTAGGGACCTCTCTATAATTAGTCCAAAAAACTTTATTTGGTTTATTTGCAACATGAAGATTTCAATGGTGGCATCATCAACATTTGAATCCTCTTTAAAGAGAGATGTCGAAACGTTTTTGAAACGAAGTTTTGAAAAATATTTTAAAATTTGGAAAAATGGGAGTCGCCACCAATCTTTTATTTGGTGTGATTGGAACACCACAAAACGTTTACAAAGCCGTTTTGAAAAATATGTAGGTCTTCGAAATCCAGAAAACGAGTTCGGGAGTCGGTTACTCATGAGGAAGGATTAGCACCCTCATACGCCCAAAATTGGTACCACTTGATTACTTTCGGGTCTTGTTTTGTGAAAACGTTGAAAACTCGAGTAAAGTTTAAAATACCATCTTTGTCTTTAGAAAAACTTTGCAAATTTCAAGGGAAGCCTTTTTGAGAAAACCCGTCCCTATGTTTCAAATCCCTATGAGAACTGGAAATCGTGTCCAACACGTTAGGGCACTATGTTCTCAGAGTTTCAAAATTGAAGGACATTTTGAAAGATTTTGAAGAGGATATCCGATTTGCATGAATTACGAAAATCACACCCCGCACGTTAGGGCACGATTTCTCGAAGCTTTCACGCGAAAAGGACATTGCCTCGGTTTTTTTAAGATAATTCATTTGTATATATGTAATTGAAAACTTGAAATCTCGTATTAAGCTTAAAATACGATCCTCGGACACGAGTTAAAGGATTTGAAGATAGAATACCCGTTTGCTTCGATTTTCGCGAAGAATTGAAGTCGTGACCAACACGTTAGGACACGACGTTCTCGGAATCACGAAGTTAACAGGCATTAAAAAACTTTGCAAAAGGATATTCGATTCGTGTGAGTTATATGAAAAAATCACACCCGACACGTTGGGGCATGATTTTCTCGAAGTTTCCACATGAAGAAAACATTGCCTTGGTTTTAAAATAATTTTGAAAATGAATGTGTAATTTTTAAATACGAATGAACAGTTAATAAGAGAGATTAAATAACACGAAGTAAGATGATATGTAGATAAATAGTATGCAAAAATATAAAACACAAGTGCATAATATTAAAAAAATGCAAATTTTGATGAGGAAACAAAATGATGCAATTTGGAGTTGAAAATGAGACTTTGGATGCCCGGGGGTAAAATGGTAATTTCAGACTTTCAGGGACAAAATGGTAGTTTTGGGAAAATTTGGAGTTAAAAATGACATTTTAGATATCCAAGGGTAAAATGGTAATTTTTAGAAAAATCGGGATCAAAAATGGAATTTTTGGACATTTAGGGGTAAAATGGTAATTTTTGAAAGTTTTGAGGTCAAAAATGGAGTTTTTGGATGTTTGAGGGTAAAATGTAATTTTTGGAAGTTTTGGGGTTAAAAATGGAATTTTTGGAAGTTCAGGGGTAAAAATATCAATTTTGGAAGTTTTAGGGTCAAAAATGGAATTTTTAGAAGTTTGAGGGCAAAAATGTAATTTTGGAGAAGTTTGAGGGTTAAAATATGATTTTTGGATAGTTTAGGGACCTTCAGAGCAATAAAACTAAAAATAGGTGACACGTGGCAGCCCCACAGGCATTTTGAAGTCAAAGGACTAAATTAAAAAGTAATGAAAATTACTGGGCCAATTTAAAAAAATTTAAAAGTATAAAAAGGACTAAATTGAAACAATCAAAAAAATGGAAGGACCGATTACATAAATAGCCCATTTTTTAAAAACAAGCTGATCCTGAGTAGGTCGGATCGGATTTCGGGTCGAACCAATTGGTATAGCAAAACGGCGTCGTTTTGAGGCATTTTGGCCATATCCAAAACGGCGCCGTTTTGGAGGCCTTTAAAAGCAAACTTAAACTCTCTTTTTTTAATTTTTTCTTTTCTTTCTACAAAAATAGCCCAAAAACTCTCTCAAGGCCCCCCTTTTTCTCTTGGCTGGCCGGTGCACCACCGACAGTCTACCGCTCATGGCTGCCACGCATCTACGGGTTCACCGCCCGATCGTCGCGCATGAGCAGCAAGTACCCGTCCATCGTCCTTCGACCACCGTCGTCCCCGCGCGTAGGGCACCGCGCGCGTCTCTGGCCACCACTCCACGCGCCGTTGCCGCCTTACCGTCCATGCACCGGCCTCCACGCGCCGTCCGACCAGGTAAAACTTCCCCTTTCTTTCATTCCTTTTCATCATTTTTTTTAAAAAAAAAACATCTATTTTGAAGAAATTTATACAGATCGAGTTTTGTATGTCCAAAATCCATGCTTTGATTCCTTATTTTCATTTAGTTTTAGGTCTGTTCGTTGATATTTTTTCTTAAAAATCATGTTTATAATCTTTGGTTCTTTTCCTTTTTTGCAGATTTGCGCACGACGAGGCAGTGACAACGTTCTGCGGAGACTCCGGCGTGAAGCACCGACGACGGTGGTACCAAACAGGGGGAAAGCTATTAACTTTTCGATTTCTTTATTTTAATATATTAGTATATTCATTATTAAATATATTTATTATAATCATTATTATTAAAAAAAACCACCGTTATTAATGCCCTTCATTTAATGCCTTTTTAAAAAAACAAAATGAAAATACATATATACTAAATAATAACAGTTAGACGTTTAATGCATGATTAATGTGTATTTGGGAAACTGATGGGATTAGTATTGTGAGTCATGAATGATAACGCACATGCAATGCAGTTGTACTTGGACATTCGGTGTTTGAGAATTTTGAGATTGACTCTGTTGGCTATTAACTGTGCTATCCCGAATGCTCGTTTTTCTCTATTGATTTCTTAAAATTCTCTTTGTATTGATTTTTTTTATAAACCAAAAAGGGTCCTCATTACAGATTTCCATTTAGGTTTTATAACCATATTTACAATGATCTTATTTTGCCTGTTTGCCATTAAATTGCCGTCCATTCTTTTTTGTAGGTTGTGGCAGTGGTTGCCATGGCAGATGCAAGTTGAAGTCCAAGTTGCTGGTAGTCGATGGTTGACAATAGTGATGAGGGTGCAGATGCTGACGGGGCAGCATATTAGTGGCTGGAGTGGAGGTGGTTGTACAAGCAACAGATTGGGTCTTCTGTTTAGGTTGACTTGTAATGGGTCATTATTTAGGTCGGTTGAAATTTGGGCCCAATTTGGGTTTGCATTTGTAATTGGGCTTTTAAGTGTAATTGGACATTCATCGGGCCCAATTGGGCTGGACATTCAAATTTATAATAGTTTTAAATTTAAATATAAATTAAATTTAAATTTAAGATAAATTTAAATTTAAAATAAATTTAATCTTAAAATAAATTTAAAATGGGTTGAGTTTTAGCCCGGTCAAAATTGGGCTTCAACAAGAGAGAATCTAACAAAGGTGACGACAAACCATGACCATGACCCCACCTACCAGCATAACACCATCAACCACCCTACTGTCACCGACTACCCAGCCATTTAACCTTAACCTGGTTGTGATAGTTGGTGATGATAAGGTGATTAATGGTGTTATGTTGGTAGGTAAGGGGTCATGGTTCGTCATCGTTGCCTTCGTTAGATTCCTCCTTCTTAAAGAGGATTCAAATGTTGATAATGTCACAATTGGAATCTTCATGTTGGAAATAAACCAAAAAAAAGTGTTTTGGATTAATTATAAAAAGGTCCCTAACTTTAGTAAAAAATCCAAAAAATGTCACGTCAATAATTCGTTAATGAATTAACAAATTTGTTAACAACAATGACCAATTCAAGCAATTATCACAATTAGATTGACTAAATTGACAAAAAAAATATTAGAGTGACCAAAATAAAAAACAATACTATTTTAGAATGACCTATGATGTAATTTGCCCTATAATTTATCATAGATAATGTATCAAATACTATCCTATTAATTATTATTATATTATTACTATTATTATTTCCACATTCCATCGGCTATTATTTATCTATTTTTTTCTTTTTGGACTTATTTTGTTGCTTGATAGAGGAGGAAACAAATAAGTCCTAATTTTTTTATTTAGTCCATAAATAAGGAGGTGAAAGAATGAATGAAGATAGGGAGGGGTTAAATCTGGTTAGGTGTGTGGGGTCTGATTTATAAGACCCAATGTAACATCCAGGATGGTACCAACATTTCATCATCATCATCATACTCTACATTTTCAATTTAGGTATGCTTCTTTTTTCTTTTATCTCTCTTACTCTTAAGAACCCTACCTTACCATTCGCTTCAAATCAAATATAATGACAAATGTTTTTAATTAAGATCTTTTATATTTATATAAATTAATTATCTTTATTACTGATTCAATCAATCAAATCGAAAACCGCTCAAAATATCAATTTGAAAAAAAGCAAAAAATTAAATCATACAAACTAATCGAATCGATAATTGATGATTTAATCAATTCAACTAACCATCCAATCAACCGGTACATTGATCCAAAAAAAGAGTTTGAACAACGTAACTCACAAACCAATACAAACCAGACAAAAAAAAAACAATTGAATCGAATTTTTCTTTTTAAATGTTTCATATTTTTTAAAATTTTTATTAATTTATATAATCAAACCGAACCAACCAAGTGAACCAGTAAACCAAAAACCAATGGCCTAACTGGTCTAACCTCCGATCTAGTTACAAAAGTATTGTGGTTAACCAAGTGTGTGTTTTGGTCTAACCTTTTATGAAACTGTGGGCCTAAACGCTTAGGCTCATTCTTTATCAAGAACGCTAGCTCACTAAGGCATTTGCCCAATACTACTTCAAAAGTTATCAATAGTCAATCACTACCCATTACTCAGCAATTGTATTTACCCCCATAAATTATGATAACGCTCAATATAGACAATCAAAACCTAATTCAAACCATAATATTCCATTTTATTTTTTATTGAATTTCCGATTCAAATAAAAATAAAATTTGCCTGAAAAGAAGTAAAAACAATCAAGAATACATTTTGTGCTAAGTAAAAGATGCTAGAAAATCTTAATGAGTAAGACAGGCTCTCAAATAGATTTCCAAGATGATGAGAAATGTTAGCAAAAACTTAGGATCATTTAGGGTGAAAATAGATAGACAAAAACATGGAAGTTATACCAGTGGATCTGGACCATGGGTCTATAAATAGTGTTTCATCTATTGCTTAAAGCTTATCACCTACCAAGCTCCTTAAAACTTCAGAAGATTTTGCATTTAGGGACAAGACTACAATAGCAAAAGCCCTCTCCAGCAATTACAATCAGATAGTTATTTCCATGTTTACATAGGATGACTTGAAGAAAAAGAAAATAGAACCTTTTTTTTTTGGTATAACAAATGTATCTTCCATATCTGTTTTACGGTCCATGAAGACTAATTCTTTCGGAGTTCATGGCTGCCCCACCCAACAATGTCATCTCCAAAGTTTGAACCTAAGTTCTTCCATTAGGAGTGCAATGTGCTTTATCATTGCACCCAACATTTGTTGGTAAAAAAGATATAGAACTTTTAGGAATACAAGAACTAAACTCATTGACCTCATAAGTAACAAGTTTCATGCCTAAAGCCCCACTAAATATATTTATAATCAACCACATCCTACTCTCCAGCCCTCCAGATACCTTATGTTATCAAATGTCCTTCATTACTTGCCCTTATGTAAGGCCAATACCAATAGCAGCTCTACCTAGTTCATCTCATCTACAACTTAAGCCAACAAGCAACGTTACTACATTCTAGTTGCCTATTTTGCAAAGCTACTTCAAGTACCAAGAGAAAATATAGCTAAGAAAAACTCAGCACATGTCCCTAGCACCTAACCTGTAAAATAACTCAATTCTTGCCACACTAGACGAAACCACCTCGGTTAAAAAAAGATTCAGCCATAATATTAGCTTCAGGCCCTGAATTATGATGTCAATAACATTTAGTTTATAGAGAATTTAGCTGCATATTCAACAGCATGGAATCAATCCATCAGTACACTTAATAAGAACAGAAGATTGCTAAACTTTGTCTTCTATGATGATAATCCCATTTAAAGTTCAGCATTCTTTTCAAGCATCTATTCTCTAATCTAACATGATTCTGTACAATTCTTCATTCATAAACAGGTCAAATTGGAAATATGATTCTTCAAAACAACTTGACACATTATCCTCTTAAATATGTTCAACAAGTTCTTCACTTTGTCCACATATAGAGAATTTCGACACATTCTTATTTCTGATAGCTTCATTAGAAGAAAATTTTATTTAAGTTAGCATCTGTTCTAGAGTATAATTATGTAAACTTATTAATCCACAAGAAACCTAGGTAGCAAAAGATTTGTCACATTAATCTTCTTAATATCCGCATTGCTAACATTACTAAAACTTTAACATAAGGCAATACATAGATAGATTTGATCAAAAAGCGAGGGCAGCAAATAAGGCTAATCATGTAAGCATGAACTCGAACACTTACAATTAAAACTTATTAAATTACTAAAAGTAAACCATACAATCTATCAGCTACAAAGGGGGCAAAGGACCAGACCGTTCTCATTGCAGTCCGTACACCTGACCACCACCGTCCTCCCACCCTCCGCCGCCGCCATCTTACAGCTACCGTTGCAACGAAAACACGGCAAGAACTTCACATCCCCACAGCCATCACAAACCTCCCCTGCCTTTTTCTTCGGCAGCCCATTAATTAAATCCCCAAACCAACCTTCGTCCACGATCTTCATCACTTGTTCGGCTCCCCCAATGTACCTTCCCTTAATAAAAACCTGAGGCGGCGTCGTTTGGTTCGTCGCTTTCATCAATTCCCGTAACTCTTCTTTGAACCCTCGATCCATCGAAATGTCCCGTTCGCATATAACAACCCCGTAACTTTCAATCGCTGATCTAACCGCATTGCAGCCTTCAAACGTCTTGCGGATTCCCCTTAACGTCGTCGTATAAATCACCACTCTGTATTCTCCGTTCGGTGGGCATATATTCTCGAACTTGTCAAGCGGCGATGGTTTCGAAACGGCGTCGCTTCCAGAATCGCATTTGTGTAGCGGTGAAAAAGGAGTTTTCACGACGGTGACGATTTTGTTTAAATTAGGATCGGCGTTTTCCTTTTCGGGTAACACCGTGTTTGGGAAACGGAAGCTGTCAGCCTGGAATTTATCCAGCAGCGAAGATCGGGAAACCGGCAGTTTCAAAACGCTGCCGCTTTTGCCAACATTAGGGTTTGAGTTTTCCTTGTTTGGAATCGGGGAGAAACGGAAGCTATCGGCATCGAGACCGGACATGAGCTCCCAAGAGTTAATGACCTCGGGTCGGGTAGGGACGGGTCTAGGCTCCGACCAGAGAGATTTGGACTCACTGAAGGTGGATCCGGAGGTGAAAGATGGCTGTGGAGAGGGCGGCGTAGTAGTGGAATGCGACGGCGGATCAAGAGTGAGTAGCCCATACGTGGTGGAAGTGAGCGACACGATGTGGTTACCAAATGCTGAGCTACCGAGTTGAGTAAACTCGTCGTCCCGGTTCAGTAAATTAGATGAAACGCAACCCATTGCCACCGAAAGAGAGGAAAACAGGAAGAGAGACAGAAGCAAAGATACAGGAAATTACTTTTCTTTTGAAGCTTGGAGAGAATAATATAAAAAGAAAAAAGAAAATTGGACAATTAATTGATTGGAGTGTAAATAAGAGTAAATTAATTTAAATTCAAATGGGGTTTAAAGCATTCTGGAATATGATTAAGAAGTAAAAAAGTGAAGGAGAAAGAGTAAGAGGGTGAGAGAGAGAGAGAGATTCAAATTTAATTTGGTGGGAGGAAGCGTTTGGCAGATGGCAGCATAGCTTTGGGCGCTAAAATTTATTAATTCAAATTAAAAATGAATAGTCATTGCTGCATGTGTCCGCGGCTAACGGGCAAAGGCTCCTTCGTCACGTTTCTCATTAATTTCGGGTTTTCATGGGTAGGTTCGTTTGTTGTTGTTTGGATGGATAGTAGGATATTTTTAATTTATTTTTAATTTTATATTATTGTATTTAATTTTATTATTATCATTATATTTATATTAATACTACATAAATATTTTTTTATCTAAATTATGCTTGTTTAATTGAAAATATCCTTTGAAAAAAAGGGTTCTTTATATTTCATTAGAAAAAAAGGTGTTGATTATTTTAGTTTAACACGGATTTAACGGTAAATTGAAATTGAAAAGGATTGTATAAAATAGAAATATTATTTTCTTCTCATAATTTTATTTTACATCAATAATTTCATCCTGAATTATTTTTCCGATCCCAGTATATACAGTGTAGGCAGCAGTAGAATAGCCTTTTCATCAAATGCGTATTTTATTTGGAAATTTATTACAAATATACATACCACTTAAAACCAGCATTAGCAGCTCTCCATACAAAGTAGAAACTACATGATTGCTAGAACTGCAACTCAGTTTTCTCTCTTAATGAGTCATGAATAAACAACAAACAAGGAACTAAATAAGAAGGCGTTAAATTTTGTATTTGTAGTTACAGATGGCTATCAAATTCACAAATGTGAATGAAAGTTTTAAATGTTACCCTATCAATGGCATTAAAAAAAACACTTCTTTATTAACCTTTTCACCAATTTTGATGATCTTCTACTCAACTTCCCGCTTGATCCCCTGCACCAGTTTCTTCGATCATTCTCCATATATATATAATTTTGTTCTCTATGGATGCTTTCACAGTTCAAACTCATCTTCAAGCTTCAACTGTTCTGCAGCAGCCTCTTCCTCCTCATCATCGATAACAAAATATGGGTTATGTGGCTCTGGTTTGAATTTATACCCAGTAAACACATAAAATGCGAGAGTGGCCATTTCCCCGGCCACCACACTGGTCCAAAGATACTTATACGATGTAATCGTCACCAAAGCATAGACCACAACACGAGTAAAGTAAATATAGCAGATAACCACGATGTAATATTGCCTAAATAGTGTCAACTTCATCAAATTCACCGCAGCTTTGCCATCCGTCTTAGCTGCCTCTCGCAAGTTCTTAATCGACCAAACTATGGGGAACAATACCGCGCAGCAACAAACAACGTCGACGAGCAAAAAAACCTGTTTCCACACCATCCAATCGTGACCGAAAGGTCCGGTCTCATCGATAACAATCTGGGCAACATTAGCTACAACCTGAAGTGGGATCACAATCATCAACACATTCTTTTCCTTGTCCTGCAAGTAAGGTTTCAAAAACGACCACCCAGTACCGATCAAAACGATTAACGTAAACAGCATGACTCCTTTCAAGAAACTGAATATGTAAAACAAAACATCCCAACCATGAGCGCTTCCGGTTCGTTTAATATACGATTTATCTTCTGCTTCACATAGCAGATTAACCGCTTTTAAAATAATCACAGCCAACATAAAGAAATGGATTCTGAAAACGGTGAGTCGTTTTAAATAAAGCACGTAAATCCAAATCCCTGCCAATGTGAAATAAACGAGGGCGAAAATGAAGTAAACCCTAGGGAGAACCGTTTTCCCGGCGGAGAGATAATCACGACGGTTTTCCTTCCCGTCGAGATTGTACATCTCCGATCGGACATCCATCGATACTTTGACATGACTCAAACAGTTAGCGAAGACGAGCGTGTATTGATCGGCATTGTTCTCTTGGTAAACGGTGTTGAAACTACTAGAATTCCCTTTAAGTTGTTTGAATTCGAAGACGAGTTTAACGAAATCGGAATTGAGAGCGCAGTTGATATACCCGTCTTCGATTTGTAATAACACTTGCATCCAAGCGTCCCGCGTGCAGAGAAAGAACCCGACCTTAGACATGTCGAGATCCGGGTTCTGGTTCGAGAGCGCAATGTTGGAGACATTGAGCTCGAGGCGACCGGTGTGGGTGAAGCCGAACTCGTCGAAAGGGATTATGGGACGGTCATCGTGGCGAATCTCCGTTAATCGGATCTCAGCGTAACAAAATGAAACCAAAAGGGAGACCAAAAGGAAAGGTAAACAACATCGATAGATCGCCATGGAGAAATGGAAGAAAAAAAATTATGGTTTCTGTAGATCTGATACAATTATCATCAGATCTAACAATTTGTTTCCAAGCGATGGTCGAGAATTTTAAGCTTCCGAATATTACAAAATTAGAACTTGTTTTTTTTTATATATATATATATATGAACTGCCAAAAACAACCAGTTTGAAGTGACTGTTTTTCTCGTACATGGTACGGGTATTATCGTAACTTTACATCTTGAAATCTGTTTAAACTTTAAACACGTGTTTAATTGCAGTGGAAAAATATTATCTTCATTCCTTTTTCTATTGTCAATTGGTCTAATTTAGTTTTCACTCCCTATATCTTCATCTCTTTACTTTTAATTCCATAAGTTTTAATCTCCTTACTTTTTAATTTAATTACATCATGTGATAATAATAAAAATTTTATGTGATCAATATTACACACATGTAAGTCAAATAAAAATATTAAATCTAGAATCATAAGTTTTGTTACCATTGTTTCATAAAAAAAGAATGAAAGTTTTTTTTTTAGTTAATTGTATCAAATATTCTCAAAATATAACTTTCATCTTAAATTGATTTTTAAACTTTAAATCATTCTAATTACATCCTAAATTATCGATGTTATAGAAATTAGGCCCTTTGTTACTAAAATTGTTAATTTAACTATTAAATGACGCATCAAACTTTATGTGATATAATTTTAAATGAAAAATTTATGTAAAAAGTAATGCTTTAAAATAGTTAGTTTTAAAGTTTTCGAAGCTTTCACAAAAGATTTATCGTTTGCTTTATTTTTAGTTTTTTAGTTTTAAAAGTTATGCAACAACATTCTATTTTTTTCAATTTTTCATTTTAAATTTAGCTATTTAAGATTTGACGTGTCATTTAACAATTAAATTTAATAACAAAAGGACTTGATTGATGTAAAACCAATAGTTTAAGAATATAATTAGAATATTTTAAAGTTTAGAGGTCAATTTAAAATGAAATTCATAGTTTGGGAGTGTATAATGCAATTTACTATTTAACTCTTCTTTTTGTATGATTTCATTCAATTTTAAATTGACTATCTAGCAAAGTTGTTTTTTTATTTTAAAATACCATATACTCTAATTAGAGGAGTAAATGAATCGGGCTCAAATGAACAAGACTATATTCGTGTTTGTTTTTTATTTTTGAAGTTGTTCATATTCGGTTCGTGTTTGTTTAAATTTTTAATATCATGTTCGAACTCAGTTCATTTATTATTTGGTGTGTTTGGGCTCGATTCGTTTAGAGTTCGCAAACATGTTTGTTTAACGTTCGCGAACATGTTCGTTTATTTGTTCACAAACATGTTTGTTTAACGTTCACGAACATGTCGTTTATTTATTCGCAAACATGTTCATTTAACGTTCGCGAACATTTTCATTTATATTCACAAACATGTTTGTTTATGTTCGCAAATGTTAACTAAACAAACAAACAAAAAAATTGAATAAAACAAAATCAACTAAATAAAAAAACTAAGTTACAAACAAGTAGTTTGATCGATTCAAAATAAAACATATTACAAGAGAAGCAATTTAAAAAGATAACACCAAAAATGTCGTAGTAAACACAAACTAAAAAAGTCCACAGCATAAATAGCATATTCTCTTGCAATGAATCCAATTATATCACATCCTGAAAACACCAAATCAAAAAAATTATGAGTTTCACCCATCAAAAAAATTATAAGTTTCACCCATCAAACTCAATAAGACAATAACATAAAAACCTGAAAATTACCTATAAAAACAATAATACTCATTGGCTAAATAAGTAATGGATCACCATTTCAAATAATTTTCTTTTAAACATTAATAATATTAAATATCTTTAAAAAATTATCCAAGAATGAACAACAACAATGTGCAACAAGTTTAAAGCAATATCTCATAAAGCTAAATTTGGAGATAATAAAATTAAAATAATAGTTACGAAATTATAATTCCAACTTGAAAGGTCTCAACATTAATTTATACTAAAATAAATTGATTAAACAAGATAAAAGAGAATGGTATACCACAAATAAAGATCTGAAAATGTCTCCCACGAACTCTTTGCGGCCTCCCCGAACATCATTTTTGGAGAGACTGATAGAAAGAGTCGAATCTTAAGAGGATATGTATATTACTAATATATGAAACAAAAAAGGAAAAGAAAACTCTTTTGCATATCGTTGGGAAATAAAAATCGAGTATTTCAGATGATTGATGAAATTGAACGATGAAATTTATCAAAAGAAGCAACAAATTCTTTAATCTTTGATTAAAAAAATGCCGTAGATTGATGAAGTTGAATGATGAAATCTGACCATTGAAAAAAATGCAAGGATAAATTTCACAATGAAAAAAGTCAAATTAGCTAAAATAATTAAAATTACTGCCGTTTTCACAGTTTTTGTATCATGATTAGTTACAAGATCACACATTCTATATTTAGGGTGGGTTTGGATGGTTAACAAACACAAATAGTAATTTAAAATTCAAGTTGACAGCCCATGCATTATCTTCGAGTTTCCTCAAAGCCCATAACTAAGCATATTAGGTTTTACAAGTTGCAATATCCAAAAAACTTAAAATTCAAGGAGACAAAGGACTATTTCATATACGAAAGAGCCCCATAACCCAGAAATTCACATTGCTCCTGTTAAATAATATAAGTGCACTGATTTGCAGCAGCTAAATATACTCTCCAGCTATAATATTCAGTTAATTGTTTTAAAGAAAGAAAAAATATATTCTATGTTCGTTCTATTGTCTAGTAAAGTTTGGTATGTCCTATGAGATGCCTTCATCCAAAGCCATGAGAGGGATTTTCCCATGAACCAAAGCCAAAGTCTCCTTTTCTCTCTCTCTCTCACACACACTCAGACCATCTCACCTCACGACATTTGTTTAATTGTTTCTCTTGGTCAGCTCATTCACATTCCTAAAATACACACATGCAAAACAAAAAATCTTTGTCAGCATACAAGGAAATATATTAACACAATTTTTAAGTGTATGGTGTGTTTCAGTCATGTAAATAAACGATGATTAGCCAGCATACAAGGAACTACAACACAACATTTGTTGTATACTAAAGCATTAGTCAAGCAACACCACCAGTGAGAACAGCACAACAACATAATTAAAATTTAAAATCAAGCTTTAAACATATATTCTTTGTTGTTGCCTATTGTGAAAAAATTCTTGATCTCGAAAGTACAATGACTGATAAACACAAATAATAATTTAAACAAACAATAAATGGTTAACAAAAAGGGATTCAGATTAAAAGTCAAGCACAAATGTTAACTCTATTTTTCATTTTCTTTTACATTAGTACTTTTTTCAAGTGCAACTAAGCTTTGTTCTATTTCCAACTTAACAAAAAATAAAGTAAAATATTTTATCCAACAAGCATACCAAGAATAAAAACACTATTAATTGTTAATCAAAGCCCAACACCAAAAAGAAAATAGAAAATAGAAAAACACAAACAAAATTAAAAAAACAAACTCAAACACTCTAAAAGCTTCAACATACTTTAAAATGTGTCGCAATTTATCAAATCCAACTCCAAAACTTGAATTAAGAGAAAGAAAAACAACACTTGAGGAAAATGAAGAGAACTGAAAGCACTTCAGAACGGATTTTATGGGTGAAATGAGTACGCTTTTAGGGATGAAAAATCCTAAAATCAAAGACGATTTAAAAACACAAAAACATGGAGAGAAAGTGAAATGGAGCTTTTATTCTTATTTATATATTTTTTAGATTTTACTATTTGGATTCTGATTATTTTGAATGATGAAAATGAGCCCACCATATATTGAAGTGGGTCTCCCATAATAAATTGGATGAGGATATTGTTACATAGATTTAAAAATAGTTTGAAAATAATTTATTTTAATATTTTTATAAAAAAATATCATTAATAAATAAATGAGTCATAAACCAGTTAATAAACAAGCTTATAAACGAGCCAATAAATGACCTTGTTCGTAAACATAAACGAACCGAACACACCTCTGTTCGTGTTCGTTCATTTATTTAACAAACATAAAAAAAATTCATACTCACTTAGCTTAATAAATGAACGTTATACGAACGATTCACGAACAGTTCATCGAACGTTCTGTTCATTTACACCCTAACTCTAATTTAAAAATATTATCAGTTAAACCTTAATTATTAAATAAAAGAGAAGATATATTGGGATGGCAAATGGAGAGCACAATTAGTCCTTATCAATTTTTAGAACAGAGATTTGATAATAGGCTTCTTGTTATGGAAAGTTCATGCATGGATGATTGGCTGGAAGGGGTTATGCGCAAGGCCGATAGCAATGCTTTTGAATGTCTGGAACATTTGGAATAGCAGAAATACATGGGTGCTTCGTGGCGTTGAAGAAGACCCGAAAACTGTTTTGGAAAAAGCAATGACATTCTACAACAAGTTCCGTATCCATAATTTCTCTAATATATCAATGATTCCTAAGCCTCCTAAACAAGTGAAGTGGTCGAAACCTGCTCCTGGAGAAATAAAAATAAATGTGGACGCTGCATGGGGGAATAACGTGGTCGGTATTGGGGTGGTGGCTCGTGACCATTATGGTTTTGTCCTAGGTAGCAAGATGGGCTACAAAACTGAGGTGTCCTGCGCTGATTGGGCTGAAGCGGGAGGACGGTATGGATTGGGCTAATGCTAATTCCTTATCCAATATTGTGATCGAAAGTGATTGTGCAAATGTCATCAATAGTCTGGCTAAAGTTAATGAGAATGTCACGGTCACTGGTTTTATCCTTCGAAAGATTGCATCAAAATCAAATTTATTCGGCAGTTGCAGATTTAAATGGTGTCCCCGTAGCTCCAATAAAGTGGCTGATAGTCTTTGTAAGTTGGCATATGCTGACTATTGTAATTTGACTTTCAATATGGATTATCTTAGTGGTATCCATGATGATGTTATGAACGATTGTTGTTGATTAATGAATATGGGACCTTCGAGTCTTTTCTTTGTCAAAAAAAAAAAAAGCAATCAAACTTAGGTTTCAAGGATGAAATTACAATTATTTAGTCATCTAACCAAAAGAGCTAATGTGTCATAAATATTAATTAAAAATAAAAAAAAACTTTTAAACAACATGAAATAAAAAAAAATACAAATGTGAGTAGGAGAGGATTTGAACCCAAGACTCAAGGCTAAAAACACACGTAAACACCTGTGAGGCTTAATTGCTTTTTTTGAAAAAAGTTTTGTGGGTCTTTTTGATGCACCTTAAAAGTTTAAGTACTTAATTAAATGCCAACAAAGAGGGATTTAAATGCTTTGTTTTGAAAAAATTTGATGACTTTTTACAATCTTAAACCTCTTAATTATTATATTTAAACTAGCGAGAACCATCCAGGCATAAAAGCAAATCTAACAATAAAACACTTATGCTACATTTTTTTGAAAGTATCTTATTTTGTACGAGAGTTTTTATTTATCTTTTAATTTTAAGTTTAAAATTCTGTTAAGGGTAAACTATCAAAATAGTTACTTTTGTTTACCTTAAGTTACATTTTGTCTCTTATGTTTGAAATGTTACGTTTTAGTCACTTACGTTTTTGCGTTATAACATTTTAGTCACTGAGTCGTTAATTGCAGTTAACAGTGTAACGGTAATCTGATGTGTCGCGTTAAATCATCATTTCAAACAAAAATTTTAGGTTAATTTAGACAATCGATCTCAACATTTTTTCGTTTTGAGCAATTTAATTTTTTTCTTTTATGTTCTATTAACATTTTTTTCTTTTTTTTTCATTCTTTTCTGCTTCTCTCTTTGTTTTTTTCTTCTCCATTTTTTTACGTAATTTTTCTATGTTTTTCATTTGTTAAAACTAGTCTTTATACTTTTATTTTTTTTGAATAATTTAATTTTTTCGAGTGAGGCGAGCTTATGGACTAGTTTTAACAAATGAAAAACATAAAAAAAACTATGTTAAAAGAAATGAAGAAGGGAGGAAAGCAAAGGGACAGGTAGAAGAGAATGGAAAAAAAGTTAAAAGAACATCGAAGAAAAAATTTAAATTGCTCAAAATGAAAAAAATATAGGAACCAATTGTAGAATTTAACCTAAAATTTTCGTTTGAAATGATAATTTAACGTGCCACGTCAACTTACTGTTACACCGTTAACGACTCAGTGACTATAAAATGCTACATCATGATAACGTAAGTGATTAAAACGTAACATTTCAAACATAAATTACTAAAATGTTACCTGAAACAAACAAAAGTGACTATTTTAATAATTTACCCTTATGTTAATTATGCTTTATTTTATATATAGCCATTAAAATATATATGTAATAAATAAAAAATTTTCTTCATGTTATTATACTAAAAGAAAAGAAAGCGCACCGACAAGGCTAACTTAGTCAAAGCATGCTTGTAATTTTCTTTCTACTAACTCCTATCCTATATATTGGTAGTATCCCCATGCATTTCATTCATGTCTCTCTACGTTTCAACATGCCTAAAACCTTCTCAAACCTACTCTCCTCCACTTTCTTTTTTCTATCTACTCTCCTCTTCTTCTCCATTAAACTTGCCTCTACAAAACCAGATGGCTTCTCAAACATTTTATCTCCCCTCAAGCGACAGAAACTCTCACATCTTCACTTCTACTTCCACGACGTCGTCAGCGGACGAAATCCCACTGCTATCCGGGTCGCCAGCGCAGCCATGACGAACAAATCCGAGACTGGTTTCGGCACTGTCGTGATGGTTGATGACCCTTTGACGGCTACACCCGACCTGAACTCCAAGCTTGTGGGAAAAGCGCAAGGGATTTACGCATCCGCAGCGCAAGACGTTGTGGGTTTGTTAATGGTAATGAACTTGGCTTTCGTGGAAGGCAAGTATAACGGTAGTGCCCTTAGTCTTTTGGGGCGGAACACGGTGTTCTGGACGGTGAGGGAGATGTCTATCGTCGGCGGTAGTGGCCTTTTCCGATTTGCCCGTGGATATGCTCAGGCGAAGACTCATACATTCAATATTGAAACTGGGGATGCAGTTGTGGAGTACAACGTCTATGTCCTCCATTATTGACGATGAATTTATGAATCCCAATGCCTTGAGATTTTGTGGACAACCTTTATGCATACAACTAATTTTTGTGATTTATCTCAAAAATTATAAATGTTTTTATTATTTGTGATGGAGAGAGAACGTTCCATTAATTGTAAAAATACTGATAATGAATGTATTTTCCAGATTTTGTTGCCCACTTTTACATATTGAAAATGAATACAATGTCTAGATCATATTTATTTTTCCAGGATGAAGTGTAAAGCTAATTGCTTTATCCCTCACCATTTTCAAGGAAACAAAAATGGGTGGAATTTCTTTCCTTGTTTGATTCCAATCTGAAAAAAATAATGGTTTCAAGTCATCATGATAGCACAACTTTTAAAAAGAAAGAAGAAGCTATGAATAAACTTTCAAAAGAAAGATGCCAAGTGATAGAAAGAGTGCAAGAATGAGAATTTTGAATTGAAAAAGTTGAATTACCATTTCCAGATTAACTTTTATATTTAATGGATGAATCATTAGCATTTAATGGTTGTGATTAATATATTAAGCGGGTATTTGATTTAAGAAATATATGTTCTGTAATAGAATTACAAGAATGTAGAATTACGTTTTGTGAAAGATTACAGGAACATAAGATTATTAGTAATATGTTACATTATTTTATTTGATTCATTTAATTGAAATGTAATATTCAAATGTTTGGTTAATGGAATGTAAAATTATCAAGCACATTTTACTAAATTGTCATTGTTATAGTATTTTTTTTTTGGTAAGATTAGTTCCTTTACTATTTTTTAGTTTTAATTTTCATAAAATTATGATAAATTATTACAAATATTACTTTTTATTACAATTATATATTAATAAGTAAATATATGATGTTGAAATACATTTAAAAATCGTAATTATAATAATTCATGAAAACTAATAGCATCATCAACCATAATTAATATACTAATAAATAAAATATTAGAGTAAATATAATAATTATAATTTTAAAGTGTTTCACTTTAAGAAAAAAAATATTTTTAATTAGTTTTAAATTTTATTTGAGAAAAAAAAAACTTAAATTGATACGAATTGGTCTAAAATTTAAGATTATTCTTGTAATCTAAGATTACATCATATATTACAACATCTTAACACTATATGAGAATGTCAGATTATGGGGTGGTCGAAATGTTGAGAATTCAAACAATATAATTTTATTATGGAATGTAACATTACAGGTTGTAAATATAAGATTTAACCAACCAAGCGCACCCTAGATGTCATAGACTAGATCCTAAACCCTAACATAATTGTACATTAGTTAGGCTGTATAATAAAGTATAGCTAATATGGTATTTATAGGTGTTTACATGTTGGGTTGGGTTTAGGTTGAGTTCATATACGTTATAAATATCATATATAACCGTTTATGTTTGGCCCGGCTTGAAATATTAAAAAACTTATCTGTTGAAGTATGACTCCTATTTCAATCAAATTTGATAAATAATCTGTTAGTTAAACTCTATTTATTTGTTTCGATCAAACTCTGATTAGTTTAGATTATTTTATTATTAGTTGACCTAGAAAATACACCCATTAGAGATTAAAACTCCTAACACTTTTGGAAAATTTTATGTTTATGTTTTTAGGGTTATTTTTTTTCGAGGTTTAGTTTTTATCTCCATTTTTTGTATCCTTCATTCTTTTGTTATTATAGTAAAATTATCTTTACTCTTGGTTTTTTATCCTCTTCAGAAGGAGTTTTCCACGTTAAATTTGTATGTTCAATTTCTCAAATTATTCCGCTATTTTTTTACTTGTTCGTTGCTTAATCGAATTGATCCCCAACAAGTAGTATCAGAGCTAGTTCTATTTTTGTAGATCAGTCCGTTTAGAGATGGCAACAACAAGGTTTGACATTGAAAAGTTCGATAGTGTTACAATTTCAATCTGTGGCAAGTTTGTATGATGGCAATTCTAGTTTAAATCAGCTTTAAAAATATCGTTATCGGGAAAAAGCTCGAGAATCTAGATTAGTCAGAATGGGAAGAGCTTAATGAAAAACCCATGTCTGCAATCCAGTTGTGTCTCGTGAATAGGATATTGCAGGGGATATTGATGGAGAAGACCTCATCTGCCATGTGAAAAAAGTTAGAAACTCTTTATGTGACTAAGTCTCTAGCTAACCGTTTGAAAAAGTTTAGAAACTCTTTATACGACTAAGTCTCTGGCTAATCGTTTAGTGTTGAAACAATGTCTATTTACATTTCACTTGAACGAAGGTGAGCTTCTTAAAGATCACATCAGTCAATTCATTACTCTTTTAAATGATTTAAATAACGTTGAGATTCAGATTGACGATAAGGATCAAGCTATGCTATTGATGTGCTCTTTACCCTATTCATACAAGTCTTTCAGGGAGATCCTGATTTATGGTAGAGACAAACTCTCGTTTGATGATGTGAAGGCTCATTTGTTGAGTAAAGACAAACTCGACAATGAGTTTGGTTCAAATAGCAAGGCAGATAGGCAAGCTTCCGTTTTGGTAGCATCAAAGAAGCGAGACAAAAGGCGTCGCTATTATAAGAAGTTAAGTTACTATTATAAGAAGTTAAGTCACATCAAAGCATATTGTTACAAATTACGAAATAAAAGGGCTGTTGAGAGCAACAAGGAAGATATAGCTAGTGCTGCCTTGTGAAAAAAGTTAGAAACTCTTTATGTGACTAAGTCTCTGGCTAACCGTTTGGAAAAGTTTAGAAACTCTTTATACAACTAAGTCTCTGGCTAACTATTTAGTGTTGAAACAACGTCTATTTACATTTCGCATGAACGAAGGTGAGCTTCTTAGAGATCACATCAGTCAATTCATTACTCTTTTAAATGATTTAAATAACGTCGAGATTCAGATTGACGATAAAGATCAAGCTATGCTATTGATGTGCTTTTTACCCTCTTCATACAAGTTTTTCAGGGAGATCCTGATTTATGGTAAAGACAAACTCTCGTTCGATGATGTGAAGGCTCATTTGTTGAGTAAAGACAAACTCGACAATGAGTTTGGTTCAAATAGCAAGGCAGATAGGTAAGCTTCCATTTTGGTAGCATCAAAGAAGCGAGACAAAAGGCGTCGCTATTATAAGAAGTTAAGTCACGTCAAAGCATATTGTTACAAATTACAAAATAAAAGGGCTGTTGAGAGCAACAAGGAAGATATAGCTAGTGCTAATTTGGTCGACGAAAGCGGTGATGATTTTTTGTTAGTGTCAACGAGTGAAAGCTCCAAGCTTACGTTCGAATGGATCTTAGATTCGGGATGTTCTTTCCACATGCATCCCAATAGAGAATAGTTCTCCAGATACAATTCAGTTGAAGGTGGAGTTATGCGCATGAGAAATGATTCATCTAGTAAAGTAATTGGTATTGGTACTGTTAAAATTTAAGATGCATGAGGGACGATTAGGATACTCTCAAATGTCAGGTATGTAACTGATTTACAAAATAATCTCATCTATTTGATTATTTTAGACTCGAAAAGTTGCAGAATTGACATCGAGTCGAGCATCATTAAAGTGTCTCGTGGGGCTCTCATTTTGTTAAAAGCTAAAAGGATCGATAGTCTTTATATTTTGAAAGGTTCTACAGTGACCGGTGAAATTAGACATCCCTCGTCCGTTACGGGGTTGAAGTCAACTCGTTTGGAGCGGAGGCAACTCGGTCATAGGAGGGAAAAAGGTATGATCGTTTCGTTGAAGAGATGTTCTCTTTTGGATGTAGGTTTTGAAAAGTTAGGGCACTGTATTTGTGAAAATCAGACCCGGATTAGTTTTGATTTGACAGTGCACAAGTCAAAGGCTAGAAGTCTTACATGTTCTAAACATAGATTCGACTCAGTTAATTTCCTGCATTGCTCAAGATAGGCCTGTGGCGGGTTTTGGCAAAGATGACATTATGGAAATACGAGTCAATGTGGAGATTTATTGAAGTATGACTCCTATTTCAATCAAATTTGAGAAATAATCTTTCAATTAAACTCTATTTATTTGTTTCAATTAAACTCTGATTAATCTAGATTATTTTATTACTATTTGGCTAAGGAATTTAACCTATAAATAGACTCTTTTACACCTTAGAAAATACATCCATTAGAGATTAAAACTCCTAACACTTTTGGAGAATTTTGTGCTTACGTTCTGAGAGTTCTTTCTTTTCGGGTTTTCGAGGTTTAGTTTTTATCTCCATCTTTTGTATTTTTCATTCTTTTGTCATTCTAATAAAATTATCTTTGCCCGTGATTTTTTATCCTCTTCGGAGGAGTTTTTCCACGTTAAATTTTTTTGTTCAATTTCTCAATTTCTTTCGTTATTTTTTACTTGTTCGTTACTTAATTGGGTCGATCTCCAACATTACCTAAGCTCGTTTATATTTATAAATGGTTAATTTGTGTTCGTTTAGGCTTCCTTATATTATTGTTTAATTTAAAAACACATTATTTTATTAAATGTTTAGTAATATGTATTTCTTTTACTATCATTATATATTTTCTATTTTATTAAAATTTTAAATATAAACAATTTATGATATTTTTTTTATATTTACATTATAAAAGCTAGCGGAACTAAATTGCATTTGAGTCTCATGTGAGTCAATTTTATTATAATCATCCTTGACTTTATAGATAGTCACAACTTATTATAGTTTTAAAATTTGAAACTGTTCGGTAAGCTGTTTTGCACTTTCTTTTGTCATCTAATTGTAACCAATGTTACTTGGTACAATGAATGAACATTAGAGATAAAATTACCATCTAGCATATGTAACCTTCTACTGACATACATATTTTTTTAATATATTGGTATGATGACATAATAGTATATGTTCATACTTTTTTAACTCTTTTGACAACGCACACACACCTTGTACACACAGGTGCTCGAACTCGAAACTCCTAAGATGAACAACATCTTCTTTTCCACTGGAACCACTTGTTGGATTCGACATACATATTTTTATAATAGAGGTTGTAACATTTTATTGGATTTCCTGCTTTTCAATGTAAGATAAAGCATTTATCCCTTTGATCATAATCTTAAATGGTCATCATTCTTTCATATATGAATTCATGAATGCTTTTAAATTTACTTAATTCTGCAAAAAAAAATTCTCTGAAGGTACCTAGAGAACAGTGGGTGTGTTGGTATGTATTAGAAATTGAACAAAAACAGTGTATTATTGATTAACTTCAAAATACCAATACAATGGTCTGTTAACCTCTTATATACAAGTAGACTAACTGCTACTAACCATTATAACAGAAGATTAACTACTACTAACAGCTTTAACAGTCTTAACAGTAACTAACTACTGATTACTAATATCTGTTGATATTCCCCCTGCACCAGCAGAAAAATCTACAAGTGACACCATATTCAGCTTAGCACGAAAGTATGAAAAACTTCCAGTGGTCAAAGGTTTTGTAAAAATATCTGCAACTTGCTCTCTGCCAGGCACATAATTGACTTGAAGCACACTATTCTTTGCTTTATCATGAACAAAATGAAGATCAAGCTCCACATACTTTACTCGAGCATGAAGTACAAGATTAGCTGCAAGAGCTATTGAACTTGAATTGTCACACCAGACAACAGGTGGACCAGATGAACTTACTCCGATTTCAGCTAGCAACGATGAAAACCATGTAACATCTAAAACCATATTAGCCAAACTTCTATATTCTGCTTTTGTGGTTGACCTGGACACCACACTTTGTTTCTTAGAAGTCCAACTCACCAAATTGTCCACAAGATAAACACAGTATCCTGAGGTGGACTTACGATCTTCAAGGCAGTTGGCCCAATCCGCATCATAAAAACCAGTCAAACTAACTGTGGAAGGTCTGAATATCACACCATAATCTAATATACCTTTGACATACCTCAAAATACGTTTAACAGCACTCCAGTGACTGTCATTTAGTTAATGCATATATTGACTCACCTTATTGACAGCAAAGGTAATGTTTGGTCGAGTGAGACACATATATTGCAATCCCCCAACTATCTGTCTGTACAAGGTGGCATCATCAAGCTTAGATCCTACCAAGGAGGTGAGAGTAGGAGAACTAACCATAGGTGTGGACACAGGATTTGCATTAGCCATCTGAGCCTTGTCAAGCAACTTCTCAGCATACTTACATTGTGAAACATGCACACAATCATTGTTGCGAACCATTTCAAGCCCCAAGAAAAAATTTAGCTCTCCTAAGTCTTTTAAGGAAAACTGCTTATGAAGACTTTGCACCACCTGATTAACTTCTAAGTCTGAGCTTCCAGTAATAATAATATCGTCCACATAAACCAATAAGAACACGCTACCTTCTGATGTTTTTTTGAAAAACAGTGATGAATCAGCTTCAGATACCTGAAACTGCTGATCAGCAACCAAGAATTCTTTTAGCTTATTAAACCAAGCCCTTGGAGCTTGCTTAAGACCATATAAAGCCTTATTCAACCTGCAAGCCAATAAGACGCCTTCCTCATTACACACCTCAAACCTCGGTGGTTGTGTCATGTAAACTTCCTCAGCCAAATCACCATTCAAAAAAGCATTGTTAACATCAATCTGCTTGAGCTTCCATCTCTGAGATGCTGCAAGTGCCAACATCGTTCTGACAGTATTTGCCTTCACCACTGGACTAAATGTTTCATGATAGTCTAAACCTGCAGCTTGAGAAAACCCTTGACCCACAAGTCTTGCTTTGTAACGAGCTACACTTCCATCTGGATTCTTTTTCACCTTAAAAATCCACTTACACCCTACTAAAACTCGATCAGCTGGTGGAACAACCAATGTCCAAGTGTTGTTCTCATGTAATGCCTGAAGCTCATCTTTCACAGCAACTTGCCAAGACTGATCTTGCATTGCCTCATGTATAGTAACAGGCTCAGCTGAAGAATCAACAATTGCAACGTACACCTTGGGCTTATAAACACCAGCTTTACTCCTTGTGATCATTGGATGAGTATTAACATTCCCATTTCCAGTCTCACAAACATCATCAGGTGCAATATTGAAACCAAAACCAGACTCAAAAGCACGATGATTAGAATTCACATTCTCTTGAAGTAAACCAGCTGCTAAAGAATAAACAAAAGAATGATGATTCACACTCTCTTGAGGTAAACCAACTGCTGAAGAATCAACACTATTCTGAGTATCACATTCAACCGAATCACCATTAGCTATCTCAGGAGTGGTTGTAGGAGATATGACTTGCTGTTCCTGCACAAACTGATTAGAAGCATGGTGAAAAACGGGCAAAACTGTGCTTGGTTTATCATCAAGTGTTTTGGTAGATTGAACACCACAAAAACCAGCAATAGTATCATAAGGAAACACCTTCTCATCAAATCTAACATGCCTTGAAATATACACACACCCAATACGATCTATACACTTGTAACCCCAATGATTTACAACATAACCCAAAAAGACACATGGAGAGGATCTAAACTGCAACTTGTTTTTATTGTATGGTCTCAAAAGTGGATAACACAAGCATCCAAACACCTTTAAAAATCTGTAATTTGGTGCCACACGTAACAATTTCTCAATCGGAGTCATGCCTTCTAACACTTTTGTAGGCAACACATTCATAAGAAATACTACAATATAAAAAGCATCAGACCAGTAAGGAAATGGTACTGAAGCTTGAGCAAGCAAAGCCAAACCAATATCAACAATTTGCCTATGTCTTCTCTCAATTAAATCGTTTTGCTCAGAAGTATGGAGACAGGACATCCTATAAGCAATCCCATTCTTTGCCAAATAAGCTAAAAAACTTCGAAACTCTTCCCTATTATCAGTCTGTAATTGTTTCAGCTTAACCCCTAGCTGTAGCTCCACATAAGTCTTAAAATTTAAAAACACTTGAAAAGCATGTAAATTATGCTTAAGAAAATAAATCCAAGTATACCTTGAGAATGCATCAACAAAAGACAAATAATATTGAGAGCCTGAAGAATAATAAGAGGCTGGTCGCCACAAATCAGCCATAACAAGTTCTAAAGGAATAGTATACAATGTTGTAGAAGCAGTAAACGGTAGCTTATGACTTTTTTCCATTTCACAAGCATGACACAAGGACATATTCTTAGGCCTAGGTGTTCTAATATTACATGACTGTAAAACTTGATCAACTACAGCTGTAAAAGGGTATCCTAGTCTTTGATGCCAAAGCGTAAATGAAGACTTCAAATCAACATGTTGTCTAGACTCATCAGCAGATCTTTCAGATTCATGTGTGGTATTGTAAACAGATGTTGATATTGGTAAAAATTTATACAACCCATCTGACTCAATTCCTTGAAGAACTTTGTGACTGACTAGATCCTTCACATAGCAACAATGAGGATAGAATTCAAAGAAAACATGATTATCCTGAGCAAATTTAGAAACAGATAACAAATTCTTATACATATGTGGCACAAACAACAAATCATTAATCAACAATTTACCAGAATCAGTAGACAGCAAAGTTGAACCAGTGTGTGAAATAGGAACAGAAGTACCGTTACCTACTGTCACAGTACCTGAGCCAGTATACACATTGAACTCAGACATTTTGTTCAAATCATTAGTAACATGTGCTGTAGCCCCACTGTTTGGATACCATGCTGAATCAGACCTCGTGGTGAAATTAACATGTGACTTTATAGAACCAAATCGCCCTTCAAACACACCTTGACAAGAACCAGCATCCATAGGAAACTCATGAGACCGATAAGAAGAACCACCTGCATTATGACTATCACAACATATATACGCAACAGGAGCATGAGTTGAAATCCTAGATGAACGCATCATACCAGACTTCATTTGTTGATTCCCAATATTGCCATTTACTTGAGCACCATCAGCATAAGAAGAATCAAATCTATAATAGCATCTACTAGCAAGATGACCCAACTTACCACAAATCTGATATTGTGATCTAGTAGCCCCAAAAAAATCTACCACGCCCTCTTTCACGCACAAAAGAACTCCTTCCACCTGATCGATACATCTGTGGAGGTGGTTGAGCATTATAAGAGGGAAAAGAAACATGAACAACTTTGTTATCCATGGCAAGATTAACAGGAAAAGTTTGATGAGAAACATGTGCTTGTTGTTTAGCTTCAGCATCTATTAATGCAGTATAAATCCCCTGTAAATCTAATGGCACTCTACTTGTTGTAATAATTGAAACAACATTATCAAATTTAGGTGAAAGACCATTAAGAATTGCAGACTGATGTTCTTCCACAATAACTCTTTGCCCACAACCAGACAAAGAATCACACAAATGTTTAGTCCCTGCTAAATACTCAGTCATCGAAAGATCAGCTTTCTTAAATTATGAAGCAATGACTTGTACCTCATAGCCTTAGTGGTAGACTGAGCACCAAGAATTTGAGTTAAAGCTTCCCGAAGAGAAAAAGATGAAGAAGCATTACCAAGCAATTGATTATGCAACGACAGACTCACAATGGAAAGAATCCAAGCAGCTATGGCTGAATCTTGTTGTTCATACTTCATAAACGCAGGATTTTCTACTGATGTTCCATCCTCACCAGTAATGACTTGAGTAGGAACAGAAACCGTACCATCAATGAAAGAACGCAAGCGTTGAGTCTTCAACACTAGCAACACATGTTGCTTTCAGGCCAAGAAATTGCTTTCATCAACCAGAACTGCAACCTTTTGTGAAATGAGTGCAAGGGGATTGAACCCTTCTCTGACAGTACCATCAACCGACCCCATCAAAGAATCACTCTGATTCCATATTAGAAATTGAATAAAAACAATGTATTATTGATTAACTTCAGAATACCAATACAATGGCCTATTAACCTCTTATATACAAGTAGACTAACTGCTACTAACTATTATAACAGAAGACTAACTGCTACTAACAGATTTAACAGTCTTAACAGTAACTAACTACTGATTACTAATATCTGCTGATAGTATGTGTGTGAATATGTGCAAAATTCCAACCCAAGATTTCTTTACCAATGAGTTCGGCCTTCCATTAACCATGATCCCAAGTATGTTGTTTCAAAATTTTGGTCTTTGCCCTACTGAATTTTCAACTTCATGTTGGTAATGGTTTAAAAGGTTAAATGATTGATCCTCAGATTTTGAAGACATGAGTTGTGAAATGGTGTATGGACAAGTTCCACCATCTTTCGGGGAGGACGAAGCATCCAAGCAGCCTTGTTTTGCAGAAATATGTAAATTAAAGGCTAGGTTCTCTTATGAAGGAGCCATTAATATTATTTTTTTCTTACCATTAAACACCATGCGCAGGTTCCATGGCAAACCCCCAACTCTAGTGCCCGCCACAAATTACAAGCTTGAGACCATACTTCCTTGCCTTTGTTCTCCTGCAAGGAAAAGAAGTCAAGGGAAAACCACCTCATATACATACATACATACATACATATAGTTCAAAACTTTTTTTCTTGTACCCTGTTAGTTTCCATGATCTTTCAACCTACATACATCTTATGTTTTTTTTTTCTTTTTTGTTTTTGCTATAATTAAGAGGAAATGCAGGCAAAATTTGATAACATTACTAGATTTTTTTGGGTTAAAAATCTGTGTATATATGTTTTATTTAATTATAAGTTGGTTTGATGATTAGAGTGTTCACCGTCTCAAGTATGGTTTAAGTTCGAGTCGCGTTAAGATTTTGCCTTTCTCTTATAATTCACAAAAAAAATTATTTAATTATTAAAATGTTTTGTCTACCGTGTTTATATAATTTTATAGAATTTAATTATAATTAAAAATAATAAAAACTTACTATAATTAGATTTTTAAAATAATAAAATTTAATAATGTCGACTGAGTCTTAACTTAGTTGACATCGATATTGTTGTCAGTACAAGAGAATGTGAGTTCGAGTGCACTGAAACGTATTTATACACATCATGAATAAATATCGAATAATAAATCTAATAATTGAATTTGTAAAATATAAATTCATAAAAAAAAATTGAGTACTGTTGAATATTTAATTTTTATTATACCAAAAATATATATAATTATATATATGAGGGATGAGTAAAAATAATTTTTATCAGAGTAACACAGCCTCCATGATTTTCTTCAGAGTTAGATAGGCAAGTAGCATTACCAGTCAAAATACCAAATTTTATCTACAGAAGTCTTTAAATATAGATTGATGTGCAACCAACATACATTCTTTGTCCTTTTCTTTCTCTAAGTGAAATTTTGCTTCTTTCTATGAGCAGTGCGTGATTGGAATAGTGAGCATTAGTAAAATGACTTTTACCAGTAAAGAGCATTTCATCCGGTAAAAAAAAAAAATCAATTTACATAATATATAAATGTTGAGGGTTATTTTTTTTAGAATTAAAATTAAATTGACACAATGTATAAATATTGAAGGTTAAAGTTGCTATTATACTATTTTTAAAAGTTGTCAAGTTATTTTTTTCGCCAGTAATTTAATGGCTGGTGATAAAAAAACCCAAATAATTGGATGATCATTTTGTAACTTTACATAATTGGGTGATTAAAGAAAAAACTTTCCAATAATTGGATATTTTTATAAGTGTAATTTACCCATCATAAAAATTAATAATTATATGAACAAAATAGAATGAAGTAAATAGTTAGATGATTATTTTTTGAATTTACCCTTTATAAAATCAACTTGCTGCCCCTAAATATAAAATGTTCATTCATTGTGTTCACCATAAATGTCTTTTTTTTTATGAATTATATGGATGATAAATCCCTAATAACAAAATGACTGGAGCGACTCGAAATTAAATTACAACACGATTGACGTAATTCGAACTCAGATTACATCTGAAGCAATGAATACCTTTGACCATCAAGCTAATACACAAAATTCTCCTAAAAATGTCTTTTCCAAAGAGCCTTACGTATAAGACAATCATGAAGGTTCTTGCTAAAAGTTTATGAGAGATATTAGGGAAGTGATTGGGTTTTTATGTCTGATCAATATATATTGGATTGGTCCTATACGAGATGAATATAATGTATCATGGAACCTTTATATTAGGTAAAAATATTAATTTAACATTTCTTTTAAGTATTTAATTAATAACATTAAAATACGTTGACATGACGTTAATGGGCAATAACATGATAATATTTAATATTTTCACATTTTGACATATGGTAAAATAGAAAAATTATAATTTTTTTTGTCATATTAAAATGTGAGACTATCACATCATTATGTTATTGGTCGCTAGTGCCATGTTAGTGTACTTTAACCGTGTTTGTTAGGTACTTAAAAAAATATGATGTTGATTTACAGTTTTCAAGTTTAAGTACCAGTTAAATAAAAAAAATTAAATATCAAGTATATATAAATTATCAAGTCCGGATACATTTACATATATTAATTGTAAATAATTTAATATTACCTATTTTCATAAAAATAACATTATTTATATAAAATCAAGCCACATTTTTTAAATACTCCAAAGATTGTGGATTGAGATAAATTTATGGATGTAATGTACCGTTGAATTGAATAATTGGTTTAATATATTATTTGATATTATACTGGTGTGATTATATGGTAGTATCTGTTCATACTTTCTTAATTCTTTGACAACGCACACACACTTTGCACACACAGGCGCTCGAACCCGGGACCCCTAGGATGAACAATATCCTATTTTCCACTAGAGCCACTTGTTGGGTTCAGTTTGATATATTTTTAATATGGTATATATGTTATTTTTTTTTTTGTCTAATTCGGTATTTATATTTAACAAAAGTTATATATTTTGGTATTTAAAGATAACAGTATTAACCCTTTAGTATTTAATTTGAGTTTTAGGGTTGATTTTATGAATGTTAATTGGTAATATTATTAGGTGTAGACACCCAAATTTGTCCGAGCCTAGTTGGAGGCTTTTTTGTTCTCTCTTAAGCCCGTTGGAAGTCCACTCGATTTTGGATCAAATAGAGGTTTTTTTTTCTTTTTTTGGGTTTGTCAAGGGCCCAAATTATTATTATTATCATCATCATCATCATCATCATCATTATTATTATTATTATTATTATTATTATTATTATTTTTTAGGGTTTCATGAACCATAATCCTTTTTTGCCACATATCACAAACATTCAAAACAATATCAAGTTATTAATCAAAAGATGAAATGAAACTTGACAAAAAAATTACAAATAAACAAGATTAATGAACAATATATATAGATGAAATGAATGAAAAAAAACTTTTTCATATTCTGATTTTTTACAAAAAAAAAGTAAGAAGAAAAAACAACAACAAGCATGTTATTTCTTTTTCTCTTCTCTTTTTTTTTTCTTTTTGCCATGGACATATCATTAAGCATGGGGTTTGGGCTCCGATGAATGGGACGATATCGGAGCATCTGTCCTTTGTCCCTAGGAGTCCCAAAATCTCATTTTCCTTTCCTTTCCATTTGTTAAAATAAAATTTTTTTTTAAAGAAAAATAGTTTGATTTTGGGAAATGTTTTGGTTTTTTAAACAATCTCGAAATAAAAGCTTTGATTTTTTAAATAAAATAGTAATTTTCTTTAAAAAAGAGAAAGTTTAAATTTTTAAAAATAAAAATATATTTTTTAGTTATTTTAAAGAAAAAGTTTAAATTTTTAACAAAGTTTTGAATTTTTTTAATTTTTTCAAAATAAAAGTTTGGATTTTTATGTAAAATAGTGATTTTCTTTAAAAAAGAGAAAATTTATATTCTTAAAATTAAAAATCTATTTTTTTAGTTATTTTAAAGTAAAAAGTTTTAATTTTTTCTAACTATTTCGAAATAAAAATTTAGATTTTTAAGCAAAATAATGATTTTCTTTAAAAAAAAAGAGAAAGTTTAGATTTTTAAAAAAATAAAAATCTATTTTTTAGTTATTTTAAAGAAAAAGTTTAAATTTTTAACAAAGTTTTGATTTTTTTAATTATTTCGAAATAAAAGTTTTGATTTTTATGTAAAGTAGTGATTTTTATTTAATTAAATGAAAACTTTTGATTTTTTTTTTAAAAAAGAAGAAGAAGAAGAAATTTTCGATCACCGTATATGACGACTCCACCATCGGAATCCGAGAACCGTTAGGTTTTTCGGTGGTAGAGCCATGGCCAACATTGAAAGAGGAAGATAAAAAGGAAGAGTTTTTTTTTTAAATGATATTAAAAATGAGAAAAAAATAGATTTTCTCTATTTATAAGTGTCAAAATAGGTAATTTATTCTTACCCCCAAACTTTTTAAATTTATGAAAAATACCCCATTTTTTGCAATGATGCCCTCACTCTCTGGTATATTTACACTCGTATCTTTTTTGTTTAATAAAACCTTCGATTTAATCCGAAATTTCAAAATTAAAAGTAAATTAATTGTTACATCAGTCCTCTGACCTCTACATTATTTATTTTTTAATCCTAAAATCAAGTTATATCATTTTGTTTTCATTTTAATAAGTTATTTATACTTATATTTTCTTTTATTTGCATTTATGCTTTATATATTTGATGTCAATTATGCATTTTAGTTTAATGTTTTATATCTATTCACACTTGTATAATTTTTATTTATTCTTATTTCATATTTGTCTACTTTCATGTCTATTTACATTCATGTTTTTTTTTTTTTTACATTTGAATTTATGTTAGTTTTTAAGAGTTTATCTATTATTTACCCTAGAAAAATTATAAATAATATGTAGGATATTTTTTTTTTTATTTTAAACTAATCTTAAATATCATATAGGATAATTAATATGTAAATATTCTTTAGGACTTTGTTTAAGATTAAAACTAAGGATTTTTGTAGGTGAATTGTAAATCATGAGTAGACCTTTTAAATATTTTATTTTAGATACTATTTAAGATAGCTAATAAATGTCATCTAAAATATATTATTTTAGAATTTTGACGAATTTAAAATTTAGATCAAGATTTTTAAAGCAAGATAAATCATAAACCCGACCTAGGATACTTTTGTAAGATCTTGATAGGATCAACGTTATTAATTAAATCTCTTAAAATCATAATAATAATAAAAGATCGAATAAGTTGTAGATGAATTTTAATATTTCTCTTAATTCATTAGTAACTTTTAGGCTTTTTTTAGGATTTTAAAATAGAATTAATTTTAAAAATTGAAAGTATTTTACTAGAATTATTTAGGTATATTTTAGGGTTAGTAAAAATCTTTAATTTAAATTTTAAATTAGATAAGTTTAGTTAAATTACAAGTAAATTGGAGGAATTTTTTAGAGTTTTTATTTAAGATTTACATAAGATCTTAGCCTAAATTAAGATATTAATATGCTTAAACAAAAAAAAAACTAGCTCTTAAGACCCCGTAAGACTATCTCCGGATATGCGTTATGTGGGTGCTATAACCTTCCCTACACGTAACTGTACTCCCGAACCTGAAATTTGGATTAGATCGAGTCTAAACTTTTAGGATTTTTCGTAGTATTAATTCTAGACTTTTAGACGATAGGTGGCGAATCAACCTAGCCTAAATTGGTTAGTGGCGACTCTACATTAATTTAGGTCGTTTGTGTCTAGCTTTGCTTACTAAGCCCTCGTACTCTTATGTAGGTAACGTGATAAAATATTTTTTAATATTTTATCAATAGTAGAATGACGAATTATAATTTTTTCTCTTGAAAATCTGATTTGTAATTCTTTTATAGAAATGACGTGGAATCACAGTTTCTAACAACCTATAAATTTGTTTCAGCGACAAACAAATAATAAACAATATATTATAAATTTATTCTTTTTTTAAAAAATTCATCTTGTTAAAAATTGATCCATGTACGTCAGTATAAGGTACACGTGACTTGATTATTCTATCAGTCATGTCACTTTTTAACAGTAGAAATGAATGGGAATTTTTAATAAAAATGATCGATTTTCTCTTTAATTTAATATGCATAGACTAATTTACTCATTTTTTTAAGCAGGAAGACAAAATGCAATCTAATACCTAATATAGTGACTTTTATGATATTTTTACTATTTGATGTAATGATTTTATATAATTTTATGCACTATTAATCAATACTGACACGTTATTATACAAATTTTAAAAACTAAATTCACTTAATTTTATTTCATATACTTCGTTTCATTAATGATATATAAAATTATACACTAACATTAACCCTTTTAATAACATATCATCTTCTTGATAATATTATATTATAGCATGATCACTAATTGCATTCATTAATTCAAGACATACGCCTATAATGTTGGGGAATTGCATTATCCCAAGTAGGCAAGGATTTTTTTTCAATAATTTAATAGTAAAAAACACACGTGACAGACATCTTGGTTCCTTTTATTACAAAACCAATTGAAGAAAGTAGGTGAAGGTCACATGTAGGCTTAGAAAATAGAGCCCTAAAAACCTGTTCTCATGGGATGAAATTTGGGCAGAGATACAGTAAAAACAGAAGGTTGGGTCTCTGAAATGTCTACAAAAGAAGGAAGGAGGTTCCAAAATCAAAGCCGCAGTATTCGTTAGCCAACAAATTTCTGAATTCCTTGACTAACCATGTGAATGCCTTTTTTACGATTTTAGGGGGATCTCTGGCGTCTTCCAATCACATGATTTTGGGATTATTGTTTGTATTTCTTACCCTCTAACTAATTAAACTAAAGTAGTCAAGTTGTCAAAAAATGAGAAGAAAAAAGATTCTAATTATTCCAAATATGCGCAGCTGATCCCGTGAGCTGCATGAATGTTTCTTGTCTTTTTGGTCCCACCTTAACGTCTAACGACCTCACAACTTCCTGCTTATTTCTTGCCTATAAATAAACTCCCCTTGCTATCAACACTTTCCCCACATTCGGCAAGACCCAAAATATATAAAAATGGCTGCTCCTATAACCATGCTGACTCTTTGTTTGTCTTTTCTATCCCTTGGCTTACTTTCTTCTGCTTTCACTTCTCGGGATTACGCTGATGCTCTTGAAATGTCTATTCTTTTCTTTGAGGGACAACGGTCGGGTCCGTTGCCGTCTAACCAACGCCTCAAATGGAGGGGTAACTCTGGTTTGTCCGACGGTGCTTCTTATCACGTGGACCTTGTGGGTGGCTATTATGATGCTGGAGATAATGTCAAGTTTGGCCTTCCAATGGCCTTCACCACAACAATGTTGGCATGGAGTGTTATTGAATTTGGCGGTTCAATGCATAGTCAGATTGGGAATGCAAAGACTGCCCTCCGATGGGCCACGGATTATCTTCTAAAAGCAGCTACTGCCACCCCTGACACTTTATACGTTCAAGTGAGTGTGTTCAAAGATTTGAAACTTCGAGGAAGATAACAATATCATTTTTACAATGTTGTTGTGATATGTCATAGGTGGGAGATCCAAACATGGACCACAAGTGCTGGGAGAGACCCGAAGATATGGATACCCCACGCAATGTATACAAGGTGTCTGCTCAAAATCCAGGATCCGATGTAGCAGCCGAGACGGCTGCCGCATTGGCTGCAGCTTCGATAGTGTTTAAAGATTCCGACCCTTCCTACTCTGCCAAGTTGCTTCAAACTGCCAAGAATGTAATAAACATCCACATAAATTACTAGCACTCTCATTTGTTCTTTTCATGTTTCTAATCTCCTCTGTTTATGAATGCAGGTCTTCGCTTTCGCAGACAAGTACCGAGGGTCTTACAGTGACTCTCTGAATTCTGTGGTCTGCCCATTTTACTGCTCTTACTCTGGATACCAAGTAAGAAAGAGTGAAATACGCTTTTGGTTCATGTTCCATTGGAAAATGAATCACGATTCATTGATCAAAATGGTTTGAACGTGTAGGATGAGCTTCTTTGGGGAGCATCATGGATGCATCGAGCGACGCAAGACGGTTCGTACTTATCATACATCCAATCCAATGTGGGATCAGATAACGATTTCTCCTTCAGTTGGGATGATAAGAGAGCTGGGACAAAGGTCCTTCTTTCCAAGGTATGTCCTTGAGCCTTCATTCCTCTCCGAATTGACATCAAACCCGTAACTTAACCAGTTCCGAATGATTTTAATTCTTAACAGGACTTCTTGGAGAAAAGCACAGCAGAGTTTCAATTATACAAATCACATTCAGACAAATATATATGCTCCCTAATTCCAGGATCATCAGGGTTCCAAGCCCAATATACACCAGGGGGGCTTCTCTGCAAAGCTAGTGAAAGCAATCTACAATATGTGACAACCACAACTTTCCTCCTCTTGACATACGCCAAATATCTTGGTACAAATGGTGGAGTCGTCACATGTGGGACTTCACCTGTAACAGCTGAGAGCCTCATAGCACAAGCAAAAAAGCAGGTGGACTACATCTTAGGCGATAATCCAGCCAAAATGTCGTACATGGTTGGGTTTGGAGAGAGATATCCACAACATATACACCACAGGGGTTCATCGGTTCCATCCATTAAGGCGCATCCTGATCGTATCAACTGCAACAATGGGTTCCAATACCTTTACGCCAACACACCTAACCCCAACGTCCTTGTTGGAGCCGTCGTAGGTGGACCTGATAGTAACGACAACTTTGCTGATGATCGTAACAGTTATCAACAATCTGAGCCAGCTACTTATATTAATGCACCCTTTGTGGGTGCTCTTGCTTTCTTCTCGGGGAAAGCTTAGAAGAGCAGTGAATATGAGGAAGAAGAGAAGCTGATGTAGTGAAAAGAATCGCTTCCATTTCCATATTCAAGTTGTGACTGATTGTTATTATTATTAGTAGCAGTAACTAGTTTTGAAATTATGGTTTCCACTATACCAAATCGAATTATATGTGAAGGGAAAATTATTACTAAGAAATTCTTGGAGTTGTAAGAATACGTATTCTGAATGTTGCCTTGAATGACCGATCTTAATCTAATTTGAAGCACTTGGTATGGGCCTTTCTTAACCCTCAGAGTCAACTACCAACCAAACAATACTAATTTTGCAAATTCACATTTCATCAATCATATTTCAATTTCATTCCATCATTGATTTTTGAATCCATAATGCACTACTTTGCTTTTGTATTATATAATATGTTAATATACAAGGGTGAGCTTGATAAAAAAATTATAGGGATAAAGCTAGAAAATAAAAAAATTAAGAGGTCAAAATTGAATTATAGATTTTTTGAAAGGTTAAAATGTTATTTTATCATAATAACTTATAATTTTATAATTTTAAAGGGATTTATCTATAATTTTAACATTTTTAAGGGTAAAGATTCTTACTTACCCTTTGGTTTCCCCACAATTAATATGTATTATGTAATTAATATTATATGAAAACTAAATGTATTATATCATAATGTAAATATAAAAAATAGCATAAATTGTTTATATTTAAAATTTTAATAAAATAAAAAATATATAAACATTTGATAAAATAATGTTTTTAAATTAAACAATGATATAAGCAAGCCTAAACCAACACAAATTAATCATTTACAAATAAAAATAAGCTTAGGTAATTTTTTTAAAATTCATATTTCGAGTCAGATCAAACTTTAGCAATTATAAATGATATTAATAACGTATATGAGCTCAACCTAAATCTAACTTGATTCAACATATAAACACTTATAAATACCACATTGACTATACTTTATTATACAACCTAATTAATGTACAACTATATTAGGGTTTCGAATCTAATCTATGACATTTAAGGTGTATTTGGTTGGTTAAATCTTACATTTAACTCGTAATGTTACATTCCGTAATAAGATTATGGTATCTGAATTCTCAATATTGAGTCTCATGTGATATGAAATTCACACAAATTATGAATTTCATATCCCTAAATTTGAGATTTATTATAAGCAATTGAGTCTCATGTGAGTAAGTTTTATTATACGCATTCGTGACTTTATTATCTGCTAGATTTAGTTTTTATTATACGTATAAAAAAATTAGCGGAACTAAATTGCGTTTGAGTCTCATGTGAGTCAGCTTTTTATTATATGCATCCGTGACTTTATATAGATAGTGACAAAGTTATGTTGTCTACGAAAAGGAAATTCAAATACTCACGCGGCATTAATTACGGTATCCAAAGTTTATATCTTAATTTTGGCAACAACAAATTGAGCTTCTTCATTCACGCAACATTTCCCTTTGCTCAAATTATGGATTTTATATCCCTAAATTTGAGATTTATTTTTTTTATAACTTATTTGTGTCGAAATGCTTTTTGAAACGCGTCCCAATTTTTTAATTTTGAAATTGAAAATAGGAGTCGTCACCAATTATTTTTATTTGATGTGATTAGACCACCTTAAAACGCTTAAATTTTGTTTTAACAGAAGTTTTGGTCTTTGAAATCCAGAAAAACAGGTTCGGGAGTCAATTACGTGTGAGGAAGGATTAGTACCCTCACACGCCCAAAATTAGTATCTTGTCGATTATTTTCCGATCTTGATTGTTTAAAATTTGAAAACTCGAATGAAATTTAAAATACGATCCTTAAATGCATGATTGTCAAAATTTTGAAACTATTGTATAAAAAGTCAAACGGATTTAAATAAAATAATGTTATAAACAAATATATGCATAAACTTTTACAGGGATTTAAATAAAAACAAAACAAACGGATAAATGTACTTTTTGAAAATATTTTTAAAAGGGGTAAATAGGAAAATTTTGGTCAAAGACCTATTTAGAAAAATAAAAATTGGACTTCTAAAATTTAAAGAAATGAATTAAGGGTAAAAAGTCTAAAAATCGAAAATTAAAAAAAATTAACTTGCTAATTTAAAAAAATTTAAACCCAAAAATAAGAGAAAACGAACAGATCTTAAAATTAAAAAAATGGGAAAGGGTTAAACTACAAAATTTTCCTTTTATTTTAAAACAATGTCAAAGGACCAATTTAAAAAAGGAACAAAATCAGCTTACTAATTTTTGGAAATGATTTAAAAATGGGCCAATTTTAAAAACATGGAAGAAAAGAGAGATTATTTAAAAGAAATAAAAAAAACAAAAGGATTAAATTAAAAGAAAAATAAAGTTCGAATGACCAATTAAGGAAATTTCAAAGTAAAAATGAAAATTTAAAAGAAACAAAATGTTGAGGGACCTTGTTAATAAAAAAAACCAATTTATGCTCTTTTGTCTGACGTCGAAACGACTGTGTTTCGAAGCTGCAAAGGTCAACTTGAAACGACGTCGTACAAGGTTATGTAAAATCGATTTTGGGTCTAAATTGAAATCTTAAAAAAGGACGAGGGATTGCAGCCACAATTTTGCCAAAAATCGAAAACACGCGAACCCTATTCGGGTCCAGTGCGGATCAGGTCGGGGCGCATTTAAACGGCGGCATTTTAATCCATGCAGCTTCATGCCAAAACGGCGTAGTTTCAAAACAGGTATTTAACAAAAATAACTTTTAAAATCACATTTTTATCTTTCAATTTCAAAAAACCCTTTTCTCTCTTTTTTTTTTCTCTGAAAATCTCTCAAAAAATCTTTCGTCCGACCAAAGAGTCATCCCTTAGTCCGTCAGTGTCCTGTCGTCTTCCGTTGCTCTACCGTTGCCCGAACTGTCGCGCACGGTGGTCAGGTACGAAAAATAAACTCTTTTTCATATTTTCTTTTTTTAAAACATAGATCTAGGCTTAGATCCAACCAGATCTAGCCTGGATCTTCAAAAAACAACAGATTTGAAATCCTCTTTTTTTTAAAAAAAAAAAATGAATCTGGTTCTTTTTTTCGATTATTTCCTTTTTTTTTTTTATAAAATTTTAGATTGAAATGACTCGCCTCTTTATTATTCCTTTTTTGTATTTTATCCTTTCTAAAAACTAGATTAAAAAAGGATTCTTCCAGATCTAAAAAAAAACATAAGTATTTTGATAATTTTTTTGATTTTCCCTTTTTGAAATCCTGTCATTTTTAATTATTACTCGTTTTTTTTCTACAAATGCTTGAATAACAGAGTCCCTCACGAACATAGACGGGTTCAGAGGGACTCCGTTCGCAGTGTCAACGGTGACGGTTCAAGATCTAGGTTTGGCTCCTCAACTCCCTCTTCGTTTTTTTATTTAATATTATATTTACTATGTATTGAATGCTGATTTCGAAATAATAAATAAATAAAGCTAACAAATATATATATAATGAATAAGTATAAAAATATATAAATATAAAAAATGAATATACCTTCAGAACGAAAATTACTTCTTAAATTGCTTTTGTATTGAATCTGCTCTCTGATTTCTATTACTCTATGTGCGTATATAAATTTGAAATCAAACCACATAAATAATAGAATATTTTTTATGTTTTCTGCTATTTTTATTGCTCAGTATCTATAAAAAATTACAAAGGTACGAATTTGGGTTTTATAACCCTTTATAGACATTTTTCTATTTTCTTATTTCTACAGGCAGTATGGCGATGGCAGAGGCGTGGTGGCTCGTCGACCGGCGTGGTGGTGCTGTCAGGCACGTGCTGGTTATCTCGGGAGTGCCATGGTCTTGAGAATCCACAAATGACATGGCACGAAGGGGAGCAACGGGTGGAGGCTTCCCTAGCTAGGGTTTCTTGGAAAGTTTAAGTTTTGGGTCGAATGGGCTTAGGTTTAGGTGGGTTGATTGTAAATGTGTCACTGAGTTTGGGTAGTTAGGTTGTAATTTTAGGTATTGGGCTGAATTTGGTTTTTTTGTAAATGGACTTTTGCATTAAAATAAAATAAAATTTAAAACTTTATTTTTATTCTATTATGGTATTGAGCCCGAACAATTTGGGCTCCAACAACTGCCCCAATCTTGTTCGGTCCTACTGAGTATAGTTTTGCAAGCAATTCTTCTATGAGCGACTCATTGCTTCATTAGGTACTCAATCTTCACTGTGTTTGCTTCTTTACATTTTGGGAAGATAGGAATTTGAAGTTTTACTCACATGGAGCTTCGCTTGATTAAATTGGTCTACTTCTCTTTATCTTATCAGGAAGATGACTGCTTCATTATTTTGATCCACTTCTCTGTATCTCATCAGGAAGACGAATTTGGTTCACTTCTCTACATCTCGTCGGAAGATGACCACTTTATTGCTTCGATCCATTTCTTTGTATCTCATCAGGAAGATAAGGGTTTGAAGTTTTCACTTAGATTGAGCTCTGCTTCATTGAATTGGTCTACTTCTCTGTATCTCATCAGGAAGATGATCGCTTCATTATTTTGATCCACTTCTCTGTATCTCATCAGGAAGACGGATTTGGTTCACTTCTCTGCGTCTCATCAGGAAGATTATCACTTTATTGCTTTGACCCACTTCTTTGTATTTCATCAGGAAGATGGGGGCTTAAAGTTTCACTCACATTGAGCTTCGCTTCATTGAATTGATGTACTTCTCTGTATTTTATCAAGAAGATGACTGCTTCATTATTTTGATCCACTTCTCTGTATCTCATCAAGAAGACGGATTTGGTTCACTTCTCTGCATCTCGTCAGGAAGATGACCACTTTATTGCTTCGACCCACTTCTCTGTATCTCATCAAAAAGATGAGGGTTTGAAGCTTTCACTCACATTGAGCTCTGCTTCATTGAATTGGTCTACTTCTTTGTATCTCATCAGGAAGATGACTGTTTCATTGTTTTGATCCACTTCTCTGTATCTCATCAGGAAGACGGATTTGGTTCACTTCTCTGCATCTCGTCAAGAAGATGACCACTTTATTGCTTCGACCCACTTCTTTGTATCTCATCAAGAAGATGAGGGTTTAAAGTTTTACTCACATTGAGTTTCGCTTCATCGAATTGGTCTACTTCTCTGTATCTTATCAAAAAGATGGCCACTTTATTGTTTTGATACACTTCTCTATATCTCATCAGGAAGATGGATTTGGTTCACTTATCTGCATCTCGTCAGGAAGATGACCACTTTATTGCTTCGACCTACTTCTCTATATCTCATCAGAATGATGGGGGTTTGAAGTTTTCACTCACATTGAGCTCCGCTTCATTGAATTGGTTTACTTCTCTGTATCTTATTAGGAAGATAGCCACTTCATTGTTTTGATCCGCTTCTCTGCATCTCATCAGGAAGATGGATTTTGTTCACTTCTCTACATCTCATCAAGAAGATAACCACTTTATTGCTTCGACCCACTTCTCTATATCTCATCAAGAAGATAGGGGTTTGATGTCTAAGTTTAATCTTGCTCTTACAGTAACTTCAGATAGATAAAGACTTGCTATTGTAATTTTGATTTGATCCATTATAACTTCGAGGTATAAGATTCACCGTTACGGCTTTAATATTTCTCGTCATGTTTTTAAGGTACCGAGTTCACCGTTGTGACTTCAACCTTTCCCCTCATATTCTCATGGTACCAGATTTGCAGTTGCGGCCTCAATCTTTCCCATCACATCTTTTAAGGTATCGGGTTCGTCGTTGTGACCTCAACCTTTCCCTTCGTATCTTCATGGTACCGAATTCATCGTTGTGGCCTCAATCTTCCATCACATCTTCTAAGGTATTGGGTTCACCGTTGCGACCTCAACCTTTCCTTTCAATTCTTCGTGGTACCTGATTCGCCGTTACGGCCTTAACCTTTCCTTTCATATCTTCATGGTACTGGATTCACTATTGCTTCTTTAATCCTTTCCATCGTATCTTTTAAGGTACCGGGTTCACCGTTATGGCCTCAACCTTTCCCTTTAAATCTTCATGGTACCGGGTTCGCCATTGCGACCTCAACCTTTCCCATCACATCTTCACGGTATCAGGTTTATAGTTTCAACCTCAACCTTTTCCATCGCATTTCATAGTATCGGATTCGTTGTTGCGGCCTTAATCTTTCCTATCATATCTTTTAAGGTATCGGGTTCTCTATTGCGGCCTCAACCTTTCCCTTCATATCTTCATGGTACTGGGTTCACTATTACGGGCTCAACCTTTCCTTTCAAATTTTCATGGTACCGGATTCGCCATTACGACTTCAACCTTTTCAATTACATTTCATGGTACCGGATTCATCGTTACGACCTCAACCTTTCCCAACACATCTTCATGGTATCGGGTTTATCGTTGCGGCTTTAACCTTTTTTATTACATTTCATGGTACTTGATTCGTCGTTATGGCCTCAATTTTTCCCATCACATCTTCTAAGGTACCGGATTCACCATTACGACCTTAACTTTTCCTTTCATATCTTTATGGTACCGGGTTCACCGTTGTTGCCTCAGCCTTTCTCATCGTATTTCATGGTACCGAATTTACCGTTACGGCCTCAATCTTTTCCATCACATCTTTTAAGGTATCGGGTTCGTCGTTGCGGCCTTAACCTTTCCCTTCATATCTTCATGATACCGGGTTCATCGTTACGGCCTCAACTTTTCCCTTCATATCTTCATAGTATCGAGTTCACCATTGCGGCCTCAACCTTTCCCTTTAAATCTTCATGGTATCGGGTTTGCCGTTGCGGCTTCAACTTTTCCCATCGCATTTCATGTTACCAGATTCACCGTTGTGGCCTTAATTTTTCCCATCACATCTTTTAAGGTACCGGGTTCGCCGTTGCGGCCTCAACCTTTCCCTTCTAATTTTTATGATACTGGGTTCACCGTTACGGCCTCAGCCTTTCCCATCGTATTTCATGGTACTGGATTCGCCGTTGCGGCCTCAATCTTTCCCATCACATCTTTTAAGGTATCGAGTTCACCGTTGTGGCCTCAACCTTTCCATTCATGTTCTCATGTTTCCTTAGCTCATTTCGCCATTTCGTGGTAATGAAACTTGTAGGATATGCTTTAATGAGCCTCTATGTAGGTCAAACTATTAGGATGTCATGATCAGGATGAACTTAATACTCCTAAATAGGTGAATATAAATGATGAATGTAAAAATGTTATATTTGAGAAATGATTTTATTTTTGTCTTTAATCGACATTGTTCGTCGTTTGTCTAAGTCTTATTACTTGATGTGTTATCATGTCCTTCCTTTGGTTTGGTATTTTTGACATGAAACTTAAAGAGGTAGTCGTAATTTGAACTATTTGTTTCAAAACCCTTCTAACCCTCGATTTTTTGTAATTTCCAACTAATAGTCCTGTTTCAGGTCCCTGTACTATTTAGAAATTTTTCAGAATGATATGCAGAAATCATTTTATTCCTTATATCGTTAGACCACTAACCGTTATTCCAAATGCAAAAATGCTTGAATCAATGTTGTACGGTGGATGAAATTGAATTTGATTGAAAGCAAAGCTCGCGTGAATGAAAAGATCATTGGTTTATTAATCGTTATTTTGATGCAAAACTGCTTGAACATGGTCACAAGGAGAATAAGACTGAATTTTTGGAGATAAAGCTCACATGAATGAAAAAGATTAAAAATGACCCATGCTGGTCAAAGTTGCCAAACATACGGTGAGTAAAGAACGGAGTTAGGTGCCCAGATATCAAAGTATGAGCTTCGCTGAGCAAACTTGATGAGGATCATTCTCAACTTGACATGTGTCCATGAAACTTGGAGTACTTCGTCGATGCCTCAAGGTGTAAAGTTTATCCATTTTACTACTTTTGAGAAAGAAGACCAGTTCATGCCCCTTTCTTTAAAATTGAGCGCCCTTTCAGGTTTTCAACTCAAGTTTCTTTAGGTTTCGAGATGCCCTTTACGAGTTTTTACCTCGACCTCTCCCTTTTTCTTTTTCTTTTTTCCTTTTCTTTTTTCTTCTTCTTTTTAGGGTGAAATCTTCTCACTGAGTTTGAGTTCATGAGATTGGGCAGGTCTTTGCCGTCTATTTCGATCAAAATCAAAGCTTCCCCACAAAACTTTCTTTATCTCACCAGGCCTTTCCAAGTTCGACATCCATTTTCCTTGGGAGTTTTTTGTAAGTAAGATCATTTTCAAAATCAGAGCTCTCTCGTGGAATTCTCTAAAGTGGATCCTTCTTTGTCGTAAGCCCTTATCATCTGATCATGACGGATGACTTTAGTATCTTTTCTTCAATCAAGTTGAGCTGACTGCATCTGGATCAGATCCATTCTTCTTCTTCAGTTCTAACAAAGTCTAGAAGGAAAGAAACTTGACTCCAATGGGTGAGAATGCTTCTATTTCGTAAATCATCGAGAAAGGTGTTGCCCCAGCAAAGTCTTGATTGAAATTCAATAAGCATAGAGAGCAAATGATAACTTCTCATGCCAATCTTTATAGGTCTTTGCTACTTCAGAATGAATCTTTTGATGTTTTTATTGGTCACCTCCAATGCCCTATTCTTTTTGGCGATGTGGTACTGAGTCATGATACTTGTTCTTGAATTGGCTGCAGACTTTCGCTATCGTGTTGTTGCTCAAATTCAAGTCATCGTTGGATATGATCCTTTTTGGCATTCCATATCGACATATGATCTCTTTTTTTCAAGAATATGCTTAAACACTGATTGGTATAAGAAGTAGTAATCAATGAGGACGAATCAACGCTCATTAGAAACTCTTTTGCAAAGTTGGCTTGATGATGTCCATGTTTCACATAGAAAGAGGCCACGACGTGAAAAGATGAAGGAGAATAAATTTTCAAGATGCCCTTTACGGGTTTTCATCTTGACTTTTTCTTCCTTTTCTTTTTTTTTCTTTCTTTTTTTTTTATATATTTTGGGTTTTAAAAGGCCCTTTGCGGATTTTTCGACCCTTCTTTTCTTGTTTTTTTCTTTTTTCCTTTTTTTTTGATTTTTTATAACATGTCGAGCCTCTATTCTTGAAGTTTCTATTGAATCGGATTGCATTCTTCCTTTTATGGAAGCTTGTGTGTCACGACATCAGTTTCTTACACCCGGCATGCTTTGATAGGACCATGCAAAGACCTTTGGATTCTCAAAGCATCTCGCCTTGCTTATGCAAAAACACATGCCTCAAATCTTTCTTGAAATCACAATTCTTCGAGGTGATATTCATTTCGTGTCTTGCTTAACCATCCGTAGCAGATCAGGAGATAAGTTACATTCTTGATCATCTTCAAAGTTTTGAAGTTTTTTCGGACATATGTCATTCTCAAAAGGGCTCTTAGTCAACAATAGCATTGCTCTTGTCATTGATATCAAGGGATCCAACATATAGGTAAGAGAATGAATTTAAGAATGAACAACCATTTGGTATGAGTATGGCTGGAAAAGAAAAGCAAGATGTTTGGCAAGTGAGACACAAGAAATGCATCATTTTCATCGAAATAAAAGACAATGATCATATGCCCTTTATAAAAGGATCCCTATCACTCTCGGGCTAAAAGTGATTAGTGTGTTCTGAATATTTTTCTTAAAAAGTCCTAAAAACTACAGGAAGTTTCTCCACAGTCTAATTATCCAAAACACTTCCAAAGGCATAGAGACGAACTCTCGACTGCTCCACTCTCAATAATTTTTTTTAAAACATTCCCAAATTATCTTGATTTATCATGTTTCCTCTCAGTTTTCATTTAGAGTTAATGACTCTCACACACACGAATATTTCAAATATGGGGATTTCATTGAAATTTAATGCATGAAGTGCAATGCAAATGAATGGTAAAATGCATGCAAAAAGGCGTTGATTCTAGTTTAATTCCATTAGAACAACTTTACTAGAAAACAAATTTTTGTATATAAGGCAGATGCATGTATGATTGTGCCTTGATGCTCAAAGTCCTAATCTTCCAAGCTAACTTTTGCTCCGAGTTGACCCTGATTTCAAGTTCAAAATGTTGGTCTTGAATGGCTAAGGTCTGCAAGTGGTTAGTAATTTCTCACACTTGGTCGAATCCTTACTTGCGACATGGTCTCTATTTCAGACTTGCCCCTAAGAATGTTGGAGTCATTATTTATTTACAATTCTCTTTGGTGATATTTTATTGTCTTTGGATAGCCATAAATTCCATCGACAAAGAGTAATCCTCAGAGAATACTTAATAAGCGACTTTTCGACTTTTCAAAAATGCCATGGAACCATAGTAGCAAAAGTTGTGCACCAATACACATTCTTTTGCCCTTTCTTCGATAAGTGTTTAGCAACTAAGATTGCTAGAACATGAGTGATTCTCTTGTCAAGTCGGTCCGACAAATCTGCAACCGCGACCTCTACGTACCCCAACACTTTAAGGCAGACGACTAACTCATACATATTTAAGGCGAAAATGTCAATATTTTTTCCATCTGAGTGTAGTATGTCTTGTAGGTTTTTTTCAAAGCAATGCACTTGTTATCTTCTTTCTCTCTAATCAAGGTTGCAATCCAATGCTCGCTCATCTAGAACAGGTCTTATTATTCTGAATCCTTAGGCAATAGAGTGATGTAGTGTATTCTTCTACCTTATGTTCATGTTTTTGAAAGTAAAGCAACTAAGCTTGAGTAGGTAAGGCAAAACAACATATTAGAATTGAACATCTGCCTCGTTTTGTCTTCCATACTTCTTTCAGCTATTGCAAACTGTTATGGATTTCATTTATTTAGGTGTAATCCCAAAGCTCTGATATGTGCCTCTTTGACAAGTCTTTACCTTTTCGTTTTTGTCTTTCTTTGACCATAAACGCATGGCCACATTGACTTCTACCGTATCAAGGAATCTATTTTCTTATGACCAGTTATCTATTTAGCAATAGAACATGAATCAACCCCTTTTTTGGATGAAAATGCAATGCAAACAAATTCAAAATAAATAAATTAGTATGATTAATACAAGAATGAAACTTAAAAATACATTGCAATTAAAAGCAAAGAATATAACCGTGTCTCTTACCTTATTCGAATAACCACTAAAGGTTTGGCATTGTTCCAATACAAGTCAATAAAATGTGCTGTTTATGAATGCATGTATGCATAAGAAAGACATTGATTCATAGCTCAATTCTATTAGAAAACTTTACTAGGAAGCAAATTTCTTTACATAAGGCAGATACGCATATGATCGTGTCTTAGTGTTCAAAGGCCTTAATCTTCGTAGGAAATCATCCAATTTTGCCCTGGTTCATTATTTTTTGTCCAAAATGTCAGTTTGAATGGTTAAGTGATCAGTCACTTCTCGTAGTTGGATCAAAGTTTGGTCCGTTATGCGATCTCTGTTTCCATCTTACTCGTCTGGCAAATCATCGGTTTGTCGTCTCTCTTTTGACCATATACACATAACCATATTGTTTGCCACCTTATCAAGAAACTCATTTTCTTATGACCAGTTTTCTATTTAGGGATTGAGCTTAAATTCACACATTTCCTTGTATGAGGATGTAATGCGAACAATTAATAAAAAAACAAAAGAAAACACAGGTCAATATGATAACAAAATACATATATAAAACCAAGAACCTAGGCTTGGGAGACTGCTAACAGCTTGGTGTAGTTATAGTCTAAGGTAAGCAACTAGGATTTACTACATGTGGTTCAAGTTCTAGAGTTGAGGTACCTAAACCAACAAATTCCTCGATCCTCACCCATTACAGGCTCATATGGACGAGTTTGGTTTAGGGGGACACATTTTTCATATGTTTGCACGGAAGTGAAAACTTCACGAAAACATAGGTACGGATGTAATCCCAAAAGCGATTTATTATCCTGCACGGAGGTGAAAACCTCACGAAGGAGTAGCTTCCCACTTTCACTTAAAAGGTGTAGTAACATATGCAAATGAATGCGAACTTATACTAATAATAATATTATCATGGTATTTCACAGAATATGCAAAGGATTATCACCATTTTTTATAGAAAATGCAAAGGATCATATATCAATTTAAACCAAGTTTTTGAAACTTTTGACAAAAAGGACCCAAAAATAATCAACTTTTGGCTTGACTCTTTTATTTGTCCCCAGTGGAGTCGCCAAGCTATAAAAACGTTTTTGAAACGCGTCCCAACTTTTTAATTTTGAAATAAAAAATGGGAGTCGCCACCAATCATTTTCATTCTGTGTGATTGGACTACCTTAAAACGCTTAAAATTCGTTTTAACAAAATTTTTGTCTTTGAAATCCAGAAAAACAGGTTTAGGAGTCGGTTACGTGTGAGGAAGGATTAGCACCCTCACACGCCCAAAATTGATACCTTGTCGATTATTTTCCGGTCTTGATTGTTTACAATTTGAAAACTCGAATGAAATTTAAAATACGATCCTTAAATGAATGATTGTCAAATTTTTGAAACTATTGTATAAAAAGTCAAATGTCTCGAAGCAGGTTCGTTATTTTGAAAATCGAGAAAGGAAATTATGCCCAGTAAGTTAAGGCACAATACCTCAAGTTTTCAAAGATTTTCAAGCATTCCTATATTTTTCAAAATCTTACATTTTATTATTTTATAAAAAAGGAGAATATTTGATTATTTTGATTCAACTAGAAGTCACACCTAATAAGTTAAGGTGCGTCTTTCGAGTCACGAAACAACAAATATTATCTTGATTTATTTTACCGAAACACAATATATATATATATTAAGAATGAATACAAATGAAAAAGAAGTGATAATAAAAATCAGCTTACTAATTTTTGGAAATGATTTAAAAATGTGCCAATTTTAAAAACATGGAAGAAAAGAGGGATTATTTAAAAGAAATAAAAAACAAAGGGATTAAAGTAAAAGAAAAATAAAGTTCGAATGACCAATTAAGGAAATTTCAAAGTAAAAGTGAAAATTAAAAGAAACAAAATGTTGAGGGGCCTTGTTAATAAAAATAACCAATTTATGCTCTTTTGTTTGACATCGAAACGACTGCGTTTCGAAGTTGCAAAGGTCAACTTGAAACGATGTCGTACAAGGTTATATAAAATCGATTTTGGGAGTAAATTGAAATCTTAAAAAAGGACGAGGGATTACGGCCACAATTTTTTCAAAACTCGAAAACACGTTGACCCTATTCGGGTTCGATGCGAATCAAGTCGGGGCGCATTTAAACGGCGGCGTTTTAATCCATGCAACTTCATGCCAAAACGGCGTAGTTTCAAAACATGTATTTAACTAAAAAAATTTCTAAAATCACATTTTTATCTTTCAATTTCAAAAAACCCTGTTCTCTCTTTTTTGTTTCTCTGAAAATCTCTCAAAAAATCTTCCATCCGACCTCGGAGTCATCCCTCAGTCTGTCAGTGCCCCGTCGTCTTTTGCTGCTCTGCCGTCGCTCGAACCGTCGCGCACGGTGGTCAGGCACGAAAAATAAAATATTTTTCATATTTTCTTTTTTTAAAACATAGATCCAGACTTAGATCCAACCAAATCTAGCCTGGATCTTCAAAAAACAACAGATTTGAAATATTTTTTTTAAAAAAAAAACCGAATCTGGTTCTTTTTTCGATTATTTCCTTTTTATTTTTTAATAAAATTTTAGATCGAAACGACTTGCCTCTTTTTATTATTCTTTTTTTTTGTATTTTATCTTTTTTAAAAATCAGATTAAAAAAGGATTCTTTTAGATCTAAAAAAACATAAGTATTTTGATAATTTTTTTTATTTTCCCTTTTTGAAATCCTGTCTTTTTTAATTATTACTCGTTTTTTTGATTTTTTTCTACAAATGCCTGAATAACAGAGTACCTCTCGAACATAGACGGGTTTAAAGGGACTCCATTCGTAGTGTCGATGACGACGGTTCAAGATCTAGGTATGTCTCCTCAACTCCGTGTTCGTTTTTTTTATTTAATATTATATTTATTATGTATTGAATACTGATTTCGAAATAATAAATAAATAAAGCTAACAAATATATATATATATATATATATAACATAAGTATTTTGATAATTTTTTTTATTTTCCCTTTTTGAAATCCTGTCTTTTTTAATTATTACTCGTTTTTTTGATTTTTTTTCTACAAATGCCTGAATAACAGAGTACCTCTCGAACATAGACGGGTTTAAAGGGACTCCATTCGTAGTGTCGATGACGACGGTTCAAGATCTAGGTATGTCTCCTCAACTCCGTGTTCGTTTTTTTTATTTAATATTATATTTATTATGTATTGAATACTGATTTCGAAATAATAAATAAATAAAGCTAACAAATATATATATATATATATATAACATAAGTATTTTGATAATTTTTTTATTTTCCCTTTTTGAAATCCTGTCTTTTTTAATTATTACTCGTTTTTTTGATTTTTTTCTACAAATGCCTGAATAACAGAGTACCTCTCGAACATAGACGGGTTTAAAGGGACTCCATTCGTAGTGTCGATGACGACGGTTCAAGATCTAGGTATGTCTCCTCAACTCCGTGTTCGTTTTTTTTTATTTAATATTATATTTATTATGTATTGAATACTGATTTCGAAATAATAAATAAATAAAGCTAACAAATATATATATATAATGAATAAATATATAAATATAAAAATTGAATATACCTTCAGAACGAAAATTACTTCTTGAATTGCTTTTGTATTGAATCTATTCTCTGATTTCTATTATTCTATGTGCGTATATAGATTTGAAAACAAAACACATAAATAATAGAATATTTTTGATGTTTTATGCTATTTTTATTGCTCAGTATCTGTAAAAAAATTACAAAGGTACAATTTTGGGTTTTATAACCCTTTACAACCATTTTTCTATTTTTTTATTTTTATAGGCAGTATGACAATGGTAGAGGCGTGGTGGCTTGTCGACCGACGTGGTGGTGCTGTCAGGTGCGTGCTGGTCGTCTCGGGAGTGCCATGATCTTGGGAATCCACAGATGACGTGGCACGAAGGGGAGCGGCGGTTGGAAGCTTCCCTAGCTAGGGTTTTTTGGAAAGTTTAAGTTTTGGGTCAAATGGACTTAAGTTTAGGCGGGTTTATTGTAAACGGGTCATTGGGTTTGGGTAGTTGGGTTGTAATTTTAGGTATTGGGCTGAATTTGGTTTTTTGTAAATAGATTTTTAAATTAAAATAAAATTTAATTTAAAATTTAATTTTTATTCTATTCTGGTATTGAACTCGGACAAATTGGGCTCCAACAATTTGGCTTAATTCGGCTTTTGAAATTTATGAAAAAATTATTTTAATTTTTAAATTTACATTTTTATCAAATTATTAAAAATAGATGAAAAAATTAGTAATTAAAATAAACTATATCTGATTAATTAACTTAGCCAACTTATATATATTATTATTTAATTAATTTAGTTTTTAATGATTTATTTTAATTATATTAATTAAAAGATACTATATCTTACTCAAAACTATCTTCTTATTGTATCTTCGTCGTTTGAGAGACAGAACCCATCAACTTATCCTTCCATGGCACTGCCTGATTATTAGCCAAGTTGACTATCATCCCCATATCATCCACCAAGGGGTCATAGGGATCTAGCGGCTCATCCGGCCTAAGTCGTATCTTCTTCACAGACCTACTAGAGCTATCGCTCATATTTTGATCTATTATATTGTATAAATTTTATAGTATTTTCTTTCACTCGGTAAAATGAATTTATTAATTAATTATCGATTATTAAAATTTATGATTTAATTAATTAACTTAATCAACTTATATATATTATTATTTAATTATTTTAAATATATGATGATATATAATATAAGTCTATTAATATTTAAAGTAACTAAAAGATAATATATCTTAACCTAAGTTGATTAATCGATTTAATCATATACTCACTTTTAGTTAACTCGACATAAAAATAATTTATTTTTTATTTATTTATAAATATATATAATTAAATTAAAAATAAAGTTGAGAGAACTACACATTTATATATAGGGTGGGAACGTGGTATCTTAAAATTTCAAAAATCTTAATTCAAAGTTTCATTAGCCAAAATTCATATCTTTAGAAACCATACACTAACACAAAACTTCAATTAAGATTAAAATAAAGATGATCAAATGTAGTTCAACGTCATAATATATAAAGAATAACTTAAATAAAGATGGTCGTAAAAATTAAAGTTTTTAGACATCAATAAATTTTTTTCATATCATAAATATCTAAAAATATGAAATTATTATTATACACCTATCCATAGAGAAATTATTTTATGTACTCTTCCCACCACATTATTTATGGTACCTTTCTAAATATTTAATAACATTTCAACAATTTTTTTCATGTCATTGACACATAATTTTGAATTTTTTTTTCTAAACCTCAAACCCTTAATCTTAAATCTAGAATCTCAAACCTTAAACTTAAAACATAAAACCCGAACCCTAAACTCAAGGTCCAAACCCATAACCCTTGAACCCTCAACTTGTGACTTGTAACCTTAAACCCTTAAACATTAACCTTGAACCTTAAATCTCAAACCCCAATCTTGAACCTTGAGATTTGACGCTCAGGATTTAAGGTTCAAGGATCGAGTTCAAGGTTCGGGGTTTGGGGTTCAAGATAAAATAATTATCAAACTTATCTATCAATAACATGGAAAAAAATTACACAAAAATTATTAATTTAAAAAAAAATTGATTGCACAAAAATAAAAAATATTAACATATGAAAAAAATGATTAAAATTTGTGAAAGAACAAAAAAAATGGTTGAGATCCTACTTTTTAAGATAATTTTTACTTATGTTTTTAGTTTCAAATTTAAAATTATGTTAACTATGTTTTATTTTATATAATTACAATGTATACTAAATGAAATTTTCCTTCATAGTCCCCAATGCACTCTCATGCATGTCAATAAGTTTGTACTATAAATACTCATTTCATCAACCCTACTAAGTCAAAGGTTTGGAGTTAAATTATTGATGCCTAATTCGTTTATTTACAAAATTAGATACATGTTTTTTTTCTTTTGAATTGAAACAATGGAGACGAGTAAAAGAAAAGAAAGCACACCCACAAGGCTAGCTTTGTCAAAGCATGCTTGGAATTTTCTTTCAATATTGGTACTATCCCTAATTTCATTCATATCAAGTCCCCAAATCCCTCTACGTTTCAACATGCCTAAAACCTTCTCAAACCTACTCTCCTCCACTTTCTTGTTTCTATCTGCTCTCCTCTTCTTCTCCATTAAACTTGCCTCTGCAAAACCCCATGGCTTCTCAAACATTTTGTCTCCCAAAGACCTCGCCCTCAAGCCACACAAACTCTGCCATCTTCACTTCTACTTCCACGACGTCATCAGCGGACGAAATCCCACTGCTATCCGGGTCACCAGCGCAGCCATGACGAACAAATCCGAGACTGGTTTCGGCACTGTCGTGATGATTGATGACCCTTTGACGGTTACACCGGACCTGAACTCCAAGCTTGTGGGAAATGCGCAACGCATTTACGCATCCGCAACGCAAGACGTTGGTTTGTTAATGATAATTCAATACGATGTGTTTAATTTATTTTTTTATCTCATATTATATTTTCCATTTAAACTCACCCTAAATCATTTTTTTTCGAAGATTAAGTGTTAAGCTAATTGCTTTACCCCTCACCACTTTCAAGGAAAAAAAATGGATGGAGTTTCTTTCTTTATTTTATTCCAATCTGAAAAAAAAATGGTTTCAGGTCATCATAGTAGCACAACTTTAAAAAAGCTACGAATAAAATTGCAAAAGGAAAATGTTTCAGAAATGTTGAATTACCATTTCCAGATTAGATTAATATATGAGGAGCTATTTGATTTAAGGAATATAAAATTATGTTTTATAATAAAATTATAAGAATGTAGAATTATGTTTCGTGACAGGATTACGGAACGTAAGATTATTAGTAATATGTTACATTACTTCGTTTAGTTGAAATGTAATATTCAAATGTTTGGTTAACTTGATATAAAATTATCTAGCATATTTTACTAAATTATCATTGTTATAGTATTTTTTTAATAAGATTAGTTCCTTTACTATTTTTAATCTCAATTTCCATAAAATTATGATAAATTATTACAAATGTTACTTTTTATTACCATTTATATATTAATAAGTAAATATATGATGTTGAAATAAATTTAAAAATCGTAACTATAATAATTCATGCAAATGCAACTGAAATTGAAGCTATCAAGTATGCTCCGGATGTGTTTTCAGAAATGGGATGGATTGGAACTGGATTATTAAATATTGAAGTGGAGTCGAATGTGGTTTCTACCTGGTTATTAAACGATCGGATGAGGCTTTGGAATTTTCAGCCTATTCTTATTGAAATTGATCGATGTTCAGCAAGAGTCGGCAGAGTTTCTTTTTCAATGGTTGAAAGAAGTGGAAATGGGATGGCTTATGCATTGGCTATTGCTGGTATAAACAGATCTGAATTATTCAAAGCTTGGTGGTAACATTTTGTTGATTCTGGGGTTCCTGATTGTTGCTGTTGATTCTGTGCTTTGCTGCAATTTTCCATTGTAGGCTGATATTGTCTTTCTTGTCTGTTTTTTGAATCTGCTTGTTGATTGTAGCAGAAGGTTTTAGTACAGTCATAGATGGAGTGGTTATTGTGATGTTTTTGGTCGTATCTTGTGTTTGAATAGGTATGAGGGACCTGTGTTATTGCTGGTTGGTATTTTGTTTTGCTTGGGGTGGGCTGCTTTAGCAGCTCTTATGCTCTGTTTTGGTACGGCATTTTTGTAATATTTGATTGAGCAAAAAAAAAATTCATGAAAATTAATTACATCATCCACCATAATTAATATACTAATAAATAAAATATTAGAGTAAATATAATAATTATAATTTTAAAGTGTTTCACTGTTAAGGAAAAATATATTTTTGTTTTAAATTAGTCTTAAATTTTATTTGGAAAAAAACTTAAATTGATACTAATTGGTCTAAAATTTAAAATTATGCTTGTAATCTAAGATTACATCCTATATTACAACATCATAACACTATATGAGAATGTAAGATTTTGGGGTGATCGAAATGTTGAGAATTCAAACAACATAATCTTAGTATGGAATGTAAAGATTTTGGGGTGATCGAAATGTTGAGAATTCAAACAACATAATCTTAGTATGGAATGTAACATTACGGGCTGTAAATGTAAGATTTTATCAACCAAGCGCACCCTAAATATCATAAACTAGATCCAAAATCCTAACATAGTTGTACATTAGTTAGGTTGTATAATAAAGTATAGTCAGTATGGTATTTATAGGTGTTTATATGTTGGGTCAGGTTGGGTTTAGGTTGAGCTCATATACGTTATTAAAATATCATATATAACCGTTTATGTTTTGGCCCGATTTCTGAATTTTAAAAAATTTAGCTAAGCTCGTTTATATTTTGTAAATGGAAGAGGCATTATATAGCCTTAAGACATGAAATTACAAAGAATTGAAGTAAGCAGCATCTTTTAGCAGCAAAGAACTAATGACAACATCAGGAACATCAATGATTTGTATATCCACTTCGTTGGAAGCGCAAGTTTTAGCGAGACGGTCAGCAATCATATTACATTCCCTCTTGCCATACTGAAATCGAACCATCTCAAAGTGCCGTGTTAACTCTGTTATGCTTTGAACAATTGTATTTGACAGCGATCCATTCGAGCAATCGTTCACCATTTTTACAGCAACTAAACAGTCACTCTCAACAACTATCTTGCAATTAGTTTTTAGTCTTGCAACTTGCAAGCCATGCAAAATGGCCCATAGCTCAGCGACCAACGTAGAACTCCTTCCTATAAAACGTTAGAATCCCACAATCCAGCTCTTTGTCGCGTCACGCAGTACCCCACCAACAGCAGCACAGTCATCGTCTTTCCTAGCTGCTCCATCAACATTAACCTTCACCCACCCAGGCCCCGATGTTTGCCAAGTAGGAGTAGAAGAGCTGCTGGAATTCTCGCGCACATTCCTGCAAAAACAGCTCCAAATATTCTTTGTCATAGCAGTTGCAGTTCGAAGAATGTCATCCCCTTGCTGTAAGTGTTGCTAAAAAATAAACAGATTTCTAGCCTTCCAAATTAACCAGCAAACAGAGTTGAAAAAGATGATCGACTCTCCCTTGGCATCCCCCACGTGGAATTTTCCCTACATACCAACATTTAGCCATTAATAAAAATCTGCTTGAAAAAAATAATCAACAATATCAGCAGATAATATTTTCATCCACACAGCAATTGTAAAATTGCAATCCCTCAGCACATGGGAAGCCGACTCTTTCATAGCATCGCATCTCAAACAACTAGCATCATCCGTAAGACATCTCCGAATCCTTTCAGTATTTGTAAGTAACCTCTGACGCCGAGCAAGCCATAAGAAATGCTTGACCCGAGATGGCAACAAATTTTTCCAAAAACCACCCCAATTGATATCAGAGGCCGACGGTTGAATCACATCCATGCTCCTATAGGCTGTCTGAATAGAGAAGCTCCCATCTGATTGGTACGCCCATAAGCAATGATCCACACCCAAATTCGCAGCTGGAGGAGGACACGCTGAAATGTAATCAAGGATTTCCTTCCGGAAAAGGTTGGACAGAATTTTCCAATTCTAGCCACCCATATCTGTCACAAACTCCACCACCTTGCCATGTACCATTCTAGAAATTCCAAGAAGAAGATGATTGACCAGAGGACCCAACTTTGGCATCCAGTTATCATGGAAAAAATCCACAGAATCTCTTCACCCTATACTCCAAATAATCCTTTCGCAAAAGCGTGTCCAAACTTTAGACAATGACTTCCATGCATATGAGCTAACCGTTTAGTCCACATTAATAGGACAAGTCTCCATAACTTTGTATTTTGCACGTAAAACACGTACCCACATTTTCTCAGTGTTTGTGACAAAATGATAAGCAAGTTTCATTATGTAAGCTAAATTTTGAACAACCATCTTTCTCATTCCAAGACCACCAGCCTTCAAAGGTAAGCAATAGGTCTCCTAATTCACCAAAGATACCTTCTTAGAATCTTGTGACGCACCCCAAACAAATTGACGTACAATCTGCTCAATTTTCTTGCAGACACCTACCGGAATCAGCGCAGCGCTTGCATAAAATATCCAGGAATGGTCAACAAAACAAATATAACCAAGGTTACTCTCCCCGCCAAAGACAGCAGCTTGGCATCATAGCCACTAAGTTTATGCTGAACTTTATCAACAATAAATTGGAACGTACTTGTTCGAACTCGTGAATGAAATAGAGGAACACCAAGATACATACCAAGGTCCTCCGTTTGCTTGAACCTAAGATTTCTTTCCACCAAAACACGAGCAAGGGAATTTGTATTCTTGGAAAAGCAAAGTCTAGATTTAAGAACACTTACTTTATGTCCCGAGTGTGAACAAAAAGCCTCCAATGTCGAATGCATCGTCATTACCGTCTCGGATGTAGCTTCCCAAAGAGCACAAGATCATCTGTGAAAAACAGATGTGACAAAGGCGAACCACCCCTCCCTAAAACAATAGGCTTCCAAATACCACTCCTAACAACATTATCAATAGCATGTCCCAATCTCTCCATAGTAAGTATAAATAAATAAGGAGAAATAGGATCCCCTTGTCGAACCCCACGAAAAGGATGAAGCTCATCAGTATAACCTCCATTCCAAAGCACTTGCATCGAAGGGGTTGTAACACAGTTCATAATAAGTCAAACAACGTTATAGGGAAATTTAACATATTCTAAAGTGTCCCTAATAAACTCCCATCGAAGACGATCATACACCTTTTCCATATCAATTTTAACCACCATCCAACCTTTCCTCCGTTTCTTAATCCTCAAAGAGTGCATAACTTCCTGGGCAACAACCACGTTATCCATAATATATCTACCCCCCACAAAACTAGTCTGGTGCTCACCAACAAGTGAAGGCATAACAAGCTTCAGACGATTTACTATAACCTTTGTAAGCAATTTGTACGGTACAGTACAAAGACTAATAGGACAAAATTGTGTAACAACCTCAGGCCCAAGCACCATTGGAATAAGAACAAGAAGGGTTTTGTTCAGATACTCCTCTATCACACCTTTTGCAAGCCCCTTTCTAATCATCTCAACCAAAGAGGCACCAACAATAGACCATTGAGACTGATAGAACTAAGCGTGTAACCCATCAACTCCTAGGGCTTTTAGAGGAGCCATATCAAATAAACTATCACGAACCTCCTAAGCAGCTATTTCCTTAACAAGCTGCTCCATCAAATTAGACGTAATGGAAGGAAAGGATCCCCGCAATAAGTTACCCAACCCATGAGACGTGTCATCAATATACAAATCCCTGAAAAAACCCACCACCTCCTCTTTAATCCTATCCTCCTCATAACACCATTGATCGTCACTCAGTTTTAAAGCCTTGATACGATTTCTGCGTCTTCGTTTGTTAACCTGACTAAGAAAATATCTCGTATTCCTATCGCCAAAGGATATCCACTCATTACGTGATTTTTGCTTCCATAATAATTCTTCATTATCCAACACAACCTCAAGTTCCTCACACAGTTCTTTTTCCAGCACAACCAACTTACGAGAATAATAACGCTCAAGGCACCTCTGAATGCCCTTAATAGGGGCAATCAATTTTTTTTCTTTTGAAGAATATGCCCGAACACTTCCACATTCCACTTTTTTGCAGCTTCAATAAATGGAGTCAAAGTCATCTCCAAGCTATCTGCCGCAACCCAATTATCACCAACAAACTTCCCAAAATCACTATGCGAAAGCCACCCACTTAGAAACTGAAAAGGGCGACTTTGTTTAAGAACCACAGTCCCCCCAAAACACAATGCCAAAGGTCTATGATCAGACTTCAACTTGTGAAGATGGTGCACCATAGTGGCCGAAGCAAGCTCTTCCCATTCTACATTACAAAGAACTCGATCCAGTCTCTTAAATAAAGCACCCCGACTCCAGGTAAATGTAAGCCCCTGAAACTCGACATCCTTCAAATTACACACAGAACAAAAATTCTGAAACCGACAAGACGAGCCACCATTTCGCAACCCACCTTTCTTCTCCCAATCATTGAGCATAGTATTAAACTCTCCGGATAAAAGCCAAGGATGCTGCACACCCATCAAAATAGCTTCAAGCTTAGCCCCTAGCTTTTTACGTAAACTGCCCTTCGGGCTTCCATACACCCCCGTGAGAAGAAACCAGTCAGAGAAAGCAAGGAACTTAACCTTCAAATGGACAAAATGATCACTGCTAATAAGCACAATGACCTCAACACACTCTTTCCACAAAACCCAAATTCTACCAAAAAAACCTCGACCCTCCACCTTATGAGATTTTGGCATTTCGATTTTAGAAATAGCTCGATTAGCTAGAGCGTCACTGACCCTCGTTTCAACAAGAATCAACATATCAAGATTAAAGTCACGTATATACTTTTTCATCACCTTAGGAAAAGTTGACGAAGCTGCACCTTGAATATTCCAAACCAAGATATCCGATTTCATAAATAAAAGAATTTTACAAGGCTGAAAACGAACCTGACATCATAAATCAGTCCAAACAACCCTCCATATTCGACTCCTCTCCAACTCCATGAAGCACATCCTCAAAATCATCATTCAACTCTTGCATGGACGTACCACCACCGTCAGCAACACTTATCTCAACAGTTTCCAGTCGACAAATAATATCTGCAACAACCTTGTCAATAGGAACAGACTGAGTCATAGGAGTTCGAGTTGTCCCTCTCGGAGGCTCCCCCAATTTTTCTTTTCCTTTGTGCAAATTTGTTGGAGGAGAAAGGACAGCATTTGGCTGCAAAGTATAATGAATTCCTACACCAGTTTTAAAACTATCATCCACCGAAGGCAAAATATTAGGATTAGAATTTTCATCTAAAATTACAACAGAATGATTCTTTGGGTCAAGTGATTGAAACCCAACAACCCATTCCTTAGACTTCTTACTTGTACCAACTTTGAACCCCACTCCATGACCTTTAGATCCAACACCTTTCCTATCTCTTCTTAGGCCCAAAAGCACTCTTGAAGACCCACTTTTCTTGTTGGCTTTTTGGATCCTGTCGAAACCCCTTGCCCACTAGCTGTTTTAACACTTGCAGATTTAACATTACCCTCCACATCAGCAGTTGACCCACCAACTGTCCTTCCAACCTTAAACCCACCGACAGTCTGCTTACCATTAAAACCCAAATTAACATCAGGATTTTCCTTTCCAAACCGAAACACATTAGTTTCTAATCCTTGATTTTGCTCAGAATTTTCATCCGAATTGGAAAATATGTTAAAACGGGATTCCTCCGATCAATTCCCTCATTTAAAGCCGAGATTCTAGTGCCTTGCCTCTGCTGTCGATGTTGTCGACGCTCCACTATCCAGTCACCGTAATTCTCCTTCTCCACCCTTAATTGGACCTTTTGCTCTACAAGCATGCAATTGGTAGTCCAAGCATGCTTGCCTGTCCCATTTCCCTCATCAACCAAAGAATCTAGACATGCATCTTTGAGATGCCCGAACTTCCCACACTCAAAACAAATCTGAGGTAATGATTCATATTCGATTCGATGGAGTTTGTTCGCAATGCGCACTTTCGGAACCAGGGGAAGACTTAAATTGACTTGAACCACAAATCGAGCGAACTGTCCCCTGGTACCTTTGTCGGTTTGAACATCAATCTTAACAACTTTCCCAACCAAGCTACCAATTTCCTAAAGCAAGCTTCTTTTGTAAAAAGCTCCCGATAGTCCAAGAATGCGAACCCAAGCCACGACACACTGTGGAAATTCATCTTGAGCTATAAACTAAGGATACCATGGTTGCACGGTAAGATAATGACCATAAAGCACCCAAGGACCCTTCGAGATAACATTATGATAATCCTCAACAGATTCAAACTTTGCAAGGTAATAACTGTTTTCAATATCCATGAGTTAAAAATGCATAGCCGGTCTCCACATAGCACAGACTTTATTCTAGAGCGCATTATAACTTATTCTCCGACCAAGTAATTTAACAATGAGAGTTGAAGACATGCACTCATCAATCAGTCCATAAACTCTGTCTGAAAAATCAATGGTTGGAACGCCATCAATAACGGTTTTCTTAACATCCTCAGCATTCAACAGTAAATCCTCCTTCTCCCAATCATCCTCCATACTCCCAATATCAAATTTTGATTTTAACACCGCATCACGAAAAGAAACGGGCTTCATCGGACCACCATCCTTTTCAACTGCATCCCCACCACTATCGGGTGGTTCATCCTCCCTGAGCCGCACCCTTTTCCAGACACGACCACTCACACTCGCCGACAGATCACTCATCAGACATTATTTTATTAAATGTTTAGTATTATGTATTTCTTTTACTATCATTATATAATTTTTATTTTATTAAATTTTAAATATAACAATTTATGATATTTTTTATATTTACATTATGATATAAAATGTAAACTACACAATACATATTAATAGGAGCGAAGCCAAAGGGTAAGTAGGATCTTGGTTCCTTATAAATGTTAAAATTGTAGATAAATCTTTTCAAAATTATAAAATTATAAATTACTATGATAAAATAACATTTTAGCCTTCCAAAAATCTATATTCAATTTTGACCTCTTAATTTTTATTTTCTGAGTTTACCCCTATATTTTTTTTATCAAGCTCACCCTTGTATGTTAACATATTATATAATACAAAAGCAAAGCAGTGCAGTATGGATACAAAAGTCTATGATGGAAGGAAATTGAAATGATTGATGAAATGTGAATTTGCAAAATTAGTATTGTTTGGTTGGTAGTTGACTCAGAGCGTTAAAAAGGCCCATATCAAGTGTATCAAGAATTTTTTAAGTAATAATTTTCCCTGCACGTATAATTCGATTTGGTATAGTGGAAACTATAATTTCAAAACTAGTTACTACTAATAATAATAATAACAATGGGTCACAACTTGAATATGGAAATGGAAGCGATTCTTTTCACTACATCAGCTTCTCTTCTTCCTCATATTCACTGCTCTTCTAAGCTTTCCCCAAGAAGAAAGCAAGAGCACCCACAAAGGGTGCATTAATATAAGTAGCTGGCTCAGATTGTTGATAACTGTTACGATCATCAGCAAAGTTGTCGTTACTATCAGGTCCACCTACGACGGCTCCAACAAGGACGTTGGGGTTAGGTGTGTTGGCGTAAAGGTATTGGAACCCATTGTTGCAGTTGATACGATCAGGATGCGCCTTAATGGATGGAACCGATGAACCCCTGTGGTGTATATGTTGTGGATATCTCTCTCCAAACCCAACCATGTACGACATTTTGGCTGGATTATCGCCTAAGATGTAGTCCACCTGCTTTTTTGCTTGTGCTATGAGGCTCTCAGCTGTTACAGGTGAAGTCCCACATGTGACGACTCCACCATTTGTACCAAGATATTTGGCGTATGTCAAGAGGAGGAAAGTTGTGGTTGTCACATATTGTAGATTGCTTTCACTAGCTTTGTAGAGAAGCCCCCCTGGTGTATATTGGGCTTGGAACCCTGATGATCCTGGAATTAGGGAGCATATATATTTGTCTGAATGTGATTTGTATAATTGAAACTCTGCTGTGCTTTTCTCCAAGAAGTCCTGTTAAGAATTAAAATCATTCGGAACTGGTTAAGTTACGGGTTTGATGTCAATTCGGAGAGGAATGAAGGCTCAAGGACATACCTTGGAAAGAAGGACCTTTGTCCCAGCTCTCTTATCATCCCAACTGAAGGAGAAATCGTTATCTGATCCCACATTGGATTGGATGTATGATAAGTACGAACCGTCTTGCGTCGCTCGATGCATCCATGATGCTCCCCAAAGAAGCTCATCCTACACGTTCAAACCATTTTGATCAATGAATCGTGATTCATTTTCCAATGGAACATGAACCAAAAGCGTATTTCACTCTTTCTTACTTGGTATCCAGAGTAAGAGCAGTAAAATGGGCAGACCACAGAATTCAGAGAGTCACTGTAAGACCCTCGGTACTTGTCTGCGAAAGCGAAGACCTGCATTCATAAACAGAGGAGATTAGAAACATGAAAAGAACAAATGAGAGTGCTAGTAATTTATGTGGATGTTTATTACATTCTTGGCAGTTTGAAGCAACTTGGCAGAGTAGGAAGGGTCGGAATCTTTAAACACTATAGAAGCTGCAGCCAATGCGGCAGCCGTCTCGGCTGCTACATCGGATCCTGGATTTTGAGCAGACACCTTGTATACATTGCGTGGGGTATCCATATCTTCGGGTCTCTCCCAGCACTTGTGGTCCATGTTTGGATCTCCCACCTATGACATATCACAACAACATTGTAAAAATGATTTTGTTATCTTCCCCGAAGTTTCAAATCTTTGAACACACTCACTTGAACGTATAAAGTGTCAGGGGTGGCAGTAGCTGCTTTTAGAAGATAATCCGTGGCCCATCGGAGGGCAGTCTTTGCATTCCCAATCTGACTATGCATTGAGCCGCCAAATTCAATAACACTCCATGCCAACATTGTTGTGGTGAAGGCCATTGGAAGACCAAACTTGACATTATCTCCAGCATCATAATAGCCACCCACAAGGTCCACGTGATAAGAAGCACCGTCGGACAAACCAGAGTTACCCCTCCATTTGAGGCGTTGGTTAGACGGCAACGGACCCGACCGTTGTCCCTCAAAGAAAAGAATAGACATTTCAAGAGCATCAGCGTAATCCCGAGAAGTGAAAGCAGAAGAAAGTAAGCCAAGGGATAGAAAAGACAAACAAAGAGTCAGCATGGTTATAGGAGCAGCCATTTTTATGTATTTTGGGTCTTGCCGAATGTGGGGAAAGTGTTGATAGCAAGGGGAGTTTATTTATAGGCAAGAAATAAGCAGGAAGTTGTGAGGTCGTTAGACGTTAAGGTGGGACCAAAAAGACAAGAAACATTCATGCAGCTCACGGGATCAACTGCGCATATTTGGAGTTATGTTATGGGGACCACATTGAGATCTTCAGCCAAACAAAAATATGGGAACATGGAAGGTATTGGAACAGACACAAAACCTAACTTCTTGTTATCAATGTTGGGTCTCGTGTCCGTAATAGTAGAAAATGATAAGATCCCTCAAAAGAGTCTTTACAAATGCTGCGTGAATGAAGAAGATCAATTTTTTGTTGCCAAAATTAAGATAAACCTTGGGATATAAAAAGAAAGAACTTTGGATACTCTAATTAATGCCGTGTGAGTATTTGAATTTCCTTTCGGTAGAGAACATTATTTTGTCACCATCTATAAAGTTACGGATACTTATAATAAAATTGACTCACTCGAATGCAATTTCTCTTTGCTCAAATTATGGGTTTCATATCCTTAAATTTGAGATTTATTTTTTTTGTATGATTTATTTAGCTTTTCAAATTTACGGGAAAAAATTATTTTAGTTTTTTAAATTTGATCTATTTATCAAATTATCCAAAATAGATGAAAAAGTTAATATTTATTTTCGTGATATACATGTGACAATCCACATATAAGTGATATTAGAAAAATTAATAAATGTTGATTTTTATTCATTTTGGAATGATTTGATACAAGTTCAATTGCTAAAGGAAGTAAAAAATTAAATAGTTTGAAGAGGAAGGAAGGGGCTTTGAATTCATTAATAGTGGGTTTAGATGGACGATGAGATGCGATGTGGTGCATTTAATTTACTTTTTATTTCACGTTATAATATCGTTATAATATTTAATCTCATCGTTATTATTATTATTATATTAATCACAGCTAAACATACCATCCATTTAAACTCATCTTAATCGAGGATAGTAATGGTCAAAAACAAGAATTTAACCTTCTTTCCCATATTCTAAGGAATAATTAGAATATTTTTTTTCTTCTCAATTTTAGACTAATTGACAACTTTAGTTCAATTAGTTAGAGGGTAAGAAATCCAAATAATAATCCCAAAATCATGTGATTGGAAGACACAAGGGATCCCCCTAAAATCGTAAAAAGGCTTTCACATGGTCAGTCAAGGAATTCAGAAATTTGTTGGCTAACGAATACTGCGGCTTTGATTTTGGAACCTCCTTCCTTCTTTTGTAGACTTTTCAGAGACCTAACCTTCTGTTTTTACTGTATCTCTGCCCAAATTTTATCCCATGAGAATAGGTTTTTAGGGCTCTATTTTCTAAGCCTACATGTGACCTTCACCTACTTTCTTCGATTGGCTTTGTAATAAAAGGAACCAAGATGTGTGTCACGTGTGTTTTTTACTATATATTAACAATATTGAAAAAATTCTTGCCTACTTGGGATAATGCAACTCCCCAACATCATATGTTTACTCAATTGGCTAATTCTGTGCTGTTAAACATGCTATTTCACTGTCTTCTAAGGGAATCAAAAACCAACTTCCCAACCTCAAAAGTCGTATGTCTTGAATTAATGAATGCAATTAGTGATCATGCTATAATATAATATTATCAGCTTCTTATAGTTTTATAAATTAATTAGTAGTTGGTTTTTGATGCTCAATGAAGAAGATGATATGTTATTAAAAAGGTTAATATTTAATGCGTTGATGGTAGAATTGTAAATAAATCGAGTTTGAACGAATAAATTTCTGTTCATGTTTGTTTATTTATTTTTAAGTTTGTTCATATTCAATTTGTGTTCGATAAGAATTTCAAATTTTTGTTCATGTTCGTTTATATAAATTATGTTCGTTCATGTTCGTTTGTTTAATGTTCACGAAAATGTTCATTTAATTTAATCGAACATGTTTCTGAACATTAAAGGAACATACAAATTTTAATGAATAATAAATAAACAATAAATAAATACATACACACAGATATTATTTTAATATTTTAATAAAAAAATATCATTAATAAATAAAGAGTCATAAATAAGCTAATAAACAAATTTTTCGTGAACATAAACAAATCGAATATATCCTTATTCGTGTTCGTTCGTTTATTAAACGAAGACACAAATTTATTTCTTAGGTTTATAGTTTGTTTGTTGGTGAAACAAACTTGTAGGGTGTAATAAACTTTAGCCTGTTTTTCTCAAAAACTGGGAATGGGTTAACTTAAAATTAAAACTAAACAGCAAAGCGGGGGGTTGCGTGATATTAACCAAATCAGAGTTTATTTCTTTTTGTCTGCCTCACCTTTCGTCTAATTAAGCTCTTCATCATCACCTTTCCTCTAATAAACTTTAATGAAAATTTATAATCAACAAGTGGTTCCAGTAAAAAAGAGGATGTTGTTCATCCTAGGATCTCGGGTTTGAGCACCTGTGTGCGCAAGGTGTGTGTGCGTTGTCAAAGAGTTACTTAAGAAAGTATGAACAAATATATTACCATGTAATAACATCATTACCGTTAGATACCAAAATATATAATTTTATCAAATATAAGTAGCAAATTAAAAAAAAAACATATATACCATATTAAAAAATATATCAAACTTATATATCAAATAATATATTAAACCAATTATTCACTTCAACAATACATTACATCCATAAATTTATCCCAATCTACAATCTCCGGATTATTTAAAAAATGTTGCTTGATTTTATATAAACAATGTAATTTTAATAGGTGATATTAAATTATGTACAGCTAATATATGTGAAATCACCTAAACATGAAATTCGTAAGTCAATTTCATACTTTTTTTTAGGTACTTAACAAACATTGTTAAAATATACTAACATAACATTGACGATCAATAACATAATGATGTGGCAGTCTCACATTTTAACACGTGATAAAAAAATTATAATTTTTTTTTATTTTTACCACATGTCAAAATGTGAAAATGCCACATATTATCATACTATTAATCATTAACATCATGTCAACATATTTTAATTGTATTAATTAAGTAATTAAAAGAAATACCAAATTAATATAGGACCTAGATTCATCTCATATAAGACCAATCCAATATATATTGATCACACATAAAAACCCAATCACTTCCCCAATAACTCTCTTAACCTTTTAGCAACGACTTTCATGATTATCTTATGCATGCTGCTAACAAGGCTAATATGCATGTAATCATTAAGGCTCTTTGGAAAAGACATATTTAGTGTTGGTGGTGGAGTTTGAAATTTTTTTCGTGTCGATATTAAATTATATATTTTTATAGTAATAAAAATATAATTTAATCATTTTAATAGTCTATATCTTTATATTTTTAAAAGGGTTAAATAAAATTTTTATTATTTTTAATGTTAAAATATAATTTTTCCATTATTAATTTAAATTTTATAAATTATAAAGAGTTTAAATTAAAATTTATCATTTTAAGAGAGACATGGCCCCTCTCGATCTCTATTACGTTCCGTCACTATTTAAAGCAAACACAATTAATGAACATTTTATATTTAAGGGCAACAAGTTGGTTTTGTAAAAGTTAAATTACAAAAATAGTCATCTATTTACGTCGTTCTAGTGTCATGGGTTGTGTATTCGAGCCCACAACCATGACTCATTTGAGTGACCTGTCATGTTCAAAAGGAGGCATTTGGCCCAATCAGACTGACCCTTTGCTTGGAATGAGTGAAAGCTTATCTATAAAGCTTCGCAAACATGGAAGGTGATCTTCAAATATTGACAATATCATATTTGATATGTATTTGATATGTAATCTTTAGAAGATATGATTTTGTAATCTTAGAGATTAAATTTGTAGATAGCTTTCAATCTTAGCCGTTGATGTATTTAATCTTTACTGTTGATTTTGGGGAGCCTCAACTATAAATAGAGGTCTCTCCCCCTCATTGTATTCATTCATGGAGAAATACAAAAATTAAGAGCATTCACTCAAAGCTCTTCTCTCTTGTGTTCTTGTCTTTCTATGGCTTGTTCTTCGTTGCTATTGTGTTGGTGCCTTAGAGGAATTCTTTTGAATCCTCAAGTGTTGGGGAGTAGGCTGACTTAGGCGTTTTTGTGAGAAGAATCGACTTAAGGTTGCATGGATTGTGTGGAAAAACTTTAAGTTCGTGACAGTTGGTATCCGAGCTAAGGTTTGAAAGGCATTGTCCGAAGATGTTGAAGGAAGTTACTGAAAACGTTGAGCCAATGGAAACCCGTGGGAAGGCCAGGAAACAGAGCCGTTCGAGGGATATTGTGTCAGCTTTGAAGGGACGAGTAGTCAATCTTGAAGAGTCCATGGGGGACGTCAAGGAGAGACTTGATGGGATTGAGGATGGAATCCCCACTGAGTTGCAATCCTTGAAGGAGCAGCTTAGAGAGTATATGTGGGATTTTGTTGGGTCCCTTGAGAGGAAGCTTACCGGTAGAGATGAGACTATTGAGGCTGTGGTTGCGGCCATGAAGGTGGAGATTACGGAGCTTAAGGGTGAACTCTCAATCTACAAGGTTGTCTTGGGTAATGGGGGATTAGTTGCTACTGCACCCAAGCCTAGTATGGATGTTCCCAAGCCTAAAGAGTTTAAGGGATCAAGCTCCGCAAGAGATGTGGACAATTTCCTTTGGGAAATGGAGCAATACTTTCGTACCAAGGGCATCACAGATGATGACACAAAGGTAAATACTGCTACTATATATTTTGCTGATGTTGCTTTATTGTGGTGGTGGCGTAGGTCTATTGATGTGAAACGTGGTGGGATCGAAATTGAGACTTGGGAGGAGTTTCAAAGTGAGTTCAAGGCGTAGTTTTACCCAGAATATGTCGAGGATGAAGCTCGAGCAAAGTTGTGTAGGCTTACGCAACAAGGTACTGTGAGGGAGTATGTACGGGAGTTTAGTGAATTGATGCTTCAGATCTCAAACATGGGTGACAAGAAAGCCTTCTTTTTCTTTATGGATGGTTTGAAACCATGGGCGAAGCAAGAGTTGTAACGCCAAGGAGTCCAAGAGCTTACCAAGGTCATGACCGTTGCGGAATTATTTGTTGAGCTTGTTGCGAAGAAAGATAAGTTTGAGCCTCTCAAGCCCAACTTCAAACCAAAGGGCAATGGTGGGGGAGACAAAGATAAGTTCATTAAGAATAGCCATGGAAAAAAGCTGTTTGGTAATGGAAAGCCTGTGAGTTGCTTTCATTGTGAGGGTCTACACTTTATCAAGGACTGTTTGAAGAAGGCTGCTCTTTTTGCCGCAGAAGCAATGAAAGAGGCGGACAAGTCAATTGAGGGTCTTGGTTCGATATTGGGGGGTGTCGAAGACAAGACGAGTCAAGGGCTGATATTTGTAGACATCGTAGTGGTTGGCACAAAATTAAGTGCACTTGTTGACATAGGTGCGTCTGATTTGTTCATGTCCGATAAGACTGCGAGTAAACTTGGTCTCAAAATTCAAAATAATTCTAGATGGATGAAAATGGTGAACTCAAAAAGTGTTTCGATCAAAGGAGTCACAAAGGGAGTGGATCTCCAGCTTGGTGAATGGACCAGTAAAGCTAACATCAAGGTAATACCATTTGATGACTATGACTTTATTGTTGGTTTAAGTTTTCTTGACCGGGTTAATGCTTCTATCTTTCCTTCTGGAAATTATATGATGATCTCGGATTCAAACCATCATTGTATGGTGAGAATTAAAAGGAAGGGAAGCTTGGAGGGCAAAGTATTATCGGTGATCCAATTTGCCAAAGGAGTACGAAGAGATGAAGTCTCCTATTTGGCTACCTTGAAGGTTGAGGAATCCGTTAAGTCTATTAGTGAGATTCCGAGAGAAATGAGCCAGTTGCTTTATTCTTTTCGAGATGTAATGCGAACAGAGTTGCCCAAAAAATTACCACCTAAGAGGGAGGTGGACCACAAGATTGAGTTATTGCCCAATTCGGTGTCGCCAGCAAGAGGCCCATATCGGATGTCACTACCAGAGTTGGAAGAGTTACGGAAGCAGTTAAAGGAGCTTTTAGATGCTGGGTTTATCAAGCCTTCTAAAGCCCCATTTGGAGCGCCGGTATTGTTTCAAAAGAAGAATGATGGGTTACTAAGGTTCTGTATCGACTATCGGGCTTTGAATAAGATCATAGTGAATAACAGGTACCTTATTCCCCTTATTGTGGACTTGTTTGATCAGCTTGGTAGCGCAAGATGGTTTACCAAGTTAGATTTGAGATCGGGGTACCATCAAGTTCGAGTAGCCGAAAGGGACGAACTAAAGACAGCTTGTGTAACGCGTTATGGTTCGTACGAGTTCCTTGTGATGCCCTTCGGACTCACGAATGCTCCAACTACATTTTGCACCCTGATGAATAAGGTACTTCAACCCTTCTTAGATCGTTTCATGGTTGTTTACCTTGACGATATTGTAGTGTACAGTAGTCACTTGAGGAGCACGTGGAACATTTGAGAGAGGTGTTCCAAATCTTGCGGGAGAATGAGCTATATGTCAAAGAAGAAAAGTGCTCATTTACCCAACGAGAGGTGTCATTTTTAGGTCACATTGTGAGAGGTGGCAGGATCCAGACGGATGAGAAGAAGATACAGCTATTATGGATTGGGAAGCACCAACCAAGGTGATAGAGTTGTGATCTTTCCTTGAGTTGGCGAATTATTACCGACGCTTTATTGAAGGCTATTCAAAGATCACCGCACCCTTGACGGACTTATTGAAGAAAGGTAAGGTGTGGGATTGGGACTCCAAATGTGAGGCAGCGTTTAATCAAGTGAAGGAATCAATTACAAGGGAGCCTGTTTTTACTTTATCGGACTATTTCAAGCCATATGAGGTACGCACGGATGTATCAAACTATGCCATTGGTGGAGTATTTATGCAAGATGGGCATCCAATTGCTTTCGAGAGTCGAAAGCTCAATAAGATGGAGCAAACGTATACGGTCCAAGAAAAAGAGATGACCGCTGTGGTGCATTACTTGCACACATGGAGGCATTATTTGCTGGGTTCTAGGTATGTGGTTTATACTGATAATGTTACCAACAGTTATTTTCTAACCTAGAAAAAGTTATCTCCGAAACAGGCTCGTTGGCAGGTCCTTTTGGTAGAATTTGATTTCACGATGGAATATAAGTCGAGGAGTGTCAATACTGTTGCTGATGCCCTTAGTCGAAAGATGGAATTTGTGGCAATCAACCAACCTGATGATTCTCTATTGGAGCGTATTAAAGAAGGATTGATCCATGATCCCACAACTAAAACTTGACTGAGCTTGCCAAGGAGGGGAAAACAAGGAGGTTTTGGCTTGAAGGAGAGCTACTTTACACTCATGGGCATCATTTCTATGTGCCTCAGTATGGGAAGCTGCACAAGGAAGTCATGAAGGAGTGTCATGACTCGAGATGGGCTGGCCATCCAGAGATACACCGCACGTTGGCCCTTTTGGAGGATCGTTACTATTGGCCTCACATGAGGGATGATGTGGATACTTATGTGAGAACTTGTCTAGTATGCCAACAAGACAATGTGGAGTTGAAGGCTTCGACGGGTTTGTTACAACCATTGCCTATTCTAGAACGACCATGGGAGAGTGTATCCATGAATTTTATAGTAGGTTTGCCTAAGTTTGACGTATTTGAAAGCATTCTTGTTGTGGTGGACAAGTTTTCCAAATATGAAACATTCATTCTAGCAAACAAGGAGTGCCCAGCTGAGGAGGTAGCTCGTTTGTTCCTAAAATATGTGGTAAAATATTGGGGAGTGCCACAGTCGATAATCAGTTATCGAGACGGGTAATTCACAAGCAGGTTCTAGACAGAGTTGTTCAAGTTAATGGGTTCAAACTTGAATTTTTCCACTAGTATTCATCCATAAATTGATGGGCAGATCGAATGAGTGAATGCATTATTGGAGACCTATCTTCGACACTATGTGAGTGCTATACAAGGGATTGGCCAAAGTTGTTGGATGTGGCTCAATTCTCACACAACTTGCAACGAAGTGAGGCCGCGAATCAAAGTCTATTTGAGATAGTGACGGGTCAACAGCCACTCACACCCAATACTGTTGTGACTCGTTATATTGGACTAAATCCAGCAGCTTATTGGTTCGCGAAGGATTGGCAAGAGAAGAACGATTTAGCCAGAGCTTGTCTACACAAGGCAAGCAAGCGGAACAAAAAGTGGGCGGACCAAAGTCAAAGGGATGTTCAATTTCAGGTTGTTGACTCTGTCCTTGCAAAGTTACACTTGATTTTGAGATATAATGGCTTGTACAAAGGGTTTGTGCGATGATATGAAGGACCCTTTCGAGTTTTGAAAAAAGTAGGCAAGGTGACCTACAAGCTTGAGTTACCGTCAAAGCTCAAAGTCCATCTCGTGTTCCATGTAAGTATGCTCAAACCATTCCATGTAGATCAAGATGATCCGAATCGAGGCAAGTCCGAACGAGCACCAATAGAGGTAAAGGTCTCCTACGATCGTGAAGTTGAAAGCATTGAGGCAGACCGTGTGGTGAGACAAAAGTATCATCGGTCGAGACATGAGTATTTAGTGCGATGGAAGGGACTTCCTGACAGTGAAGCAAGTTGGGAACCTGCCAAAGCATTATGGCAATTCCAAAACAAGATCGACCAGTTCCATGAGGAGGACGCGACGAGGGCGTCGCTAGAACAGGTGGGGGAGAATGTCATGGGTTGTGTATTCGAGCCCACAACCATGACTCATTTGAGTGACCTGTCATGTTCAAAAGGAGGCATTTGGCCCAATCAGACTGGCCCATTGCTTGGAAGGAGTGAAGGCTTATTTACAAAGCTTGGCAAACATGGAAGGTGATCTTCAAAGATTCACAATATCAGATTTGATATGTATTTGATATGTAATCTTTAGGAGATATGATTTTGTAATCTTAGAGATTAAATTTGCAGATAGCTTTCAATCTTAGCCGTTGATGTATTTAATCTTTACCGTTGATTTTGGGAAGTCTCAACTATAAATTGAGGCCTCTCCCCCTCATTGTATTCATTCATGGAGAAATATAAAAATTGAGAGCATTCACTCAAAACTCTTCTCTCTTATGTTCTTGTTTTTCTGTGGCTTGTTCTTAACTTGTTCTTCATTGTTATTGTGTTGGTGCCTTAGAGGAATTCTTTTGAAGCCTCAAGTGTTGGGAAATAGGTTGACTTAGGCGTTTTGTGGCAAGAATCGACCTAAGGCCGCACGAATTGTGTGGAAAAACTTTAAGTCCGTGACAGTAGTTTGGTCATGTAATCATTAATTTTTTTGGTGGGTAAATTACACTTATAATTACTCAATTATTGGTAAGTTTTTTTTTCGGTCACTCAATTATGAAAAGTTATAAAATGGTCACCCAACTATTTAATTTTTTTTATCACTAGCCATTAAATTGCTAACGAAAAAATGACGTGACAATTTTTAAAATTGGCATAATAACAATTTTAATCCTTAATGTTTATACATTGTGTCAATTTAGTCTTAATTCTAAAAAATTAACCCTAAACATTTACACATTGTGTACAGGGGTGAAGCCAGGAAAAAAAATTTAGGGGGCCAAAATTAAGTTATCTATATCTTTATAATTTTTAAAGGATTAAATCAAATTTTTATCATTTTTAGAGGGGCCAAAATGTAAATTTTTTATTAATTTAAAATTCTAAAAAATTTATAAAATTAAAATGAGAAAATAACCATTTTAGAGAGGGCGGACTCTTACCACACCCTAAATTTGCCTCTGATTGTGTAAATTGTTTTTTTTTCACATTGCTTTCCTTTTTATATCCTTTCACTTAAAAAGTTAAAAAAAACTATCAATTAATTTTGATAAAAGATATACCAAAAGTGGAGATACCCAAAAATCCAAAATAATAAATTTTATCTTTTTTCATTCTTTAAAATTAACTCTCAATACCAAAAATAAAAAGTAGAAGTGCAAAAAGAGAGAGATCAAATTACATAATAAAAGTTCAGTTAAATTTATTGATTTTTTTTAAATTTAAGATCAAATTGATAAAATGTATAAATATTTAAAGGTTAAATTTGTCATTAAGTCAATAAAACAAAACCCATGTTAGAGTTCTATTAGACAGCTAATGAAAATGTGACTAAAATGTTTATTTTTTAAAAGTTGAGTGATTAAAATGAAAAAATTAGTAATTAAGTAACTAAAATAAAAATCAATTAAATAGTAAATAATTAAGTGACTATTATTATACTTTGTCATTTTATAAAATTGTGCTGATTAAGTAGACGTAGAGGTGCTCATGGGCCGAATCAGGTCGGGTCTAAGTATAATATTAACATGTTTTATGCTTGCCCAAGCTTGGCCCGACCCAAAATTCGAGTCTAAAATTTTGCTCAAACCTATCCATATTTACAAAATACTAACTCAAATCCATTTTAAGCCTACCCATATTATTTTTTAATTTTTTAAAAATATTTATATTATATTATTTTAATATTTAATAATTTTATATATTTTTTATTTATTGAATTTTTTTTAATATACTGGTGTAGCTACATGTTAGTATATATTCATATTTTTTTAACCCTTTGATAGTGCACACACACCTTGCACACACAGGTGTTCGAAACCGGGTCCCTTAAGATGAACAACATCCTCTTTTTCACTGGAGCCACTCGTTGAGTTCTATTTATTAAATTTTTTATATACTCATCTTAACATTATTTTAATGTTTACATTAGTATTATATATTTAATATAAGTTTATTTTTTTATGCATTTTAAATAACATAATATATAAAAATAACATAATATAAAGTATTATAAATTTAAAACGAGTCGGGTTGAGCTGATCTTCAGCTTTGAATGTTCAAGCTTGAGCCCGACCTATATTTTAAATGGACCTAATTTTTTCTTCCCAAACTTATTTTCGGACATAATATTTTAATCTAAATTCTCCTAAATTTTAGACGGACCTTTGAGTCTGGACGAATAACCCAACCCATAAGCTTGAGTCTAATCTTCAGTTTTATGAAAAAGAAAGACAAATTGAAGTCGTTGGGCCTTATGGCCTTAATCCCATCACACCATTGATTTGCAGTTCACAGTAGGCCCAAATCTGACGTAGCACAAACTTCTTCAACCAAATCATCAAAACCCATTTATCTCTAATAAGAGATCAAATTATACCATAGAGATTAAAATTTAAATTTAAGCATAATAAAATAAGTAGAAGGATAATATGATTTAAGAAAAAATATTCTTACTCATATCTGATATATATAACTATATATTATTGGTATAATAAAAAATTAAATATTGAACACTAAGTTTTTTTTATGAATTTATGTTTTACAGATTCAATTATTAAATTTACTATTCGATATTAATTTATAATGTGTATAAATATAAACCCAAAAAATCTATTACTCAAATTCACTTTGATTTTAATTCTATTTGAGTTCATTATTTAAATTCGAGTTATTAATAAGTATAAATTTTAGATATTCAAATAAGATATCTAGTTTTTTAATTTAAAATTTTATTTTTTTTAAAAATTATTAAAATTTAATATTTAAAGAATTTAATTATAGTAAGTTTTTATTATTTTTAATTGTAATTAAATTCTATTAAATTATATAAAACACGGTAGACAAAATATTCTAATAATTAAATAATTATTTTTTGATGAATTATAAGAGAAGGTCAAAATTTTAACAATAACATGACTCGAACCTAGATTACACTTAGAACAGTGAACACTCTGACCATTAAACCAACACACGAGATTCATAATTAAATAATGTTTAACCGGCACATATATACACGGATTTTTAACCCCAAAAAAAATCTAATAATGTTATCAAATTTTGCCTGCATTTCCTCTTAAAAACAAAAAGAAAAAAAAACATAAGATGTATGTAGGTTGAAAGATCATGGAGACTAACAGGGTATAAGAAAAAAGTCTTGAACTATATATACATAAATGTATGCATGTATATGAGGTGGTTTTCCCTCGACTTCTTTTCCCTGCAGGAGAACAAAGGCAAGGAAGTATGGTCTCAAGCTTGTAATTTGTGGCAGACACTAGAGTTGGGGTTTGCGATGGAACCTGCGCATGGTGTTTAATGGTAAGAAAAAAATAATATTAATGGCTCCTTCATAAGAGAACCTAGCCTTTAACTTACATATTTCTGCAAAACAAGGCTGCTTGGATGCTTCGTCCTCCTCGAAAGAGGGTGGAACTTGTCCATACACCATTTCACAACTCATGTCTTCAAAATCTGAGGATCAATCATTGAACCTTTTAAACCATTACCAACATGAAGCTGAAAATTCAGTAGGGCAAAGACCAAAATTTTGAAACAACATACTTGGGATCATGGTTAATGGAAGGCCGAACTCATTGGTAAAGAAATCTTGGGTTGGAATTTTGCACATATTCACACACATACCAACACACCCACTGTTCTCTAGGTACCTTTAGAGGAAAAAAATTGCAGAATTAAGTAGATTTAAAAGCGTTCATGAACTCATATATGAATAAATGAATGAATCTAGTTCTGTACCTGCATTTCTTAATATGAACCCCACTTTTTTGCTTCACGCCATTTATCTCCACTTCCATAACCTAATAAATAATTATCAGTTAGAATTAGAGATGCAAAAATGGAGAAAGTATGAGTTTTAGATGTTGAAAACGCAAGCTTATGTTGCTTGGAATGATGACCATTTAAGATTGTGATCAAAGGGATATATGCTTTGTCTTACATTGAAAAGCTGGGAATCCAATAAAATGTTACAGCCTCTATTATAAAAATATGTATATCAATATGAGGTATGAGGTATACGTGATATATTATGTTTTTAATAATACAAATTGATGAAATTTTTAAGAGAGAATCATTTTACTTTTTAAACTATTATATAGAGATTAAATTATAATTTTTTAAATAAAAAAAATGCAATCTAATTAGTACAGAGCCTGGATGGTAATTTTATCTCTAATGTTCATTCATCGTACCAAGTAACATTGGTTACAGTTAGATGACAGAAGAAAGTTTAAAACAGCAAAGAGTAAACAAAATTTACCTCAGATGGACCAACTAACCAGTAGAAGAAAGGAACAGTGAGTGCCGCATTGAACTCTGCAGCCCATTTTGTTGGTGGAAACAATTTCCTAAACTGCATCCATAGCAACAACAAGCTTACATAATAATTACTTTAAAACACAACTTACCGAACAGTTTCAAATTTTAAAACTATAATCAGTTGTTCACCTGAGCTGGTGCGCCCGGTGGGAGCATGGACAAGAGCACTTGTCGGACCACTTGTTGCTGCTGCAACCAAGACCTCCCTTGCATTACTCTCTTTGACACCTCAACAAAGCTCTCATAGTCATAGTCGAAAACCCCTTTCTTCGGTTCTGTTCCAGCTTTTGGTGCAGCGGCGAACTTCTCCATCTTGCGGGCGAAAAGACCCATAAATGCCTTGGCAAACAACCCGTCGCTGTATTTAGTTTTTTGACCCAATGGTGCTGGCTCTCCCGACGGCTCTGCAATACTACACCGGATGACAACGTTGCTAAAGGTTCTTTGTTTACGTATTGGTAACTGTTGAGGGGCAATCAAATGTGTGGCTTGGAGGCCTAAAGCCACCATGGTTTTATGCTTTAACTGCTGCTTGTTTTCTTTTTCCTCTCGAGAAAGCACACTCAAAAGCTCAGCCTGCCTGCTTGAGAGTTATCAAATCTGTTCATTAACAATTAAGAAAAAAGGTAAAGATTATGTGGTTGGCTGAGGTTGCATGGCCGCCATTGAATAATCGATGGCCATACGTATCATCACTGAGAGAAGATTATTAATAATTTCCTTGGCTGTCCTTGGGGTAATGGGGTTCATATACTAATTAATTTTAACATGTTGGTTAAAAATAAATAAAAGCATTTGCAAGATTAAGAGTGCAATTTCCAGCAAAAAAAAAAAAAAAAGAAGATGGTCCCATTTGGAAGAAGGAATAGAGAAGTGGTCGGATATGTTTCTGAGGCTTAAAGAGATGCCACGCATTGGCTTTGCTGTGGACACGGTGTCTGGAATTTGTGAAGCCAAGCAGGCCAGCTACATTTATATATTTCAACAAAATTAACCATTAATATAAGTTTTTGGGAAAAAATTGTATAGTAATTTTTAAAATATTTTTAAAACGGGTTAAATTAGTATTTAATGTATTTTTATTTTTTAAAACTATTTTAAAATTACGTTTTTGAGAAGAACATTTATAGAAGATATATTTTAATCTAATTTTGAAAAAATGAATTAAAATGTTTATTAAAAGTGATGCTGTAAAATAAAAATGCTTTTTAAATTGATTTTAGAAAAAAAAAATTATGGAAAAACGATTGAAAAGTTTTATTTAAAATTCTAGTAAAACTAGAGTTACGAAGATAAAGGGACATAGATATATAGAATTTAAATTCTTTTAGAACTTTTATTTTGTACATAGACACAAATCTTAACAGTTGATGTAACTCAACTTGTACCGTTGAATTTGGAGAGTTCAACTATAAATAGAGGTATTTCCTCTCATTTATATTTATTTAGTTGTAAACCTTCAAAGTAATAGAATACTTTTGAGAGTATTTACTCAAACACTTGGTGTGCGCTATTCTGTTCATTCGTAGTTTCATTCGTTTCAAGTTTGTTTCCGCTTTGTTTCAATACGTTAGAGAATTTTTGTGAGAATCCTCACTTTTCAAGAGCAAAGCTGACTTAGGCGAATATGAACTCAAGAAATTGTCACGTAGTAGTATATGATCTAAGGCCAAAAAAAATGGATTTGGGTAAAAAAAAAAGATTCTCTTAAAATATGATCGAGCTCAAGCTTGAATATTCAAGGCTTGAATCTGGTTCGGTCCGACCTATTTTCTAAGTTTGTAATATGTTATATTATACTATTTTTATATATTATGTAATTTATAACACATAAAAATTAATCTATAGTAACAAATACTACCATAATGTTGTTGTTGTTTTTTTATATACTATTATAATTTAAAGATTAAAAAATGTTAAGCCTATATATATATAATTTTAATAAATGAAAAAAAATATCAAATCATTAAATATCAATTTAAAAATAGAGATATTTTTAAAAAATTAAAAATAATATGGGTCGGCTTAGAATGGGCTTGTGTTAGTCATTTGAAAATATGAGCAGGCTTGGGTAAAATTCTAGGATGTTTGAGGCAAGCCTTTGGCAAATATAAAGTATATTAATATTACACTTAAGCCCTAAATTTCTTCTATTAGTTTTTTTTTTTGTATTTTTCGTATCCGTTTTATGATTCATGTTCGAGGTTTGTGGCTGCCCCTTCCGAAATGTCATTCTAACTTGCATCTCCCCTTGAAGTGTAATGTGCCTTATCATTGAATCCTAAACCCTTGTTTAAATAAGACTATGGTTTTTTAACATATTAAAATTTAAATGTATACTTGTTGCATGGATAGCTTGAATTTAATATGTCAAATAAAAGAGGCAGTATAGTTCAAACAAATTTAAGAGGGTTATTTTTTACATTTTAAATACGCTCTACGTTATTATCTAAATTAACATTTAACGCTCAAGCTGATTGGATGACCTGATTGATAAAGTAATGATACTTTGAGGACTTAATTAGAATACTTTGAAGCTTGAAGACTAAATTTACATTTGGATTATAGTTTGGGAATGTCAACGTAATAAGCCCTTATTGAAAACAAAACTAACATTTTTAATTAGGTTAAAATTTGCTGTAAGTCCATATACTCTTTACAAATTTGAAATTTAGTGATTATATTTTTTTTTATCTTAAGTAGATTTGTTAATGGGTTAGGTGGTCTGTTGTTATAAGTTTGGACAAAATTTTATCTTCAATAACTAATTTTTAAAATATTTTTATTTAAATTTAATTATAAAAAATATATAATATTAATATAAAATTTTAAATTATAAATATTTTATTTTTAAATAGTGAAATGGGTTATGTGGGCATGTTGAACTGAACTAGGCTCGAAGTTTGAAACTTAATTCAACTCGATCCATGAACATTTCTAATCTTGGCCCTTTGTCGTGACTCCTGACTTCTCCCTTGAAATACTTGCAGGGTTTGCTGTCTGTTTTGATCTGTGAAAGTTTTTTTTAATTAATTGGAAAAGGTTTGATATTTGAAACTAAAGCAATCTTTTCCTCTTGAAGTGTAAAAAATTAAAAGATAAGGGTTTCATGTCATTTGAAGTTTCTAGAATAAAAGTCAACAAATATGTGATTTTTTGGGCAAAAGAAATATAAGTTAGGAACAATAAAGAAAAAAATTGGGCTTGAATAATTTAGAAATAATAAATAAATAAAGAGTTAATTGCACTAAACATCTTCAAATTGTAACTTTTATTCTAAATTGATCCCTAAACTTCAAAACATTCTAATTACATCCCCAAACTATCAATGTTATACTAATTAAGTTTTTCTATTATCAAAACGTTAAATGACATATCAAATCTTATGTTACATAATTTGAAATAAATTTTTTAAAGAAAAGTAAAATCTTACCATATAATATTTAAAAGTTAAAACTAAAAATAAAGTAAAATAAAAAAGTCAGAGAGTAAACAATAAAATTTTTGTAAAAGCTTCGAAAACCTTAAAGCCGAGATGTTTACAACATCCATTTTTACAATTGTCATTTTTTTCTTTAAATTTTTTATTTTAAGCTATGCCACATAATACTTGGGATCGCTGGTAAATTAATTATTTTAATAATTGAATGACCGTATTGATATAACCTTAATAATTTGAAGATGCATTTAGAATGCTTTAAAGTTTGAGGACCAATTTAGAATGAAGGTTACAATTTTAGGATGTATGGTGCAATTAACTCATAAATAAATAAGCAAGGAATTGGGCTTGAATCTAATTGGATCTAAGAAGTGAATTGTATTTTATTTAATGGGCTAATCCAAGTTTAAAATTGGGCTGACCCAAACTTCTTGAGAACATATATGTTAGTATACAAACACAATACCCCAAGCCTACACACACAATAATGGGATTCCATTACATTACTATTATTATTTTAGTTTTCTATTTAATTTTTCGATTCTTTTAATCTTTGAATTCACATTTTTTTGTCAAATGATCTCAAAATGGATGGAAAATTAACGTTTGTTAATTTTGCTAACGTGACATACACGTGGAATGCCACTTGGATGACATGTTAGCATTTAATTAATTTTTTAAAATTTTAAAGATATATTTTTATACTTTTTAAACAATTTTAATGATTTTTAATTTTTTAAATATAATTCTTATATATTTTTTTGAATTTTTAAAATTTTAAAAATCAATTAAATGTTGGCGTGTCATTCATATAGTAATACACGTGTATGTCATATCAATAAAGTTAAAAAAAAATTAACTTTTCTCTCTATTTTAGAGTGATTTGAAAAAAAATGTAAGCTGAATATTATGAAAAAAAAAAAGGAAAGAAAGAAAAGGAAATTGATGAAGGTTGCACCACATTGCATGGGTTGAAATTAGATTCTTTGGTTTTGCTTTGGAAATGCAAAAAGACATGTAGAGCATATGCCAGGGGAGTTTTGATTGCACCACATAAGCTGACAATGATGCATGTACTAGATTTGTAGCTAGATTATGGAATTGAAAGCTACCAAAAACAGAAAAGCTTTAGGCTTAAATTCATACACCATGACACAATGGGTAGTCCATATATGATTAATTACGGTCAGTTAAAAAGGGTAACCCAGGCGTCAATGCTGATGCTGACTTAACTGCATGATAGCAAACATGAGAGACAATGAGAGAGAGAGAGAGAGAGAGAGAGTCAGACAATTAAAGCCATTTCAGTGCTGCATTTGCCTCAGCTTCAGACCATGTTGACAGACTTAGAGGTTAGGGTTGAAAAATAAGATAAAACAAAATCTATTCCAAATAGTAGTATTTGTTTGAGTTTCATAATTTATTTTTCCCAAAACTTATCCAAACCTAAGCCTTATAACCCTTACTTGATGCATATAGCATACACAAAACAACAGGCAATGAGGCAACTTGCATATACATATAGAGACGCCAAACCCTGTTGATGACGCCTGTCTTTCATTCACCTTTTCAAATCACCTGTTTTCTTTCTCTATTTGGATTTCTGTATACTCCCTGTTCCCCCTGCCTCCCTCACCTGCAATTCTACATAACATCACCATCTAAAACAAACTACGTTAATTAACATCATCACACTACTCATATTCCAAACTTTCTATCTATTTTACTGTCTTACCTCGGTTGGTATCGTATTACAATAAGTAGAAAGACGCAGGCTTAAATACGCTTAACCATGTGTTTTCGTGAGAAATGGTTATGGATTGAAGTAGCCTTTGTATAAAAACCTTTTTTCCCTTCTGCCACTGGTTTTCCTTTCTTTTCTGCATTGTTTCTTTTATCAGTCCTCTGAATCAATGCTATATATGTATTTAAGATGAAACACGTGAAACCCCCAGGGTTCTAATTGTTGGGTGCATTAATTTTACACTGCTCAACTATATTATTTGTGTTATAACATGATATTATTAAAAGTGATTATGAAGCCAAACTTATTCTCAAACCCGAAAATATTATTATTTGTGCTTTTAAACTGGATGCAGCGGATCATGTAAGAGACAAGACCACATGATTCAAGCAAAAAAATGAGAGGTCCAATCCATCACATCATTCTTTCTTTGTAGCGAAATCAGTCCCAAAATTCAAAACCAGATCCATATATAAATAATACTAATGCTAAACTCTAAACCTCTCATGGTTTATGCAAAGTGTTTCATTCATAAAATTAAGACCAAGTGGCAAGTGGATTTGATTCTCCTACACTTCTCATTAACCACAAATCTTTTGATTCCTTTTAAAGTTTATTATTCTCTCATGCCTCTCCTTTTCTTTAAGGAATATGAAGAAGTGTAAAACATACTCTTAATCAAAAGCTAGTAAGCATCAAATGTTGCTTATAATTCTAAGAACTGTAGAATCTCCTCACAAATACTTCCAATCCGGGGAGTGAATTCCATGTATTCAGCCTTGAAACTTGCAAAGGATACTACAGATCTAAACCATTAAATGCATATAATAAGTACCAAAGGTAACCAGAGATAAAAGCAAGCATAAAAACAAAACAATTAATGGTGGAGATTACATAGCTCCAGAATCCTGATCATCCACCACCCACCACTTCTTGTTTTACCAACAAAAGAGCTGAAACTGTTACAAAGAACACCTCGATTTAAGCATCCTCAGAGTTGGAAACTGGTTAAAAATTACTACTATAAGAGAGAATCTCAAGTAGAACATGTGTTTTAAGAGAAAACCCTAACCTGAAATCATGGTCTTTTAAGAAAAATGAAGAAAAAAGAAAGTCAGGGTTTTAGACAACAGACAGACAGGCAGACACAAGATTTTTGAAGCCATCATGAAAAAAATCAGTTCGATGATGAACAGCACTACACTGAATCCATAGAGAAAGCGGAAAAAAATAAAGAAGTGTAATGTGATAAGAGATTATGCTACATACTATTCCTAGATGGAATACCATAATAGCAATAATGATAAAATTATTATTTTTTCTTTTACATTAGTTAATCATTTGAGTGAGCAAAACCCTAATGTAAGATATGGCCATGTAAAAGGGTAATCATAATCATAATCATATCATATTCATACCCTTTTCTTCTTCAGTCAGAAAAAAAAAGAAGGGAAAAAGAGCAGTCAAAATCTTTCATCATTACACCAATCTGCTCATGCCCACACCCCCCAACAACCTCGATTTCCAGGAACCCCATCAACAAGAAATCTTCAAAAATCAATAAAAAATACACTCATAAAACTACATGTGACATAGAGGAGAGAAAACCGATAAAGAAAGGGAAACAAAAAGAAAAAACTTACCCAGAGAACATAATCAAAATTGGAAGCAAATAATTGGGGGGAATGAAGCCTGGTCCGACGTCATTAACCTATGATGAATGATTAAATCATCATCATCATCTCTCAAACTTTGATATATGAAAAGAAAATCCATAGATCTAGTTGATGGCCTCGAGCCAGACAACATTCCCCTCAAAAGAAATGGCTTCCTATCAATCTACTCATCTATTTCACCCAAAGAAGATTAACAAAGGTATGGGTGAGTGATAGAATTGAAGTGAGGAACTAAAAGTTGATATATAGAGATCAAAAAGGGGAAAACACAAGTTAAAAAAAAAGAAAAGAAAAGAGAGAGATGGAGAGGTGAAAAGGACAAACAAAAGTAAAAAAATGTAGCACAGCCCCCCAAGGTGAAGCCCTGGCCCTACATCTGGTCGTGGGTTCCAGAAACACATTAAAAAGTAGTAATCATGTTATTATTTCATTATGATTTTTTTTGGTATATAATATCTCATGGATACTGTGAGATAATAATCATGACCTAATCAAAACCCATCAGCTCCAGCTGTTATATTTAGCCATCTTAATAGCAACCAACTCTATCAAGAATACTATTAAACACTTAGAAAATATTTTATTCTCTTATTTAAAAGTTAAATAATAATTATAAAAAATATAATTATCATGTAAATATATTTTAATTTAATTAATATGATAGTAATTACACTCTTTTGTAAATATAATAAAATTTTAAATCAAATCATCGTATGTAACGTGTTGTTTAAGAAAATATTTAATAATATAATTACTATAATAAAAATAATAACTACAATAAACAACTGATCTAGATTTATCTAATTATTTTAGTATAATTTGTTAGATTAAGATCTGGCTGATATATCGATTTAGACATAGTGGTTAAATTAGCTTCTAAGTGAATTGCTCAGAATCGGTAAATGATAAAAATCGTGATAAAAAATAATAACTGAATTGGTTAAATTAATTTTTTATATATTTTAAATATATATTTTAAATTTTATGAAATTTTAATTATTTATTAAACTATTATTAGACTAAGGTCAAACTTTTTAAATTGAAAATTAATAATTTAATTAGTTCGACCATTAAAAGGGAGGAAGTCAGAATTTTTTTAGGGGCGAAATTAAATTGTAATTTTTACGATATTAAAAATGTAATTTCACCATGTTAATTGCCTATATCTTTAAAATTTTTAAAAGATTAAATCAAATTTTTATCATTTTTAAGGAGACTAAAGTGCAATTTTATCTTTACTAATTTAAAATTCTAAATAATTTTAAACGTCTAAATGAAAATTTTCTATTTTAGGGGGGTCGGGGCCCTTCCAAGTTCCAACCCCCTAGGTATGCCACTCACCATCAGCTTATTTATTAAAACATTACTCACAATCAATGGCGGAGCTTGGAATTTTTTTGTAGGAGGTCGAAATTAAATTGTATATTTTTATAATAGTAAAAATGCAATATATACAATTTCATCATTTTAATAGCTTATATATTTACAATTTTTAAAGGGTTAAATCAAATTTTTATCATTTTGGAGAGGGAGTAAAATGCAATTTTATCATTATTAATTTAAAATTTTATAAATTATAAAGGACCTAAAAATTAAAATTTTACTGTATCATGAGGGTCATGGCCCTGAGTCTTTACTAAGTTCTGCCACTACTCACACTTAATTCGTTATTGGCGAAATTCAAATGAATTGAATAATTAGATGTGTGGGTTAAGGATAAATTTGCAATCTTTAAAACAATTAAGTTTAATATAACATTTGGTATCTGAATTTGAAATTTTTTCCTAATTTGGTACCTAAATTGTTTTTGACCCAATTTGGTATTTGAACTTGACATTTTTTCCTAATTTGGTACCTAATCTTTTTTTTGACCTAATTTGGTACCTAATCTTTTTTTGACTCAATTTGGTACTTGAACTTGACACTTTTTCTTAATTTGGTACCTAAACTTTTTTTGACCCAATTTGATACCTAAACTTGGCATTTTTTTTCCTAACTTGGTACCTAAGCTTTTTTTTTTTTTAGATTTAATTTGGTACCTAAATTTATTAAATATTATAAAAATTACGCAAAACAATAACAGTGTTGAATTTTTTTGTTATGCTACAAAAGTATTGCTAATTTCAAAGAAAATTCATGTTAAAAAAATAGGAATTGAGCTATGCTTAATGAATTAATATTAAAAAAAGATTAGGTACCAAATTAGGAAAAAGTGTCAAGTTCAAGTACCAAATTGAACCACAAAAAGTTTAAATACCAACTTAAAAGAAAAGTGTCAAGTTTAGGTACCAAATTAGGAAAAAATGTCAAGTTTAAGTACCAAATTGAATAAAAAAAGTTTAGATACCAAATTAAAAAAAAGTATAAATTCAAGTATCAAATGTTATATTAAGCCACAAAATTTTATTGAAACAATGAAACCCTTTCCCTATTTTCTGTGAACTTAAAAAAACCGAATTGAATTACAGATTTCCAAACTTTTTCTAAAGAAAGTAAATATGGATTGTATATCTAATCAAACTCCAAAAAGAAGGATTTCCTTTCTTTTTCTTTTTTCAAAACTCAGCTTCGATTAAAACTGATAGAAACAGTGTTAAAACATGGTAAATAATATATATATTATACTATTTTTTTACTATGAGTTGGCTGGATATCTTAATTAAATTATTTTTAATTATTTCTTAAATTTTTAAAGAAAATTAAGATACCCACATCTACTTTTGAGTTATGTTATAAAATTTTCAATTATTTTTATCTAAAAAGATAAATTCAATTTTGAAAATTTGAAAATCTTGATAGAAATAAAATCTTTCCTTTAAATCTTTGTTCAAATACAATTATCTAATGTTTGAAAATCCACTCATACAATTTTCAAAAATATATTTTTATATTATGAAAATTATATTATAAAAATGAACGTGTATTAATGATTGGAATAGTTATGATAAAAAATTTCTATAGTTATATTATAAATCCTGAAAAATATATTATAAAAAAATTTATGTGTATTTACAAAGTTAAAACTAATAATTATATTGTTTAAATCTTAAAAAAATTCTAAATTTATGACTAAAAAATATGAACATAACTTATTTATATGTCAATGATCTATGTTATAAAAAAATAATATAAGTATTTATAAAAAGTGTTATAATTTTTTTGCCATAACTTATTTATGAAAACAACTTTTTAGAGTTATGAAAAAAATTATATTATTTATAAAGAGGGTTATCAAAGTTATTCAACACTTTATAATTTTTTTATAAAGATTATATATTATAAAATTTAGGTTTAATATAATATTTGGTACCTGAATTTGATATATTTTTTAATTTGGTACCTAATTTTTTTGACCCAATTTGGTACTTAAACTTGACACTTTTTCTTAATTTGATACCTAAACTTTTTTTGGATCCAATTTGGTATCTGAACTTAGCATTTTTCCTAATTTGGTACCTAAGCATTTTTTTATATTCAATTTGGTACCAAAATTTATTAAACATTATAAAAATTTCGCAAAACAATAACGATGATGAATTTTTTTTTTGTTATGCTACAAAAATATTGTCAGTTTTAGAGAAACTTCATGTTAAAAATAGGTATTGAGCTATGCTTAACGAATTAATATTAAAAAAAGATTAAGTGTCAAATTAAGAAAAAGAGTCAAGTTCATGTACCAAATTGGACCCCAAAAAGTTTAAGTACCAACTTGAAAAAAATAGTCAAGTTTAGGTACCAATTTAGGAAAAAGTGACAAGTTTGAGCACCAAATTGGACAAAAAAAAGTTTAGGTACCAAATTTGGAAAAAGTGTCAAGTTCAGATACCAAATGTTATATTAAGCCTAAAATTCATACTATTTTAAAATTAATTTACAAATTATAAAAAGGGTTATTAATTAGGACAAATCTTTTTCCAAAATAAATTTATATAAGTTTTTATAATCAAAGTTATAAACTGTTTGCACCATGAAGAGTATATGGTAGAAGGAAATCTTGATAATCTTAACGATACTGATTCAAGTCAAATAATGAACTTCGTCAATGACGAATAGATGATAATAAGGACGGTGTATTGAGTGTTAAAAAGGGAATAACTCAACAAATATGAAATGCTAGAGCATTTAGATAAAACTGAATATGATGCTTATTTTTCTTGTTATTTTTATTAGTAATCATATTCTCAAATCCTGACTACTTCATTGGGTTAATATATTTTATATGATGATTTGATTTTAATTTTTTTACTTGTTTAAAAAACTTATCGTATTGACTTTTTTATAATAATTAATATATATTTTTAAAAAATATCTAAATTATGTAATTACAATTTTGTAATACCAAACATGGCATCAGTAATTAGAATGTAATTATATTTTATCAGTCAAACACGTTTAAAGAGTTACAATTTTTTGCAATTACAATAGTATTTGGAAAGTCATAATTAGATTTGAGTATAATTGCTTATAATTACACAAAGATAACATGTTTGAGTAACTATTCTAATTGGCGGGTCTCATTAAATTCAATGTAATTGAAGCATCCCAATTACACTTTCAAATTCATAGGGAAAGCGTGAAAATTGGAGTAATTACGCGAGTAATTACATCTAATTCTAATTACCACATTGCTTTTCAAACACTCATACATGATTTAAATTCAAAAAAATTATTTTTATCAAAAAATTATATTATAAGCAAGAGCATGTATGAGTGTCTGGGGTGATTATGGTAAAAATAATAAATTATATTATAAATCCTAAGAAGATATATTATCAAAAATAATTTATGTGTATTTTAAAAAGTTATAAAAAATTATATTATTTAAATCCTAAAAAAATTCTAAAGTTATAACCAAAAGGATCTCTTTGGTCCCTCTCAATTCTGAATTTGAGCAAATTAGTCCCTCTCAAAAAAATCAATTTCGAATTTGAGCAAATTAACCCCTCTCAAAAAAATTGGAGCAATTTAATCCTTGTCAATTTTAAAAGAGAGCAACTAAGGGCAATTAATTATTACATTAATGTTTTCCATCAATTGTACATGATCTTAATTTGTACAATCATAAATTTAGCCTTCAAAATTTACATATTCTATCAATTTAATCCTAATTTAACAAATTTATCCCGCAACATTTGTGTAAATGTTTAGACTAAATTTATTGAATTTATTAGAATTATGATCAAAATAACAAAATATGTAAACATCAAACACTAAATTAAAATATCATACCGATTAAAAAATTCATTATTTGAATAAGTTTCTCAATTTATGAACAAATCTGTAAAAAAAACATCATAATATATAAAAACCTTACTCTTTTATTTATTTTTTTGGTGAATTATAATGAGAGAGCAAAATCTTAATAACAAAACGACTGGCACGACTTAAACTCAGACTACACTTGAAACAATAAATATACTTAATTATCAGACCAAGACACGAGTTTACTTTTTAATGTTTTCAAACAAATACCCATAACTTAATTAGAAGAGGTTAAGGAGGTCAATGATGAGAAACGTGGGAAAAGAGTAAAATAAAATAAAATAAAATAAAACAAAGAGAGGATTAGTTGAGCTAATTCACCGGCCTATATTTGGACAAAACTGCGTTATCCTATTTCAGACGGTGGAACTGAGTCAACTTTAGTTTCTCTAGATATTATAACTAATCCAATTATTATTATTTTGAAATTAATAAATTCATTTCTTATGTACTCTGCATGTTTAATCTCATTTAATGAAATCCCACTTTAGTAAAAAAAAGAAGAAGCAAAATATGAATATATATAACATATGATTTTTTATAAATTGGTTGTATTTAATGTTTGAAATAAATATCAAAATTACGCATCAATTGTTAATTAATGTGTAGTTTGATACGTGAAGTTTTATTTTGTGTAAACGGTAATATACATGAAACTTTGAGTACAGTTCAAATGTACATACAAAACTTTAATATTGATTCAGTTGTGTACATTTAAAAATATATATATGCATTAATTTTTATATTGAATAAGTATTCTAATTTGTGTTGTAATACGTAAATGTAAAATTATGATATATCAATAAATGTGTCGGTAATCAGTAATTTGAGAAAATTGAATCGAATCAAAATGTCATGTATAAAATCAAAATTCATATATGACATTGCACGTTGGACAAAAATTCATATATAATTTTGAAATTTATACCCCATATTTTTTTCTTATAAAAGAACTAAGGTTGGGTAAGAAAAATAAAAAATTGAAAACCGACCTAAAATTAAGGTGTTTGAATGATTTATGTAATGCAAGTTAAAAAATCGTGGTTACTCGAAATCGAATTGTATTATAGTTTTATAACTTGTAATAATTTTAATATTTTATATTTAAAACAGTAAAAATAATTTAAAATTTCTATATAAAAATATTTATTAAAATACTATATAAAATTATTTATTTGAAATTTCTTTTTTTTTTTTTAGAAATATTTACAGAAAAAACACTTGGAAATTTTACCAAATAATATTTTAAAAAATCATAAAACAAAGCTCATTTGTCAAAATAAGTCGAAAAATCCAAAACCAAAAAGTAATATGAAAAACTGATAACTAAATCGAATTATGATGAACAGTTCAAAAAATCCAAAAACCCAATCGAACTAAACCAATATAACCCTTAAAAAGAGCATGATGAATCAAGTATTATGGGCAATTTAAAACAAAATTTTAAGGCTTTTTTTAATTCCCTTTTTATTTTTTTATTCTTCATGTTCATTTTACGATTCATATTCGGGATTTGTGATTGCCCCTCCTAATAATGTCGTATCCAAGATTTGAATTTGTGTTCTCCCTTGGGAGTGCAATGCACTTACCACCACACTCAACATTTGTTAGTATTTCTTTTTGTTTATGTTATTGCGTTAAATAAAAGTACCATGGAGTCTCCTATATTAGCAGATAGATTGCATTTTGTCTCTCTACTCAAAATATGAGCAAATTAATCATTTTGCTAAAAAATCTACCTATTTGTACTGTTAAGTGATGATTTGGCCTTTTCAAAAAAAAAATATGCAAGTGGCGTGAAATTAAAAGATGAGTAGGATTAGGTAAAATTACCATGAAGGCCCTTGTACTATGAATTAGATTGAATTTTGCCCCGTTTTACTTAAAAAAATGGGCAAATTAGTCTTGTACAGAGCAAACTAGCCCTTTTGTTAAAAATTTCATTTGTTTCTACTAATTAGTGATGATGTGATTGACAGAGCAATCAAACAGTGTCACATGGTGTGTCATATGTACCTCATGCTAGTATGACATTTTCTCATGTCAACAAGTATTTAAAAATTGAATAAACTTTTAACAATTATTTACAAGAAATAGAAAATCATTAGGAATATAATTCATTATAATTTATAAATAATTTATATATATAATTATTTAAGAAATCAATCCAGAATGAATATGAATCATTCTAACCTAAACAATCATTTGTTTAAGTTAATTTTGGACATTAGTTTTTAGTATTTTTTAAAATAACTTTTATAGATTCTTTTAATTATTAATAAATTTATATATTTTATAATTTTTATAGTTAGCTAAAAAAAACCATGTCCAAGTTTTATCCTAGATTTGATTTTTTAAATAACAATAATATTTTTATTTATTTTAAGCTTTTTTAAATTTGTTTAAATATTACCATGTCAACATGAAGTATACGTGGCATGTCACATTAGTACTTAATAACAGAAATTGATGAAATTTTTAATAGAAAGATTAACTTGCTATTTGTTCTAATGTATATGGACTAATTTGTAATTTTTTTTTGCTGAGAGGGCAAACCGTAATCTGATTCTTAGTACAAGGGCCTTCATGGTACTTTTACCACATTGAGTTTTATGTTTTTTTTCCTAATAAAAAATTAATTCCACGTTGGACATTATTAGTGGCGGATTCAAAAATACGATTTTGGGGGGCAAACTTATATTAGCATTGTCGACTACATATTTTTTTTACTATTAATTTTCATGTATAATTATTCAATAATTAAAGTATACATATATATTTATGATTTGAAATATGAATAAAATTAAAGTTTAACCTTAACCTTGATAATTCATTATGCTCTCAATTTCTAATAAGTAATACAAACATATCAAAATCCAAAAACTAGTATGATCTTCTACCATCTGCGAAAAAAATAAACCAAAGTTAAAATATAATTTTTGCGTATAGAAATCATATGATCTAAAATAAAAAATAAAATAGAGAAATCACTCACCTATTTGAATAAGTTTGACATTTTAAATTGTAATCTCTTTTCTTTCATGTCAAAAAAATCATCAATAATTGAATCATCATCAAAGGTCTATGCATTTTTTTTAATGTATGTGATCAAGCAACTCCCCAAATAATCATCTTCCATCTTATTTCGAAGTTTTGTCTTCACAATCTTCATAGCATAAAATGCATGCTCAGTAGTTGTTATTGAAAGAGGAAAAGTCAACACAAGTTGGATTAATTTATCAACAAGCAAGTAAAAGCATAAGCAATTCCACCATATCTTCTTTAAACTTCTTATTCAATTCTTGTAATTGAAAGTTAATTGTAGCATAAAATATATCTATACGAAAGTGATGCTCCATTGTAATTGGATCCTTTTGAAGACGGGATCGACCTCGACCTACAGTATAAGGAGAATTCATATCAAGAATATCTATTCCACGCTTCTCACAAAAAAGATTTCACTTTTTCAAACAAAATATCCCATTCATCTTCTCTTAATCTTTGAATCGAAGTTTTTGTTGTAGAAATAAGATGCATGGCATTCACAATATCTTGAGACTTACATTGCAAAGCTTGATAAAGATCATCAGTAATTTCCATGATATCAATCATAATGTGTAAAATGAACACAAACTCAAATGATTTAATTGCATCATCAGTTGTATATGCATCTCCTCGTTGAGCATAGGTTGCTCCATCAAAGATTATTTTTTAAAAAATTGAACAAGTAGCTTCAAACATAATCCTCAAAATTGGAAGGGAGCTCAAATGGGAACTCCGCCTAGTATCCCAACTCACTTTAAAGTGCCTATTTTGTTCAATCCTTTACCCATTTTCAATTTATCAATGGAAAGAAACCTTTCAATTTCATCTGCTTAACTAGATTGTAACTAATCATGTCGTTTGCAAGAAGAACCAACTATATTGACAACAACAGTTAACTTTGAAAAAAATTGATGGATTGGAATAACCTCTCGAGATGCTGCTATTAAACCCAATTGAAGACGATGAGCAAAACAATGTATGTAATAAGCTTATGGACACTGATTAAAGACAAGAGCTTGCAACCCAAACCATTATCTACGCATGTTACTAGCCTGTAACACCCAAAACCCGACACCGTCATCAGTTAGGGTCCCGAGGGTCTTTTCGATCATCTATTCCAATTTATCTTTCAAGAATATTCCTTTTAATCATATTTTAATAAAGTAATACATTACGCACATTTTAAATCATCAATCGAATATCAACACAAGTTAACAAGGGCAAAAATGTTATTTTCATGATTTTTGGAGACTTTTATCGGTACCTGTTGGACAAGTATCGGTAGTAGTCAAGTCAATAAGAAATTCAAAACAATGCAGATTTCTACAGATACAAGTGATAGTTCTACCGATACAAGTGACACTTCTACAGGCACAAGTCATTCTTCTACCGCTACCAAAAACTCTAGAGAGCTAATAAGTCTTACCCTGCAACTTCTATCGATACAAGTACTCAAACTACCGATACTTCCCTTGGTACTACTGACACAATGCAAGTCAGAATACAACCTCTCTCCTACCTTGTACTTTTACCAATACATGCAGGAGTTCTACCGAAACAAGTATGAAAAATTCAAATATTCACACATGTTCATCAATAAATCCTCATTTCATATCCATAATATATAAATGTATAACATATTGTGTTTCAAGTACGAACATAGTATTACATTTGAAGCAAAATACCTACATTCAACATTAAGTAAGCATTTCAACAACAAGCTCAAAGTCAAGCATTTCAAAATAACATTCTCCTAGTACATGCCATATAACCAAGTGACGTAAATACTACCGAATGGGCTCCCGGGATAGTGTGATTTCTTCGAGATGATCCGATCTTCAAGCAGCAAAATAGAATCTACAAAGCAACAACAAAATTCACATGTAAGCTTTCATAGCTTAGTAAGTTCATAAATTTACCGAATAACATGTTTGGTACAATTTGTAAATCAATCGAGCCAAACAGAACTGTACTTCAGTGATCTATATCTGATTTCATCCCTGTTGACCCAAAGGTCATTTCTATTACCAGTATATGATACTGCTCACACTAAGCTGATAAGGACTCGCATCACATGCGATACCTCAACCATCGATACGGTATAACTGTTCCCTACGATGCTGCTTACACTAAGCTGACGAGAATATGCAAAACGAGAAAAAAATCTCAGTCATCGTAGGGCCTGTAATCCATTCTTGGGATTCATTTCACTTTACAATAACTCACGATTGTAGAGAATCTGCATCAAATGCAGGATCTCAACCATCGGACCATTTTTTATCTTTGGAACAAGGTCGGGAAATTCTCATCTCGTCGTTTCTATCTTTCATGTTTCCAATCGTCGTTTCCCATTTCCAACAATCATAAGAAAGGTAGTTCTAAGCAGTTATTAATAAGAATTTGACATTACGAACTTACAGGGTTGGATTGCAGTTATGGATAGGCTCCAAGGACTATTCCACCAATTTCTCTTTTTCGCGATCCGTGGCACGATCGTGTAATCTAAATCAACAAGTCATCCAAATTCTCACATTAAATCACACAATAAAATCATTTAACACAATTTAATCTTTTTTAGAAAATTATGATTTTACCCCTAACATTTTACTTTTATTCAATTTAGCCCTTAAGCATAAAACATGCAAAATAACCATTTTACATTCTAATTTATACCAGCCGAACATCTATGGGTGCTCACCCAACACCTATTTGCAATTATTTCTCAATAAGAACATGTACTTTCACCATTTTCACAGTCTAGTCCTTAAACTTTAATTTCATTAAAAATCACTTTACAAAAATCAATGAATCTATTCATCAAGCATACAAATCCATCAAAAACCTTCAAGAACAATCATTTTCAACAATGGTAAATTTTATAAACTTTGACAGATTCACAAATTAGTCCTTAGGTTAGCTAGTTTAAGTTAATACGGATTCAAAAACATAAAAATTACTAAAAACTATCAAGGTTTTCTTACCCAAATCAAGGCTCAAAGTTCACAAAAGAAAACCCTAGCTCCTCTTTGTTTTAACCGTGAGGAAGAAGATGAAGCAATGAAAATATGATGAATTTTTTCATTTTAATTCATTAATTTAACTTATATACTCAATGACAATTTTGTAAATTTTGAGACTTTCATAATTAACTTAATTAATCACTCATCAACTTTAATTAATCCTATTTATATACAATATGTGTCATAATGATCCACTTACTTAACCATTTAGGTTAATTTGCTTATTTGATCCTTCAAACTAATCAACCTTACTTTTGCACTCTTTGCAATTTAATCCTTTTTATTCAATTAATCATCTAATCATTAAAATTTCATAACCAAATTCTAATACGATGTTAACGGCATCATAAATATTAAAATAACTAAATTTATGACTCGACACGTCGGATTTGTTATCTCGAAATTACTGTTTCTGATACCACTGAAAATCGGACTGTTACAAGCCCCATCATATTCCTGACCATGAATATCCCGTACATTAAGATTGTGTCGAAGAAGAACATCAAATATTTCCATTTTGAAAGTTAATGAGGTAGTGTTAGAAACATGAACAAGATAAAAAAAAAGATAAATTCATCCATTGCTTCGTCAAAAATAATGCAAAATTTTGATTCACCAATTTCCACACGAATGAAACATCTAATTTTCTTGGCAAAAATATTCATTTTCTCTTTTTGAACACTATGTGAAGTGTAAGATGCATTCTGATGAGCATTATCTAATATAATAAATGCCACACGTTCATTATAAGATGCTTGTAACGCCCTCAACCGAATCCGATTCGTCGTATCCGGATCTCGGGTATTACATCTCCTATATCGACCCTTGCTTAAACAAGAAAAATAATTTTTTTAACAGCACATCTCATTTATCGATACTGACTAACTTTGCGTCTAAGTATGTTCTAAGTTCTTACAATCATCAAGTATATCTTTACAATAGGCGAAGACTTACATTATAATTCATGCTAAGTCACATCATTCTACTTAACTTGCCTTTGACTACGGCACTAGCTATGTTTACATTGCTACCCCACTTGTACGCATTACAAGGGATTATAAACTATTCCCTTGTTTCATTTTCTTTGTTCATAAAGACTCGATCACGCTCATGCACCCTCACTCTATATGCATAAGCACCGCTTTCGCCACTCCTCTAGCGCGACCTATGCGTATCCTTTACATGAGACATAAGACATAGAGGAGTAAGTTCAATAGAACGTAGTGAGAAAACCCTCCTTTTACCTAAGCCCTTATTCAAGGATTTCATTATCTGGTTCCTCATTCTTAACTCTGGGTTGTACAGACTTTGTCGTAACCTTTCATGATAGTCTTTCTGTAAGAGTTCTCCTTTACACATTATCCTTACTTATTATTTCTTTCGAGTTAATCCGTACTTTCCATTTCTCCAAAATACTGTGTTCGTCATTCACTCAGTGTCCACCCCAAAGGCATCGTCTTCAGATAGTCACCATGAGAGTCGTTCTTCATAGTACGCCACGAAGGCATTCCTTTCCAAAGATAGCCACAGAGGCTTTCCTTTCAGAGTCTCATCATAAAGGTGTCCTTTGACAGAGATTGCCACAAAGGCATCCTTTGATAAAGTCAGCCATAAAGGCTTCTTTTGACAGAGTTAGGCACAAAGGCTTCTTTCGAGAGGTTCGCCACAAAGGTGTTCTTTTCTAGAGATATGCCATAGAAGCAATCCTTTGAAAGGTTCACCACAAAGGCATTCCTTTCCAGAGTTTAGCAATAAAGGCTTTATTACAGAGTTTAGCCATAAGGACATTCTTTCACTAATTGCCACAAAGGCATTCCTTTAGTGGAAACAACCACAAAGGCTTTCTTTACGAAAAAGGCCATAAAGGTCATTCTTTATCAATGTTTTTGGGCGATAGGGATTTGCCTAGACTCACATTTAGTGGGGTTTGCCCCTTATCGTCTTGGTACTCATCAAGTCATCCTTTAAATTTCTTCATATGATGCCACAGCTTAGCTATGGTCTTACACGATATGGTCTTCAAAGTGCCACGGACTTTTCCTTTCAAAGATTCTTGTTTTAAGTCTCGACGAACCCCTTTAAATGCCTCCGGAGATAGACACAAACACATCATGCATTGACTTACTATTGACAAACTTACCTGTGACAGACTCCATAATAGATGCATTCATGTTTTCCAGACATGTGAACACATTTCCTTAAATTTCATGCAAATGCATTCATTCAAGTTCATACACCTCATATCCTTTATCAGAATTGTCGTGCCCTACTTTTCGGTCATTATCTCATAGTTTGGATACTTTACATAGAAGTTTATAAAATGCACATTATGCATGTAAAAGTTAGCTAAGAGACTCACCTATTAACCTTAAATAGTAGCTTAGACTCTAGATCTGAGATCTCCTCAAGAACTATAGCTTGCCTCTCTAATTCGAACATCCATCCTCAAAATCCTCGAAATCACTTTTTAAGACACAAGAATATCATTTAAACTTATACAACTTTCGTTCTCATTTAAACCCATATATCCTCCATGTAAGGTCTTACTTGTATATTTTCTACTATGCACGCAAACTAACTTACTCTTTTAGAAAATCTCATGAAAGTCCAGAATACTTACCTCAAGTGAGAAACATTCCTATACATGAACTCCGATTTTTCATCTTATCGTAGCAAGAAAATCTCCTATCAGCTTCTATAGAAAGGTAACAATGGTGTTTTTAAATAGAAGGAAGAAGATAACTTTCCTTTCTTCAGAAGCCCACTTAATAAAAATCCTTGTTCTTATAGTAAGACTTGACACGTCTTACTTAACTTTCAAATCTGCCCTTATTGGTGGCTTACAACCGTGAGGAAATGTGTTTAGGAATCCAAAAATCTTTTCATATATTTTATTTGACCGATCTTCCATTCCTAACTATCTTGTTATTGTATAACTTATACATTGACTAGTCAAATTGGGCGTACCTTAAGCTTGGCAACATCCCTTATAGAGCAAAAACCCTCTATATCTTTATCACTTTCTCCTTCTACACATACACATACTTCACAGAAAACATTCTTTACTTTAAATCGCATCATTGCTTATGTGCCCTATGAGTGTGTCGGGACGTCAATTGGGTGAATAACATCGCGCCAATTAGATCTCCTTCGAGCTACTCGCCCGGACTCAGTACCTTCCAAGTTTGGGTGTTACAATGCTAGCAACTATATCAATTCAAGAAAGTTAACTTGATTTGTTGAATCTGAGCTTTCATTGTGGCCTCTTAAAGTACATGCTTGGAATGTGAGCCATCTAACAACATCTATTGAGGTCTTTAATATCAATCTGTTGTTGACAACTTGTTGAAAGGTTTACTTCTCTATAATGTGTAGAATATGTTGTGCTTGGTTCATTAGATCACGAGATTGTTTAATAACTTTCTTATGCAAAGAGTTAGGATCCTTTCCAATATGGGACAAGAAAGCACAATTTTCCCATCATTAACTTTTTTTCCATGATCGAAACCCATCAATTGTAAATGCTCTTGATCCACCATGCCCACTTAGCTTATTAAATAAGTAATAAGGAAGACAAAAGACAACATCTTTGTTTGCAGAGTATTCTAACCATTCAGGGAATAATTTAAACCATGAAGCTTGGAATCGACGGTGAGTTCTCTCATCAACAGGATATTCTGACATGGCCAAGTTTTGATGTAAGCACGTCGAATCTCATCTTGTTGGTGTACCGAATAACTCCAAATTGGTGGACGCTTCTCAGGGTCGCGTTCCAAAGAATTTATATCATCTTCTTTTTCATCCAACGTCCCCCGGGGGGGGGGGTTAGTTGAGTGTTCTTCTTCATGTACAAATTTTTCATTGTCTACTACTGATGGCTCAATTGAGTTTGATGGAGTAGATGTATCAGTTGAAGAGCTCCTTTTTTTATTGAAAAAAACAACCAATTGTTCGATTCTTCATTGAAACAATCCAAATCAATCACCCTAAAAATTGATATAATAAATATTATAATTAAAAATTATATAGCTAAATAGGCTAATTGCAGTGCAATTATTCATCTTTGGTGGAAACAATGATTATTTAATAAAGAAAATATCAAATGCTATAGATAATATATATATATTTATATATATATTTATATATATTTATCTATTAAAATAATTAAGAAATACTCTTGGCTTTACATGTTCATATATACAAAAGTAAGCTAAAACATATAAAAATTAAATAAAATCCTAATAAATTTATAAACCCTAAAATTTGAATTTTTTTTCTTTTGGGGTACTTATAGATAATATAGAAGTATAGAACTGAAATAAATAAAGAAAGTAAAAATATTTAAAGAATTCCTTGAATTTTTTTTCTTGTTCTTCTTCTTTTTGTGATAATATCTTCTTCTTTCTCTTATAATTTGTTAATTGCTTTCTTCCACTACTACTCTTTTTCTTTTTTAGTTTGTTCTAGGCTGTTTTTTTTTTCAATTTTATAAGTTTTTTTCTTTAGTTGTTATATATATATATTTAAAAATTTATCATTTTTTTTATTTTAGGTTCCTTTGAAAGCTTTAAAAATTTGAAACTTCTAAAAGAAGTTATTTTATTAGAGATAAATACATATATTTATATATATTTTTTAAAACTTTAAAAGGGATTGATTTTTTTTTGGGGTTTGGGGATAGAATTTAAATTTTTAAGAGATCTAATATAATAAAGTTCATCTTAAAAGGATACTATGTAAATTTCTAAAAGCTAGGGGGACAATGGCCTCCACTTGCCCCCCTTGTATTTGCCAATAGATATTACATTCAATGTCATCGTTTAACAATGAAGTTTTAAGTATAGAATAAATCTCATGTGTTGACTTGATAATCAGGGTGTTAATTACTTTAGCTGTTGTTTGGGTTCGAGCCGCGTTAGTTGCGTTGTTGTTAAGGTTGTACCCTACTCTTGTAATTCACCAAAAAAAAGTATAAAATGACTAGTTTGCACTTTTTTCTAACCTAAAAAGGTTAATTTGTTCATTTTTTAAATAAAAAAGATAAAATATAATTTAACCTTAATTTAATAACCTCTATAATACGTTTACTCATTCTATTTATAATGTCTAAATTAATCGAGAATTCAATTTACAAATATTGATGGATTAAAATTTAAAATGAAAATTTAAACGTTAAGTTGGGCAATAGTGACAACTAGAGTGATATTTTCATTGATTTCCGTTCTATGTCATTGACTTACGATCACCGAAAAAATTGATTGAATTATTAAGTTCCTAATGCCACATTGTTTGACTAAATTAAAGGCGGGTTTGGATAGGCGGTGGGGTGGGGTGCGGTGTGTTTAGTTTACTTTTTCTCTCACGCTACAGTATTGTTATAATATTTAATTTGATCGTCACAATTATATTTACACTAATCACAAGTAAACGCACTGCCAATCCAAACTCATCTTAATTTATAGAAAAAATTGAAATTCAATGTTTTTGTCATAATTGATCATATATATTATGATCATACCACAAAATAATCGAGAAAAAGAAAACAAGTGTACCATATTTGTCCCTATTGACTTTAAAGTCACTAAGTTTTCACATCATTCCTTTGTGAAATTATAAAAGAGGATCGACAATATTTATCTTTCACATTAAAATTTCTCTTACATCTCCAAGTTTTTATTAGGAAGAAAAAAACACTAGTACGCTTGAATCTATTTTATATTTTGATAGTAATATTCATATAAAATTCAATCGACCATTTTTTACAATTAAAAAATTAATATAAATATTAGTATTTTATAAGTAACTTTTAAATTTTATATTAATTAATCATTTGAACAAACCAAGCTAACCCAAGTTGTAAAAGAAAAATCCTATCTTAATGTTTCTTTTTTCTTTTTGAATGAATGAATGTATCTAATAATTTCATGAAAGCTTTTGACCTAACTCCCCCATGGAGGCACCAACCTTTTACCTAGATTTTTGTTCTTTCCCAATTCCCACCACATATTTTAACAACTATGTTCCCCATCTTTTTCTTTTAACAATTAAACGTCAAATCATTCAACAATTATATACTAAAAAAAAATAGCTTAATCAAAATCTTGCTTCATTATATTAATATCTTGCAGCAAATAAGATTTAGAAACTGTGGAAGAGTGGTTGAAAAGTGAAATGTTGAGAAGCTTTTCTTTTTCTTTTCAAAAAAGAAAAACCCTAATGTTTTGCAAGGTTTTAGGCAAACCAACCCCAATTGCGAGAAGAAGATTCTCTATAAACTAAACTACGTAGATAACATAACCAAAGGCTTTTGTTTTTCTTCTTTTTGTTTCAGTATATATAATCTTTGGATATATTTTCATTCTCTTTATTATCTCGAATCTATCACCATCATTATAATCTATTATGATAAAATTCTTTGAAAACTGTTCCTAATAAATCTAATAGTATCCTATATCAGCAAATCTGATATATATACATTGGAACATAACTAAAAATATGCTTTCGAAGAAAATAAAGTAAACAAAACATATTAAATAATTATTCACATTTATATATGTTTTTTTTCCTTCGTGTTTAAAATTTCCAGCATAAAACATACATGCAACGACACATTGGATTTCGTTTCCATTAAACACGCCCAAATTGTTGTGATTTTGATTTTATTTTGAGAAGACAGCTTAAAATATGGTGATGGACCTTTCTCCTCACTTGATGTTGTGAGTTGTGACACACCATCTCAAGCTCCTCCATGATCTTTGCTTATCCCACCTTAGAGATGTTATGAAGTCACAATTACTTTTCCTTTAGACTAATTCTACCTATTGAGACCCTTAGTGTACTCATTTATATGTCCAAAGTTCATATGATGTGAGATTAACACACTTTATCTACTAGTTTAAAATGCTGAGCATAAACCAACCAATTGGATGGGTTGTGTTATGTTCTACATTTGGTCAATTTAAGTAGGGTAAAGGTAAATTTATGTCGAAAATTTTCGGGGTTAATGATTTACATCATTTCAAGTTTATCTTAATTCAGGTTATTTTTGATCACTTTTGGATTTGGATAATTTCGAGTTTGAGTTAGATTAATTCAAGTTAATAACTTTTATGATGAAATTAAATTGAATCGGGTATAGCTTCAAATTAATTGGATTTGGAATGAAACTTGAAAGATGTAACTCAACATGACAGTTTGTTGGAAGCAAGTTGGGATGGGAGTTGAAGTAGCTGTTGAACTTCAAACAGTACTGTTTTCAGTGCCAAAAATTTAAAGCTGGAAACCAAAAGTGAGGGGGGGGGGAAATACGATCTACTTTTGTTAAAGCTCGGGAAATAAAGGGGGAGTGGGGACGGGAAAACTGAATACGTGAAGCCAACAAATAAATCTATCAAACATATATTCACGTAAACATTGGCTACAAGATCAACGTTGTAGCATAAGATGGGGCCAACTCCCCTCCTACCCCTTAGCTTTACCTGTTTGTATATATTTGGTGAACAAATGCTTTTTCTTTCCCCCTCTCACCCTCCCCATCTTTTCCTTTTCCTATAAATGTGTTCAGCTGCTGTGTCTATGTTCCATTTCAAACCTACCTTGTTTCTCTGCTTCAAATATAATTATAAATATTTTATTTAAATTTAATCATAAAATATATAAATATAAATATAAATATCAATTTATTTTTTATTTTTTACGGTAAATAAAACTGGACTGGCCTAAATTTGATCCAAAACAGGTACTAACGAACTTCTATTTCCCACTAATGAATTCTTATTTTAGGCCACTTTGTATGGGCCCGGCTTGGAGCCCGTAATACTTTTTGTTTCTATTTTTGTTTTTAACTTAGTGTTAAAATAAAGAAAATACAATTTTCCAAAACTAGGATTGGATATAGGCTTATAGCATTAAGATTTTGTTTACTTAAAGTTTCATTCAACTATGGATATGAAATTAGACATGTAATCGAGTCGAAAGCTTAATATTTAATTCAGGCTCGATTAAATATTTATTTTTAAGTTTGAACTCAGCTCGAGATATTTAATTAAGTTTGTTTATTAATTTTTGTACTAAAATTCGAATTCGAATTCGAATTCGAGTTCGAGTTCGAATTGATAATTAAGCTTAGGGTTAATAATATATATTAAGGATAATAATGTAATTTAAGAATATAAAAATATGTAAATCTCAATAAAGCTCACAATTTATTTGAGTAAAATATTACTAAATTCAAATTCGACTCGATCAATAGTTTAAGCTTAGCTCGATAATCACTGAATCAAGTTCAAATCTTTTTCGAGTCAAACTGAAGAAGCTTACAAACATCTATCTCTTATTACATACTATATGAACCTCATTAACAATAAACATTGAGATGGTTCTTATCCTAAGGAGTAATTTAGTCTTTTTCAAAATAAATGAGACAATTTAACTATGTAATACCCAATAACGAGTGTGAAAAGGTTTGTAGAACTTAAGGAAGGTTAAAGAAAAGCAACAAGAGCAGAGAAGAATAGAAGTGAAACAGAAAAGGTAAGTCAAGTAGACCATTTTTTACAACTATTCAAATACTGGAAATTCATTCTTTAGTCTGCATAACTGCAGAAGTAAATGTATTTATACAATTGTTTGCTTAACTGTTGTATAACAGTTTAACAACTAATTTGTTACTAACAAAAATTTAAATATAACTCCTTTTAACTACTAACTACTAATTGTTAATTCTAATATTCACTTATCTACTGAATTTTGGAGACCCGAAGAAGCTGTCGAAGTTTACAAATCTACGAAGCAGATAACAGTTTAGTGAGGATGTTTGCTACTTGGTCACAAGCAGGAACTTCTTCGACGATAAGCGACCCATCAACAACTTTCTCTAGAACAAAACACAAATCAAGTTCAACATGTTTAAATTTTGAATGTAGAACCGGATTACCTGCAACTGCTATGGCACTCGAGTTATCACACCATATTGTTGGTGTATCAACGGACCGATATTGAAGTTCACATAACAAAGACATTAGCCAAGTAACATCCACAGCTGCAGCTGTCAACCCTCAATATTCTACCTCGGCTGTGGATCGAGACACAACATATTGCTTTTTAGAGCACCAAGATACAGGATTATCACCAAAGTAAATATAGTACCATATAGTTGATCGTCGATCATCAAAATCAAATCCCTAATTAGCATCAGCATATCCAACTAAAGACAATCTCATAGACGATTTTACACATAAGCCATAGTCAACTGTACCACATAAATAGTGTAATACCCTTACCCGGTCCGATCACCGAACCCAAGCAAGTGGTCGTTACAACATTCATTATACATTTCAGAAACAATTTAATGATCTTTAAAACCCCTTTGTTTTTTTTTTTTGAAAATGTTGGGCAAGATCAACCTTTAAAAATATTTTGAATTTTCCCGATTTAAACTGAGTTTCTAAAGTTTGAGAGACTTCTACTGATACTTAGTTGAGCAAGTATCGGTATAACTCAAGGAGTAAAAATTCGAAAACCATTGCAGAATCCTATTGGTAGAACTGGTAGTTCTACCGATACAACTCAGGCAACTACCGGTATAACAAAATCTAGTAAGTAAGGTAGTTTTGGCCTGAAACTTCTACCGATTACCCAAATCCAACTACCGATACAACTAGGGTAACTACCGATACTTTGGTACAAATTACCGAAACAAGTCAAGTCAGTAACCAAAGTTCAATATCCCTTGTACTTCTACTGAAACAACCCTAGGTAATAGCCAAAACTACTTAAGAAATTCATCAATATGCAAATCTCATGCTTCAATTAACATTGAACATACCATAAGGCTTATAACACATGTAGATAACAACCTAATTACATGCCACTTATAATCGGATCAACATAAACGATTAATTACCAGATAGTGTGACCTCCAGAGTAATCTAATCGATAGCTCGTATCTGACGGTCTGGAAGGGTGAAAAATCAAACGAGGTAAGTTTGCTTAAAGCTTAGTAAATTAGTAATAAACTTAGGCTCCGTTTGTTTAACTGAAAATGGTTTCTGAAAAATGATTTTTGAAAAATGAATTGCTTTTCTAGAAAAGTTAATATTTTCTGGTGTTTGAATGAATATGTGTAAAATATTTTCTGTTGTTTGGCAGATTTCCTGAAAATATTTCAGGAAAACTGTTTTAAATGAAACAATCATACATTTGAGAATTTATTATTTTTTCATTGTTTAATTGAGTTTATTTTATATCTATTAAATTTATATTTTACATTGTTTTTACATATATTGCAATAATTTATTTATAAATAAATCAAATTAAATATATTAATAATCATAAATTGAAAATAACCAAAGCGAATAGATAATTCTTAATTGTGTTATAAAAAAACAAAGATTGAATAATAATAAATTAGCTTCCAAACCACAATTAATATTACAAATTAGTAGTACACCACATGATAACTACAAATAATATTATCCAAGTACAAAATTAGTAGTACACAACATTATAACTAAAATATTGTCAAAGTGCATAACTAGTATTACACCATATAATTAGTACTACAGAACATTAAAGCATATATATCTTCAACCTTGAGAAAATTTTTGAAGCCAAATTTTTCTATATTTCGTACTTTTGACTAAGAAAGCTTTGGCCTCGGATTCATTATTTATAAGATAATCAAACACATTACAAAGGAAGTCGTCATCAAATCCTTCCACCTGCACCGACATCACTTATTCGTAAAGATGTGGTGTCTTATCTGCAATAAATTGTTCCAATGAATTTGCAATCTTGCCAAGTTGTTCACCCACAAATTTAATTTCTTCATCAACGACATTTTCTTGAACACTTTTTCTTTTACGTTTAGATGTGCCAGATGAAGATACATTTGTTCTTATCTTAACCTCCTCATTGTCGCAGTCTATAAATACTGAATTTTGGTTATCATCATCAAAGTCTATGTTAGCAAATGTTCTAGCAAAACTCCTTGTTGCCATATCTTTTCCAACAACCAAAGCTATTTCATCATAATGATCAATGCTTTTGTTCAAAAATGGTTCATACTTCTTGTGTGCCTGTTGGATATTATACACAATTAAAATAACAAGTAAAGAATATAATGCTGAAATATATTTAACATATATATAAATATATTACCATCATTGCCGCATCAAATGTTGATCTATCACATGTGATCATTTTCATGTTATCATCCCATCCAAAACCACTTTCTGCCCGAATTCTGCATATAATTTGCCATTGATTTTTTACAGTCCTCAAATGATTTTCCACATGCTTAAAATCACATTGAACTTGAAATTTTTTAGAAATAACTGCAACAACTCGATTAATAGCAACTGATTTGAAAGTGTTAGAAGGCTTATTTCCTTTTTGGGCCGCCTTTGCTAAAATTTCGAAAAAAAGATGTTCCATCGGTTTTGCCCACCTAAATTGCTTGATTGTCCCTTCTTTGTTGCCCTTACCCATTATACATTAATAATTATCATTTTCAATCATTACAAAAAATAAAAACAAGAATTAAGCAACAAAAATAACAACTTAACCATAAACTCGGATATTACTAGGATACTCTATTTATATCCAAACAAAATAAAATAAAATAAAAAACCAAACAAATACATGAGTTTGTCACTAACAGTTTGAACATAGAACCCCAGTCTAACATCCAGAGACTGGCGGTTGTTTTATAAAGACATGTAGGGGAACTCTTGTTCTTGGGTTGCCTTTGGTTTTTTTATTTTTTTTAGCCATTGTCTCCCAATATTGTATTAGTATTGTTATTTGGTTTCTGGTAAAAGACTTGTTCTTTCTCCAAATCTTTGTCTATAAACCAATCTATATGTCTGAAATGAAACCAGACAACCATACTTCATAGATTACACAAAATGACATCCCCCTAATCTAACAGGCTCAATGTTCCGTGTTTGATTCAATACAAAGATCTTTTTTTTGTCGAAAAGTTGTCAGTTTACAAACACAAGGTTAGGGTTAGATAACCATGACCTATGTGTCTCTATGTTTTATATATATAATGAGGAAGATGAAGGATTGTTAATCTGAAAGAGCAATCAGAAGTCGGTGAGTAACATCTTGTACTTGTAATGCCCCTTGCCCGGTTCAGTTACTGAATCCAAGCAGGTAGAATTCACTTTAACATTTCTCAAGTCGACTACTTAAAGTCCCTAGAAATCCTCTTAGAATAGTGTTTCGTAAACATACTAAATGATGTTTTCAAGATTTGAAATCTATTGTACTTATTTAAGTTTAAAAATAAACATTTTAAAACATTTGAGGGACTTTTACCGGTACTCGATTTGACAAGTATCGGTAAAAATTAAGTCTAAAAATAAGTGAAAATCCTGCAGTCTTCTACCGATAATAGGGAGAGTTCTACCGATACAAGTATGGTTACTACCGAAACAAGCCATACTTCTACCGGTAGTAAAATCTCCAGAGAGCAGAGTAAATTTAGGCTGTAGATTCTACCTATACAAGTTAAATTAACTACCAATACTTCAAAATACAACTATCGATACTAAAAAGGTCAGTAACCCAATTACAACTTTGCTCTGTACTTTTACCAGTAGTTACATGAGTACTACTGATACAAGTACACAGATTTATAAAATTATCATTTTCTTCAAGTTTACAATTCCAAAATATAAATTCCCATTTTCCTAAGTATCATTCAATACCAACAAAACACATAATGAACCTTTCACACAAGTAACTACAAAATTGACAAAATATCCAAACCTATACATGCCATTTAGAAACCTAAGATAAGAAATCGAGAACTACCAAATAGTGGTTGGATAGTGTGATGACGCTCCTAAGATCCCAACGGTCAAGCTTTCTGATAATCTATAAGAACACGGAAAATAATTAGTAAGCATGAAATGCTTAGTAAGTTCATATTTAGAAATTCAACTTACCAAAATACATATTCCATAAGATATGCATTCCCGTTCATTTTCATATCTCTCATATACTATCACATTTCTTACATATTCTACTACTTGTGTACCCGTTAGACCTTTGGAAAGATATATTGGGTCATATCTGTATCATATTCACACTAAGTGTGCATGTAATATCTCTGTATCATGTAGTGCTCACACGAGCTGTGAAATGGGTCTGCTCACATGAGCTGTGGGTCGAGATGTTAGTCTACACAATGCTGCTCACACGAGCTGTGGAGAATTCGCAACATATGTCGGATCTCAGCCATCGGTAAGACATCTAAGACCAGCATCCATATAACATGTAATGCTCACACGAGCTGTGGAGTGGGCCTGCTCACACGAGCTGTGGGTCAAGATGTTAGGCTACACAATATTGCTCACACGAGCTGTGGAGAATCCGCAACAAATGTCGGATCTTAGCCATCGGTAGGACATCTAAGACCAGCACCCATATAACATGTAAATCTCGAAATCGGGTCATATAACTCCCAATAATCCTCCAAATCCAACGGGTATAAATCCATGTCATTTCATATTATACTATCACCAAGCCATTCTTTCTTCATTAAATATAAATAAGCAATCATATATATATATATATATATATAATAAATGAAGTTCACGTATAAGTAATTAAACATTTTAACTAAGTAAGTTACGAACTTACCTCGACTAATCCAAAAGTACAAAAGAAGTTGAGGTTATTCCGCAACCTTGTCTTTTCCTCGACTCGAACTCGATTGTCGCGTGTCTTGATCTATAAATCATTTATTCATTCCATCATTCATTATGAAATCTAATAATTTGAATAAAGACCATAAATCTTTATTAAGGCAATTTTACCAAATTATCCACATCACTTTAATATTCAAAGCTATTTAGTCCTTGACTAAGCTTTTATTTTTAATGCACAATTCTAACATAAATTCATGCTTTTCATATTATCTAAAACTCCATTTAACCCATATTTTATATTTTTCTTATGTTTAACTCCCTTGTATCTTATCAACCACATTTATGAGTGTTTGATCTCAACTCAACTAAATAACCTTAACACCTCCTCGTAAATGATATTCAAACTAAAAGGTTAAACCTTTAAACACCCAACAAGTTTACTTCTTCCATGGAAAATCCCAATTTGTTAAGCTAATTTCATAAATTAGCTTTTGAATTATCAAACCCAAGCTAAAACAACTATAAGGACATGAAATCATGAAAACTTACCTTAATAGTCTTCTAACTCAAAAAGAATTTTCCAACACCAATTTTCTCCTCAACAATGGAGGTGCACGGTTTTGGAAAGAAGAAAAAGGCATGAGAAAATTTCATTTCTTATTTTTCCTTTTTCTTTTTCCTTTCTAAATCAATTTGAAAGGCTTTTCATCATGACATTGCCCATGCCTTCTTCACCTAATCCCACCAATTTCTATTTTCATTATTTTTAATAGAAAATTATAATCACAAATATCTCTAAATGAAATGCCCTTACCGTCCAAGCACCTAGTTTTGGAAAATTTTCAGTTTTAGTCCCTTCGCTTTATAAAAATGTTTCCAAATGTTGTTCTCCACTTTTTACAACCCATACTAATTAACCCCTTTTTCCTGATTTATTCCTTTCTAAGCTATATATTTCTATAACTACAATCTCACACCTTTCATTGTAAATAATAAAATTTTATAATTATTAATGATACTCGTCGGAGAGTGTGGTCCCGAACCACTATTCCCGACGTTACTATATACGGGTTGTTACAGTACTAGTAGCAAGCACGTTTGAACTTCTCATGGGATCTTTTAACCATAATATTGAAAGTGATCAAAGAAGGCAAATTAGAAATGAAACAAAATATGTATGAATTTCAAAGGAATTAGCCTGGGAAAAAAATAATATACAGGAAATAGTTTCAAGGACTCTACTGCTTAGGTGATTCTTTTTTTTTCCTTGAATGATGATAACTTGTCAGTTAGTGAGGCATGCATGGAGGCTGAAATTTCAAATTTATACAACACAAAACTAACTTTGGGATTAGAAGAAAATGACAAATGAGATAAAGAATACTGAAGTGGGTAGATAAGATTCAAAAATCAAAATTCAAAAGCAATATGATGGTGGGAAAATGGAGTCCTTATGTCTATTATGGTATGGGGTTCTTACAATAAGGAATGAAGTGTCGAATATGTCCCTAGAAGCTGAAGTTTCGAACCATATTTGGACAAGGGAGTCAACACCAATCATATACAACTAAACGAAAACAAATTAGTTATAGTTAGTTGAACACTTGAAACAAAACCATGTCTTAATCCTTTAAACATTTAAAAATGTTACATGAATTGCTTTAGCAGTTGCAGCTACACACCAGACGAAAAACCACTACCCAACTAAATTCATACAAAGTAATATGATTATTTCCATTGAGTCAAAGAAGCTGCCTTTGGGAGCTCATTTGGCAATTAATTAGTTGACTTTAAGCTTTCTAAACTAATGCTACCACTGGTTTTAATGTTTATCTATTGCTACACCAACCTAATTCGATAGTGATATCAGAAAATATTTTAACTTATAAAACAAGTCATTGAAGTCGCATTCTCCTTATATTCTACGCCTTTAAAAAAAAGAAACTTGATTATGATTACCCAGAAACGGAATCTACCGAGAGGAACAGAACTTGATGTTAAATCCTAATAATTGTTAATTACATCAACATTTATTAAAACAAAAAACCAACCTCATAAAAAGCAAAAGCATGAAGCATTAAAGAAAGAAATAGGGAAACTAACAAGACATTTAATATACAGGAAAATAGTTTCAAGGACTCTGCTGCTTAGGTGATTCTTTTTTTTTCCTTGAATAATGATAATTTGTCAGTTAGTGAGGAATGCATGGAGGCTGAAATTTCAAATTTATATAACACAAAACCAACTTTGGGATTAGAAGAAAATGACAAATGAGATGAAGAATACTGAAGTGGGCAGATAAGATTCAAAAATCAAAATTCAAAAGCAATATAATGGTGGGAAAATAGAGTCCTTATGTCTATTATGGTATGGGGTTCTTACAGTAAGGAATTAGGTGTCAAATATGTCCTTAAAAATTGAAGTTTCCAACCATATTTGGACAAAGGAGTCAACACCAATCATATACAACTAAACGAAAATAAATTAGTTATAGTTAGTTGAACACTTGAAACAAAACCATATGTCCTAATCCTTTAAACAATTAAAAATGTTACATGAATTGCTTTAGCAGTTGCAGCTACACACCAGATGGAAAACTACTACCCAACTAAATTCATACAAAGTAATATGATTATTTCCATTGAGTCAAAGAAGCTGCCTTTAGGAGTTCATTTGGCAATTAATTAGTTGACTTTAAGCTTTCTAAATTAATCCTACCACTGGTTTTGATGTTTATCTATTGCTACACCAACCTAATTCAATAGTGATATGAGAAAATATTTTAACCTATAAAACAAGCCATTGAAACCACATTTTGCTTATATTCTACGCCTTTAAAAAGAAGAAACTTGATTATGATTACCCAGAAACGGAATCTACCGAGAGGAACAGAACTTGATGTTAAATCCTAATAATTGTTAATTACATCAACATTTATTAAAAAAAAAACCAACCTCATAAAAAGCAAAGGCATGAAGCATTAAGGAAAGAAACAAGGAAACTAACAAGACATGAATGCATAAACAATAAAGAAAAAAAAGCTTATGACCACCGAAATCCCAGAAATCCAGAAGGAGAAAGAACCCACCAGAAGACAAATAACCCACAAAAATAAATTAAAACCCTTACAAAAGAAATTAAAACCCCCAGAAGATTTCATACTCTTTGTGAAGGAATGGAAAAAAAACAAAACAATAAAGAGAAAAAATAGAGAGAAAAGCACACTCAAAAATAAATCTGGATCATTCACAACAATAGAGAGAAAAGGAGAACACAACCTGGCTAAGGAGGAAGAAAGCACACCCAAGATGATGAGTCTGGCTGAGGCTGATGGTTGAGACTGAGGCTGAGGCTGAGGCTGATGAGTCTGTGGTGAGGGTGAGAAATGGAAAATGTCTTACAGAAATAAAATCTGTAAGACATTTTACCTAAAAAGGGGGACATTTTCTCATGTTTTTGAAAATGGGTCAAATAAACATGGTAAAACAAGTAAAATATTTTTCGAAAAATCAACTACGGGCAAACAAAAAGACCCTTAAACTTCAACTTACCATAAATGATGCAATTTTAAACATTTTAAAAGATAATTCAATATCTTGATCGTAAGTTCATTAAATTACCTATAAGTCACAAATCTCATAAGGTTAGTGAGTTTATATGTAATACGTATAATGTTATCGTGATATTAAACTTATTCATGGAAGACACTTTTGGTATATAAATCAACCATTATATTTGCCTTTAACACTCACAATACATTTCAAATATCTATATTCAGTGTCTCAATTCAACACATATTTGCACATAGCCATTTCACATGACCATTACATAAATTCATTCCCTAAAACCATACCTTATAATCATTTCATTTACATATATAACACATAATCGCTTTGTACTATACATTTTGTTCAACAATTAATCCATCATACACTCAATAATCATACATTCCCATTTCAAACGTTTGTATCAACGTATTCCAACTCACTTGTCTTGACCATATAACATTTCGTACATACATACAAATTTATTTAAGTCTTTATCACCCGTTGAACCAAAAAGATTAACATCAGATGCTCAGGAAAATGCTCACACAAGCTGTGACTGTAACATGTAACCATATATGCTCACACGAGCTGTGAAATTGGTATGCTCTCATTAGCTGTGGGGCTACACGATGCTGCTCACACGAGCTGTAGAGAATCCACAATAAATGTCAGACCTCAACCATCGGTAGGACATCTAAGACCAGCACCCATATAACCTGTAATACTCACATGAGCTGTGGGTCGAGATGTTAGGCTACACGATGCTGCTCACACGAGCTGTGAAATGGGTCTGCTCACAAGAGCTGTAGGTCGGAATGTTAGGCTACACGATGTTGCTCACACGAGCTGTGGAGAATCCATAACAAATGCAAGACCTCAGCCATCAGTAGGACATCCAAGACCAGCATCCGAAACTGTAAATAACCCCTAATGACATGTCATTTGTATCCTAAGTATTCACATGGTTTGAACGGGACCTTGGTACATATCCAAACTTTTTCCTTTAATTCCGTTGTACCATTCCATTATACATTATATGAAGTTCATATTTTTCATATATATATATATATACTTGATTTTTAATTAACTTCACAACTTATTCCATTATACAAATTAACACATAATGGTTATAAAGGCTTAAACATATCTTTCTTTCTTCCACAATACAATATCTCTAGGCTAATGAATATCACATAAAAACATATAATTCAACAATTAATGTAACTTGTAATAATAACATATTAAGTATATATTTCATCCATCATATGTTCGATAAACATAATTTCTCTTTTCGAGCAATTGTATCAATATTTTCCAACTCACATCCATGTATTTCACAGTTTTTTCAAATATAGTAATCAACTTAAATATCATCATCTCGTAATCCAAATCATATCATACTAATCTCAAGCAGAAAAACTCGATTACAACCAAAATGGATGTGTATTATATCACAAAAACTTTAAATAATTAATTTAATAAATTTACCTTTTTGACCATTCCATTTATTATCCTTTCGGATAATATTCTTTTCAACCTTTTTATCTATTCGAAAATACCGAATATATTGCCATTGTGACTTTCAACCATGATTTTTTTTCTTTTTTTTTAGGAAATGTATCCTTGATAATATAATACATAAATACAAATCTATATAAAACGATATCAATTAAAATTATAAATTCACTTATAACTTTCTAAACTGAAATACGAACTTACCTCGACTAAAATGGTTGCCAAACAAAGCCGACGACTATACCGAACTTTAAATTTTCCTCAAATTAACTCCGATTGCTTCGTTTCTTGATCTAGATAATAATTCCCATCAATTTAATATTTCTAATAATTTAAAAATATTTAATTCTAGCTTACAACCCATCTTAATATAAAATTACAAAATTATCCCTATCATCTTAACTTTCATGCAATTAAATCCTTAAACCAAAATTTATAATTTAATCACCATCCATGCAAATAATCAAACTAGTCATTTTTTTATGAATTTATAACAACCCAAATTTTTTACCATTTCCTTTTATTCACTTTACATTTTTACTCATTTTGTCAAATAAATCCACAACCCAAAATTACTAAAAATCACTTAACAAAATACTTATATCTAGCCATCAACTTAAATAATTCATCCTTTAAAATAAAAAACACTTCAAAATCATTAATGGCAAATCCCTAAAACTTTAACGGTTTCACAAATAAATCCCTGAGTTAATTAGATTAAGATATCTGAATTCCAAAAACATAAAAATTATAAAAAAAATTACTAAATTAAGCTTACCAATTTAAATCTTGAACCTTAATAAACCTTATTTCTCTCCCAATTTTCTTAGAAGAAACAATTTTTTTTTTGTTTCAACAACCCCATTTAAATATACTAAAATCCCTTCATTTCATTTCTTTCTTTCTTTCTTTCTTTTAATTAAAATCATCAAACATTTTACAAGCCATTTATTTTCACCTAACGCCACTATTAAATTAAAAAGGGCTATTTTCTATAATGGTCCTTCCTTTTTATTTCAAATTATAATCCTTTTGTAAATTACAATTTTACCACTCATGCAATTTAGTCCCCGTACTTAATTTAAGCACTACACAATTAAAATTACTTATTCGAAAAATCAATTAGTCTACAGATCTACTACGTAAATATTTTTATTAAATATTTACGGGTCCGGTTCACAATTATGAAGTCTCGAAAATTCAGTTTTCGACACCTCTAACTTTCGGGTCGTTACAAATAGAGTAAAATTTGTTTGAGTGCCACAAAATGAGCATCTATTGGAGATGCATGAACTGACAGATGCGATTTACAACATACGCAATATGAGGTCAAGTAAGCACGACATATTTTAACGCACCGGTAATACTACAATACTCGCTAGGATCTTCAACCAGAATGCCCATAGTTTTGGACAAAAAGGAAGAACTAATCATAGGTGTATGGATAGCCTTAGCATGAGCCATATGACAACGATTAAGCAAGTCGAGTATGTACTTACGTTGAAACAGGTGAAGATCCCAATGTCTTTGAGCGAAAATTCAGAATGAAGTTGTTCAACAAACACATCAATCTCTTATGTTAAACTCCTTATGATGATGATATCATTAACATAGACTAACACATACATACGAGTTATACCAATAATACGTATAAATAAAAAAGCATCAAATTTCGACCCCACAAAGCCTACAGAAAGAAGATAGGATTTCAACTTATCGAACCATGCTCTTGGAGCTTATCATAGCCCATACAATGCCTTCATCAACCGGTAAACAAGAGGTTGCCCATCTACACCATGTTGAACATACCCGGATGGTTGTTGCATGTATACTTCCTCAATGAGCTCACCATTCATAAATGTATTATTTACATCCACTTGCCGTATTGAACACTACTTGGACACAGCAATCGAAAGAATGGTCTGAATGATAGCTGATTTAACAACGGGACTAACTGTTTCTCGAAAATCACACACTAGTAGCTGAGAACATCCTTTTGCCACTAATCTTCCCTTTCGTCATGCCACAGTACCATCGAAATTTCATTTGATTTTAAACAACCATTTGCATCCAATTGCCTTTCTTTCTGGTGGTAAACGAATTAACTCCCAAGTGTTATTACGAACTAATGCATCATAGTCATTTTAAGCTGTCATTCTCCACTCCTAACTTGTAAATGCTTCATCAATTGTACGAGGCTCTCGATCAAGAACCTCAATCGCTAGAGCTTTAGGTTTAAAAATACCAACTTTAGATCGAGTAACCATATGATGCGTGTTGCCAACTTGTTATGGAGGAGTAGGTACAATAGTGGATGACTCTGGTGTGGGAGAATAAGTGATGCTACTATGATCCTTAGCACTTACATCATTATTCAAGCATGATGACTCTATGTCACCAAGATTTGTTGACATAGGTCTTTGTAATTCCTTAGCTCTGTTAGAGTGATGCAATTGAGTCTGCACAAGAGGAACAAACGTGGGAATAGAATCATTTGATGTGATAGTGGATGAGGGGTACTTAAGGAATAGAAACCAGCTTTCATCAAATACAACATGTCGAGATATAATAATTTTACAATCAGGCATGAGGCAGTGGTAGCCTTTATGTTGCGAATTGTAACCTAAAAATGTGCAAGACTGAGATCGAACTCCAACTTGTGATTGTTAAATAGACGAAGGTATGGAAAACAACAACACCCAAAAATTCGAAGATGATCATAAGTTGGAGATTTACCATAAAGAAATGAGTATGGTGATTTATTTTGCAAGACCGGAGTGGGTAATCGATTAATTAAGTAAATTGCACAAGTAAAGGCATATCCCTAAAATTTCAGTGGTAAGTTTGCTTGAGCAAGTAATACGACTCCTACCTTGACAATATGCCGATGTTTTCGTTCGACCACGTCATTCTGTTCTGACGTATGTGGACAAGATGCTTGATGAATGATACCATGTTGTGTTAACAACGATGTGAATGATCAAAATTCACCACCCCAATCATTTTAAAATTGCTTAATATCTTTCCCAAATTGAATTTTAATCATTTTTAGAAACTGAGTAAAACCGTTAACAACTTGAGATTTGAGTTAAATCAGAAATATCCATGTAAGCTGACTAAAAACATCAACAAATGATATATAATACAAACTACTACCACAGTTAACTGCTGCCGATCCTCATAAATCTGACACAACCAATTCAAACGAAAAAGTATATACTGTAGTAAAATTTGAGAACGACAACTTGTGATACTTTCCTTTTTGGCAAGTTTATATTTATCTACAACAATATTATTATCTTTAAAACTGAACTAACAACACGAGCTGAAGGATGGCTAAGACGACAATGCCATAATTCGAACACTTCATCACTTGAGGAATTCGACCTCAAGACAGTATTATGTGTTGACGAAGTAACTGGTAGCAGCTTTAGTAACTAGTGAAAACTTATAAAGCCCATCATGAGAGTGGCCTCGCAACAAAACGTCTTAAGTCTAAATATCCTTAACCACACAATAAAATGGGTAAAACTCAAAAAAGATATTATTTTATTGAGGAAATTGTGAAACGGATAACAAATGTTTACGAATATTTAGCACATGTAAAACATTAGATAAATGTAGCAATTTATTTGTTGTAGCTAATATAGAGTTACCCACATACTCAATTTTAGCATGTGTACCGTCACCCATTAAAAGCGGAATATTACCTGAATACGAAGTGGAATTATCTAGTGCGGATGAATCTTTACACACATGATGAGTAGCTCCCGAGTCAAGGTACCATGAAGCTAAATTATTATTTTCCATGGGTACAGGAATATATGGCTCCTCAACTATCCCATGCTATGCCATTTGGCTCCCACAAGTCGCACACAAACTTTTATCGAGTCTCATTACTAGGATGTCTCAACGAATTGCCATCAAGTCCTTCAAAGCCCCGTCTATCAAACCCGATTCTCACCCTTTTGTCGTTGCCTATTTGCCACTCGAAACCTTCCTCAATAGACTTTGCCACGGTCAAGATACTCGTCCATGAAAAATAGGATTATTGAGTGAGTTGGGAATGTTATTGTTGTAATAATTAGGAGGGCGTAAATTTGACCATGCTTAAGTGTGTATTATTTTGATTTACGAGTTTAGAGAGTCTATGAATAGTATACAAATTGTATAAAAAATCATTGGTAAATTAAATTTTCTATCCTTTTAAATTACGAAGGATCCATATCAAAAATTGAAGTATTAACTTGGTTTAAAGCTGAGAAGTTAAGGAGTCTACATAAAGGGAGCAATCCTATTTAAGTTTGCTAGTAAATGTCATAGGATTTCTTACCAATGGTTTACTAGGAATTTGGTTTGGCCTTGGGTGTCAATGACACCGTTTCGTTGATTTGGCTTAGACATCTCAGCGATATGTGACAGAAAAATGAATGAGGGAGTGACAGAGAAAGAGAGGAAGAAGAAAACAAAAATTGAGAGAAAGGAAAAAAAACAGAATTGGAGAGAAAAGAAGAAAACAAAGACATTCGTTCCATGACCTCCTGTTTACAAAATTGCCAAAATATAAAGGAAAGAAAAGGGAAACAATTTGAATGAATTGTTTCTCACATGCTTGACCATTGCTGCACCAAAATATAACAGTGAAATTGTAGTAGAATTGTTGTTAGAATTCAAATTTGAAGAAAATGTTTCAAGGTGAAAGGATGTTTATTTGAACTTTTAGAAATTTAATAGAAATTATTTGTTTTTTTTTTCATTTTTTATGCATGTATAATATTTTCATAATTTGATTTATGTTTATTTTCTAATTAAAGAGTAAAATTATTTTCATATTTATTAATTAAATATTGAAATTTAATTAAACTCTCGAATAAAAATAACATTCGATTGATATTAAAAATATTTTTAACCACTAATACTTTAAGATTTATAAAAGTGTTCGTATTTAAGAAATCCTCTAAGATTGAGGTCAAGATTATTATTTATCTAGGTCAAGAGTTTTCTTTCGCGGTTCTCTCAAAAGTACGGCGTCGACTGCTATTGAGATTGTGCAGAAGGAGGTGGCTTTAGATAAACAATTGAGGATAATGAGATATCTCTCTTAGGAGAGGAGTTAGCACAATTATCTATCAGAAGTTCTTTGATTACTCCTCTAAACGACAAAACATTAATTGGCACGTTGTGGTCGAAAAAATCTTATAATTTAGGGAGTTTTTATGCGCAGATGAAAGTAATCTGGAAGTCTAGGAGGAAATTTGATATTCAGCTAGCAGGTCAAAATTTATTTTTTGTTGTTTTTAAGGAAGAGGAGGATTTAGAAGTAGTAATGGAAGGAAGGCCTTGGCTATTTAGGAAATAGTTTGTGATCCTTGATTGGCTAAAGAAGCCAATAGAACGTAGGAAACTGAAATTGGCAAATACCCCTTTGTGGGTCAAAATCAGTCTTTGTCCTCCGGAATGTGATAAAAAAATCTAATGCATGCTATTGGTTCGTTGTTTGGGGGTTTGCTTTAAACGAAAATAAAATGTGAGTATTGTCGAATTAAGGTTACGGTAGAGGTGTATAAACCTTTGAGGCGGGGAATTTTTGTTCTAGATGAGGATCAAAATAAATCCTGGGTCCTTTTTAAATATGAATGTTTGTCAAGGTTTTGCTTTGGTTGTGAGCGAATGGGGCATGGGGTGAAAGAATGTGCGATGATTTCCTCGAATGTTAAGGAGTTGCCTGAGGATGATATGCCTTATTCTTTAGCCTTAAAATCTGAGTTCAATTTTCCCAGCAAGTTAAGTATACGACTGGTGGCAAAAATTAAAAGCATTTCCTCACAAATTTCTTAGTTGATGATGGGAGTAAGTCTCTTTTACCTGTACGGGAGACGTATAGTTCTTGTCCTGATGAGATTGAGAATAGATTGATTAATTTTGGAGAGCAGTTTCCAATTTTTGGTAGGTCTCTCTATGAGGAAGGTAACAGAAACAGAATTGGTAACACTGATCACACTCTTTCTGTGCTAAATACGGATACTGGGAATCCATGTCAAAGATGATTGATGGTAGGAAACTTGGTAGGAGGTGTTGGAAGAGGTTGGATAGGGACCAAAATTATGCATTTGACGAAATCTTAGTGAGGTCAAGTAAACGTAAGGAACTTGATAAGGATGATGGTGAAATTTGCTCATCTCCTTCTTCTTCAGGGAAAAGGACAGTTAAAGTTACAACAGTATTTTGTTGATTGTATGACTGAAGTTACGAAAAATTCGGAGACAATTTCTTTTAGGATCGGCGACAGCTAATGAGCTTGCCGACCGAACACAATGAAAATCTTTAGTTGGAATGCTCTTGGATTGGGAAATCCATAAGCAGTTAGGGGCTTAAGACATTTTTTGAGGCTTCATAAACCTAATATAGTCTTCTTAATGGAGACTAAAATTGATTCCAGACGAATGGAGATGGTTCGAAGAAGGTGTGGATTTTCTTGTGGTATTGATGATAGTGCAATAGGAAGTCATGGTGGACTATGTTTAGCTTGGAAAGAAGAATTACAAATCACTTTGGAAATTTTCTCTGAAAACTCAATTATGGTTTCTATCACAAGTCTTACTGATAGGGCTGCTTGACGTCTCACAAGCTTTTATGACTCTCCTTATACCTTTCACAGGGAGGATTCATGGGAGGAATTGAGAAGACTCGAAAATCAGGTTACGGTACCATGGTTTATATGTGGGAATTTTAATAAAATTTTATATGCAAATGAGAAGAAAAGAGGACTTCCGAGAAGTGAGCAGTGTATGAAATTATTTAGAAGAGTCGTACAAAATTGTGAGTTAACGGATTTAGGTTATTCGGGTAGTTTGTACACCTAGGAAAGGGTAATTTGGTAGAAAATAATATTCGAGAGCGTCTTGATAAGGGGCCTAGCAAATAAGGCTTCACTCTCTTGTTTCTCATAATAGAGGGTGCGTCATTTGTCCCATTCCACCTCGAGTCACTGCTCTATTCTTATCCAATTGGTTAGTAACGCTCCTCCCTTACGTCCAAAGGATTTTAGATTTGAGGCTTAGTTGATGGGTGTCGAATCCACCAAATATAAATATTCCTACGACAAATAATACAAAACAGTAGTATAAGGCAGTAGGGTCGATTCCACAGGGACTGGTTACTGTAATTTACGCTCGTGTCTTTCTCTTGAACGTCGTGTTGAAAGACATGCCCATGACACGTGATTGTCTCCTAAAAATAAAAGAGCGAGGGATTAGAGAAACGTTAAATTAAGATAAAATAAAAATGAAATAAAAACAGTAAAATAAATCTTGACGAAAAATAATCAATCGAGAATAAAATATAAGAAAAAACTATATTTTAATAAGCTTAGCCTCAGGCTCGATTTCCTCCGATCTTGAATCGATTCTTGAAAATTAATCTTCCCTTTTTAGTCGATTAGCTGGTTATAGCACTCGAGAACGTCCCAACCGCCAACTTTTCCTCTAGTAGCCGGTTCCGGATACAACCTGCAAACTGACCCCTGTTAAATGTCTAACCACATCGCACGTGCTCGCGATTTAAGATTTAAACAGGTTTGCGATTCTGAAAAGCCTAACTCGGATTAACAATCTCAACCGCGCGGGTCATTTAAATCCGATCTCTACCACCCTTGACGGAATCCAACTAGCTTTTCCCACTACGCCAACTTTCCTCAACTCAACGCGCGCTTTTTGAATTGAAGTCGAATTAACTTTAAGGGACGAATTTGCACTACCCCACAAACCGGAGTGATAGCGAGTACCGATAAAAAGGTTTTTGGCACGGTTTCGTAACTCACGATTGTTCTTGACGGAGTGTTAACCGGACTAAGGCTAAAATGAATTTAGTGACACATGATTTTACTCATGCTTGATGAATAGATATAGTGATGGATTGTTTGTGAATATGAGAGATGAAAAAAGAAAAGGCTAAAGTAGCAATTAGACAGATTTACGAAAAGAAATAAAATGGAAATGAAAATGGCAGCAAGTGAACTGACCAATTGAAGAAAAAATGAATAATTGCTCAATTGCTTCAATAGCTCATCAAAATCAAAAGTACATTCAATTGAATCCAAATAATCCCTATTTATATACAATTGAATTATTAAATTTAATCTAAATCCTATTAAACTAAATTACCCATTTGCTAAAAATAAGTAATTTAGTCAAAATAAAATAACAACTTATAATTATAAAAATAAACAAAAATAAAAAGAAAATAATAATTTGACTAAGTCTTTATTTTGACCATTTCTCACTTGAAGTTTCTTTTCTTATAATTCAATCCTCAATATCCTCCAAATTCAAATTTAACCTATCTCTTTACACATGTCTTCAATATAATCCTTCTTTTGCTTGCCTTTGAGTAAAGAAGCATCAATTTGTGTACCTAATAAAAAATGAAAGAAATTAAAAATATTTTCCCTCATAATTAATCAAAATACACAAATAAATTGCTCAAATAATTTACTTATCATTAGTGGACTATGAATTCTTCCACAGACAAGTTTCAACGTAGGAGGGTTAACTTGATTCGTGTACTTAAGAATGATAATGGTAGCAGATCGGTTACTCCAACAGACATGGTAAAAACTGCAAAACGATATTTATTGAATCTGTTCAATACTAATCTATTTTCGAATAATTTTGAGCATATTCTTTCGGGGGTGGATTGTTGTATTTCAACCGAGGCTAATTAAGCTCTAGTAGCGCAATATTTAGAGTCCGAGGCAATTAAAACACTTAAAAGTATAGGGGCTCTTTAAAAGCACCTGGAGTTGAGGGCTTTTCAACATTGTTTTTTCAGAAATATTGGTACATTGTGGGAGCTGAGATTAATTCTTTTTTTGTTTGAGAGTTTTGAATGATAATCAGAGCTTAGAAGAAGTAAAAACACCAATATTGTCCTCATTCCTGAAATTCAAAATCCTACTAGCTTAGCAAATTTTCACCCGATTAATTTTTGTAATGTTATTTATAAAATTATTGCGAAAATGGTTGCTAATAGATTTCAGAAGGTATTGAATGATTGCAAAAATGGGTCTCAAAGCACCTTTGCTCCAAGAAGACTGAATTTTGATATTGTTCTTTTAGCTTTTGAAATGTTACACACTTTTGGTTGCAAAAGGAGTGGTTCTAAGTATTCAATTGCCTTGAAATTAAATATGAGTAAGAGTTATGACCGTGTTGAGTGGAAAGTTTTAAGGGTTATGATGGAGAAAATGGACTTCGACAGAGGATGGATTAATATGGCAATGTAATGTGCCTAAACAGCAAGCTACTATAAGTATTAATGACCAGATGAGGGGTAGCTTCAAAGCATCAAAAAGCCTTAGAAAGGAGGATCCTCTTGGTCCCTTTTTATTTCTTATTTGTGGAGAGGGACTCTTAACACTAATGCGGCTTGCGATTAGGGAAAGGAGAATTTCGAGGGCTTGGGCAAGTAAAAACGACCCTCAAACATCATTTGCTCTTTTCTAACTATAGTGTTCTTTTCGGTGAGGCTACTTCTAGAGGGGTTATGGTTTTAAATGATATTTTAAGAGTATGAGGAAGTTTCTAGACAGTATGTTAACTTTGACAAATCAGAAACAAGCCAAAGGCGACTCAGACTTCTATTGCAAGGGATTTAGAAGTTCGATACTCTAACAAAACAGAAAGATACCTGGGCCTGCCTAATATGATAGGTCGTCGTAAAAAGGCCTTGCTTCAAAGATTGAAGATCGTATTTAGTAAAAAGTGGATTGTTGGGCTAGCCATTTTCTCTCTCAAGGAGGGAAGGAAGTTTTCATTAAATCTGTCCTACAGGCTATTCCAATGTATACTATGGCCTGTTTTCTACTTCCCAAATCACTTTGTGATGTAAAAGAGTACGGGGGAATGGGATTTAGAAATTTGGCAAAGTTCAACATTGCTTTACTAGCTAAGCAAGTGTGGCGACTCATTGAAAACCCTAACTCATTAACTCATGTTTTGAAAGCAAAATATTACCAGAATTGCGATTTCCTTAATTCAGTTTTAAAATTTGATGCCTCTTATACGTGGCAAAACATTTGGTCAGCGAAGAAAGTAATTCAAATGGCGTGGGATGGCGTGTCGAAACAGGTTTTAATACATCCATTTTTAGTGATGCTTGGATCCTAGGTGCTCTTAATTAACTATTCCTTCCGACCGGTTGATGCAAAGCGTATTTTGTGTATCCCCCTAGCAAATGTCACACATGACGATGTACTGATCTGAAATGGTGAAGCATCGGGTGTCTTCTCTGTTCGGAGCGCCTATAAACTATTACAAGTGGGTTTTCCTACTTTAAATTTACATACCACTACAATTAAATTCTATAAAAGATTATGGAGCCTAAACGTTGTTCCTAAGGTAAAGATAAGCATCTGGCATATTTCGAGAAACTTTATTCCCACTAGAGAGAATATGCGTCGTCGAAGATTACTTCAGGATGCCATGTGCTCGATTTGTGGTGATGGTACCGAGGATCTTGGCCATGTTTTTCATAGATGTCCTATTACAAAGCAGATATGGGAGTTGTTAGGTTTCAATCATCTGGTTCCTAGAGAAGGCCAAGATTGGATCGAATGGCTTACCTGGGCCTTTGAGTTGATGTCGCGAAATCAGGCTCAGGTCTTCTGCTACACTCTCTGGACACTTAGGTATGAGAGAAATCGTCGGGTACATGAAAACATTAGTAGATCGAAGGAAGAATTAGTGTATTTTATTCTTAGTTATGTACAAGAAACGAATGAACAGAGAGGGAACTTACCTAGCATCTCCAGATTAGAAACTCGCTGGACTCCCCCTCTAGCCTCGAAAGTGAAGATTAACTTTGACGCCTCCTTTGATCAAAATAAGCCTGGATCAGGGTCTGGAGTAGTGATTAAAGATGATAAGGGTAACGTTCTTTGGTCCACTGATGCCTTCTATACCCAGGCCCGTTCTATTTTTGAAGCAGAAGCACCTGCGTGTTGGGCTGCAGTCAAAATGGGAGTAAGATTAGGGTTTTCGAAAATCATTTTCGAGGGAGACTCACTCTCAGTGATAAAGAACTGTAAACAGGAAATGGAAGACAGATATGAGATTTGTACATTCATATGGAACATTAAAAGTCTTGCGCATGAGTTTCAGTAGGTTCATTTCAAACATGTGGATTGAAGTGCTAATCGCCTTGTAGACAGTATAGCAAAAATAACTCTTAGAGGAGAGAGGGATTTTTACCTCCCAAATAGTGTTCCCAGTAGTGCGCAGGAAGTCATGGAGGATGATAGGCCGCGTGAACCAGATTGAGATGCGGGATTATTGCCTTTTCCCCCTTGAATCGGACTCATATTGTAAGAAGGTAAAAGAGATGATAGTCAGTTAAGGAAAATGAGAGATTTTCCCAGGTTAAACAAAATAGAGAGAAAGCTTAGATATGGTCGATTTGTAGTTCTTTTAGCTAAGATAAGGGTTACTTAGAACGGAGGATGGGAAAACTTAGCAGAGTTTTCCCCAAGAATCAAAGATTTCTCCTGGAAATGAGAAAAGAAAAGTCTTGAACATATATGAAGTTGCTTGAAATGTGTTGTTTTGGATAAATGGAAGGGTTTTGGTTTATGGGAGGATGAGAACCGTCAAAAAATTAATGGTTGATGGACAATTGAAGTGACAGGCGTGACCCTTCCCGAGAAAGGGGGCTGGCAATTTTTTCTTTTATTTTTATTTTTCAGATTTCCTAAGTTTGGTTGCCATTTTAAATTTCTTTTAGTTTTGTCTATTTCCATTAGCTTTTGGATCAGGCTTTAGGAAGTTATGCAGGGAAGTTTATTGGACCCTATTGTTTTTTAATGAGTTTATTGTAAAAGCTCATTTTCTTTTGTTTAAAAAAAAAAAAGGAGAAATCCTCTAAGATTGATAAAAGTGGAAGAATGAAATTTGGTAATGGTTTAAAAATAACGGAGGGGCAAAATTTAAGCATATTGATAAATGAGTGGTTGAAAATGTATAACTCTTAAAAAAATTTAATTTATAAAGTATAAATAATCAATAAAATATTTTACAAGATACGAATTACAATAAAAAATTAGTGTGATCCAATAAACTAAATAAAAGCATAATTGGAGTTGAAATAATTAAGAGATGAAACTTTTATTTAATTAATTAAATGAATTACATAATAAAATTACAAATAAAAAGTAGTGATCATTCTAATAATTTTTCTAAAATACTCAAATTACCCTTTTTTTTCTTTAGAAATTAGATAAATATAAGTAATCAATTAATTTTGTAATAATCTAGTAATTGTTATGTAAACTTCAAAAAATTAATTAAGGATAGAAATGTTCAAATTTATACATGATCCCTTCCTAATTATTACACCAATAACAATCCCAATTCACTCAAAAACTATTAATAAACCTAATTATTTATTCAGTTTTATAGAGTAAATACATCCAACAAATTTTCTTTTTTTTTTAGCAACTTAATACTCATCCATTGTTTAAAACAAACATCTAATAATAATTATATTCGCATTTCATAATATCTTCAGATGAAAATAAATCTTCCAATTTCTCATTTTTTTTAACTCTTAGATGAAAGCTACATACAATTTTTTTATTTATTGAAATAAAATATTTGTTAATATTTTTTTATAATTTGGTAAATAAACTTGTTTTAAACAACATATTATATTGGTTAACATTATCTGAAAAATACGGGTGTTTTTATCATTTTAAATTTAATTTTATTATTTTATCTTATTTATGAAACTAATAAAATTGAAATTTTATTTAAAATAAATCCTTTCCTTTCTTTTTTTCTCTCCATATTTTACTCAAACAATAAAATATTAATATTTTTGAACTCAACAAGTGGCTCCAATGGAAAAAATGATGTTGTTCATTCAAGTGGTCTCGGGTTCGAGCGCTTGTGTGTACAAGGTGTGTGTGCATTATCAAAGAGTTGAGAAAGTACTATTATGTAATCACACTAATATATTTAAAAATATATATATTAATATTCTCTCGTGCCAGAAAATAAATTTTATTTGGGCCTTAATTTTGCTACCCGCTGCCTTTTACGTTAATTTGGGATTAAAGATCGTGGTAAAAGTAACATTTTAATTAGGATAGAATTAGGCCCAGTTTTGTGGTTACGAATATATATATTTCAACTAGGCCCATTTTATTGTGGTCAGAAATGGATTGGTGGTTAAACCAATTAAATTATCGGTTTTTAATTTGATCGATCTTGTCAGTTTTTTTTATTTTGTTAAATAAATTATTATAAAATTATAAAATAAAAAAATTGATTTAATTAATTTTTTAATTTTCTTCAAACTAATACCTTAATTTATTCTCGATCCAATTGACCGATAAATCAATTCGATCTGATTTAAGCAACATTTCTTTCACTGTAAAATCACTTTGCATTATATATGTATAGCTTTTGTAGAAGTATGTTTCTTTAAAATATACATTATGGAGATGGTAGAAAATTGGATATTTGCAATTGGTGTAAAATTCAAAATCTTAAATTCATTTATTATTTGTGCTAAATTCAAGTATTATTATTTGAATCTAAATTCAAATTAATTAAACTATTAGTGAGATATCCAGATCCAAGCAAATATTAGATGATGAATATCTAATGTTTAATATATGCATTCACTCTTAATTCATTACAAATAATATTTAAAATATCTGATTATAAATCTTATTTGAATATATAAAAAAGATAAGTATGGTATTTACAAATGTTGAGAGGAGATTGGCTCTTTCGAGAGAAGTTTTCGAAGTGTCGTCTCTAGGGACACCGACCCAATCCCTCAACAATGGAAGGTATTGTTCTTAAGAAGAGGGTTTTGGCCTCCACCCGTCTTTACGGAAAGCCGTGTACGGTCTTGAGCTAGTTAGCCAAAGTAGTGACCCATATTCCATGGGTTAGGAGTTCAAATCTCTCGAAGGACGAGACACTCACGTTGCCTCTTGGTGGGTAGTTGTATGCCTACGTATAATTGAGGCACTCCCCTCCATGAACCGTACATGGCTCTTTGTGAAGGGGAACAAAACTCTCTCCGAAAGTCAATACCTTCCATTATAGAGAGATCGGATCAGTGTCTCTGAAAAGGGCACTTCAAAAAACTTCTCTCAAAAGAGTAAATCCCCTTTCAACGACAAAGATTCATCACTATCGCTATTCGCTACTTAAAAAAGCTGGTTCGTAATCTGGGCCGTAAGAATAGCAGCAAAGAATGGATTCCATCCAATAATCTGCTTCATTCAGGAACAACATATGCTTCGTCACCTTTACTTTATTAGATTCACAGCCATTTTTATTACCAGATCTCACTTTCATGCCTTTAGTCCAACTTGGAATTAAGCTTTTCACTCATCTTAATCAACTTGTATGTATGTATATGTATAATACAAAATGATAAAGCAAAGTGTAGATTTTTGTTTGAGAAAGAAAACAAATCGTAATGAAGGAGCACACACCATAAAGCAGAGAGGAAGGGGTCCATCAAATAATATAAATGCTTGAGGGAGGAATATTATAGGCTCACGTATTTGCTTTGCTTTTTAATTATAAAGCAACCCTTCTTCCCTGGTTCTTAATGCATGACTCAAGCTCCTTTTTTATCTTTTCTGTCCATTAAATGACGTTCGAAGATGTCACTACCATTTACTACTCACCTAATTTTTATGCAACGATAAAATATATTACACTTAAATTCATATTTTAAAAATAATTATCGACCTTCAAAGAATTAATCTCTACAAAAACAAACATGACGAATACCTTGGCTCCACTAAAAAAAATATAATTACTTAGTATGTTAAGGATATAACTTATGCCAATCATGGCAGCAGTATAAGAAAGGTCATCCTCTCCATTAAGGAAAAAAGACCTCCATCGCTATATTCTCTCTTGCACTCACCACCTACCTTTAGGGCCAGGCATAGTTGGTAGAAAGGAATCGATGCCATCCTGTTGGTTTAGTTGTTGAGTTTGGGATACACCCAACGCTTAAGCGGTGCCACCCACTCACCTTTCGGTGAGTTTCTTTTGTCGCTAAAAAGGGAAAATAATGGAATGATATCAATACCAATCAGGAATTTTTGAGTAATTTAAGATTCAAATTAATTACTCAGATCATATTTGAGACGATGAACACTCTTAATCATCAAGTCATTACATAAAATTCAATATTTCAATTTAAACTACTTGTTTAAATTATTTTTAATTTGGGTCACATCGGATTTTAATTCAGTCCTTTGCCATGCAAGGAATGGGAAAAAGAATAAGACAAGGATAAGAAAGGTAATATGTAATAAACAGAAATTTTGAGAAATATTTTTACTGGGTTTAAATTATTTTTAAAGTATCTAAAGTATTAAAATTATATTTTTTACATATTAATAATTTGTTTTATTTATATATTTACGTAATTGGGTGTTTTTTAATTTGTTTAAAGTATTATAATTTTTTTTATATACATTTATCTATATTAGATTTTTTACACCCACGATGTAAGTGAATGAAAACATTTTATATTAAAAATATATTTATAAAATTATTTAATAAATGATTATTGATGGAGTGGTAAGAGATTTTTATTTGAATTTGTTAATCTTTTGTTTGATTTTTAAATAACGTTTCAATTTTTTATTTAAAATATTATATAAAAGTATTAAATAATAAAAATTGTTATAAAATAAAAAGACAGAGAATAAATGTGAAAGAGAATGAGAGAGCAAGAGAGAGCGTATTTTTATTGATCAATAGAAGTATCTTACAATGCTTCTCAAAGGTCTATATTTATAGACATAGAAAGTATAAATGAAATAGAACTATAATTCTGATGACTAATAGAATTTTAAGTTCATCCAAACTTATCTTGATCTTGATGGACATCCACTTAATAAGATATTCATAACACTCCCTTTGGATGTCCGTTGGTAGATAATATGCCTCGTTAAAACTATTACTAAGATAAAAACCCTGTGGGAAAAAATTCATAGTAAAGGAAAAATAGTACACATATCTATTATACGCATAACATGTTGCCTCATTAAAAACCTTACCAGGAAAACCCAATGGGACAAAACCTCGGTTAAGGAAAAAATAGTATAACGCGTATTTACTCCCCCTCATAAAAACATCACATAATATCTTATATTTTATGTATTCAATCTTGAATACTAGTATTTCAAATGACTATTTGAATGTATCTGCTAAGCATTTATATCACTATTCTTTTGAAAGTCATGAGAGGGAAAATTTGGGGAGATATATTTTGATCTCTTCAAGAGTTTCAACAGACTTTAATCATGATTCTTTATAAAAACTCAAATAGGTATTTTGGATCATTTTATAATCCTCCTTCAACTATTATTGACTAAGTCAAATTTACCACATGTTCAATTATTTCAATTCATATAAATGAACAATTTCCCGATAATTTCAATATCCTCCTAGCATTCCAAATCCTTCAAGGATTTTAATATAAACTTTACTATATAGTGATTCACAAAAGGTTGTAACAACAATCATGAGACGCAAGTATGAAATACCAGTTTAATAATATATCTAAAGGTTATTGCATTCACCACAACAGAATATTATATCTTCACATAATCAACGCCAAGACTTAGCAAAAAACTTCATATTTTTATTTCGCCTTTGCAAAACTACTTCATTTGTACCCTCACTGGCTTTATACTTTAGATATTTGGACTATTGATCCAAAAACTCCACGAATTTGAGTTGCGTCTTTTTATTTTTGTCAATTTATTCCATATCTCTATTTCCCAAGAGATTTATTCAATATCCTCCTTTTATTTCATTATTTCCACAATAATATTGCAAGCAAAACCATTGTCGACCACTTTTATTATTGGTTCGATATTTTCTCAAATTGACATAACCTATCGAGATCTCTTATTTTCACTTTGTAATCTTCAGTTTCAGGTACCTGAATCTCTTCTGAAGTTTTACTTATTAGTTATGTCATGGGTCTCTTCTGGAGCACCCGCCTTCACTATATGACCATCTAGATTTTTTCCTTTTATAAGAATTTCCATATTTGGAACTTTAATGAGTTATCCTTGTTGAACTTCTAGTTCAAATTACTCTCCCCCTTAACTCATTACAAGTTATTAGTTCTCTCCCCTTAATGTCGGAAAACTATCAAATCAATAGTAATCACAATCATGTCATAATTGTATCTCCAATACATTGAAAATATCATAATAAAAGGAGGCCCATAATTAATATATATTTCCAACTTTCTTTGAAGATTCACTCATCTTTGTGCGTTGTGATGGAGCAATTGGAACATATATGCACATACAAAAATTCAAAGATGAGAAATATTTAGCTTTTGACCCAAAATCAATTGCAATGGGGAGTATTTAAAACTTATTGGCTTGATGCGTACAAGATGTAAATCAACATAATCCCATGTTGAAAGAGAAAGTTCAGTTCTCATAAGTAATAATCAGAGACGTTCAATCGATAATTTCTCTAAACCATTATGCGCATAAATAATAAATTTTTACCAAAGTTTTTCAAACTCAATCAATAAAAGACTGAGATATAAACTCATTAATATTAGCAAGATGAATTGTCTTAATTGCATTATTTGAAATTAATTATTAAAACAATCTTGCAAATGACAGGTTGCAAGTTGATAACACATATGTGTTTATTTTGTAGATGCATCTACCAAAATCATATAATATCAAAACCATTAACATGGTGGATTAACGGGCCCATATTCATTTCAGAAATGCAAGACATTAGATCTCAATTTTAGCTAGTGAGTTTTTAACAACAAATTTTCATTAAGAACAACCAACAAATGAGAATTCTTTAAATTAAAGAATCTTTTGGTTCTTTAATAAATGTCCATATGAATTCTCAATTAATTTTCGCATCATATATGATCCAAGATGGTCTAACTAGTCATGCCAAGTAGTAAACATATTTGTACTAGTAAACTTCTAGTTTACTTTAACGTGCGTTTCAATTTGAACTAAATTGTAGCAAATTGATAATTTTACTATCATTCCTTTCACTTTCTATCCACATATAAGTACCATTGTGACATTTACGACTGGAAATGTCTAAATCAATATGAAGTTTATAATGACACTAAGTCATATAATATAATTTTCAAATAATTATATGCAATATTCGTTTCAAGGAATATGCCAAAATCTTCAAATGCAAGGCATTTATTAATAGCAAACTTTGAGAGTGGATCTTATTTTTCAACTGTACAACAGGTACATAACCAATGACCTTTTATACATAAGCTGTCTCTCTTCTTAAAGAGTTCTTGAAAATTTTTGGTATTTTCTTACTTTCTTCATTTTGTCACTTTGGTGGTGAGAAAAATTATCACGATCATCCCCATGACTATTATTGTAGTCCAATTTACTACATATGTAAATTTTTTAATGGAACCATGATATTGCCACTATAAGAGCACATTCGAATCATGAAAAACTAAATAAGTTCTCTCTTGTAAGGTTCTCATCAGTAATATTTTTTCACGTACTTTTAATTGAGAACTTATTTTGAATACTGTAAAGTTATACTCATAGTTTTAAAACTTGCAACTTCAGGTGTATCCAACCATAACGAGCTTTAGATAGAATTACCATATTCTATTGCTCATATTTTTCTTCCACAATTTAAGTAGATATTTCACAGTCAAATATTTTGACTTCAATCCCTTAATGAGGATAATGATAAAAGAATATTACAAAGATTATCACAATCAATTCAAAATAAATCAATAACCCAATCCTCTTTTGATTCATATGAAATATAATCTTTTCTTTATTCGAATATGAGATCCATCATGAATATCTTTTAAAACTAATGGATGTTACCATCACAAGATATTAATATATTAGCTTTTGGAGCTTTTGATCAATTTTGTACTACCAAATATTGGAATAATATTGGTTTGTTTCAATACCAAATAAAATAAATATTTTCTATCTGTAATGATAGAATTCATTACTACATTCTCATATCCTTCCTCAAAAAATATTAACCCAAACAAAATATTTGGGCATACACCACATATGTGGCTAAAAACCTTTTATATCACATTGATAACATAAATTATCTTTGCCCTTTGAAGAGTTATTTTGAGAACCCTCATTGTTCTCTTATTCATCACAATGTTCCCACCTTTAGTGGTCCATGATTATTTTCTTTATGTTTGCATTCACTTCTGGGAATGCAACAAATTTAGTAGGAAGAACTTATAAATGTTCCGCTAGATTATTTATTCCATAATCACCATCGCAAATATGCGTGTATTTCAAATCAAAATCCATCTATTCATAGTGTCATGATTAGTCTCAAATTATAATAAACATGATATAATAAATAAATCATAGAAAAATATACTTGAAATCTTTAACATCATCGTTATCACCATGACTATTATCATGAGCACTGAGTAGTTAAAAGCTCTAGTGATTACTCATAGTACGTCAGCCTCAATTGACGACTGAAAGAAAAAAAATAATTAAAAGAGAATCGTGCTGATAACGTGTTATAAAATAAGAAGACAGAGAATAAATGTCAAAGAGAATGAGAGAGCATGAGAGAGCATACTTTTATTGATCAATAGAAGTATCTTACAATGCTTCTCAAATGTCTATATTTATAGACATAGAAAATATAAATGAAATAGAACTATAATTCTGATGACTATTAGAATTTTAAGTTCATCCAAACTTATCTTGATCTTGATGGACATCCACTTAATAAGATATTCATAACAAAAATACCCTTATAACAATATTATTTACCCTTCAAAGGTTATTTTAGTAATTTTACAACTAGGTTGGTGTCGAGCTGATGACACGAACTCAATTAGCCATTATATATATATATAGGGGCGAAGCCAGGAATTTTTTTTTAAGGGGGCAAATTAAATTATAATTTTTACGATAGTAAAAATGTAATTTTTAAAGGATTAAATTTAAATTTTATCATTTTTAAGAGAGACAAAATATAATTTTACCTTTACTAATTTAAAATTAAAAAAAATTAAGGGCTTAAATAAATTTTTTTACCCTGACAACCCCTAGATTCGCCCTTATATATTTATGTGTTGAGTTATTTGTGTTATATTGGTGTTATCTTTAGTATTGTATTTTAATTATTTAATGTTATTTTTTTTATCTAAAGTTCATTTATATTTTCAATAATTTGTACATCTAATTCAATTAGATGTAATTTTTGTGTTATGACTCAATTTAGGAGTTATTTTCCGTATTTGTTAGAATAAATTTATTAGATAAGAATCTAAGCAACATTATATGTTCATATTTTATACCTAAGGTGATACTGATGAAGTTTACAATTTAATCTCAACTCCTCTAATAAAAGGTTTTTGGGTTTGCCCATGTTCTATATGTATTCAAATTGTTGTAAGCTTATAATATTTTACGCATTAATAGTTTATTTCATATTAATTTTAATATATTCATATATTCATGTTAGTCGTACTTGAACTATTTCACTATTCTCTACTGAATTTCTCTTTGTTTTATATTGATTTATTTTATTCAATTTTAATTTAAATTCATTTACATGTATTATAAGATTTTCCATACTTTAATATTAAAATTTTATTATCTTTTTATAAAGAGAGGACAGTGAATTTTGTGTTCAAGCGGAAATGGAGTGGTACCTGTAGCAAGAATTTAAATGGAATCAAATCAGATTTGATGAGCCCTAAAAATCAACTTGGTTAATAATTAATCATTTCCAGGATTTTAGATTATAGCAACTTCCATTTAATTTGCAATAGCAACTAGCAACTAGCTTCTCATTAACCAATAAATTTATTCACAAAGTCAAAATAACTAGCAACTAGCTTCTCATTAACCAATAAATTTATTCACAAAGTCAAAATAACCTTATATAGAGGTGCATGTTCTATTTAATCATAATTTTTTTTTAAATTATAATAACAAGGTAAAACTCGAACAACAAATATAACTAACGTGATTAATTTGAACCCAAATCACATTTAAAATAGTAAACACTCTTGACCATCAAACCATCACATGATATTCATCTTTATAACAAAATTATTTACTATATTGAGAATTCAATTTTTCTTTAACTTCATTTTGATTTATTCTTTTACTATATAAAAAGGCATGACAACTTTTATTTGGAATTTAAAAAATAGTGTACAAAATAATAATTCATCTTTATATAGCATCAAATCTTCTCACAAAAGTTAATAGTAAAGCCTTAATTCCTTCCTGCCTTTTTCTTTTATTAGACATTTTTTTCAATACTGGTGTGGTGTTTTTATTTATTTAATCCTATGCCTCGAAGATTAATTTTTTTTTATTTAAATAATTCGATTCGATTAATGCACATACTATTTATTGACTTAATTAAAGTTGTAGTTTAGAGATGTTGCACCTTTTATTGTAAGTTGCAACACATCTTACGTACGACAATATATATAATATTTTTTGGTAAATTATAATAACAAAATCAAATCCAAATAATAAATACGATTAACGCGATTCGAACCCAAAACACATATAAAACGATGAACATCTATGATCATCAAACTATCACATGAAATTCAACATATATAATATTTTAAACACTTAGTAACTCAATTGATTTATGAAATAACACTACCTAATAAATTTTTAATGGAATCAAATCACGTCAAGTGCTTTTGGTTGCTCAAGTGGGAAAGAATACTGTAGTCCATTAATTTAGAGCAAATTGACTCCATCACTTCACTATAATTATAACAGTAAATGACGATAAAAATTAGCCTTAATTCATAAGGGCAAACTTTACACATTTAACACCTTCATCATTAAACTATGTCATCTATAAGTGTTGGGTAGAGATACATTGTATTTTAAAACAAACGCATTGATAGAGAATAAAGCAAAAAAAAAATCGTATTCAAGTTATTTTACTCGAGAAATAAAGATTAGATTTGACTTATAAAGGAAAAAATAAAGTGGACGAAACTAGTAAATCAATGGATATGATATTCAGATGAATAAATGTCCAATTGAACCCTTTAATATAAATCTCAACAAATACAATTAACGGTTCTAATCAACTCTCCAAAAGAAATAATTCTTAGCAAATTGAAGGGTGAAGAAATAATTCTTAACAAGAAGCAATTTTAAAGTAAACTTTCTTATTTGACTAAGAGACATAAAAGTCATAAACAACTTTAAATACTTAAACAATATCTAAAATTCAAAATAAATAAATAATAAAACCGTCATAACTTGAGCTTTCAAACTCGAAATCGAGTGATTCAAAGTTCATTACAAAACTAAAAAATAGATCTTTGAACACCATGAAGACATCTCAACCCAAAATGCTTGGATCCCATTAAAAAATCCATCGCAAGTCTGCTGATTTTTCAAACTTGAAAATTGACAACTTCGGTGAATGAAATTTAATAAATTTCACCCCATCTGTGCGTGCATGTATCACGCGTGTTTGAATTTGAAGATAATATTACTAAAAAAAGAAACCATAAATTTTAAACATAAACTATAAAATAAACATGAAAAATATAAATAAAAAAAATCTTAAATTGACTCATGTAGAACATCTCGAACTAACAAATCGAGAAAGATATTCATCAAAGCCTAAAAAACAAAATTTCAAGAACCATTTAGCAATATATTATATATATTCAATTCTCTTATGTCACTTTCCCATTTATAAATGCTAAAAAGAAAAAGATGGAGATTGTGGCAATTATTAGATAAAATTAAGGTTTATTTGGGTTATGCTGGCATCTGCTATTGAAGACTATTTTGAATGAAGCACTTTGGTTTTTAATATTCTCCACTTGAAAAGAAAAAAATTAGGCTCCTCATATTTGCCATAAATTGCCAATGAAAACTGAAAACCCTTCATTTGGAGATTTATATTGATATTCTATTTCTATACTATAATTCATATAAAGTTGTGCAACTTTGAAGGCCAGGATTATATATATTATTTGCATATGTCCGAGTTCTAAGGTTTTGATTGCTGCAATGTGGCTGCTAGAAAGAGATATTTTGAAGGTGAGAACTGATTGGAAGATGGCGCAGCTTGTTCCTTGTTTAATTAGGGTTCTAAAGGCTAGAGGGCGTGATATAGGCGCACTACTATGCCAAAATGCAAAAGTTGAGGAACCACCTTCGCTTTGGTCTTGGCATGTCCTTCTTGAGTGCAAGACACGTAGATAAAACCTTGTAATGACATCATCATTTCATTCAACTCTTTCATATTTCAAATACTTAATTACATCAATTTGAAGTAATTTGGGTGGGTTAGTTTTGGGTTGTGATGTGGGGCTCGGATTCTTTTGAGTTTAGTTTATTTAAGTTTTTTAATTGAAGTTTTTTTAGAAGGATGACTTTTGTATTTAAGTCATTCAGATTTGTCAATCGAATTTTTAAAATTGAGTTATTTCGAGTTTTATCATTTAAATTTGATATTTACAGATCATATTGTATTTACGGTTTAAGTGATTTTTAACGATGAAATCAAAATTAATTGGATTTGAACTTTGGTTAATTGGGTTACAATTTTGGATGTGGATGTTAACAATGCAATCCTATAAGGTCATCTTACTAAAGAAGTGTGTATCTGCAACAACAACCGGGACTTGAAGATTCTGAATATCCTAATCATGTCTGTCACCTTTAGAAAACAATTTATAGTCTTAAATAGGTTCCTCATGCATGGTACACCGAACTCAAAACTTATCTTCTTGCTTTGGGTTTTGTTAAATCACAATTTGACTCTTCACTATTTATCTTGAATAAGTTTGGCTCAACTGTGTATATTCTACTCTATGTTGACGATATTCTAGCCATTCGCAATCAACTTTAAAGTGTTGAGCACATCATTGAGGCTCTTTCTTATCCATTTTCACTAAAAGATTTAGGTTCGCTTCACTATTTTCTTGGTATTGAAGGTGTTTCGTTCTATTGATGGTTTCTTGCTTTCTCAACACAAATACACAAATAATTTATTACAAGAGGTTGACATGCACAACTGTGAAGTAGTTTCTACGCCTATGACTTCGACTGTTGTTATTGAGTCGTCGTCTCCCAATGACTCAATTGTTGACAATTCTCTCTATCGGCGGATCATTGGTAAATTTCATTACCTCTCCTTCACCCGCCCTGGTATTGCCTATGTTATACACAAGTTATCACAAGCTATACGTCAACCATTTATGTCCCATTGGATTGCTCTCAAACGAATTCTTCGTTATCTATATGCTACCTCTTCTTATTGTCTTCAAATTGCCAAAGCACCCGATCTACGCCTATTTGCATATTCTGACTTTGATTGGGTTGATGATTTTAATGGTCGCACTTCAACAACCAAATATGTAATCTATTTCGACAACTCTTCTATTTCATGGTCTTTGAAGAAGCAATGCTCGGTTTCTCGCTCATCAGCAGAGGCTGGATATCGAGTTGTTGTAACAAATGAAAATCATTTTCATTTCTCATGTAAACCCGTATATGATTTTGCATGTAAAAGGGAAATAGAGAGCTTTCTTTGCCAAATAAATTAACCCGAAAAGCAGAGGATGGAAATCAGAAATATAGAGCTTTCTTTGCCAAATAAATTAACCCGAAAAGCAGAGGATGGAAATCAGAAATATAGATCAATTTTAAGTTAACGGAAACTTCAGAAACCCTAAGAAAGAATAAGAGTTTCGAATTGAAAATATAAGAAATATGAAAAAACCAAAATTTTCATTTTAAAAAAAAATCATAAAGCTAATAAAATTAGAATAAAATAGACTCCATGGATATAACGTCCAAATGACAAAATTGGATTGGGTTTCAAGCCACAAACAATTTTTTTTGTAATAGAAAATTAGTTCTATTAGATTGAGATAACATGATAGATACGATATGACCGAATTAAATAATTAAACCTTAACCTGAAACAAATCTAACACAAGATTTGATTTGCTTTAGAACATCTAAAACTCCCAATAATCAGTATTAATTTTGACCACCTGGTACCAACACTGTCCTATAGGATAGAAATTGACAACAATGTCGTAATAAAAAAATACACAAAATGACAAGAATGTCCCTTGATGTTAAGGGCACATGATTGAGACCAAACAATGGGAGGAAAGAGGCTATTTATATAATAGAAAAACACCCTTTCTTTTATGACAGCCACCTTAAATAGACGCGTGGAGTGATGCAGAAATGGATGAGAGCACTGCCCATTGGAGTGAAGTGAGAGAGTGCATGCAACACGTGGTGTAATCGGACCAAGGTGGTCGACGTGGGGTTGAGGTAGAGGGGAAACCGGGTTAGTGCCCAAATCCCATGCCAAAGATCTCGTGGGTTCATCTGAGAAGACACACGTACGATAGCATCGTGACCAGACATGTGTTGTTCATAATAATAATAATTTACTCGGCTTCTGTTTAAGATTTTTCCACCATCATCTTTGTGCGTGCTTCATAATATTTTTCTTGCTTTCAGGCTGGGCCACTCTCACTTTCAACTACATGCCCATTAACTTCCCTCCCTCAACTTTTTATTAGTTAAGAGTAGACGTGATCATGGGTCGAGTTATTCGATTCAGTTCGAAAGTCCGTTCAAAAAATAGGTAGGTTTGGGTAAATGTAAGTTCGAAAAATGGGTTTGGATAAAAAATGAGATCCATTTTTAAAATGGGCAGGGCTTTGGATTTGATTTTTTTGACTCGAGCCCAGCCCTACCCGAATTTATAATAATGATTTTATTTTTATTTTTAATACTATTTTTTTTTGCTTGTAATAATAATCTGTTAATGAAAATTGAAAGGCAAAACAAATAAGACAAAGCAAATAAATTACAGTTAATGGCTAATGAAAAGATAAAAGCAAATAATGATTTGATAAACTTTGGCACGTATCTCTATCAGACACTTACCTGAATTTGAGCAAAATTTTGGGTTGGTTATGTATAAATCTGCCTCAGATCTATTATCTTAACATCTTTTATATGCTTTTCATTATAAGGCTAAAACTTGGATTTTTTTACCATATTGATTTTGGCTTTCATCTTGCACCTGAACAATGATGCTGTTAATGTCATTAACATATCCATTCGCCACATTTCTTCTTAGGAAAGAATTTTTGTTTTATTAATTTTGCTACTATTTTAATTGTAACTATCTTAATATAAAGGGTTCTTATTGTATTTTCAATTTGTTTGTTATTTTACGAATTGTTTTAATATCGTTTTTAATTTGTTTGTTGTTTTAATATTTTTAAGTGTATTTGATATATCATATTTTAAAATTATTTATACAATAAAATAATCTTAAAAAATTAATATGGGCCGGGACGGGTTGGCCTCGAGTTTAACTATTATAATATGGGTCGGGCTTGGGCTAATTTTTAGGCCCATTTTTCGAGTCGAGCTGGGTCCAGACCTACAAAGTAAATTTAAAATTTTATTGAAATCCGGACCGAACCCGACCCTGCCTGGCCCATGATCACCTCTAGGTAAGAGTATGATTCAGATCTTTGTACTAAAAGTCAAATTACATTTTGTTTTCTTTATTTAAAATAGATAAAATTAACTTTTCTATATTAGAGTAAAAAGTAAATGAGATATTCTCTTTAAAATTCTATCTGTTTTTATTGTTAAAAACTTATCATTGTATATCAATGTGAGGTGGACGTGGTATGCCCTATGTAACTGTCTAGTTATTTTATTAGTTGCGCTAGTTTTTAATCGATGAAAATTTTAACTAAAAAGATTAATTTACTATTTGATTTAATATACAAAAAACTAATTTTTTTAATAAAAAATATGAAATACAATCTAATTCTTAATACAGATAACTTCATATTACTTTTACCCTCTTTTTTTTGTGAATTACAAAGGAAATGCAAAACTTTAATAAAAACGTGACTGAAACAACTCGAATTCAAATCACATTTAAAATGATAAACACATTTAAAACGATAAACACCTTTAATCATTATGCTAATACACAGGATTCACTTTTGCCAATGCCACATTAGCTTCACTATATATGCACAACTAAAAGGAGGTGGAATATACTATTGATGGAAAAGGATGGCAACTTTCACAAATGTTGGCTAGGTGTCTATGATATGGACTAACCTTGGCCTAGGTTGTTCTAATAAAATGAACCACCACGCCGGCTGAATTGCGAGTGGGGCATGGGCTCCTCGAATCTCTGTTTTCCGTTATTTATGCTAGTGGCGGCGGACATTGATGTTTCAATCCTTAACTTTTCCTTTTGTTTTTATTTATTTGTTTTTAGATTATGATTAGATTTTTAAACAAAGGACCAGCTCTCTTAAATTTACTTTTTATATCTATGATATCTTGGTTAAGAAAATATCGACATCTTTACGGCTCTTTCTTTGTAAAGTTAATAACTTTTCTTTAATAATCAAACTATTCTTAATGTTGATTTTAAGGATTATAAAATTTTTTTTTTGGGTAGTGGCTGCTAGACATGATTGTAGATTGAGTTATATGTTGAAACTCGAAAGTTAATTAATTAAAATTTTAGAAGGGTTTAGATAAAATTATTAGGTTCGAAAAATAAATTTATTTTTGTTATATATTATGTAATTTATAACATATAAAAATTAAATCTATGATAATATATATTACTATAATATAAAGATTAAAAAGTGTTAAGATGTCTATATATAAAATTTTAATAAATGAAGAAATATTAAATCAAAAAGTATATAAATATTTATAAGAAATTAAAAATTATATGTGTAAATTTAAAACGAGTTTAAGTTAACCATTTATAAATATAGACAAGACTAGTTAAAATTTTAAATCCATATTTTGAATCGAGTTGAACTTAAATAATCATAAAATGTGATAAAATCAAACTGAAATCCATCCAAACGTGACCCGTAAACAGCTCTAATAAATACTTCTCTCAATAATATTATCTTTAAAATCTGAAAAAATACAATATTTCTAATAATGAACCTAACAGAATAGTTGAGTTATTTTATTACTCCGCAAAAACCTCTATATAAACAGACCTCCCATTTCATAGTTTAACACCAAAAACGGAAACCTTGATTCTCCATATTCCATACAAACAAACATTACCTCCCCCGTTTCCTTCTTCTTCATGGAAACCAAAACTGATTGTTTCTGGGTTTTGTTTCTTGCTTCCAAATGCAAAACTTTCTCTTCCTCAAACACCATTTTGCTTCTTCTTTCACTTTGCATGGCTTGGTTGGCCATGGCCCTCTGGTTCTGGTTCTACCCTGGAGGCCCTGCTTGGGGTAAGTATTATAGGCTGCGCCAAAAAGGAACCACAAAAACCATTATTCCAGGGCCACGAGGGTTCCCGGTTCTTGGAAGCATGGACCTTATGATAAACCTGGCTCACCGCAAGCTTTGTTCTGCGGCCATATGTTTTAGTGCCAAGCGACTCATGGCCTTTAGCTTGGGTGATACACGGGTTATCATTACATGCAACCCTGATGTAGCTAAAGAGATACTCAACAGTTCTGTTTTTGCTGACCGTCCAATGAAACAATCAGCATACAGACTAATGTTCAACAGAGCCATCGGTTTCGCTCCTTACGGTGTTTACTGGCGAACCCTAAGAAGAATTGCAGCGACGCATCTTTTTTCGCCTAAACAAATCAGCTCCACCGCCTCACAGAGGCTTGATATCGCCTCCCAAATGGTGTCTATGATAGCAAGTCGCGGTGGAGAGTTCACTGTACGTGATATACTAAAGAAAGCTTCCCTTAACAACATGATGCGCTCGGTGTTTGGGTGTAATTATCAACTGAGTTCATCCAATTGTGAAACCGATGAACTCAGCCGGCTCGTTGAAGAAGGTTACGAGTTACTTGGGAAGCTCAATTGGTCCGATCATCTCCCATGGCTCGGTGGTTTGGACCTTCAAAAAATCCGGCGTCGATGCTCTGGACTTGTTCCCAAAGTGAACAGGTTGGTGAAACGAATCATTGAAGAACATAAGCTCAAAAGCGGGGAAAGAAACCATGATTTCGTCGACGTTTTACTTTCTCTCAGTGGACCGGATAGGCTCTCCGAAAACGATATGATTGCCGTTCTTTGGGTAAGCAACAAGGTTTTTGAGTCACCCCACATAAAAATAAATTTAATCCTTATTTAAATTAAAACTTTAATGCCATTAATGTGGCAACTCACATAATTATACATAAAAGTATGAAATAGAGTTGATGATTTTGTTGATTAGATTCCTCTAATATATACACACATTGTGTGAGGCTTTTCAGCCAAACGTACAAATATGATTCGCTGTGCTTATAATTTAATAGCTTTCTAATTTCCCTAATCATTGCTTTCATTACGCAGGAGATGATATTTAGAGGGACCGATACGGTGGCTGTTTTAATGGAGTGGATACTAGCAAGAATGGTACTCCACCCTGAAGTTCAATCAAAGGTACAGGGTGAGCTTGATGAAATCGTCGAAAAATCAGGGGCTTTGACGGAACCAGACGTTCAATCAATGATTTACCTACAGGCAGTGGTGAAGGAAGTTCTGAGGTTGCACCCACCTGGTCCACTTCTATCATGGGCCCGTTTGTCAATCATGGACACAACCATTGATGGACATCACGTGCCAGCTGGGACCACAGCCATGGTTAACATGTGGGCCATAACAAGGGACCCAGATGTTTGGGTGGACCCACTCAAGTTCATGCCTGAGAGATTCGTGTCCAAGGACAGTGGTGACGTGGAAGTGGTGTCAGTGTTGGGGTCTGACCTCAGGCTGGCGCCATTCGGCTCGGGCCGTAGGGCTTGCCCTGGAAAGACTCTGGGTCTGGCCACTGTGACCTTTTGGGTGGCCTCTTTGTTGCATCAGTACGTGTGGGTGCAATCAGATGAGAACCCTGTTGTTGATCTCTCTGAAATGCTTAGGCTCTCATGCGAAATGGCTAACCCACTTAAGGTCAAAGTGCACCCAAGGCTCAGATAAAAAAGAACAGGACCAAATCAATAAGTGAAGAGAGAATCATAATATGGTGGAGATAAAAATGTAAATTTAGCCAGCTCGTGGTCTCTAATCTCTATATATTAATCTTAATATTCCTCTTTTTTCTTCTTTTATCTTTGACCAATACATAGCTGTTATATATAAATGATCTAGCAATAAGCTAGAGATAGCAGCAATGTCTAAATTGTAGTAACTATTTTATTTAAATGGTAGACTTGAAATATATATATATATATTGCTTAGCATGCTTTAAATTTATTAAGTAATGACATAGACGGAGAATACTAACATAAATATTGAAAATTTTATTAAAAAATATTAAGTATATATAATGGTAAAGTATATTACATTTTTAAAGGAAGATGTTGGTTTGAACTTTAAAATCGACATTATAGAAAATAATAGTCACGAACTTGAACATGAATAGTAACACAGACATAAATTATTATTTTTTTTTAAAAATTTAAGACATAATAAATGTGAGATAGTTTTGCTTATAAATCCCACATTGTATTATTGGGTAAAAATACCACGCAATCTCCTCTACTAGAAGTTAGACTGCGTTATACAATCTTTTGTATATTAGATCAAAGAGTAAATTTTTTCGCTTTGTATTGTTAAAACTGGTTGATAGAATAACTTGACAGTGACACGTGGTATGCCATGTCTACCTCATGCTAAATACTAGTTTTCCCGTACGTTAGGTCAAAAAGTAAAAGTGGTCCTTTTTTTAAAACAAAATTCATTACTTTGTACTGTTAAAAAATGTAATGACTAACAAAATAATCAGGTAATGACACATGACATGTTACGTATACTTTATGCTGACATATATGGCTCAATTTTTAACAGTAAAAATAGATTAAATTTTTAATAGAAAAATTAATTTGCTCTTTAATCTAATGTATAAAGACTAATTTGTTTATTTTTTAATATAAAGTCAACTTACAATATAACTTCTAGTACAGAAACCTCTATTGTAATTTTAGAATTTTTTTTCCGGTGAAATATTAAGGTTGGGAGATAATTTTGAGATAGAAATATGAAAATATAACATTTAAAAAAATAAATAGAATACTTATTTGTATATGTATTGAAATAGAAATAGAAATAGAAATAGAAATAGCATACAAGTAATGTTTGCATAGCAGTGGGGCAGGAGACATGACAATTCACTAAAAGGAAGTCTTCACGTTATTGCAGCAAATAGTTACATTTAATTAGTAAAACCAAACAACAGCTCTGCAGTTTTTGTCGTGATTTTGAAAACTCCAGGGAGAAGTGAAAGTGGACAGCACTGTGCATTTCAAGAATCCGCTTCATCATACATACGACGACCAAATGTGTTTTCCTTTGACAGTTGAAAGGCTGCGCCAATTATACAGATATCGAAAACATAAAATGGGGTAGGTGATGAAGCAGCACCTAAAATGGCGGAACATCCATTGCTTGCTTAACTCAGCAGATAAACAATCCATACTCCTTTGTTGTAAGACGGTATTCAACAGCTTTTACTCTTAGTAAGAACAAAATCTTAACAACGACAGACATATTCAAACTCAAATTATATATGAAACAATAAATACTTAAAATAAATTTTTTGGTTTCCGATTATAAATATAGGAATGATAAATTTAGCATTATCCAAAAAAAATTACTTGTTCTGTTTCGAAATGGTGTAGATTTTTTTCTCTATTTAATATATGAAATTATTATTTTATTTTTAAACATAACTATTAAAAAATTAAAATATAATTTTTATGATAGAATGATTTCTAAATGGTTCTTTTATATAACTATTAAAAATATAAAATTACCATGTAACCCTTATATGTTTGTTGTATAAATAAAATTGTCTATTCTATGTTAGGTTACTTGAAATTTTTTTTTTTTTTTGGTAATAAACTGACTTAGGCAAAGCTTAGAAATAACGAAGTAAGCTAAGCATTAGGAGAGCTGCTGCAAACAACATGGCAAACATCAACTTGTAGCATTGAAGTTACTTCGAGAGGAGGCGCATGAAATAAGGAGAGTTGTCCCACTGGTCCACCAGGCAACCTAGACATCCTGTCTGTAACAGCATTCAAGGATAAGCTAATACACCTGAAACAGAGAGACCAATCTCTAACACATAATTCATGAATCTTTCGAACGACATGTAAATTGCTGATTGGAGCAAGGCCCGAATGTAAAATGCTAACAAGCTCAGCATTTTCATATTCGAGTTCCACTTGTTTATGCCCTTTGTTCCACGCTATCTGCAATCCCACCAGCACCGCTTCAGCCTCAATCTGTAAAATATCAGCAGAACAAATCTGTTTCTGAAATCCAAACAGCCAAGTACCATTTGAATCCCTTCCCAAACCCCCAATGGCTGCTGTCAATCTATCCCTCGAAAGAGAACCATCCACATTAATTTTAAGCCATCCTTCCTTTGGTTTCTACCACAAATTACGTGACATGGCAACAGGAGCCCATTTATTAATAAAGGTGCTTGCTTGAAGGGATTTTGACCGTGCAAAAGCATTGGAAATAATCATCCCAGCCGGCCTGTGATTGTTCATGAATATGGTCTCATTGCGGTTCTTCCAGATAAACCAACAAAAAATTCCAAACACTGTGCACCATTAACAACTAGCAACATCCATCCTCCTGTTGTCCAGATTCCACATAACCCATCTTTCCCTAGGTAGCTGAAAGAAACAATTCCAATCCGACTATGGAATCACTCTTTGCCATACTAACCTGGCACTTGGACAATCACGCACCACATGCTAGGCCGATTCAACCACCTGACCACATACATCACAACAAGACAAAGAAATCATACCCCGCTTGGTACGCACCTCACTAGTCAAAAGGCTGTCTCTGATAAACAACCATAAGAACATACGTACCCGTTGAGGAGCGGTGATAGCCCAAATTTTCTTAGCATTCCACGACAAACCCTGTACTTGATTTGTGAAGCAGCATTTATAAGTTTGAGCTATAGAAAACAAACTTGCAGATGACCATTTCCACCTAAGAACATCTGGTCCCGCATCCTCAATCGATGATACATGGGCAGCTATTTGGGAAATAATAACAGCTGGTAGGACCGATTGTAACCAGCCAATATCCCATTTGCCATCCCTAAGGAGCACATCCCACACCTAAATAGTTAAATCCGGCTCACTATCTCCTTGAAAGAAAAACAATAGAGAACCAACCTCTCATACCCAATCATCATCCCAAAAGTTGATAGAACTACCATCCCGAATACACCATATAACACCAACCTTTATTTTATCCCAAAGTAATAAAAGAGATCTCTAAAGATGGGAAGCGTTGGCACATTTAATATCTGTCGGAATGGAAGTCCGTACCTTGTACATATCGCGAAGAATTTGAACCCAATAAGCATCCGTGTTAGCAAGCATGTTGTAACCCAACTTTATAAGGAATAATTGATTTTAAACTTGCAAGCTTCTCAACCCCAAGCCACCACTATCCTTAGGAGTGCAACAAACTTGCCAATTTACCAATGAAGTCTTGCGATTTGTAGGAGTAGTTCCCCATAAGAACATCCTTTCCATCTTCTCAATTTCATTACAAACAATGATAGGAATTTTTGTTGTGGCCATAAAATAATTTAGGATTGAAAGTAACATAGACTTAACAAGAGTAAATATACTTGCCAATGATAGCGTGCGAACATCCCAACCAGAGAGTTTATTTCGGACCCTATCAATGATGAATTGAAACGTGTTAACTCCAACTCTGCCATAGAAAAGAGGTATTCCCAAATAAATTCCCAAGTCCGAGATGTTAGTGAAACCAAGCAATTCGCATCTAGGCTAAGCTACCTTAGGTTTTACATTGGCAGAAAAGAAAACCTGTGTCTTTTGTTTATTTACCTTATACCCCGCAAATTGACAAAACATATCAAAAGTGTTCTTTAAAATAGCAACCCCTTCCTCAGTTGCTTTACATAACAACAGCAGATCGTCGGCGAAAAATAGATGTGAGATACCCGGTCCGCCTCTAAAGAGTCGAGTTGGTTCCCACTGATTATTATCAACTGCAGCATTAATTAAATGGCCAAGTCTCTCTATACCTAAGACAAAGAGATATGGTGAAAGAGGATCACTTTGTCCCACACCCCTTATAGGCATAAAAAGAGTCAATATAACACCATTCCATAAGAGATGCATAGAAGCAGATGATACACAAACCATAATAGCCCTCAAAAGGGATGGAGGAAGTCCAGCATTGGCTAACGTATCTCTCAAAAAATCTCACCGAACCCTGTCATATGCCTTCTCTAAATCCACCTTAATCGCCATCCAACCATTACGACCCTTGGCCTGTCTCATTGTGTGAACCACCTCTTGCGCAACAATAATATTATCAAAAATACTTCTCGTAGGTATGAAGCTTGCTTGGTTGGGATTTACCAGATACATCATTATCCTACGGAGTCGAATGATAATGATTTTAGTAATTATCTTGTAAGCAACGTTACAAAGACTTATCGACCTGAACTAACTCATATTCTCAGCCCCTTCACCCCTCGGGATAAGTACAAGTAATGTCTAGTTCATTTTAGGATCAAGAACACCATGCGTAAACACCTCATTAACCATACGACAAACACAATACCCTACAATGTCCCAATTGGATTGAAAGAACTTGGCATGAGCACCATCCAACCCCGGGGCCTTCAGGAGATCCATACTGAAAATAGCTTGGCACACCTCTTCATTAGAAACAGCAGCTGAAAAAGCATGCATATCAACTTGTTTGATCCTTGAAAATCGACCTCTAATTGGAAAATCACCAATTGAATAGTTATCAACTGTATAAAGCTTGGAAAAATGCTCTATAGCTAAAGCTTCAAGATGATCAGGGTCATAACACCAGTTACCATTATCATCTTTTAGTGCTAAAAACTTGTTACGTTGCTGTCGACGTAAAGTTCTACGGTGAAAAAACTTGGTGTTTCGATCACCTTCTCCAAGTCACTGACACCGTGAATTTTGGAACCATAAAAGTTCCTCCTATTTCAAGATATTCTCTAGTTCAAGATATTACCCAAGGCTTTGTCAAGGCGTTGGTAAAGATTACCCCGTTGCCAAGTGTACTTTGGACCCACAAACCCCAAATCAGTAATATTATGGTAAAAGACAAAAGAACTAAATTTGTTACAGAGCATATTCCTCTGTTCTTGACCACCCCTTCGATCATTTGCATTAAATATGGCATTAAAATCGCTAGCAATAACCTAAGGCTCCGAAATCACAGCCGATAAGTCACATAAATTGTCCCATAAACTATTCTGGTAAGACTTGTGTGGATTCCCATAAACTATTGTACAAATGAATGTACGACTCCCTGACGAGGCTCTAATTCTCATGTGAACATATTGGCTATGAATCCTTAGAATATCCACTCCAATATTTGAATTCCATAACACCGAAATTCCACCAGTAACGCCTCTAGCTTCAACTCGAAAAGATTGATCAAACCCTAACTTTCTCACAACCAAGTCAGCCTTCGCACCACTGATACGTGTTTCAAAAAGTGCAACTAAATCTGACTTGACATCTCTCTTGTATTCCTTCAAAATACTACTGAAACGGCGATGCCCACACCCCTAAAAATTCCAGAAAAAGGCATTAAAAATGGAATCATAAATAAAATGCATAGTAAAAAGAACAACCCCATCATCATAATTTTAAGCATTAGCATTCGATAATCCTATCCATTAGCGGCCTCAGTAACCATTTCAGCATCAAATTCCACCTCCTTATAAAGGTCTTTAAGAACTCTATCCATGGCTTGATCAACTAGTAAGGGAGTAGAATCCATTTCCTCCATAGATGACAGAATTGACCTAAAGTTTTCTCCAACATCAAAACCTTCAGTAAGAACAGGAGGTTCAATTGAAATGAATTTTCCAGAATCAGTATTATTTTGTTTCTCCAAAATAGACTTGCTCCAATCAACCCCTTTTTCCATATCCACGTGAATAGCAAGATGTTTATCTTTATCCAGCCTATGCCCCACAACCCTAAAGGTCACAGGCCCAGATCCTATATCTGACATTTTTTTACCCTATTTTTGACCTATCATCAAAGGGATTCTTCGAATTGGACCCTGTCTTAGCTGAATTATTGGTCTTCAAAACGTTTACTTTAAACTTAGTTCATGAACCAATAGCCACTCCTTTTCCTTTGTCCTTACCTGAACGTCTCTTACCACCATTTAATGAGGAGCTGCCATCCTTAACTTTATCAGAAATCTTTTCCCTAATTAACGCCTTATCATTTCCCTAAAAATCAGTCTCCAAAATCTCATCAAAGTTATTGTCCAAGGTTCCAAATCGGGAACCCCCGCCAACCAGATCTACTTCCTGATTTGCTGCACGCGCCACTAGATTCTTGGATGGTTGAGGCTTCCTCCAATCAACTATCATCCATGAACCAAAAGCATCTTCACACTGAGCCTTTTTAGATCCCTTCAATTCCCCATCCTTCCCCGATCCCGAGCTCTCATTCTGATCTTTCTGAGTTGTAACATGAGAACAAGCCCCCTAGAATGCCCAAAACGACCACAGCCAAAACAAATCAGAGGTAGACACTAATACTCCACCCTCTGAATTCTTTCATCAATTAAGATTTTTAATACCAAAGTTTTGTTTGTGTCAATAAAAATTGCTAACCTTACAAATTGCCCTCTCATCTTGCTGTCAGTTGCTCGGTCAATCTTAGCAACTGGGCCAATCACATTACCAATGAATGTTAGCAAGTTCCTCGAATAAAGTCCCTCCGGTAAATCAGGAAGCCGTATCCAAACAAGGAAGTCCGTCGGATGTTGTTGAGTAGCAGAGAATTTAGGAGACCATGGATGAACCGTAAGATAATGTCCGAAGATAGTCCACGGAGCACCCGAAAGAGCATGTTGATAATCCACATCCCTACCAAACTTGATAGACTAGTAATCATTCTCCAAGTTAACGACCTGAAAGGGATGGGTAGTTTGCCACAAAAGCTTCAACCTGTTAACCATAGACGAGTAAGACAATTTCCTCCTAATCAGTTTAACAATTGTCGTCCTCGACATGTGTCTTGTAATAAACTGGTGGACTCAATCAGAAAAGGTAACAGATGGAACCCCATAAATCATAACCATTAAGGCATCATCCTCTTGCAATACATGATCCTCATTAGTCTGCATGTTTTCATCCTCGACAACAGAACCAAGGAGCTTGTCCTTCCAAGATGGTCTTATTTCATCCATCCGATTCACCGAAATACCCCGATCATCCACAACAGGATCCACCATGCCCAAGATCCCCTCCAATATCCTTCTGACCTTCTTCGTAGCCGTACCAATAGCCCCATCGCCAATTTTCACCTCACCCCCAGATGTTTGACCGTCACTCATATCAGTTTTCCCCTTTTTAACTTTATCCTATTGGTTACTACTTGAAAATATTTTCATATTGAGGATTGATTTTTTTAACGAATTTGATTCTTTTATCTTGATAATTGTTAACATATTGGGATTGAATTAATTCAATTAAAGTCTATTTAATCAAAGTAGCCACTGTAATAATACTATTAATTTTTTTAATTTAGCAAATCATTTGCTGACACGTATAGAATATTAACAAGTTTTTTTTGTGATATAATATATATTTTTAAATAGACTTTAATTGAATGAACTTTTAATTAAAAAAATACAATTAAAGACTAACTCGAATAAAAAAAAGTTTAATCCCTAAAGTAATTAATTGTCAAGCTCAAATCCCAAAAAATCATTAATCCTTCTATATTTCTTTCAAAAAGCGATTAAGGAGTGGTAACTCATACCACAAGAGAAAATTTTGCGCAGAATTCTATTACTATTAAAATCAATTTAGGGCTATGTGAACATTAATCTAATCCAACATCCATGAAAATAATAGTGATTTTCAATACTGTACATATATCAAATTAGGACAATGTGTTTATTAAATTTATAAATTTTTTTATGACATTAGTTTTTGTTTAAAATTTTTAATGAATTTCTTCATAAAATCATTAATAAATTGAAAAGATAATGTAATTGCAAAATATTTTTAAAAATTCAGAGAATAAGTTATATTAATGGTATTTAATTTTAAAATTATTTAATATTAAAATTATACAAAAATTTATCTTAATTTAAATATTAATATTAACATATTATAATTTAAATAATATTATTAATTATTTCTTACATTTTATTTATTTTATATATATTATAAAATTAATTTTTTAATGCTGAATTAGTTAATATTCAATTTTTTAGAATTTTATATTTATATTTGCTCTACTTTAATCAATGAATGTAATTAACTCTTATTATATTTGAAAATTATAAATTTTAATTTGATAAATGTAATTAATATGTGTCTTTTTAAAAATATATTTTTAAAATTCAACAAACATTAATGTCTTATTTGATTACTAGTGTAATAACATGAGGTACATGCTTATTTACGGCATATGTATTACAATAGATAGATACAAAATAAAGAATAGTTAGCACAATTTTAAACATAAAATTAGAAAAAAAAAAGTAAAAGCTCTTGTAAAAAATAAGATCTATTCAAACTAAGCAAAAACTTTTTATTCTCTTTGCTAAAAATAAGTTATGGGAATGAATAAATATTACCAATTAAATTATTTTATTGTTCACTCGTATATTAAAACATGCGTAAAAAATAATACACCTACCAAATGTAGCATTAAAAGTTAATTCAATTAAATAAAATATTAAATTAAATAGATAGTTTATTTAAAAACAACTTTATATTTAACATATAAAAAATTATAAAGAAAAATGAATAAATAGAAGGCATTGAATAACTTAAAAAATTTAAAAGGGAAGGAGTAAATAAGTAATTTATCTAAATTATAAACGAGTAATTCAAATAGAAAATGGTATATGTAAACAATTGTAATTTATTATTATTTTGTAATTTTATATTGCGATGGTGCAGTACAATAATTATATAACTAATTAAATATTTTGGAATCCAATACAATATATAGTAGTCTACTAAATGCACATGGATTGAAACCCACCCTCTTTGAGATCTTTGAGAAAAGTAAAAAAAGGAAAGAAATGTTTTTATGTCTATCGGATTCACATTGACACTTTTTTTTTTGTTTGACTTAGAGTTTCTTGGCATCTCGACTAGTTTTGTGTTGTCATGGATGAGGATATAGCGAACCTTCACATCATCGATGATGAGGAGGATGCCTTTAAGGAAGAAGCGACTGCTATGGAAGAAAATTACAAATTTTGTGTGGTGAGATAATGCTTAACTAGCAAAGTCATTCATTTCCTATCTTTACATAATAAAATGGTTGATTTGTGACATCCGATAGGAGGGATCTCTATCACGGATCTTGGAGAGAAAAGGTATTTATTTTAGTTCTTTTATGATGTTGATTTGAATAGGATGTTGGAGGTTACACCTTGGTTTTTCAATAACCATCCGATTCTGATGAGAAAAATTTTGTCTAGTGATGATTCGATGTTTGTCTCATTGGATTTTACTGAATTTTGGGTCCAAGTTCACCATCTTCCCTAAGGTCTAATGTTGGAAGCTATGGCACGTCAATTTGGGAATTTTTTGGGAGAATATATGGAGTATGACGCATTGATCTCAGTCTTAGGTTCGCACAGATACATGAGTATTAAAACTAGGATAGACTCAAGATTGCCTCTAAAGAGGAGAAAAAAGATTTTAGCAGGGAAGGATCTAGTCGTCTACACTTGTTTTCAATACGAAAAATTGAGCACTTTCTGTTTCTTATGCGACAAGCTGGGCCACGGTAAAAGTTTTTGTCCAGTTTGGGTTAAAATTGACTCGAGCCATGTTATTTTTGGATAGAATGCTTTCTTGAGAGCTCTAGTGAGAAAAAGAATGGCGGAGCTTAGCCGATGGTTATGTGAAACTTGATGGCTCAATCATTTCGAAAGTGGATACGAAAAGTGGGTCATTAAGGAGAAATTTAAGGGATAATAGGGATCTTGGATGTAATTTAAGGGATATTACAGATTGCTCTATTAGTAACCGTAATCTTAATCTTAATCTTAATCTAAGCGTTACTGGCCCAATGGAGTTGTCTTTAGATGGAAAAGAGAATCCCATTGCTATTGTGGAGGGAAAGAAAAGGCAAAGAATGATAGGTGAAAATTCAACTAAGGTCCTTAGAAATTATACGGAGGAACAAAACGAGAAATCAGCTAACTCTGCTCGACAGGGTAACCGAACACAATGAAAACTTTAAGCTAGAAAGTTTGTGGGTTAGGGAGACTACAGATATTGAATCATCTCAGAAATAAGCTGAGAGAAATTTCTCCCTAAATTTTGTTTCTCATTGAAACAAAGATTTACACTAAGAAGATGGAGGGTGTTAGAAGGAAGTGTAGCTTCCCGAATGGTATTAACGTTGGAGCTTTAGGTTCTAGAGGTGCTTTATCATTGGGATGGAAGGATGATTTGGTAGTGACCTTGATGGTTGGGATGGAGGATAATGGTAACCATTGGAGACTTACTGGTTTGTATGGCCATCCAAAAGAGCATAACAGATACAAAACATGGGATCTTATTCTTCATTTGGGTCAAGATCAATCGCTACCATGTCTGGTAGTATGTGATTTTAATGAAATTTTATTCTTTTTCGAGAAAGAGGAGGTCGAATTTGGTCAAAGAGGCAAATACAGGTTTTTCAAAATGTTATGGAGGAATGTGAGTTGGCAGACTTGGGGTTCATTGGTAAGTGGTATACTTGGGAGAGAGGTCGATTGGCATCGAACAATATCAAGGAATGACTAGATAAGGGTGTTGCGAATATGGCATGATGGAATAAGTTTCACGAGTACAAAGTTCAACACTTACTACATAGCTTTTTTTATCACTGTCCAATTTTGATCAACACGGTTGGTAATAAATGCCCCAATGATCGAGGTTGAAATGTTTTTCCAATTTGATGAGAATTGGTGAATGGAGGAGTCTTGTGTAGATGAAATGAATAATATTTGGTTTGCCTCTATAGATGATGTACCAACTAAATTGTATAATCTTGGGATGGGTCTCAATAGATGGAGTCGTATGGTTAAAAGAGATCAAGTAGCTAAGAAGAAATACTTCTAAACAATACTAAGGGAGCTTTATGATTAATAGCCAAATGATGATGTCTTGGCAGAAACTTCGAAGGCACGGTTAGGCCTTAATCTAGAGGCGGACAAAGAAGAATGGTTTTGGGAACAGCGAGCTAGAGTTAAATGGCTCACTAATGGAGACCAAAATACAACCTTCTTCCATAAAGTTGCATCAACAAGGAAGAATCGTAACAAAATCGGTGACATTGAAGATATCTCGAGCATATGGGTTTCTGACGAGAAAGGGATGTTGGATGTTGCGTTGGATTACTTTGCAAATTTATTCACAGCTTTGGAAGTTGCGAATGATACACACATTCTCGGCCTAGTTCAAAAGCAAGTCATTGATGATATGAATGAAAAGTTATTATCTGCGTTCCATTATGAAGAAATTGAAACGGTAGTGAAATCTATGTCTCCACTTTGAGCTCCAATTATCGAGGATTTTCCTTCTCTCTTTTACCAAAAGTTATGGCCAATCATAGGATAAGAGGTAGTTGAATTCTGTCTTTTGGCTCTAAATGGGTCTATGAAGATTTCTACTATTAATAAGAGCTACATTGTATTAATCCCCAAAAATAAAAGGCCAAAAAATATGACTCATTTCAAGCCCATCAGTTTATGTAATATCTATAAGATCATTGCTAAAGTTATTGTGAATCGTATGAGTAGCCTTTTGAATGTGTGTGTTGACGACGATCAAGGAGCATTTATTCCTAGTCCCTTAATTTTTTATAATACTATAATTGCATATGAAGTTTTGCATTCGTTGAAAATGAAGAAGTGGGAGGGAGAAAAGGGAATTTTGCCCTCAAATTGGATATGAGTATGACATATGACAGAGTCAAATGGGATTTCCTTGCAGGGATGATGATTTGATTGGGTTTTCATCTCGAATGGGTTGCATTATTGATTAGATGCATCTGCTCTGTATCTTATATAGTGGGTGTTAATGAGGGGATCAATGATCATTTTCAACCTTTTAGAGGGTTGAGGCAAGAGGACCCTTTTATCCCTTATCTCTTTCTAATATGTGCGGAGGGTTTTTCAGCTCTTTTAAATGATGCGAGGAGATCTGGAATAGTAAGTGGAGTGTCAATTGCAAGATGTAAGCTTGTAATGTTCACCATATTATCAAAGAATATGAGGTTATGTCTGGGCAGTAAGTGAATTTTGATAAATCGTTTCTATCGAAACGTTTATTTTTGGAAAACAAACAAGTTTGAAAAGTATTTTAAAAATCGAAAAATGGGAGTCGCTACCAATCTTTTTATTTGGTGTGATTGGATCACCACAAAACGTTTAAAATCTGTTTTGAAAAAAAATTTGGTCTTCGAAATTTAGAAAATGGGTCCGAGAGTCGGTTACGTGTAAGGAAGGATTATTACCCTCACACACCCAAAATTGGTACCACGTCGATTATTATCCGATCTTGATTTGTTAAAAATTTAAAAACTCGAGTAACATTTAAAATATGATCCTTAAATGCATGATTTATTTGACATACACGTGTAAGAAGGAAAGTGGAATTTCGTGAGGAACGTTATTTTGAAATGATCGAGGAAGAAAGTCACGTCTAGTAAGTTAGGACATAACGTTTCGAGTTCCGAAAATCACGAGCATTCCTTTGTTGCCATTTTCAAACCTTGAAAAGGGTATTCGATTATTTCGGTTTGAAGAAAAAAATCGCGCCTAGTGAGTTAAGGCACAATTTTCAAAATCCGAAATAAAAAAATATTGCCTCGATTTTAAAATATTCATATTTTTAGAGAAAATTAGAAAGCAATTTTAATTTAATGATGAATGCGTAAATTAAGTACGAATATGCAATTTATTGGAAAAATTAAATAGAACAATTAAATAGATAAGTAAATGCAAAAATTAAGCATAAGATAAAATACGAAATATGATTGAATCGCGAATCAAAATATAAAAAAAATAGGATTATTTAAATATAAGAAGAATAATAATTAAATTTTATATACAAAAATCGAAGAAAAGGGAAAAAAAACGGAGTCAAAAATAAAGTTTCAGATAATTCAAGGTTAAAATGTAATTTTGGAAAAGTTTAGGGGTAAAATGTAATTTTAGGAAAGTTTAGGGTTAAAATGTAATTTTGTATAAGTTTAGGGGTTAAATGTAATTTTGGTAAAGTTTTAAGGTTAAAATGTGATTTTGGGATAGTTCGAGGGTCAAAATATAATTTTAAAAAGTTCGAGGGTTAAAATATAATTTTAAATAAGTTTTGGGGGTTAAAATGGGATTTTGGAAAAGTTTAGGGGTCAAAATGAGATTTTTAAAAGATAAGGGCTTTTGTGCAATAAACCTGAAAAACATGCCACGTGGCATCTTCTCAAAACTTCAAAAGTGAAAAGACTAAAGTGAAAATTATTTAAAATTTTTGTGCACATTTAAACTAAATCAAAATTTGAATTAAGGATGGAATTGAAATAAAATAAAAATAGGGAAGGACCAATTGCATAAAGAAACTAAAAAAGGACACGTGGCAACTTCTTGGGCTTCAAAAAGGTTAAAGGACTAAATTGAAAATGAAATAAAATCAATAGATAATTTTAAAATTAATCAAAAATACAAAAAAGACAAGATTGTAAATTTTAAAAAAAAATTGAAAGGACAAAATGGGTAAATAACCCCTAAAGCGAAAACACGCGGATCCCCTAAGTCAAATCAAATCATGGATCGGGTCAGGTAAAACTACGTCGTTTCGGCCTCAAAGCTTTGACACCAAAACGACGTCGTTTTGATGTGAGTATATAAACCAATTTTTGCTAAAAAAATTCAATCCTCCCTCCATTTTAGAAAAAAAAAAACAGATTTTTTAAAACCCATTTTCTCTGTTCTCTCTCTTCAAGCCTCTACATGGTTGGCCAAGCTCCTGTCATCGGTTTACCACGTACCACTGTCGACCGCCGTCATCGTCCGTTGTGCATGGCATTCGAAAAGTAAAAAAAATTCCTTTATACTATAACTTCCTTTAAAAACCAAATCTGGGCTTGAAAACCTTAGATCTAAGGTGTTTTCCTTATTTCCTTTTATTATTTTTTAGATCTGTTTCGATTTTTTTAAAAAAAACCCAGTTTCGATTCTTCATTAATTTTTTTAAATATCTGTTTTTGTTATTGTTTTTTCTTTTTACTTTTGAAATCTGTTCTTTTTGTTTCAAATTTGCCTTCCGAAGCACCCCTCATGATCATGAATAAGATCGGAGGGGTTCCGTTCAACCTCGACGACGGCGGCTATGAGTTCAGGTAAACCGTTCAACTGCCCTTTTATTATTTTTTAATATATATTTATTTATTATGTTTATTTATTAAAAATTTCGAAATAAATGATAAAAGAAGATATAATAAATAATATATAATATATATGTTTTTGAATAAGAAAAGTTTCGAAATTAGAATAGTAAATGACAATTAATATATCTATTCAAATGTTATACCTTGATAGAAAATTGGATGCTTTGAATCCTCTGACTCTTGAATATCTTGCTCTGTGTATTTTGCTTCTTTTGTATTGATTTCGAATCTGATCTCTTGTGTATTTTGAATCACTGTTTTGTATTGATTTCGAATGCTAGAAGGTCTATTTCTTTGTGTATTGCCTTGAATAATCTCATGTAACCCTTACAAGTATTTTGAATTTGGCTTTATAACCAATTTTACAATCATTCTCTTTTTTCTTTCTCAACTAAATGTGAGTCTTGTCTTCTTTGCAGTGCAGGTTCAACAGTGGCGGTGGTGCAAGTGGTGGTGGCAGCTGCTGACATGGTGGCACCTGGTTGGAAGGGAGGGAGGCAGCAACAGTAAGTGGCTAGAGTTTCTGATTTTGTGTAATTGGGTTTGTTGGGCCATTCGGGTTTGGGTAGTTTAGAATTGTAATTTGGGCTTGTAGGAGTTTTTTGTAATTGGGCTTGAAATTGGATTTGGGCCATGTAATTTGGGCCTTTTAAACAAATTTAAAAATGTATTTTAGACATTTAAATTTAAATAAATTTAAAATTTATTTGGGTTTGTTTAAATGTTAGGCCCAGTCAAATTTGGGCTTCAACAACTACCCTTATTTGCTCATTGTTGTGTAACAGGAAAGGAGCAAAGACCCAAAAAGAGGCCCAATTTTGTCATGTCTCATTTCGTCGACGCTCTTTCTTCAATTGGCCCACCCTTCGTTTTATCAATCGTTCAACTTCATTGCATCTGTTTCTCTATATCTTCGATGTTTGTGATTCCATCTTGCCTTAAGGCAATTTCAAAAAGACAAATTTTGCTACTATAGCTTCACTTAATTCGTTTGCAGCTTCAGGGGTTTGGTGTCGTAGCTTTATATATTGATCCACTTTTTCGTTTTTTGCCAGGAAGATGGGATTTGAAATTTCACTCCACTCCACTGCAACTTCAGAGAAATTGATATTCGCTTTTGTGATACGGTAACTTGACTTGAGGGTAAAAGATTTTTTTAAGATGTTTGATGGTTGTAATCTGCCCCTAGCTCGGGGTAAGAGATTTGCTGATAGTGACCTGCCTTAGGCTCGAGGTAAGAGATTGGCTTATGGTGATCTGCCCTAGGCTCAAGGTAAGAGATCGGATAGTTGCAATCTGCCCCAAGCTCGGGGTAAGAGATCGGATGGTTGCAATCTGCCCAGGCTCGGGGTAAGAGATTGGCTGATGGTTATCTGCCCTAGGCTCGGTGTAAGAGATTGGATGGCTACAATCTACCTCAGGCTCGGGGTAAGAGATTGGCTGATGGTGATTTGCCCCAAGCTCGGGGTAAGAGATTGACTAATGGCGATCTGCCCAAGGATCGGGGTAAGAGATCGGATGGCTGCAATCTGCCCCAAGCTCGGGGTAAGAGATTGACTAATGGTGATCTGTCTCAACTCGGGGTAAGAGATTGGATGGTTACATTCTGCCCAAGCTTGAGGTAAGAGATTGGTTGATGGTGATCTGCCCCAGGCTTGGGGTAAGAGATTGGTTGATGGTGATCTGCCCCAAGCTCGAGGTAAGAGTTTGGCTGATGGTGATCTGTCCTAGGCTTGGGGTAAAAGATCAGATGACTGCAATCTGCCCTAAGCTCGGGGTAAAAGATTGACTGATGGTGATCTGTCCCAAGCTCGAGGTAAAAGATCAGACGGTTATGATCTACCTCATGATCGGGGTAAGAGATCGGAATCTTCAATCTGCCCTTCTTGATTAAGGGTAAAAATGAAATGATGTAGTTTGAATCCAACTCCACTGCAATTTCAAGAAGATAGGATTTGATCTCGACATTTTATCTTGCTCTTACTACAACTTCAAAGAGATAAAGACTTGGTATTGTAGTTTGATATGATCCACTGTAACTTCGAGGTAGAATATTCATTGTTACGACTTTAATATACTCCTCTTCATTTTTAGGGTATAAGACTCACCACTGCGACTTTAATCTTTCCTGTCATGCTTCTAAGGTACTAGGTTTAATGTTTCCTAGGTTCATCTCGCCATTTTGCGGGGATGTGACCTGTAAAGTATGCTTCTATAGAGCTCATATGTAAGCCCGAATTATCAGGATGTCATGATCAGAATGAATCAAATGCTCCTAACTAAATGAATGCGCATGACAAATGTTAGGTTATTATTTGGGTTGACATAGCCTATCGCTTGTCCAAATTCTGTCATAGGTGCACTGTCCTGCCTCCTTCTAGGCTTAGCTTGAACTGCTTGTTTTCAAGTCTGTTTTCCAATTGGTAGTCTTATTTCAGGCCCCTGTACTATTTAGGAAATTCCAGAGTAATGCTCATGGGTCTTTTGTATGATTTATATTATTAGTTCATTATCCGTTATTTTAAATGCAAAAATGCTTGAAAGAATTATGAAAGAGTAAAGTCGAAGTTTATTGAAGACACAATTCAAAAGATCAATAGGAGGCGAATTTTAGTCAAGAAATTGCCAAGTATACAACAAAAGACAATTAGATGCCCCAGATATCGCAGAATGAGCTTCTCTAAGCCGACTCGTTGAGAATCATTCTGATCCCAAATATATGTCTAGGAGACCTGGAGTCTTTGTTGATGATCTGAGTTATAAATTTCCTCCATCTTGTTATAATTGAGAGAGAAACGACCACTTCAAACTCGTTCTTGAATTTGAGTCACCCTTTGTAGGTTTTCAACTCAAATTTCTTTTAGTTTCAAGACGCCCTTTGTGGGTTTTTATCTTGATTTTTTTAGACGCCCTTTTCGGGTTTTCATCTCAATTATTTTTAGGCAAAATATTTTTTCATCGAGTCTGAGTTAACGGGGTTGTGCAGATCCTTGCCGTCCATTTCTATTAAAATGAGAGCTCCTCTTGAGAAAGCTTTCGTTACCACATAAGGCCCTTCCCAGTTGGGCATTCATTTCCCTCTAAAGTCTTTATGTATGGGAAGTGTCTTTTTCAAAACTAGATCTCCCTCATGAAATTCTCTAAGATGAACCTTTTTGTCATTAGCCCGCATCATTCTTTTCTAGTACATCTGACCATGGCGGATAGCTCTTAACCTCTTTTCTTCGATTAAATTCAATTGATCATATCAGGCCTGAATCCATTCTGTCTCATCTAATTGTAACTCTGTTAAGACTTGGAAAGAAGGTATTTCGACCTCGATAGTTAAGACTGCTTCCATACCATATGCTAGTGAGAATGGTGTTGCCCTAGTAGAAGTTCTGATTGAAGTTCTGTAAGCAAAGACGGCAAATGGTAGTTTTTCGTGCCAGTCTTTGTAGGTCTTATTCATTTTATCAATGATCTTCTTGATGTTTTTGTTAGCTACCTCTACAGCTCCATTCATCTTTGAGCGATAAGGAGACGAATTGTGATACTTGATTTTGAATTGCTCACAAACTTCCGCTATTGTGCTATTATTCAAATTCAAGGCATTGTCAGATATGATCCTCTCTGGTATCCCATATCGGCAGATGATCTCTTTTTTCAAGAACTTGCTAACAGCAGACTTCGTGACGTTGGCGTAAGAAGCTGCTTCTACCCATTTGGTGAAATAGTCAATAACCACGAAGATAAATTTGAGACCGTTAGAAGTCTTTAGAGAAATTGACCCAATGACATCCATGCCCCACATAGAAAATGACCAATGAGAGGTCATGACATGAAGGTGTGATGGAGGTACATGAATCTTGTTTCCGTAGATCTGGCACTTATGGCATTTCTTGGCATAATTGATGCAATCGTCTTTCACGGTAGACCAGTAATACCTAAATCTTATTATTTTTTTGCCCATTGTGAAACTATTGACGTATGTCCCACAAATGCCTTCGTGAACTTCTTCTAAGATCTTCCTAGCTTCAACTGCGTCAACACACTTTAGCAACACCTAATCTTTTCTCCTTTTGTACAAGATTTCCCCATCTAGGACATATTCATTGGCAAGTCTTCTCAATGTTCTCTTTTCATTTTCAGAAGCTTGTTCGAGGTATTTGCGATCTCTTACATACTGAAGAATATCTTGGTACCATGGGCAGTCATCCATTTCTCCTTCTTCTTCTTCAATATCATAACAATGAACCGAAGCCTCATAGATGCTCATTTGAATGAGTTTCATATCTTCTGGTCTATTTACTTTAATCATCAAGGCCAAAGTGGCAAGAGCATCAACCATCTGATTTTCTTCTTGCGAGAGATAATGGAATGTGACATCATCAAACTCCTTAGTTAACTCGAGAACCAATTTTCGGTAATCAATTAGCTTGGAATCTCTCGTTTCCCATTCTCCTTTGAGTTGATTGATTACTAGTACGGAGTCTTCATATATCTTCAAAACTTTGATTCCCCGTTTTATGGCTATACAAATTCTCATGATACATGCTTCATATTCTGCCATGTTATTTGTGCAATCAAAATCGAGTTTACTGGTGAAAGGATAGTGGTCTCCTTCTGGTGATACCAAGACTGCCCCAACTCCATCACCCATGGCGTTTGAAGCTTCATCAAAATTCAATCTCCAAGGATGTTCCATTGTGGTTCCCTCTTTAGTGGTTGCAACATACATTAAATCCTCGTTCGGAAAGTCGAAGTTCATTGGCTCATAGTCCTCTAAAGCCCTGCTAGCTAGGAAGTCAGCTATCGTACTCCCTTTTACTGCCTTTTGATTGACATAGACTATGTCGAATTCAGAAAGCAAGATCTGCCACTTAATCAATCTTCCATTCAATATGGCCGACTCTATCATGTACTTCAGTGGATCTAGTTTTGAAATTAACCAAGTGGTGTGGTACAACATGTATTGCCTTAATCTTCGCAAGGTCCAAACTAGAACGCAACATAATTTTTCAATTGGAGAGTATCGAGTCTCACAATCGGTGAATTTCTTGCTGAGATAGTATATCGCCCTTTCTTTCTTTCCAGACTCATCGTGCTGGCCTAGTACGCATTCCATAGAATTTTCAAAGACCGCCAAGTACAGGATTAACGGTTTATTAGGAATTGGAGGAACCAAAATGGGAGCATTGGATAAGTAATCCTTGACTTTATCAAAAGTTTCCTGGCATTCATCATTCCACACACCTGGGTTATGCTTCCTAAGCAGACAGAAGATGGGATCACATTTCTCAGTCAGTTGTGAAATAAATCGACCAGTGTAATTTAGTCTTCCTAAGAACCCTCGAGCTTCTTTTTACGTACTGGGTAGTGGTAGCTCTTGTATGGCTTTGACTTTATGTAGATCAATTTCAATCCCGCTTTTGCTGACCACAAAGCCTAACAGCTTTCTTGAAGTGGCTCCGAAAGTGCACTTTGCTGGGTTTAGCTTTAGTTGATACTTTCTTAGCCTCCCAAACGGCTTTCTCAAGATCCTTACATGCTCTTCCTCTGTTCAGGATTTCGCAATCATATCGTCGACATAAACTTCAATTTCTTTATGCATCATGTCATGAAATAAAGTCACCATGGTCCTTTGAAAAGTTGCCCTTGTATTTTTTAGTCCAAAAGGCATCACCTTGTAACAGAATATTCCCCACAGCGTGACAAACGTGGTTTTCTCCATATCTTCAGGATCCATCCTTATCTGGTTATACCCGAAAAAACCGTCTATGAATGAAAATAATGAGTGACTGGTTGTATTATCTACTAAGGTGTCGATGTGAGGTAATGGAAAGTTATCCTTTGGGCTAGCTTTATTTAAATCCTGATAATTCACACACATACACACTTTCCCATCTTTTTTAGGAACAAGGACTATGTTGGCTACCCATTCTGAGTATTTTACTACTTGGAGAAACTCAGCATCATATTGCTTTCTGACCTACTTTTTTATTTTTAATAACACATCAAGACTCATCCTTCAGAGCTTTTGTTGAACAGGCTTGCATTATTCCTTTATAAGGAGTTTATGTACCACAATGTCAGTACTCAGGCCAGGCATGTCTTGGTAGGACTATGCGAAAACATCTTGGAACTCTTGAAGCAACTTGATAAGATCTTTTCTGGTTTCTAGGGAGATGCTTGTCCCAATTTTTACTTCTCTCTTTTCATCTTCGTTCCCTAGGCTTATAACTCCGCCGTTTCTAAATGAGGCAAGATTTGTTTTTCTTCTTGCTCTATCATTCTTAATAGATCAGGAGACAAATTACAATCTTAATCATCTTCGAAGTCCTAAAGTTCTTCTAAACACATATCTTGCTCGAAGCGAGGCTCTAAGTTAGCATGAGGGTCACTCATATTATTGATATTCAAGGACCTGTCAAAGGAATAAAAAGGAGGTCCAAAGAATAAAATAAATTTACGAAAGAATGATTATATGGTATGAGTATAAGTGTGTTTGTCAAATTGGATAAGAATGTATGTATTAAAGAATGATTAGTTTTGTTTATTGGATATGTACGAACGATTTGTTGAGTTGGATTAAGAATGAAAGAATAATGTAATATAGAAGAGCATTTTCATTCAAAATAACCAGATAATGATCATGAGCCCTTTTAGAAAAAGATCCATATTGCTTTTGAGCCTAAAGCAATAGGTGTGTTTTGAGCATTACTCTGAAGAAGCCCTAAAGACTACAGGGAGCTCCTCTACAGTCCAGTTGTCGATGGTACTCTTAGAGGCGAAAAGACGAATTTCTTATAGGTTTCTTCCTTCATTTCCTTCCTCGGATACAACGTTGATGCTCAAGCCCTTCATTGTCCCTATTGCTTCAATTAGTCTTCCCTTTCTCTTCTACCTTTGGCCTTGAATTGATTATTCCTCCTAATATGAATGTTTTTGATATATTGGGAAAAATCATTGGCTCCTATTAGATTTCTTCTCTAGCTAATCGAGCTCTTTTTCATTCCTACTTCTTTTTTAGTTCCTTTTTCTTTCCCTCGCGTCTGGTTTATACCCTAGGCCAAAGTGATCTTGTTTCTCTCCCAACATTGGCACATTGATTCTCCCTTGGAGAAACCTTCCTAGTCCATTTCCAGTTAAGGCTCCTTTACCACTTGTCATTTTTAGGGTCATCTTCGTGATTTTTGATATTTTTGGTATAGGGATTCTACTTCCTTCAACAATGAAGGTTGCATTGACGAACTCCAAGGATCGGAAAGAACATTCCAAGGCTTCTTCATCTGCTCCAATGTATGGCGCATCATTTGCTATTGACGCAATTAAGTCCTCCTCAACATTGATTGTGACTAATCGTCCTTCGATCACCAATTTCAGCTTCTGGTGTAATGATGATGGTACTGCTCCTACCGAATGGATCCACGGTCTTCCAAGCAAGCAGTTGTAGCTTGGTTTTATATCCATTACTAAGAAGTATACTTCATATAACTTTGAACCGATTAATAATGGTATCTCGATCCGACCTATAACTTTTCTTTCTATTCCATCGAATGCCCTCACTACATTGTGGCATGACTGAACGTTCAAGGCTGAGTCGTTGTCAATCAATACACCAAGCAGTGTGTAACCTTTACAATGGGTAGTGATATGTAGTACTTTTGTTCACTCCATACCTCCTAGGGGCATTTCGTCATCATTAAAAAAGATAAAATTATCGGCGTTGATATTATTGACCAAGCGGTCTAGTTTGTTTACTAAAATGTCCTCAGCTACATAAGTCTCATTTAATACTTTCATTAGCGCATTACGATGTGCTTCCGAGCTTTGCAACAACGTTAAAATAGATATACGAGCTGACTGCTTATATAATTGCTCCACCACGTTGTATTCGTTGTGCTTCAAGAACTTCAAGAATTCTTTAGCCTCCTTTTCTGTCACTAGCTTGTTAATTGGTGACTCCACTAGTACTTTCTCTTTTCGGCTCTTCTAGGTTTTTCCCAAATGTTTCATCTTCTGTTCTTGTAGGGCCATAGTCTTTCCCACTGCGCGTGACAAGACTCACGTCTTGAGCTCCTTCTGATTCAACCTTGGAAATTTCCCCTATTGATACCGTTACATTACAGTTGTAATTCCAAGGTACCATTTTGTCATCCTTGTAGGGGAAGGCTATGGGTTTTTGGATTATTATTGTGGGAGCAACTCTTACTTCAGTTTCGTCGTTCCTTGGCCGTGATATGATTATCATTGGATTATTAACCCCAAAATTTTTCTTAGCTATGTCATCTTCAGAGGCATACACTTCTTCCATTTCTTCTTTTTCCTTAAAAAACTCTAACACTTTATTGTCCATCAATCCCTGTACCAAAGTTTTGAACTCGTCGCATTCCTAAATCTCATGCCCTTCATTACTGTGGAACTCACAGTAACATATTTTTCTCACTGTTTTTCCTGAATCTTGGGCGATTAAACTCATTTTTACCATTTCGTGACATACCCATCTCAATGGTGATCTTACCTCCTCAATGCGAGTCTTGATTTTCCTTCTCTCTCCTCCGGCTATTGTATTCACCCCTTGATGGGGATGTTTGGGTAGCGGATTCCCTAATACATTGGGATTGCAAGGTTCTCGAATCTCAGTACCTTGGTATTGATGAGCGGTTGCACGTGCTTTTTTAGAGCTACGCAATTCTTAATTGAATGTACAACTATTCCTATGTGATATTCACATCGTGCATTCGCATCATACCAACTTGAGAATGGCGGTAGCAATGGTTTTACATGGATTGGCGACACGAGACGTTCATTATACAATTTCGGATAAAGTTCTCTGTATGTCATGGGAATAGGAGTGAATTCCATTCTTGGCTTCGAACCAAACCTCTGCCTTAGATTTCTTTGATAATTTCCTTCCGTGGTCCTGGGTGATGCCATCACCATTGGCTTTGAGTAATTTATCTTGTAAGAGTCTGCATTGTTGACCTCATTTTTCTTTTTTCTGGGAGTTATTCTTCTGACACGTTCCTCCGCCTTGATCCTCCCGCTTCGGATTGCGTTCTCAATCATCTCCCCTAACATAACCATTTCAGAGAAACTTTTGGTGGCACTTCCCAACATATGGTTAATGAAAGGGGCTTTCAGAGTATTAACGAACAACATACTTGTTTCCTTTTCCAACAATGGTGGTTGTACTTGGGTTGCTATGTCTCTCCATCTTTGAGCGTATTGTCGGAAACTTTCATTTGGCTTTTTCTCCATTCTTTGCAGGTGTCATGTCAGTTACATAACTATATTGCTTCATAAATACTTATGCCAGATCCTTCCATGAGCTTATCATGGCACGACTCAACTAATTATACCATTTCATCGCAGATTCTGCTAGACTATCTTGAAAACAGTGTATTAATAATTGGTCATTATTGACATGCCTAGTCACCTTTCTGCAGAACATGATAATGTGTGCCTCGGGGTAGCTGGTCTCGCTATATTTGTCAAAGTTAGCTGTTTTGAATTTTGGGGGGAGTACTAGGTTTAGGATAAGGCTCAGCTACTTAGCGTCAATGCCATAGAAGGTATCAGTGCCTTCCATTGCTTTCACTTTTTCTTCCAACCATTTGTATTTGTCTTTCAGCTATCTAGGGATCTCAGGTTTTGCTCTTTCCTTCTCCTTTACGTCATCCAAGTCATGGATGATAGGAATGGCTATATTATCTCTGGGGTTGGAATCGGATCCCATCTGAAAATTTACTAGCCCTAATATGCCGCTAAGGTGTTGTTGTGCTCTTATTGTTACAGGTACCCCACGTGGGTACGTTTCTAGCGGTGCTTAAGTATGCATAGCAGTATAGTTTGGTAGATATCTATGCTCCTCACTTTCCTCTCCTGGGCTTATAGTAGGATCTTTTCCCTTATTCGTCTATTCTCTTATCAGTTGTGTTAGCTTACTTATAATGCTCCTTTGAGATTCTATAATCTGATCCTTCATATCTTATTGTACCTTTACCAAATGGTCTTGCAGCTGCACTTGCACTTACTCTTGCATTTCCTTTTAGATTTGTTCTAAACGTTCGATTCTCTGATCCATTACTTTTCGAGTGCTGTAGCGATGCAGTTTCTCTATGGTTTCTGATTTAATTGTTTAAGATTTTAATTAATTAGAGATATTTTCTTTAATGCATGTTGATGAAATACAATACTTATGAATACATGTATGCAAAAGAAAGGTATTGACTTATAATTCAATTTCCATTAGAAAACTTCACTAGATAACAAGTTTCTTTACATAAAGTAGATTTACATAAACGGTTTTGCCTTAATACTCAGAGTTTTGATTTTCTTGAGAAGTCCAGCTAAATTCTAACCCCGATCTATCTTTGTCTCATACTGGACATTTAACAAATCTGCTTCAACTGCGAAAGTTTGCAAGTGGTCAGTAACTCTCCGCATTTGATTCAGAGCTTCTCCCATAACATAATCCCTGTCTCGAACTTACCTCTGAGTATGGTGAAGGTGCTATTTATTTGTTTCCATTGTCCTCTCAAGAACCTTAATTCGTATCTCACTACTCTGTAATGCGACTTCCAGTTCTTTCACCCTCTTATTCAACCTTTCAATCTCAACTCGACTTGCTTTCAGCTCTACCATCGAATTTCGACTACGATGTCTATATAGGGATCCCTCTAACTCTTTTATTCGGGCCTTTAGCTAAGTTATCTCAGCTTGACTTTCCAACAAGCTACTTTTCATGGCATTTTCCTGAACTTGGACATCTTGAAACTTATTCTTCCACTGATTCATTCTAATCCTTTCTTCACGGCCATTGCTTTAACGTTTTACCTAAACCAGCAGTCCTCATTGACAAATGAAGTTTCTTGTAGTCTTTCTTCAGGCTATCGAGATCTTCTTCAGCTTTGTTCTTTCTCTAATCCCAAAAGTACCTTTTCTTCTTCCAATTTTTCTATCATTTTTTTCATTTCAGAATTCTTTCTCTCAAAATCTTGTTTGGTAATTTCCAATTCTGTCAGGACAACTTGCAAATGCTCCTCAATTAGACGAACAACTTCTGGGTTTGGTACAGGAATATTGTCATTGATCCTTTTATTCCTCCACATCATATTCTGTAGTTGTCATAGGATTGGCGCTGAACACTTTCATTCTCCGAACTTGATTCCATGCATTCGAAATCTCTCGAATTCTTTTCTTATTATTCTCTCCTCTATATGCGAATTCACACTGGGCTAATCCTTGAGTTACTGGTATGAATTATCTCGACCTGTACTGTCTTGAAACCAATAAAGATGCGTACCCTACAGCTCCTCAAATTCTGACCAATGGAACCCAATCGAAGTCTCCACATCAATACAAGATTTCATCAAGAACAAACTATGGTGCCCGCCATTCTATGTCGTAGTCTCGAAGACTTTGAAGTATTGCCATCCATTTTTCCTCCGAGAAGTTTCTTTGTCTTTACACGGCTGCAAACTCTTTCAAAGGAGAATAATCTTTAGAAAGGTACTGATAATAGACTTTTTCTGTCTTTCAAAAGTGATTGTGGAACCATACTATCAACAATGGTGCAGCCGATAAACCGTCTTTCACCTTCTTTTCAGCAGGTATTTAGCGATCTGAAAGTTTCAGCCAATATTGTCGGGATCGGTGTAACCCTTTTATTCAGCCTATCGAACAAGTCTGTAACCACATCTTCTATGTGTCCCAAGGCTTTGGGAAAAATGACTAACCCGTTTATTCTTAGAGCCAGGATGTCAATCTTTTTCTTCGCATCCGGGTAGGCCAGGATCAAGTCTCGTAAACTCTTTCCCGTAATGCATTTGTTATCCTCTTTCATCTTAACCCAAGCTGTGACCCCTTGCTCGCTCATGCCAGTGATGTTTATTAATCTTTTGACAAAAGTTGGGACACTCGGAGCTCTTGAGTAAGCTCTATCGGTCGAGATCATCGGACAACGGAGTAAAGTGGTGTATTCCTCTATCGTAGGTGTTAGGTCTATATTCCCAAAAGTGAAACAACTGTAGGCTTGGTTCCAGTATTATGCCAAAGCTCGGAAGAGGCACTTATCCACTTTCACCTCGAGTAAGTAAGGTAAATCTCCATACTCATGGAAAAAGGTTTGCTTCAGGTCATTATCCCATTGATCCCATATTTCTTTCAACTCTTGCACATTGTTCTGAGTTGTACTAATTCTGGTATAATCCCAAAGGTCGGATTCATGCCCTTCTACTAAGCTATCACCCTTTTTGCGTTGATTCTCCTCTGACCACATACGCACAACCATATCGTCCTCCCCTTATCAAGATACTTGTTCTCCATGATCAATTCTATTATCAGTAATTGAGTTTTAATCAATACCTTTCCTTGTATGATGATGCAATGTAATGTAAAAAAAGACAAAATAGATCAGGTTAGCAAAACACATCAATATCAATATACAGCTATAAAACAAAGAACCTAAGAACTTGTCTTGGATAATTGGTAAAAGGTTCGATATAACTCCTTCTACGGCAAGTACTTACGACTCATTATATTTGGTTTAAGCTCTAGAGTAAAAGGTACCCAAACCAGCAGATTCCTCGATCCTCACCCATTACAGGCTCATACGGATAAGTTCGATTTAGGGAGACACATTTTCCACATGTTTGCACAGAAGTGGAAACTTCACGAAAACATGGGTACGGATGTAATCCCGAAAGCGATTCACTATCCTGCACGGAGGTGAAAACCTCACGAAGGTGTAGCTTCCTGCTTCCACTTAAAGGGTGTAGTAACAGATGAATATGAATGCAAGCTTATACTAGTAATATCAACGCAATGGCATCACACAAAATGCAAAGGATCGTAAATTAAACAAAAATCGAGTGTTTTAAAAATTTTGACAAAAAAGACCCGAAAATAATCAATTTTTGGCTTGACTCTCTTTTATTTTGAAAAAATGTCCCCAGTGGAGTCGCCAAGTAGTCGAAACGATTTGTTTTAGAAAAAAAATAGATCTCGAAAAATATTTTAAAAATCAAAAAATGGGAGTCACCGCCAATCTTTTTATTTGTTGTGATTGGATCACCACAAAATGTTAAAAATCCGTTTTGAAAAAAATTTTGGTCTTCGAAATCCAGAAAATGGGTCCAGAAGTCAGTTACGTGTAAGGAAGGATTAACATCCTCACACACTCAAAATTGGTACCACGTCGATTATTATCCGGTCTTGATTTGTTAAAAATTTGAAAACGAGTAAAATTTAAAATATGATCCTTAAATGTATGATTTATTTGATATACATGTTTAAAAAGGAAAATCAAATTTCGTGAGGAAGTCTCGTTATTTCAAAATGATCGAAGAAGAAAGTCACATCCAATGAGTTAGGACATAACGTTTCGAGAATCGAAAATCATGAGCATTCTTTTGTTGCCAATTTCAAACTTCAAACCTTGAAAAGGGTATTCGATTATTCCGGTTTGAAGAAAAAAATCGCGCCTAGTAAGTTAAGGCACAATTTTCAAAATCCGAAATAAAGGAATATTGCCTCGATTTTAAAATATTCATATTTTTAGAGAAAATTCGAAAGCAATTTTAATTTAATGATGAATGCGTAAATTAAGTACGAATATGCAATTTATTAGCAAAATTAAATAGAACAATTAAACCGATAAGTAAATGCAAAAATTAAGCATAAGATAAAATATGAAATATGATTGAATCGCGAATCAAAATATAAAAAATAGGATTATTTAAAAATACGAAGAATAATAATTAAATTTTATATACAAAAATTGAAGAAAATGGAAAAAACGGAGTCGAAAATGAAGTGTCAGAGAATTCGAGGTTAAAACGTAATTTTGGAAAAATTTAGAGGTAAAAATGTAATTTTAAGAAAGTTTAGGGTTAAAATATGATTTTGGAGAAGTTTAGGGTTCAAATGAAATTTGGGAAAAGTTTTAGAGTCAAAATGTGATTTTAGGAAAGTTCAAGGGTCAAAATATAATTTTGAAAAAGTTCAGGGTCATAATGTAATTTTGGAGAAGTTTTGGTGGTCAAAATGGAATTTTGAAGAAGTTTGAGGGTCAAAATAGGATTTTTTTTTTAAAAAGGGCTTTTTGTGCAATAAACCCAAAAAACATGCCATGTGGCAGCTTCCCAAAACTCCAAAAGTCAAAGGACTAAAGTGAAAATTATTTAAAATTTTTATGCACATTGAAAATAAATCAAAATTTGAATTAAGGATGGAATTGAAATAAAATAAAAAAGGGAAGGACCGATTGCATAAATTAACAAAAAAAGAACACGTGGTAGCTTTCTGAGCTTCAAAAAGGTTAAAGGACTAAATTGAAAATAAAATAAAATTAATAGGCAATTTTAAAATTAATCAAAAATACAAAAAGGAAGAGATTATAAATTTAAAAAAAGTGGAAGGACCAAATGGGTAAATAACCCCTAAAGCAAAACACGCGGATCCCTTGGCTCAAATCGAGTCATGGATCGGGTCAGGTAAAACTACGTCGTTTTGGCCTCAAAGCTTTGACATCAAAACGACGTCGTTTTGATGTGACTATATAAACCAATTTTTACTAAAAAATTTCATTCCTCCTTCCATATTAGAAAAAAAACAGATTTTTTAAAACCAATTTTCTCTGTTCTCTCTTTCTTCAAGCCTCTCCATGGTCGGCCAAGCTCCGGTCATCGGTTTGCCATGCGCTACCGTCGACCGTCATCGTCATTCGTCGTGCATGGCATTCGAAAGGTAAAAAAAGTTTTCTTTTTATTATAACTTCCTTGAAAAACCAGATCTAGACTTGAAAACCTTGGATCTAAGGTGTTTTGCTTATTTCCTTTTATTATTTTTTAGATTTGTTTTATTTTTTTTTTAAAAACTCAGTTTCGATTCTTCATTCATTTTTTTAAATATCTGACTTTGTTATTGTTTTTTTTACTTTTGAAATCTGTTCTTTTTGTTTCAAATTTGCCTTCCAAAGCACCCCTCACGATCATGGACAAGATCAGAAGGGTTCCGTCAACCTCGACGGCGACGGTTATGAATTCAGGTAAACTGTTCGACTGCCCTTTTATTATTTTTTAAATATATTTATTTATTATGTTTATTTATTAAAAGTTTCGAAATAAATGCTAATAAAATATATAATAAATAATATATAATATATATGTTTTTGAATATGAAAAGTTTCGAAATTAGAATAGTAAATGACAATTAATATGTGTGTATTCAAATGTTATAACTTTATAGAAAATTGAATGCTTTGAATCCTCTGACTCTTGAATATCTTACTCTGTATATTTTGCTTCTTTTGTATTGATTTCGAATCTGATCTCTTGTGTATTTTGAATCACTATTTTGTATTGATTTCGAATGCTAGAATGTCTATTTCTTTGAGTATTGCCTTGAATAATCTCTTGTAACCCTTACAAGTATTTTTGAATTTGGCTTTATAACCTGTTTTACAATCATTCTCTTTTGTCTTTCTCAACTAAATGTGAGTCTTGTCTTCTTTGCAGCGCAGGTTCAACAGTAGCGGTGGTGCAAGTGGTGGTGGTAGCTGCTGATGTGGCGGCACCTGGTTGGAAGGGAGGGAGACAACAGCAGCAGCAAGTGGCTAGGGTTTCTGACTTTGTGTAATTGGGTTTGTTGGGTCATTTGGGTCTGGGTAGTTTAATATTGTAATTTAGGCTTGTAGGGTTTTTTTGTAATTGGGCTTGGAATTGGGTTTGGGCCATGTAATTTGGGCCTTTTAAACAAATTTAAATTTAAAAATGTATTTTAGACATTTTAAATTTAAATAAATTTAAAATTTATTTGGGTTTGGTTTAAATGTTGGGCCTGATCAAAATTAGGCTCCAACAGTTTCTATTTTTGGATCTAATGTTCAAAATGGAGATCAACAAGCACTGGCAAGAATCATAGGGGTTAGGACAGCTCAAAATCTAGAGAAATATTTGGGATTGCCAGTTATGGTAGGATGACAAAAATGATAGATGTTTATACATTATGTTGATCACTTTCGAAACAGAGTTGAAGGTTGGAATGTTCATTTTTTATCCATGGGTTTCTTATTCCCAAAATTTGTATGTGACAAATTGGAAGCGATTATGAATAAATTTTGGTGAGCTAATAGCAAGACGCTGAAAGGTATTCATTGGTTAACTTGGTCTAAGTTGTGTCAAGCAAAGAATATGGGTGGTTTGGGTTTCCGTGATCTTTCTAAAATTTATCATAGCATTATTAGCTAAACAATGTTGGTGTATCCTCACTCAGCCAAATTGTCTTTTAGCAAAAATTTTAAAAGCTAGATTTTTCCCACATACTGATTTTTTGTCAGCAAATTTAAGAGCTTACCCTTCACTTACCTGGAGGAGTATTTGGTCAGCTAGAGGGTTGATTGAAAAGGGTTTCGATTAGAGGATGATCCGATAAGCAGGTAAATATTTGGAATGATCGTTGGCCCCCTATGCTTGGTCCAAGAAAAGTCTCATGTGAGCAAATAAACATCAGATGGTCTACGGTTAATCAACTTATAAATTTAGATTCAAGTACGTGGAATGAGGACAGGGTACATGGAATGAGGCGTGTCGATTTTGAAATTTTGAATCAAGCTGTCTCAATCGGCTTTCGCTGGAAAACCCGGATAGTGCAATAACACGATGGTCATCTTTTCTGATTTTCTTTGATAGGGCTACAGAGAACGACCTGGGAAGATTTCTTTTGCTAAATTCATGAGCTCGTTTTTCTCTCTATCTCTTATTATTGTAAATTTCCTCCATCTTTTGCGCTCGATTAGTTAGGACTACAAACTGTCATATCTCAATACCACCAATCATCATCTTGATTTCATCATTTAACCTGTCTTCAAAACGAATGCACATTTCTTTATTTGTCGGCACGATCTCTCAAGCATATTTACTGAGATGTACAAATTCTCTCTCGTACTCAGTCACCGACTTATTTCCTTGTCTCAACTCTAGAAGATCTTTTTTTTCGATCCAGATATCTCTTGCTAACATATTTCTTTTTAAATTATGTCTGTAAGAATTCCCAGTTAATATTATCTTTGGGTACAACCACTGTCAACGTCGTTCACCAACTATAGGTCTCATCTTTAAGCAATGATACTACACATCTAAGATAGTCTTCAAGAGGGCAAGTCATCTCATTTAAAACTCTGTAAATATTTTTCAACCAATACTCGGCTCTGGACGGGTCATCTTCTATACTTCCCCTGAATTCTTCAGCCTCAAATTTTCTTACTTTATCAACCGAAATAAGTTGACTCGATTCAGTTGCTAGAGGGGATGGAGGCACTATGAAAGGTACAATAGGTCGTGCAGTAGGTTACGCAATAGAGGGTAAAGATTGTGGAGTCATCGGATTTTCTATCATAAATTCGATAAACCATTGTCTTATTAAACCAAAGAACATATCCTTAGCTTCACTTACTGGTATCATTGGAACCAGTATGCTATAACTCGCACTAGAATCAGTAGTCGATATATCACTATTAACTTCATTCGTTTCATCCAGTTCAGGATCAGGCATCTTTTAAAATATACAAAAAAAAAAAACAAGGGTTAGATCAAATCAATCAATCTCACACTATCACAGGTTTATAAGGCATGTATTTCTAGACTTTACCCATGTTACATTCAGTCTGAGAATCGACTAAACCGTAGCTCTAATACCATTAAATGTAACACTCATATCCTATATCTCGTCGCTGAAATAAGGTTACGAAGAATTACTACACACATCGAAACATTTTCATATCATATAATATTTAAATACCAATTTAATTCCTTTAATTCAGATATAATTCAAAATAATATTAAACATACATTTACAAGCTTTAATTTGGGCCTTTAAGGCCCTTAAAATAGTTTACGAACAACCAAGGATCAAACCCAAAAAAAAGAACAATTTAGACAAAATTGAAAATTTTTTACCTTATGGGGTTACACGACCGTGTGGCTCCTCCACATGCTCGTGTGTCCCACACGCTCATGTGGGTTGCCCGTGTGTAGACCGTGTGTGCCTAAAATTCACCTAAATCAAGCTTGTTTCATACCAAAATTCACAAGTAACCACACAATCTCATAACATACCAAATCAAGTCTCTAAACATACCTAAAACCAACTCATTCATGCATTTTCCAATTATCAATTCTCGCAATATGTCATACATTTAGCACACCCTTAACCACATGCACATTTCCTTCCATTTATAACCATTAACAAGTAAAACATAATTGTATCATTCCTTCTAACATAACAACACTATTCAATAAACATGAACTAGATTATAACCTCATATTCAAGCATATTCAACAAGAGTAACATGCCCCAAGTCTACCTTTAACACATAACCTATACCAAAATATCAACATAACAAAATATAAGCCATACAACTTCATCTTTGCCTAATACATGCCATATAACCAAATGATTATAGAATCTACCAAAAGAATCCTCAGGATAGTGTGTGATTCCTTGAATTGATCCAATCCTCCAACACCAAAATGAAATCTACAAAACAATAACATACCATGGGTAAGCTTACGAAAGCTTAGTAAGTTCATCGATTAAACAAATGTTCTTACCAAATGAGCATAACAATTAAAATAATGAACTATAGATTTGTTCCCTATCAATTACATTATAACCTGTAATTTTTATAGTATGCTCATAAGAGCTAGACAATTAGTACCTAGTATATTCATATGATCTATTAATCTATGAACAATATGCTCGTAAGAGCTATCAATCTGTGAACAATTGTGAACAGTAAGCTCATAGGAGCTATCAATCTATGAACAATAAGCTCGTAAGAGCTGTCAAATCTATGAACAATAAGCTCGTAAGAGTTATCGATCTATGAACAATAAGCTCGTAAGAGCTGTCAAATCTATGAACAATAAGCTCGTAAGAGCTGTCGATCTATGAACAATAAGCTCGTAGGAGCTGTCAATCTATGAACAATAAGCTCGAAAGAGCTATCTATATGTGAACATTAGTTAATGTAATTTCATAGCGATTCAAATCATTTAAATAAAATTCACCAGTATACTTTCCACATTTAATATTTCATAGCAAAGCACACAATTTATTAATTACAACAAATTAATTCAAATTGTGCTAACTTAAACCGAACGAACTTACCGGACTAATTTGTAGTAATCGCCAAAGTACAAGGACTACTCAACTACTTTGTCCTTCCCTCGATTGTTGACACGTTCTTGATCTAAAAAATAATTTTATTTAATTAATTAAATCAAAAACAAATTCAAATGATTTTATGCAATTATGTCTCTTTCCCATTTTTACAAAATTGCCCTAAATATTTTACTTTTATTCAATTTAGTCCTTAGTCCCAATCATGCAAATTAGCCATTTTATTTAGATTCCAACCCTAGCCAATTGTTCATGGGTTTTATACGAGCCCACTTTTGCAATTATTTCACAATAAAATCAAGCAATTTTATCTCTTTAACTATTTAGTCCCTAAACTCTAAAATCACCAAAAATTACTTCACAAAATAGCTCAATCTAACAACAAAACTCCATTTCCTAGCATAAACATTCAAGAATGTCTCAACCCATCCATGGAAACATTTATAAAAATAGAAACTTTCACAAATTAGCCCTCGAGTTAGCTAGATTAAGCTAATACGAGCTCAAAAACATAAAAATCACTAAAATCGGGAGAGATTACACTTATCTACTGAGGATTTAAAGATGCCCGAATGGTGTTCTATTTTTTTATGGTTTCGACTAAGAAAAAGAAAAAAGAAGATGAAGATGAAATTGTACTTTGTTTTTTGTTTAATATAACTTAATTTAAATAATTACAAATATACCCTTTTTAATTTCACTTGAAATTTTAGCTAAATGAGTGCTAAAATCGTCCACTACCCTCCCTAAGGGTATATTTATCCTTTAAGGACTTTACGAAGTCATTCCCTTACTAACTAACACATTTAACCAATGATATCCATATTTTGCAGCCTCTACGATTTAGTCCTTTTTACTTAATTAACTATCTAAACGATAAAATTCCATAATCAAAATTCAATATGACATTAATGACATCTTAAACATTAAATAATTAATATCTACGGACTGATACATCGGAGTGGTGGTCACAAAACCACCATTTCCAACACCACTGAAAAACGAATTGTTACATCTGTTATTTTTTAGCTCGGTTATAATGGAAACCAGGTGTTTTATTTCAAAAAAAATGCACATGGATTGAAAGACAATAATGGTTCTTTGTGTATTGCCTAACATTGATTGTAATCTTTATTGTACCAAAACACCCCATATCTTCCAAACTCATGTCTCCTCTACCCTTCAAACATCCTTGCTTAAAAACCAAACTGTTACATCCTTCATAGCTTTAAACATATGTACTTGTGTCCATTTTTTGTTAAACCAATGTCTCAATTTGCCTAGTCTAATTATTTTTATAAATTTATATCCAACATCTCTTCAACAAAAAGAAAAATAAAATTTCCTTTGAATAGTGTTGAGGGAAAAAAGAAAGGTAAGATTGAGATTTAGGATGTCTATGCTGAAAGTGGAGAGGTAGGAGGAGAACAAGATAAAGAGGAACACAAATCTTCCATAAGGTTACAGAGGATAATTGAGCTTGGCTCTAGTGTCTCAAGTCATAGGGAGATTTGTTACCTTGTTAGTAGGAGTAGGAAGCTAGGTGTTGTTAGCTTGTTAGTAGGAGTAGCAAATTCAAAATTGGTTAAGTTTGTTACTTGAGACATGTATATAAGGGCTGCTTGGTCAATGAATTAAACCATCCCTTTCATTCTTTTTTTTCTATGCTTCTATTAGCTCTCTACTAAACCAACAAGCACTCTCTTAATCAAGGGTCTTGACTTGTGCATAACACAAATCCCATCTTGGGAGGTGCAATAGTCTTTTAGGTGGGTGGTGATGGGATGGAGATGGACTAGGTGAGGTCCCATGTATGAGACATGCAAGGAAGGACTCAACACCTGCTAGAGGCGAAGCCAGGAATTTCTTTTAGGGATATCAAGATAAAATTACAAAATTTTGGGGGCCAAAGCTAGAAATATTGTGTTGAAATACTTAAATTAAATTATTTATTTTTTAGAGGGTCCATAATGCCTATTTTTCTTTTTAACGAAAGGCTTAAGATGCTTAAATTGAATGTTTTACTTTTGGGGAGCCTAAAATAACAATTTTACCATTTGGCCTAGGGGGTCAAGGTCCTTTTGTGCCTCTAACTACTACGCCTTGCTTGGCAAAGTAGTTTAAAAGAGTTCCACGTGTTATGCAAACGTGTGTGCACAAAATCTAACTTGGTTGAACTGGTGCTTTAGCGAAAGTCAAATATTCGATATTAGTATATAATGAGATTGTGTTACCATGGGCGAATCCAGGGGGTTGGCAAGGACTCCGGCCCCTCTAAAATAAAAAAAAAATCATTTAAACCTTTGAAAAATTTTAAAATTTTAAATTATTAAAGACAAAATTACACTTTGACCCCCTTAAAAATGATAAAATTTTGATTTAATCCTTTAAAAATTACACTTTTATTATTATAAAAATTACAATTTAATTTCACTCTCTCCTAAAAAAAATTTGTTGGCTTTGTCCGTGTGTGTTACTATAACAATCAGTAGAATGCAAGCAAACCTTAGATAAGAGGGAAATGTTGATGTTCATAGTGACACATGCAAGTGTCTGAGGTTGGGCCACACCCAAATACATGAAAATCTTTGATCTCGATTCCTTGTTATCGTGTCTTCAATCATTTAGGTGCAAGATCTGTGTCTATATTTTTGCCCATTTTAGGGCTAAGTAATGCCTTCCATCTATGGCTCATAATTTACCCTCTTTATGAACACGTACGTTTTGTCCGTCTAAACAAGCCCCACCATTGTTCTCCATGTCTTACAGAATTATAGTCTGAATTTATCATGACATAAATTATTATTCAACTGTATAGATTTTTATAATTTCTACATAATTATATAATTGTATAAAATTTTATTCAATTATATAAATTATTGTAACATTTGTAATGTTTTGTGCTTTATACAATTTATACAATTTATTATATTTTGTGATGTTTTGTATAACACTAATTACAAAAAAAAAAATTATCCAATTAATTAAATTTTTATAATGTTTTGGGTAAGGTATCTAATTACACAAAATTATTACAACTTTTACACAAATTATTAAAAACTTCTGTATATTTTTTTTAATTACACAAAACATTATTCAATTACACATTACACAAATCTCTTAATAATTTGCGTAAAATTAAGGGATATTATAATTTTTGACCTCTGAACTTAGCAAGTAGGTCAATTTTGGTACCTATATTTTTTTACTCACTTTGGTACCTGAACTTGACAACTAAATTCATTTTGATCTCTGAACTTTGAAACTATAAATTTGATAATGTGACACTCTAAGATTATGCCACATCATCACTTGAAATTTAAAAATATATATAAATTTTTAGGTGATGACGTGGTACAATATTAGAGTGTCACATACAATGTTCTAATAATCGGACTAGTGGTTGAATTGGTCAAACCACTGGTTCTTAATTCAATTGGTTTTATCAATTCAACTGCTAGACCAACAATAATTAATAATTAATTAAAAATTCATAAGAATAAAAAAAATATTACAATTTTTCAACCTGTTCAACTATTGATTTTCGTCCCTGTTTTTTGTTTTTATTTTTATCGATTTTGTGTTTCCACTTCAATCGGTTCAACTCCTTTGTTTGAACCAATACACCAATCAATTCTCAATTCAATCGGTCCAACTAACCAATCCAATCATGTTTCAAGAACACTAATCACATCATTAAATCTAGTTGCCAAGTTTGGGTACCAAAGTCAACAAATAAACGTGTATATATATATATATCAAAGTGAACCTAGTTATCAAGTTCAAAGACCAAAAATTATATTATACCTAAAATTACTTTAAAAAAAACTATTACAACTTCTGTAGTTTTGTGTAACATTGAGGGTCATGAAAAGCTCATTTTAATACTTATAATTTTACCCTCATCCCTGATTGATTCATGATGGCCCCTTTAGGATTCTTTTTTTTTTTTTTGCCAAAGATGGCCCCTTTAGTTTAGGAAAGCTAGTTTTACCTAGAACATAAGTTGAGCCAACTCACCTAGTTGACTCATTCTAAAAGGATGATCTACATGCACTGAAATTAACTTCATTGTTTATTGATCTCCAAAAAAATTACATCGTACAAATCAACCTTCATCACAAGTTCCTCGGATCCTCTGGATAGAACAGTGTAGTATGAAAATAAAGAATCGGGTATACTACATTGAGCTTATTGTTACAATCAAATTGATTATACCACAAATAATATGGCCAGCCAAGAATGGGTGATTCGTAATAGTTTGCTTGCTACACTTCTATTTGATGCAACTCCCCAGAACTACGCTGCACAGCTTCCGAGTCGCCCGAAAATTTGCCAGTTTTGGATGCACCTCGCTCCAAATACTCGAGAAAGTCCATCACCACAGGATCAGTCCAAGGAGCTCCCAGTGGAGCCTCGGCACCCGCAACCCACCCTAAATGGCCACCTTTGGGTGTCACTATCAACATGCAGTTTGGGTTTTCCTGAGCAAGCATGATCTTTCATTAGAAACAGCACTTTAAAACAAAGAGGATATGTAAATTGATCTTCACAAAATGGACTTTAAGAAATTAGCAAAGAATAACAATACAGAGCAACAACCAAGATAGAAATCATTCAGAAGGGGCTATACAATTTAAAATTTTCTGTATCCTGACACTCCTATGGCAGAGCCACTAACATGATAGCTGAAGTCATAAAGTAGTCCCACCACCTACTATGCATAGCCTCTCTTATGTTTTATTCTAGGAGTTTTTGATCAGTCAAATTCGCCAAATCATTAGTTAAGAACAAACACACTGACTTCTAGTAATTCTACAATGAAATAGACACGACAAAATTTTAATGGCGGAAACTTGAAATTCTTGTAGTGATGGATGATTCATTGCCAAAATAATATTTGGGATATTTCAGCTAGAAGTTTCAGGAACAAATGAGAGTTCCTTATTTCCCGAAATTAGAACAGAACTATGATGATACTTCAGAACCTATGTATATAATATCCAACAGTAAAGAATATTAGAGGAGAGAAATGGAACGACTGCATGAAAACCTTGATGAATAGCATGTGTTAAAAAGGGGTGCCATGAGTTGATTTGGTGTTTTGTTTAAAGGAAAACAATCTTCAGCATAATTAGTCTAGGAAGGCAAGCTTCATAAAAGAACGTAGATGAGAGCTGGTAGAAAAAAGGTTTGGAATGGATATGGGGAGTCCTTCTGTCAACCACATTTGGTGAGAGTCACACATCCTATAAAAAGGGAGGTTTGTATCTGTCTAGTCCAGTTGTATTCAAGGATTTACAATTATCTTTCTTTTTTTCTAAAGCTCAATAAATTAGAGAGTATAAACATACCTCGATATCTTCTCGAGGAATTGCCCTAGATGGTGCAATTGGATCATTTTCGGCCTGCAATAACACATTCAAACATAAGGGGAACATAGTAATCGGAATTTCTTTCTGAAACATACCATCGGAACCCAAACAAAAATATAACTCTAAACTAAAAGATAAGCTATGCAACAAGGAAACATTGAAGCTAGTCATGCACCTCCATGCTTAAAACAACTGCTACAGACTATTAAGAGAGATGAAGAATCTAAATAATATATATTAGAGCCATGAAATTCAGCTCTAATGATTCAGTTGAGCTGCTTACATCCTCATACGTTCCTCAAACAGGAAGCTCCAGACATGAGAACATGAATGGATGGGTGAAGGCATCTAATCCTCAAAATTATGAAAAAACTTAAAATTATACATTGTGATAAATCATTGTCAGGAAACCTATTAGGAATAAATTGAAAGAAACCACCCAATCCCCAATGTTTGTATTTTATCAGCTAGCAAGACATCAATTGATTGCTATAAAAGAATAATCTATATTAACAAAAAAAGTGAGATGGAATAACAAGAAGTAAACAACACTAGGCAAACAATTTGTCAGTGCCAAGACTCAAAAGAGTATTATATTACATATGCTAGTAGCTAAGGAACTCAGGAAACTTGTTTCCAGAATCACACAAATATATCACCTGGATGCAGAGCAATGGTCTTTGAACATGTTTTATTGAGTTACAACTGCTTGAATTAGAGTAATAGTCATCCACCGACTTGAAACCAAACGAAACTGAAAGGCGAGAGAAAAATTTATAAGCAAATAACGTTTTGTTATAGACACTACAGCCCTTCCACCCACCCCCACACCTCTTTTCAAAATGGCAATTACAGTAAGATCATACCCCGTGTTAATCCTTCATCAAAGTCCCTGACAGATTTTGCATTGGCAGCTAAGGGGATATTAAATTCACCCCCCATATCTTCAAATAGGATAGCATGCCTGAACACAAGAGATTTTAGTGAAATTCTGGAAACTGGGATATGAAGTTGATAAAAATGGTAGTCAAATATGAGCATCATATAGGGAATTACTTCTTAAATATTTTACAGAGGGCTCCAGCAAGAGCTTTGTCATAAACATTGTTAAAGCCCTTGTGGAAGTCCTCATCAGCAATGACCAAATTGAAAGGATTACACAATGACACAGCACCAGAAAGGGGGCAAGCATGAGATTCCTGCAAGTGGAATGCAATCAAGGACAGACGAAATGGTAACATTGCTGCGATAAATGGAGAAATAGGAAGCAGAATAGAACCGAAAATTTATCGAACATAAAAAAGCACAAAAGTTCCTCCTACAAATCAGTGAACTTAGAACAAGTCAGCAGCAAAGTCATATTAAAAATTAGCTATCAAGGCAATTACTAGCATCAACGTCTCCAAATACCACACATTGGGCTAAATTAGAAGTCATCAGTCCCCATAATCTTTACTCTAGTTTAAAAGTTGGAATTTCCCTAGGGCTGTAAATTAACCGAGCTTAAACGAACAATCCTCTGTTCGTGTTCGTTTATTTATTTTTGAAGTTGTTCATATTCGGTTCGTGTTCGTTAAGAATTTCAATTTTTTTGTTCATGTTCGTTTATTTAAAATTATGTGTGTTCATGTTTGTTTGTTTAATATTCACGAACATGTTCATTTAACTTAATCGAACATGTTCACGAATAATGTTAAAGAATAATAAACAAACAATACATACATACATACACACAAATATTACTTTAATATTTTTATAAGAAAATATCATTAATTCATAAACGAGTCAATAAACGAGCTTATAAACGAGCTTTTAAACAAGTTTGTTCATGAACATAAACGAACCGAGCACACCTCTGTTCGTGTTCGTTCGTTTATTAAACGAGCATACAAATTTTGTTCATACTTGTTTATTTAGCTTAATAAACGAACGTTATACGAATGGTTCACGAACAGTTCATCGAACGTTCCGTTCATTTACACCCCTAAATTTCCCATTGGATTCCCCATTCAAAGTTATAATGAAATGCTCAATCAAGATTTACCAAGACCTCTTCCCTTCTTGTCGTCAAAGCAACATTAAGTTTCTCACAAAAATTAAACTAACATTCCTACCAATGACATCAAAAGTAACCAAATAGAGCAAAAGATTTCATTACAAAGAACTGAAAAAAGGAAACATATAAAATGGACAGTTATGTTACTATCTTACTTGACCAAGATATCGAACAAGAATGTTTGCACCCAGAGACCAACCAACAGCATATAGATTAGCTTCTGGGTACCTAGCACCAACATGTTCCACTACTTCATACGTATCTCCAAGAAACGAAGCTGAATAGAACTGCATATATATCAGTGTCGTTCAAATAAACAAATCAACCGACATTTTTTTAAAACAATTAAATGAAGGAACCCCAATCTCCCAAAATATTTCTTAGTGAAAATAAAAAAATGCTTGAAATCAAGCAGCAAAAAAAGTGAAAAAGGAGTATATCATTGTTACCTGTGGAGTTGTAACTGGACTTTCTCCACAACCTCGGCTATTGAAAACCACAACGCGCCACCCTTTACCGTTTGCTTTAGTTAACATGTGTCTTACATATGAATCCTGGCTTCCTCCAGTCAAACCCGGCTGCCCAAAAAATAAAAAAGTCAAAAGTAAAAATTGAAGCTTCTTGGATAAGATAATTTATTGATAGTAGCAGTATTTTCTAAAATGTGATTGTATCTGATTTTACGAGTAAAATGAGGACGGGAGAATGAGGAGGAAGACGGCGGTGGTCGCCAGAGACCCAATCGAGGGCAACGGAGCCACCGTCTTTGACTCGGAGGCACTCCCGGCGTAATCTGACTTGGGGAATAGAGCGAAAGAAGGAGGCGAAGATGGTCTCGACGTGACGGTTCCAGGCGATGAGGGGGAAAGGGTTGTAGGTTAGGCGGAGGTTGGTGTGGAGAGAATGGAGGAAACGATCACGTGCTCCGCCTACGACCTCCAACGATGGGTGGTGATCGGCCACTGTCATTTTGGTGACGTGGCAGCCGGCGAGTGGAGGACGGATGTGGCGGGAATGGAAGATAGAAAATGTGGAGCCCAAAGAGAGTTTGGCCATTAGCTTTTTAAGAGAGTTGATGTTAAGTAAAAGAAGATTCTCACATTTTGATATAGTGTTGTGATGTCATAATATAATATGTAATTTTATTACAGTCTCTTTCCTATTTTATTTAAAATTTCATATCATATCTGAAATTTAAGATAAAATGACTATTTATTCTTATTATATTAATAAATATAATGCTTTTTCACACACAAAAAAATAATTATAATTAAAAACTAAAATCTCTTTTTTTTTCTTACTCTTTTTAATATAAGAACGTGATAATTCAAATATAATTCAATGTTAAAAATAGCAAATATATCATAAATAAATAAAATTAAAACTAGTTTTATTTTTTGCAATCAATTTTCAAATAAATAATTTTTAAGCTCGAATTAAGGGTGAACGTTTGATCAAATTGAGTCGAATCAAGTAAAAAAATTCAAGTTAGTCCGGTTGACGAGTCCTATTTTTGAATTTTTTTTCAAATCGAGTCAAATAAAATAAAATTCGAGTTGAATTGAATTTAATAAAATTATTTGAATTAAATTAAAAATTAAATATGTCAAATTAAAATTATATTACAATATAATTAATTAAATATTAGAATGCAAAAATTGAAATCATATATATTTGAAAACTCTTTCAAAGTAAAATAAAAGAAAAAAATAAGATACTTTAGTAAGTATTTAGTATGATAATTGGTAATTTTGTCCTTAAATTATTATTTTAGAATTTTTTTAAAATTTAAAAACTTTTTACATATTTTTTAGAATTTTTGTTTTTAAATTTTTTATAATTTCTTAAAAATAAAAAAATTTGGAATTTTTATAATATTTTGAATTTTTGAAAATTATTTTGATTATCTTTTAATTTTTATTGAAAAAGATTAATTTGCTCATTTTCGAAATTGATAATGATCAAAAGGGTATTTATTGTAATTCGAATTATTTAAGTTATTCGAATTGTAAAATTCAACTCAATTCGAACTCAAAAAAACCAAATTATATATTCGAGTTTACTAAAACAAAATGACTAACTTGAATAGCTAGATTCGATTTTGTTTAGTTTTATTTTAGGATCTGTTCATACTTTCTTAATCCTTTGACAAGGCACACATATATTGTATATACAGATACTCGAATCCGAATCTTTTAGGGTGAACAACATCCTCTTTATCACTAAAATCACTCATTTGGTTCTTGTTTAGTTTTTTTAAATAGAGGAGTATTTATTAATCGGTCCATAAATTTGTTAATAATAAAAGATGTTATGTCAAGCAAAGAGAGTAACTACTTATCCTAATTTTAAGGTTTAGTGGATGTTTAATTAAATTAAGGCTCCGTTTGTTTACATATAAAAAGTTTTAAGATGTTTTTTTTTGTATTTTTGTACGTTTGTTTCACAAAAAATAAACGTAAAATAATTTTTTTTTTATAAAATGATTTACTCTTTTAAAAAGTGTAAGTCGTTTTTTAAAAAAGAGTTCATTTATAAGTAATTTCATTTTATATAAAAATTAACTTAAATCAAGCTTAATATTATTATATTGATAATAACTTTTATTTTTATTTTTAAAAATATTAATATAAAATATTATATTTTTTCAATATTATTAAATTTACATATTTAATTGTTTATATTTAGTCTTATAATAAATTATTAATATAATTAATATAATTTATTATTTTAATCAATTATTTAATATTTCAATTTTATTTTAATAATAAATTTTAAAAATAATAATTTTAAATAATATCCTTCATATATTATTGAAAATATTTAATATTAATATTTTAATAATAAACATTTATTGCAGTTATAAATATATTAATAATAAATATTTTGTAATATAAAGGTTAAAATATATCGTAATTAGGGGTGAGCAAAATTCGATTCGACTAGAAAAAATCGAATAAAATTTCGAATTTCAAGTTAAACGAATCAAGTTATTCGAATCAACTCAATTTTTTTTTCGAATTTTGAGTTCAGTTTTTGAATTCGAATGAACCGAATATCAAACTATAATATTTTATATTTTTACCCCAAACCCCAAACTTTTTTACTTTCTCCCCAAACTTTTACTCCTATCTCACCCCTCATCTACCCCAATCTCATTTCCTTCCAATTTTTTTTTTAATATTTTCCCTCCAAAATTTTACTTTTCCATTTACTTTCCCCAAAATTTTACTCCCTTAAAACTCTCAAAACTTTTTATTTTCCCCCAAAACTTTTATTTCCTCCCACTTTCTCCCTAAAACTTTCACTCTCATCCCATCCCAACCCCTATCAACTCCAAACCCATCCCCGCCTCCTATTTTTTTTAAATATTTTCTCTTCAAAACTTTACTCCCCTATTTACTTTCTCTCAAAATTTTACTTCCTAAAACCCCCTAAAACTTTTTATTTTCCCTAAACTTTTACTTCTCACCCTCTTCCCCAAATAAAAAAAACAAAATCATCTAAAAAAACCCTAAATCTAAATAGTAATAATTTTATTTATATCTACTATTTATATTATTAAATTAAAGTTCATATTCTGTACTATTTATATTATTGAATTGTTTAATTATATTGAATATTTATATTAAAAGTGAATTATTAATTATGTCATAAAATATTCGTGTTAAAATTTTATATTGGTATCAATTTCACAATTTATCTTTAAAATAACTTTTATTAAAAAATCACATTTTTACATTTAATATATTTTTTTAAATTTCAAAATACATAGTTATAAGAATTAGAAGATAACTGAAACAACTAAGCAAGCAAAGAAGCTAACTCGTATATAAAATATTAATAAATAAATTAGTAGGTGATGAAAGTTAATAACAAATTTAATTACGATGGACAAATTTTATTACGGTAGGTGATCGTGGTTACAATAACCTAAAGTTATTTTTTTTAAAATTAACTCGAACAAATATATTCGATTTGATTCGAATTTCATCTCACTCAACTCGATTCGAGAAAATTTCAAATCGAGTTAAGATGATAAAATAGGATTCGTCAACTCGATTAACTCGAAATTTTTTATATACGATTTGATTCAATTCGATCGAACGCTCACCTTTAGTCATAAGTCTATTTACTCTTCACAAATTTGCAATTTAGTCTCTATCTTTTATTTTCAAGAATTTAGTCCCTCTACTTTTCAGATTTGAAAATCAAGTCCAATTGTTGACATTGTTAAAATTTTTTGTCAATTTTGTTAATGTCACATTTTTAAATAAAATACTCACTTGGTGGTCATGTAACTAAAGAATGACGTTGTAATGGACTTGAATTTAACAAAATATTTTTAATATATGCAAAAAAAATGTAAAATATAAATTTATAAATATAAAATAAATTCAATTAAATAATGAAAAAATAAGAAAATCTCAATTGTATGTTTGTTTCATTGAAAACAACTTTTATAAAATATTTTCAAGAAATCTGTCAAACAACAGAAAATATTTTACACAGATTCATCCAAACATCAGAAAATATTAATTTTTCTGGAAAAGTAAGTAATTTTCAAAAATAATTTTTTAAAAACCATTTTCAGTGAAACAAACAGAGACCTAATATGATAAAATTAATGTGTGAAAATGAATTTATTAAATTATTATAATTTTGTAAAAGATTTTGAGACTAAAAATGTTAAATTAAATTTGTACAAGACAAAATTCTATAACAATGATAATATAATAAAATTTACATTTAGATAATATTATATTCCATCAACTAAATACTTTAATTTTACACCCCCCTGTTAAATGAAATAAATAAGGTAATCTTACATTCCACCCGTAACTTAATATTCTCATGATCTTATTACGAAAGTGTTCATACAAATTTCGAGTTGAAAATTAACTTGAAAATTCGGAGGCAAATTTATTTATAAACTTTGAAAGAGTTACAATCTCTTGAAGTTTTTTGAATACACAGAAATTCTTTGATTCTTCTCTCTGGTACACTTGTCCATGGGTCTGATTATCCGATTCGTTTGAAAAGTAGGAGAATTTAGATAAAAATATAGGCTCGAAAAATGGGTTTGAATAAAAAAATAAGGCCTATTTAGAAATTAGGTCGATCCTCAGGTAAGGCTTTTTCTTTGCCCAAGCCCGACCCAACCCGAATTTGAAAAAAAATATAGTTTTCTTGCTTTTTTTTTATTGTTTTGATGTTGTTTTCTTGTTGTTTTCTCACTATTTTGCTACCATTTCACTATTATGTTGTTACTATTTTGTTGTTATTGTTTGGATATTATATAACTCTTCTTTATTGTTAATTTTGTTACTATTTTAGAGGCATTGTCTTGTTAAGTTGCATTTGTTGTTGGGAAACATTATTGTACTGTTTTTAGAATTTTTGATGTATAATATATTTTTTTTTAAAATTCTATAAAAAATTTAATACGGATAGGCTGAGCCTGAATTTTAGTATTTTTATTCAGATCAGGCTTGGACAAAATTTTAGGCCCATTTTTCAGGCTGAACTGAGCCCGAGACCAACAAATGGGCTTAGGATTTTAGTTGGGTCCGACCCATGGACACCTGTATTCTATGGTCGTTAACACTTGATCTTGAAACGAATTTGAATCTCCTTTCTTCAATTGGACTGGATTGAAAGGCGATTGCCTTCAAAAACGGTTTTTGGCTTTCTCTCCTCAATTGACCTGGATCAGGAGACAACTTTTCTTCAAAACTGATGTAACATTCTTCATAATTTTTTCAAGTTCTCTCGTTTCTTTAGTGAATTCTGCAGAATTTCTAGTCCTTTTTAATTTATAAATGTGTAGAATAGCTTGGAGTAACAACCCTTTTTTTACTTTAATAAAAGAGAATTCTTGTAAAATTTAACTTATTCATTTGAGTGTTTTATAGGAACTAAACTCTTTTATTTAGTATTTATCTATTATTAATTTAATTAATTTAGAGATAAAATAATCATATAATTATTTTAATTAAATTAGTAATAATATAATTTTTATTATTTATCTCTTAATTAATTTAAATTAATTAGATACAGAAAAATAAGTATGCCACCTATATGATCTCATCATTTTCACCTACTGATACGAGCATGGATAGGGTGAAATTTATGAAGTTCCATTCATCGAACGTGCCAATTTTCAAGTTTGGAAAATCAATAGACTTGTGACGATTTTTTTGGATGGGATCCAGACATTTCTGGATTTAGATGTCTTCATGGTGTTCGGAGATCTATCTCTTAACTTCGAAATGCACTTTGAATCATTCGATTTCGAATTTGGGAGCTCTAATTATGACCGTTTTAATAAAGACTACGTTGGTAGAATTTCTGGACGTGATTATGACGGGAATTACGAGTTTCGTGCTTTTAACTCGAGTTTAAATCATATTAGGTTTAGGTTTTGGGCTTAATTTTTATTATATATGAGCCCAATATTGTATTTATCATCTCCTATTATTTTATTGTTCTGAATTTGTAATAATTATTAAGTAGTTTAAGTTACTTAGGAGTTTTATGTCAACAAGAAAGTTTAGTTTAAACTACTTCTTGTTTAAATTAATTAGAGTTTTAGTTTATTAAGGAGACAATTTTTTTCATTAATAAAGTTTTTAACTCTGGGAGTTTGTTTCTTATGCAAAATTTCTTTCTTGTGATTTTTAGAAGTAGTTTTTTTCTCAATTTTCTTCAAGGAGTCGTGGGAATCTATTCTTCACCCTTCAATTTGTCAGGAATTATTTCTTGGAGGGTTGATTAGAGCCATTAGTTGAGTTTGTTGGAATTTAAATCTCAAAGGGTTCAACTGAACACTTATCCTTCTATCCATCATATTCATCGGCTCGTTCATCTTCCACTTTTAAATTTTGTCTTTTATTTATTTATTTATTATTTTGAATATTTATACTTAGTTTCTTCAATTTCTTCTTTTAGTGTTTTCGTTTTCATTAATTTCTAAGTTTGTTTATTTCTTCTTTTCAGATCAGGTCCAAATTTTTTCTTCTTCGAGTTGAACAACTTGAATTTGATCCTTCTTCCACTTCCTCAGTCCAATTCCGTATCACCAACAATAATTTTGACTTGGCATGTGACATTCTATAATTGATTCGAATTTTTTTTTTCATTTACACATACCCCCTTAAGACTTGATCATGTACACAAATTTTGAATTACAGTAAACTAATCTTTAAATTTTGATGTTTGACATAGCTTGAACTTCCATATTATCACAATGATTTCATGAGCTAAGAAGTGTATGACCTTCCATGAAACAATTAAGTGGTCATGCTTATTATGCTAAAAATATTATTGCTAGCATTATAGAATTAATACCCACACATGCATTCGAGCTGTAGCTTCGTTAGGACTTCATATGAATAAAAACTTCTAGAATTTAATTAGGATTTCAATCCCAATTAAAATTGTTTAACAAATAGAAATTTCAATTCTTGTAAAACTCTTTTTCTCCTTATGCAAGCTAAAAAATTGCCATGGCTTATGTGTGTATACCAACACGCCAAGCTCACCCTATTGTGTAAGGTAACATTGAACAAATTTGGTGGATTCAAGCCAATGAAGCCCAACACTTGTTGCTTCTTTTTTTGTGCAACCTTTTTTTTACTTCTTTTTCCTTTGTTTTTTTAGAGAATGATGAATTTTAAAGATCACGAGGAATATATCCATCTATATCAACCATTGAAGGCAAAGGTGTACCGCTAGGAAGGGAAAGCGAGCTTTGACACTTTATGGAGATTCTTGCACAATTAATGATGACAATATCAAGTCGTATGCATTTTACGAGGTGTATGGTGTTATGTATGCATCCTTGTACAACTATGATTATAATAGGGATATTGTTCGTGCATTTTACAATGTAAAGATCAATTTTAATTTTCCAACACAGACATAGTGATGTAGAGAACAATGTCAATTTTTCACCACCAATATAGTTAGGCAAAGATAAGTTTCTTGATATTCATGATGACCAAGGTGAATTAGTTCCAAACTTTGCAAGATCAATATGGTGAGAGATGAAGCATGCAACATCCGTGATGACCAAGGTGGATTTGTTCCAAATTTTGCAACATCAACCTAGCAAGAGGAAGATCAATTCAAATTTGGCGGGAGGAATATCAATTCCAAATTTTGCAACACCAACATGGCGAGAGATAAATCATGTGGCATTCATGGGGAGTAGTTTTGAACTTTACAACTTCAACATGATGAGAGGTAAAACATGTTGCAAGGAAGATCCACCCTAGACTTAGAAGCAACAAGATGCTGAATGATTGCTCATGTAGTCCAAGAAAGATCCATCTTAAACTGTATAACGCTAAGAAGGTGAACCAAACCAAAGACAATCCATCCCAGACTTTGTAACATTAAGAAGGTGAAAGATGACCCATGCACACCAAGGATGGTCCATCCTTGAATCAAAGCCAAACAGATAGAATAATCAAAAGATTTCTTTTTATTTAAGAAATTTTTAGAGATTTTAACTCTTTCAAAGTTTATACAAATTTCTGGCACACTTAGTGGAACAATCTCTACCTTTCATCTCTTTACTCGAAATTCAAAATTCAAAGTTATAATGAACTTAAAGAAGATCATCATCAACAAACCCAGCTTGCAAGCTTGCTCAAGCTAATCCTGTAGCCCGTTCAATTGCTGGATCTAATGCCCTTAGTGTAATATTTTCATCTATGTACACTAGTAATTTTTTTGAATAAATCGGTAAATAAAATTATTCATGAATTACATTAAGACCCTTTGTATATTATTCTCACGTGGTTTTTGCATGTAAAGCAAAATAAAATCAAATATTGGCTCAATGGTTGTCTAATGTTTCAATTAACACTAAGCTATATTATGTGGTCAGATCGTAATACAGAAAGATAACTTGTAACACTCAAAACCCGAAAATCGTCGTCGGTTAGGGTTCCGATGTCTCTCTATTTATCTATCAATGTTCATCCTTTAAGTTCAAGTCATTTAGTCTTACATTATTAAAGAAATACACCAAACACGTCACTTAATAATAATAGCAATTCAATAAGGGCAAAAAGGTCAATTCTATGATTTTTGAAGACTTCTACCTGTACTTGTTGGTCAAGTATCGATAGTTGTCAAGTCAGTAAACAGTTTAAGAATAGTGCAGACTTCTACCGATACTTGAGGCAATACTACTGATACAAGTGGGACTTCTACCGATACTAAAAACTCCAAAGAGCTAAGAAGTCTCACCTTGCAACTTCTACTGATACAAGTACACAAACTACCTATACTTCTAAGTACAGAACTATCGATACCTACTATAAAACTACCGACACAACCTAAGTCAATGAACAACCTCTCTCCTACCCTGTACTTCTACCGATACATGCATGGGTTCTACCGAAACAAGTCTCAATAATCATGCCAAAACACAAGTTTATCAAAACAAACCATTAATAACCTCAAAATGCATTAGGTCATTACAAAATTCAAAGTTTCAAGTCATTACATTGTACTTCTAAAACTATATTCTAACTTGAGCAACATACATTACTACATTCAATCTTTCATCAAACATGACAAGTTTACTACAATCTCGAATACATAAAGCAAAAGATAACATCATCCTAGTACATGCCATAAAACCAAGTGATGTGAAAACTACCAAAGAGCTCCGTGATAGTGTGACTTCGAGGAGATGATCTGATCTTCAAGCAGTAAGGTAAATCTACAAGACAACAATAACGTCTTTGGTAAGCTTCATAGCTTAGTAAGTTCAAGAGTTTAAAAAGTTATCATTCATATGCATAAAGCAGTTAAAACTCAACTGAGCTAGCATGATCTGTTGCTTCCTCAAACCATATTTAGTATTCAATGCTACTCACACGAGTTATTGAGGACTCGCAACATATGCGGTACCCTAGCCATTAGTACGGTGTCTGTCTGTAAACTGTCCCCTAACGATGCTGCTCATACGAGCTGTCGAGAATATGCATTCAAGCATAAATCTCAACCATCGTAGGGACCATAATCCATTAAGGATTTCATATCTTTTTTCAACTCACGATGCTGCTCACACGAGATGTCAAGGACTCGCCACACATGCGGTACCCCAGCCTTCGCGTCGGTTTTGTTTCAACGGCTTAAAATCTACTATCTCTTTCGTTTCATTCCTTCACATCTCGTTGAATCCAAGATCTTCCATTTGTTAAACATATATAAGATATATACAAGGAATATTTAAATACAAAATTTACGTCGAACTTACCGGGCTGAATTGCAGTTGTAGATAAGCACTAGGGACTAATTTGCTAATTTCCCCTTTTCGTGATTCGTATCGTAATCTAGATCAACAAATCATAACAATTTTTGTATTAAATCACGAAATCAAGTCATTCAACTCAATTTGATCCTTTTTGGAAAATTATGATTTTACCCCTAATATTTTTCTTTTATTCAATCTAGTCATTTTAACATAAAACATGCAAAATAATGTTCTCTTACATAATCAACCATAGTCTAATCCTCTAGGTATTTACCCAACCCCTGCACACAACCATTTTCACAACAAAACAAGAAATTTCATTGTTTTCACATTTTAGTCCTTAAATCCTAGTTTCATCAAAAAATCATTTTACAAAAAGATCCAACCCAAAGATCACACATTCAAAACTATCATAAACCTCCAAAAATAAACATTTTTCAACAATGTAAAGTTTCATAACATTTGACAGATTCACAAATTAGTCATTACATAAGCTAGATTAAGCTAATACGGACTCAGAAACATAAAAATTACTAAAAACAATCAAGGTTTGCTTACCCAAATCAAAGCACAAGGTTTGAATGTGGAAACCCTAACCCTAATCTCTCTTATCCATGTAAGGGAGGAAGATGAGTGAAAATGATGGAAATTTTCACTTAATTTTCCTTTAATTTAAATATATACTAATGGCAATTTTGTAATTTTTAAGACTTCTGTCATTAAGCTTTAATTAACCACTTTTAATCTTAATTAAAACTATTTATACTTAATATAAATAATGCTAATCCACCCACTAATAATTCTTTGGTCAATTTACTCATTTGGTCCTTTTAATTAACCATCTCTATTTTTGCACCTATTACAATTTAATCCTTTATGCTTAATTAACTATCTAAACATTAAAATTTATTTACCAACTTTTAATGCGATGCTAACGAAGTCATAAATATTTAAATAAATAAATTTAATGACTCGACTCGTCAAAATTGTGATCCCGAAATCACTATTTTCGACACCACTAAAAATCGGGCTGTTACACAACTTATATTAGTAGACAAACCTAAACATGTCCTTAGTCTAATCGAAAATGAGCAAACAGGTTGTAAGACTAATATGTCGTCTATCAAGTCTAATTCGGAAGATGTCTTGTCTTGGGCATTAGAGTGGATACTCCCAAAAAATAGAGACGTATATGTGACCAACTAAACTGACATTACATCAGATTCGATCCAAGAAGAATAGATCATGAATCCGTTTATGGATTTATTCACTTGTGACTTTCAAAGTGTGTCATACTTTAATCCTAAGTGGATGACAGACTATATATGCTTGACTCGTATACTTTGATGTAAATAAAAGCTTGAGTTCAAATAGATAAAAAACTGAAAGCTAGTGCGTTAGGTATACAACTTTTGCAGTATGTAGAGTCATTCACAATATTGGAATTCATACCCCAAAATATGGATAAATGATACCCTCTCATTGGCAATAAATGGTTGATGAAAAGTAAATGTGGCCATGGGGCATTCATCTTTGTGATGAATGACTTGAATAATATTTAATAGTAATTGACTTTTCATGAAGGAAGATGAAATGGTTACCACGAGATAAAATAGGATCATATTGGGAGGACGAATATATCTCAAAGAGATTAAGGATATGTAACCTCATCAACCTGACCTAGACGTTAGACTCGAATTCGAAAGATTACATTTATAACATCTCGTTCTTCATTGATGTTGAAAACAGTGATTTCGAGGCCACAAATCCGACGATTAAGTTCGTATTATTATTTAATATTTACAAATCAATTATAATATTATATTGAATTTTGGTTTAATAATTTTCATAAATTGAATGAATAGATAAGTACAAGTGGTTTTGGATAATGAGGTTTTGGGATCTTCGTTCTATAAATCGAGTCTGTAATATTTTATTTAATATTTATGAAGTTGCTATATAGGTGTATTGAAGTTCGATCCAGAAATTTTTAGTGATTTGATAGTTAATTAAGGTAAAAGGATTAAATTGTATAAGAGGTAAAAGTTAATTACTATAGATTAAGATACTAAAGGAACCAAAATGATTATTAAACCATGGTAAAAAAGGTGGTGGCTATGATTAATTCAATACTTTTGGGCTATTTGTATACTAAGTCCTAATAAGTTTAATGTTAAATTGGAATTAAGTTTGTTTACTTAGAATTTAAAATAATTGAGGGACCAATTGTGTAATTGGACCCTCCTTAAATGGCCAAACGGTAGGAATGATTTGGAATTCTCTAGATTTGTGGTTTATTGCAACTAAAAGGATTAAATTGAAAATGCAAAAGTTGATTTCTATTGGCTAAAAAGGGTCAAATAGCTTTAAAAAGGTAATCAATGGACCTAGTTGGTAATTGTACCATATATATATTTGATGGAAAATTATGGATATGTTTTAGTGATTTTATAAGTTAAAATTTAAAGGTTAATTTTGTAAATAGATAAAAGTTTAAGTTGAATTAAAAGATGAGAAAATAAAATCATCTTATTTTCTTTTTCTTTGTGTGAAAATCGAATAGCCATTGAAGGGAGAAGCAAGCCTTCAGTTAAGCTTAGGGTTCCAAGTTTGGTAGGTAAACCTTACCCGTTTTTGGTAATTTTTATATTTTTAGGCTCGTATTAGCTTGATCTAGCTAACATGGGGACTAATTTGTAAAGTTGTTAAAAGTTTCGGATTATGTCATTGATGAGTTTAGTGTGTTTTTGAAGTTTCATGATAGATTGTTAAGGTTGGTTGCTAAATAGGACTATTTTGTAAAGTAGTTTTTAGTAATTTTAATGTTTAAGCACTAAAATATTGAAGTGGTAAAATTACATGGACTTGTTGTGAAAGAACATTAATTATGGGCTGTAGAGAGATCATAGATGGGTTGGTTAAATTTGGTTTTGGTTGAAAATGGTTAAATTGCAAGTTTTGGACTTAGGGACTAAATTGCATAAAAGGTAAAATATTAGGGTAATTTTGTAAAAATGCTTAAAAGGACTTATTTGCATAAAGTTAGTTAATTTTACTGCTGAAAATTGGTAATTAAATGGAATTATAATTTGGTAGATCAAGAAACAAATCGATCAGACTCGAATCATGAAAAAGGTTAAAATAAAGGATTAGTCTTTTTCACTAAATTAACTATAATGATTAACTTATGCGACTTTTACGATTTAATTTTTTTTATTAAATTAACTATCAAAACGTTAAAATTTATGGACCAAATTTCAATACACTTATATAATCACTCCTTAACTTTAGTGTCAAACCACTTGACCATTATTAACAGTGCAAATAAAAAAAATTACCAAATCAAAATTCATTAAAACACTATAATCAACTTTTAAATAACAATAAATACTATTATGAACTCACTCGTCGAAATTGTGGTCCCGAAACTATTATTACTGACACCACTGAAAAATGGGTTGTTACAACTCTCCCGCATTAGAAAATTTCGTCCTCACAATTTCTTACCTTGAATAAGTTCGGGTGCTTTAATTTCATAGACTCTTCAGTTTTCCAAGTTAAATATGTCTCAGCTAGCTTGTACTCGCCCAATTTTGATCAATATAACGAGTTCCTACATTTTCGTCGTAAAAGCTTCAAACGGTACCATTTTAATGCTATACTTATTATAATCAAACTTACCTAACGGTAAATATTTTTCTTAGTTACCCTTGAAATCAATGATACAACATTATAACATATCTTCCAGAATCCAAATTACCCATTTTGACTACCTGTTTGACTATGGTTGAAATGTTGTACTAAAGTTAAGTTTAATACCTAGAGCCTTGTGAAGTTTACTCCAAAAATCTAGAGGTGATCTCAGATCTCGATCATAATTATATACATTGACACTTTGTGCAATATGATATTCTCTGATACATACAACTCAACTAGCTTTTTAAACGAGTAATTTGTTTTGATCGGAATAAAATGAGCTAATTTCATTAATCGATCAATAATAATCTAGATAAGGTTTTTCTTTCTCGATGTCAAAAATAGTTCAGATATGAAGTTCATCATGTCTCGTCTTCATATTTAATCGAGATTCATAACAAGTCGTAATAACCAGGACATAACTTGATATTCAACTTTGACCGATTGACTTATCAGACATCTCTGTACAAACTCTGAAGTTTCTTGTTTTATTCCCAACAGTCAATAATTCTATCTCAAGTCATTACACATTTTGTCGCTACCTAATTTGAATAAAATAGACATCACTATAAAGCTTGTATAAGATGTCTCGTATAATCTCAAAATTGTTTAGCACACATGTTCAATTTCGGAAATATAGACTATCATCACAATCAATACTGGAATTAGTGACCTGATCATTTTGAATATGTTCCTGTTTAGTTAACAAATTCGGATCATTTTGAAATTAGTGATCATACGATTACAAGATAATTCTTCTTTACTTTCAAGAAATATCCTACTTGGGGTAGTTAAATTGTCATGTTATCACAAGAGACCATTGATGGAGGTTGTAGGTCTTGTTTAGGGACTTTCTCCCACTCAATCTTTTAAAAACATGCAAGGTTTTTAATGTTCGGTTTCAATCATGAATAATCAATAGATGCATGACAAGTACATTTGGCATTCTTTTTGTAACAACTCGATTTTCAGTGGTGTCGAAAACAGTGGTTTCGGGACTACAATTCTGACGTGTCGAGTCGTAAATTTATTTATTTTAAATATTTCTGGTGATATATGCATAGTATGAAATTATGATTCGAAAATTTCATTGATTAGATAGTTAATTGAATAGAAAGGACTAAATCATAAAAATGGTAAAAGTATAGATGTTTAATTAGAAGGACCAAATGAATAAATTAACCAAGGGAGTGTTAGTGGGTGGATTGGTATGATTTATATTGATTATAAATAGGTTTAATAAAGGTTAAAAATGGTTAATTAAAGCTTAATGATGAAAGTCTCAATAATTACAAAATTGTCAATTATATATATAAGAAATTAAAAGAAAGAAATTGAGAATTTCATTTCATTTTCTTTCTTCTTTCTTCTTCACACGGCACAAAGGGGGAAACTTAGGGTTTTCAATTCCAATCTTTGAGCTTTGATTTGGGTAAGCAAACCTTGATAGTTTTTAGTAATTTTTATATTTTTGAGTCTGTATCAACTTAATCTAGCTTATGCAAGGACTAATTTGTGAATATGTCAAATGTTAGAAAACTTGTCATTGTTGAAATTGCTTGTTCTTGAAAGCTTTTGATATATTTGAATGTTTGATACTTGGATTAAATCTTTTTGTAAAGTGATTTTTGATGAAATTAGGGTTTAAGGACTAAAATGTGAAAATGGTGAAATTACATGTATTTTTGTGAAAAAAATGTGTGAATGGGTTGAATTGACACCCAAGAGAATTCGGCTATGGTTGGTTGTGTGAGAAAATGATTATTTTGCATGTTTTGTGTTGAAAGGACTAGATTGAATAAAAGGAAATTAGTAGGGGTAAAATCATAATTTTCCCAAAAGGACTAAATTGTGTTGAATGACTAAATTATGTAACTTAGTGTGAGAATTGAATGATTTGTGAATGTAGACTACGATCACACTATAGACCGCGAAAAAGGGAAATTGGCGGATTAATCCCTGAAGTCTTTCCTAAATTGCAACCCAGTCCGATAAGTTCGTAATGTAAATCTTACTTAATATTCCTTGTATATATATTGTCAATGTTTAGCAAATCGGAAGCGTTCGATATTGAAGATGATCGAAGAAATGAAACGCAAGAGATAGTAGGCTTTATGCCATTAAAATAGTGCCAACACGATGGCTGGGGTATCGCATGTGTTACGAGTCCTTGATAGCTCGTGTGAGCAGCATCATGACTCGAAAAAGAGATATGGATCCTATATGGATTACAGGTCCTATGATGGTTGGGACTTATGCTTTATGCATACTTCTGATAGCTCGTGTGAGCAGCATCGTTAGGAAATTTATAGTACAGATAGACACCATGCCAATGGTTGGGGTATCGCATAGGTTACGATTCCTCGACAGCTCGTGTGAGCAGCAATGGGTACTAGTAATGGAAAGTCATTAACAGGAAGAAGAGTTGTAAATAACTCAAAGAGCAATGGAATTACGTTGGCTCGATGGGGTCATTATTGCTTATTACCATGTTGGTATTTTTTAACTATCAAACTTACTAAGCTAAAGCTTACCACAGTTATTGTTGTTGTTTTGTAGATCGTTTTACTGACTAAAGATCGGATCATTGTCATCTCTTGAAGTCACACTATCGCGGAGTTTGTCGGTAGATTTTGCATCACTTGGTCTTATGGCATGTACTAGGATGATATTAACCTTTGATGTTTAACTAAAGATATTGAAATCTTACTATTTTGATTGTGTAAATGCATGAAGTACAACTTAGATGTTTAAGCTTATGATGCTTGTAAAGACTTAGAAGTTATGTATGTTGTGTGATGAATATGTTTGAGACATTAAACTTGTGTCTTGGCATAATTCTTGAGATTCTGCATACTTGTTTCGGTAGAAGTACAGGGTAGGAGAGAGGTTGTTCTCTGACTTGAGCTGTATCGGTAGTTGAATTACAAGTATCGATAGTTTTTAGCATAGATGTATCGGTAGTTGGTATACATATATCGGTAGAAGTTGAAGGGTGAGAATTTTTGCTTTCTGGAGTTTTTGGTATCGGTATATGCATGACTTGTATCGGTAGAAATCATACTTGTATCGGTAGAGCTAGCACAAGTACTGGTAGAAATCTGCACAGTTTCCAAATTGTTCACTAACTTGACTACTACCGATACTTGACCATCAAGTACCGGTAGAAGTCTTCTAACTTACTGGAAATGTCATTTTTACCCTTAATGAAATTGTGTTATGATTAAATATTGATCTAAAATGTGAGAAGTGAATTTCGTATTGAATAAAGATGAAGATATTCAGATATTTCTAAAAGATGAACAATATTAAATGAATAGAAAACATCGAAATCCTAGCCGATGACGGTGTTCGGGATTTGGGTGTTACACTTTCCCTAAACTATATGGCATGCTTATCATACATATGTATGAACATACATTTGTAGTTAAATAAATTTCACCATGCTATCACATATAAAAACATAAAATTTAAATGACCCTAACCAACTAAAGTTTCCTTGATTCCATCTTAAAAAAGAATAAAAATTACAAAATTTCACCCCCAAAGCATACTTTGAGCCTTCAATTTTGCCACCACATGCTTCTATTGCGATACCGGTTCACGTTTCCATTGTTATCATATTTTCGTCGCCATTTTCGTGTCATTATTATCGTCGACCATCATCGACATCGTCGAACTATTACCGTTGGCCACCTTCGAATTGTTGTTGCCGACCACCATCAGTCTTTCTCGGGTCACTGCAAACTACTGTCGACCACCACCGTCCGCCACCATTGACCACTGTCATTGGCCATCGCTAGTCCTTTCCATTGAACATCACCGTCGGACCACCAACAGACTCCTGTTGTCGGACTACCATCGATCTACTACCGGTTTGGTTAGGTCGAGTTTGCGTAATCTTGATCGGCCTAGATGTGTCTTGATTCTTTGGGTTCTGTCGAAAATATAAGTTACATAGTTCATATGTCCGTTTCGACCACACATAATTTATTCTAAATAATAATAAAAATTAAACCCTGCATGGAGATGATAGTCCACGATCTAATTTATACATTCCCGAGAAATTAATAAAATTACATTTAATTTTTTAGGAATCACAACTTTGACAAAATTAATTTATCATACATAATAATAAAATAATAACATACATTCATTCTCATACATTCCCCTAAACATGCATACAATTATAAGAATGTCACATCTTATAAAAATAAATCACACATTAAAAAGAGAGAAAAAAATTTGATATCGATTTATACTATAAATATAGCACAACCTAACTATGATACTAATTGTTGAAAAAATTCAATTTGAAAATGGTTTTCTTGCACAACGAAAAGTTAAAAATTTTAAAATTGAACCGGTTTGTAATATTTTTAGCAATAAACCTTTTACTGAAATCGCAGCTGCATTTTTGGCTAGATGGATCCTTATTGTTCTCGACTTTCAACCGAACAACCTTCTCCCCTAATCTCTTACCATGAGCTGCTTCGAGTGTGGGCTCGAACGAATTCGAATCAAACACAGAACCTAGAAATATTTCCTTTACTTTTAGTGGGACAGGAAAATTCTCCCTTTAATAGAAATCGATAGAATTGTTATTCCCGAAAATAGAATTTATACTTAGAAAATAAATTCTTACTATTTTCAGATAAAATATCAATATCTCAAAGTTATGTATTTAGCCCTACAAGTACTATCTATTTATAAGGAAAAAAAGTGAAACCCTTATTGAATTGTAGAAATTTATTTCAATAGAAAAACTAAAGCCTACTCTAATTAGGATTAGGGGGCAATGACCCTAGTTAATTATATTAGGGTTTGCCGTCCCTAGTATTCCATGAGGGTCTTTTGGACATTTTTCGTATCGAGTTCAATTATACGTATTTCTTGGACTATTAACCTAGTATTTTGTAATTGAATTAAACCCAATACTTGGTTTTTCTATTTTCCAAAATAAACATATTAAATTAATTTAAATAAATTAATTTCCCAATTAAATAATTTTCTCAATCCAATTTTAATTTCATTAAAATCATGACGATTTTACCGTAAAAAAATTATGAGAAAATATATTTAACATTTTTACATTCAAGAGATTGACTATGACCAATTAATTCATTTCCATATTTGAACTTCAATTAATTAATTAATATTCGAAAAACCATAAATTAACTTGTAGGTAATTTCCATTTAGAGAAAACCACATTCATTTTCAAATGTTTCACATTTCTCTAACTTTACCATTTACTATGGCCACATTTACTTTTCATCAACTATTTAATGCCAATAAAAGGATATCATTTACCCATATCTCAGGCTATAAATTTCGCTGTTGTGAATGACGCTACATACTGCAGAATTCGTATACCCAATGCATTAACTTTCAGTTCGTTATCTATTTGAACTTAAGCTTTTACTTACATAAAAAAATACGAATCAAGAATACATAGTCCGTCATCTACTCAAAATTAAGGCATGTCACATTTTGAACATCACAAGTGAATAAATCCATAAATGGATTCATGACTACTATTCTTGGGTCCAGTCTAATGTATTGTCAGTCTAGTTAATCACATCTATATCTCTATCTTTTGGGAGTCATCCACTACCCAAGACAAGACATCTCTCAAATTGGACTTGTTAGACGACATATTAACCTTTTATAAAGATATATGCTATTAAAAGGGTGAAATTATATTTTTTCTATTGTAAAAAGTATAATTTATTGCCCCCCAATTTTTTTTTTTAGTTTCGTCCCTAGTTTTAGGTGACATTTATGTGGATTACACGTTGGCATTAATCAATAATATTTGTGCCATGTGAGATTTTTATCACATCTTTAATGGAAGATAATGAGTTAACCACCAAATGTTACAAATCAATAATGCTAGTGATCATTTCGTAATAAATTAAAGTTTGATGACCAAAATCTAATTTAAATCATATAATTAATAATATGTTTACTGTTGAAACTATTTTTTTGAAAAAAAGTCTCGATTTATATTTTGAAAAACGAAAATAGAGTCGTCATCAACTTTTTTAAATAGGTGTGATTAGATCACCTTAAAAATTTTCAAATCATTAAAATAACAATTTTTGGTCTTTGAAACCATAAAACGAGTTCGAGAGTCAGTTATGCATGAGAAAGGATTAGCACCCTCACACGCCCAAAATTGGTACCTAATCGATTATTTAAAGTCTTAATTGTTGAAAACCAAAAACTCGAGAAAAATTTAAATTACGATACTTAAATGTATGAATGTCATGTTTATTTTACTTTTTAAAAAAATATTTTTAAGAAGAAAATTCGTTATTTTGAATTTATCGAGAAAAAGTCACAGAAAGTAAGTTAGGACACAACAATTCGAATTTTCGAAAATAACAAGCATTTCTAATTATTATCTCAAAATTTCGTATATTTTAATTTTTAAATAGGGTATTCAATTATCTCAGTTCAAAAAGAAAACCACATTCAGTGAGTTAGAGCATGATCTTTTTGAATTTTCGAAATAAAAAACATTGCCTCAATTTTCTTGAAAATGGTTTATGTATTTTCTAAAAAAAATTGAAATGTCATACAAAAATAAATGAATGAGTATGTGCATAATTTATAATTATAATGATAAAATAATAAAATATATGAATATAAATAAATTTAATGAAGACAATAAAATACATTAATAACACAATAAAAATATAATTATAATATTATTTCAAAAAAAATATAATCATAGTAATAATTCAATAAATATTAATTAATTAATAATATAAGAAACAATATATATATAAAATATAAATATGGAAAAATTCTAAAATAATTAAGTTAAAGATACAATAACACATGTAATTAATTTAAGGGTACAAAATATGACATATAAATAAATAATAAATCAATGAATAAATATATGAAATGCAATAATAAAAATATCTAACATAATTAAATTAATGATTAATCAACATGTAATTAGATAAAAAGATAAAATATAAAATTTAATGATAAATAAATAAATAAACAAATAAGATAATAACAATAAATGCAAATTAAATAAATAATAAAAAAATAGATAACAATAAAATGACATGAAAATAAATAACAACAAAATAAATAAACAAAAACAAAAAAAAAATTAATGCTAAAATAAACAAATAAATATAAATAATAAAAATAATTGAGATTAAGCATGAAAATAAATGATAATAAATAAATAAACAAAAAAATCAATAAATTAAATACTAAAATAAATAACTAAATATAAATAATAACAATAATAATAATAAAAAAGACGAACTCCGAGTAAACTCAAAGAAAACCATGGGTCTCACATATTTGAAGGAAGCTAAGGACGAATTAACACCAAAAGATAAAAAAAAATAGATTTATATTTGTTTTTGTTAGTTTTAAAAGAAAAAAAAAAGAAAAAATACAATACAAATCGATACTTTAATATTTGCTTTGAATTTTGTTTGACTTTATGTCTCAAAACAAAAAATTTTCTCACTGTTGTAAAAAAAAATCTCTAAATCTTATTTAAAAAAAATTCCTCTCTGAACAAATAAAAATCGCCTCTATTATATTTGATTTTGTGTATTTATAACACAAAATTACATCTTTTTGTAATTTGCCTTCTTTTTTTGCAGATTTACAAATCTTCAAAAGTTCTGGACAAGAACAACCGTGGCTAAGAATCCAAGGACAGCTGTTAGATTTTTCATTTTTATTTTATATATATATTTTTTATTTTTGAACTTTATAAAAAAATTAGACTTAAAAACCCAGATAAAATTGGGCTGCAACATTTACTAGATAAGATTTTTGGAAAGAGATGGATTTAAATTAACGAATTTAACAACTATAGTTTGGATCAGGACAAAAATTTTAAAATTGAAAAAATTCATGGATTAATAATACCAAATTAAAATACAAGGACTAAATTCATAACAAACACATCGTATAGGGACTAATATTGAGTTTGACCTTCAACTTGGGACTTTTCTTTAAACCGTTTTTTCGACCTTCACTCCACCGCGCTGTATATTTTGTTTGTTTTGTTCTTCACTCACTCTCTTTTGATCTTCTTGGTTTCTGTGTGGCGTTGTACGGAAATACTTTCTCCATAGCAATGCCCGAAACGACTGAGGAATCCGAACTTCACATTGGACACCAACCACAAGCAGAACCGGAACCGGAAACAAAAGCGGAATCTCAACCCGAATCGAAACCGGAGCCAGGACCGGAAAACAAACCGTTGGAGGCACTGAAGCTGAAACCTGTTGTAACCGGTGCGGATCCGAACACGAAGAAGGAGGACAAAGAGAGCTCGATCCAATCCAACGACGCGGCCAAGCCGTCATCCACTGACCAAAATGCTCGGCCGCAGCTGCGAAAAGATGAAGGGAATCGGACTTTCACGATGAGAGAGTTGCTAACTGAATTTAAAAGCGACGAAGATGAAGCAGGCTCTCCTTACAGGTACATTTTTTTTTTCGTTCTGGATTTTCGATTGAACAAGCAACTTCGCTCTTTTATTTTATAATTGGATTTAGTGAGATTATAAATGTAGAATTTTTTGGATCTGTGGAATTCTCTATTGATTCATCTCCTTAATTACATATGTGAAATGATTAATCGTAAAGTTAAGCTGTTTCTCGATTATATCCTGAATAGACAAGTTGAAGAATTTTACCAAATGCAATTGTGGTGTACTCTTGCTATGAAACTACAAGTTCATTTTCGTTAGTTGCATGGATGAGCAACTGTTCTCCAATGACGGTCTTCCACTGTCCTGAATTCATTATCTTTAAACTTCAGATGCACGAAATTTATATTTATGTCAGTCCTTCAATTGGTTTTGGATTTCATGTTTGGCGTTCATTGTAGTCTTATGTCTAACTTGATGAAGGAACCCCTAGTACCGGGATCTTTCACTTCCAGAATTAAGTTTACATTCTTTTTCATGTGCCGCTTTCATGTAAAGCTCAAGTATGCTATATATTGTTCCTGCTTGTATTTCTGGTCCTTCTTCCGTTTGAAAAAGATATTTTCTTTTCTGTGATTTGTATGTTCCAGTCGAGAAAGCATGCAGAGACAATCTAACCAAAACAGTGCTGCAATGGAGTTGGTCAATAGTGTCACTGGTGCTGATGAGGAGGGCCAGTCTCGCCAACGGGTTCTTGTGTATGCTGCCAAGAGGTACTGTCAGTCTTATTTTCTTACACTTTTCACAATTTACTTTGACATTAAGCATGATATGTTTTTGTTCCAAAGTCCTGATATTCCATAGTAGTGATTTTCAGTTTGGTTTTGCAGGTATGCTGCTGCTCTAGAGAAAAACCCAGAAGATCATGATGCTCTGTACAACTGGGCATTGGTTCTTCAGGTTTGACATATTGGTTCATTTTGATTATTATGTTAAGCATCATTCAGAATTATATATCAATATGATTCAATCATTATTTGGCTAGGACAGCCTTCATAACAGGGTCAAGCATATCGTAAAATGTTGCAAATTGCTTATATCATGCCCACACTGTTCTTACTTGGCTTACAGGAAAGTGCTGATAATGTTAGTCCAGATTCTACTTCACCTTCTAAAGATGACTTGCTAGAGGAGGCTTGCAAAAAGTATGACGACGCAACACGTCTTTGCCCGACACTTCATGATGTATGTATGCTTCTCCATGTCCCAGATGATCCTGTTGCATTCCTATGGATTTGTGATTTTTTTGGTTCACTTTCAACTGCCAAAGGCATGATGACTGCTCAGAATGCATAAGTCACATAAGAAAGCTGAATACACAAAAGAAATGAGTTTAGAGCTGCATAAGCGCTTCTATATATACGCACTCACAAAAAGAGAAATGAGTCTGTGTAATTTGTATATGTTTTTTCTGATTTTCATTCACATGACTCTGATGCTACGTCATTACTTGACAGGCTTTCTACAACTGGGCAATAGCAATATCTGATCGAGCGAAAATGCGTGGTCGGACTAAGGAGGCTGAAGAACTATGGGAGCAGGTTCTGACTATATAATTTTGGTATTTCAGTCATGGTAGACATTTGTATGAATAACACTAGTCCTTTGTTGGAAACTCTTGGCGTCTTGTCATGGAAAACCTTTTCCTTGGATGGATAAGATATCATTTCCTGTTTCTGTTTCATGTTCACTGCATACTTTTATATAATCTGTTTCAGTAAGGCCAGAACCATGGGAGTTGGTTTTGACTGTGGAACCTTGATATATATTCTAGAGTTAGTATGGAAACACATTGTCTTTGTGGTGGTGCTGTGTTGAGATCCTTAATAAATAAAAACCTTGACCTTGAGTTTGATGGAGCCTAATCTTATTGTTATGGCTTTGTAGGCTACAAAAAACTATGAAAAAGCTGTCCAACTCAACTGGAATAGTCCACAGGTATATTTGAAGTAGTTATTTGCTTTAGTCTTGTAATTCTGCTATCTAGAGTGACTCCATTTTTTTTTTTTATTCTGTCGGTGATTTTAATGATGCTAAAATCTTTTTCAGGCGCTAAACAATTGGGGACTTGCACTTCAGGTAAATTATGATTTAGTAATGTGTAATGTTGATTAATCAACTTTATTTATTTCCATATCTTTTAAGTTAAATTTTGAGTCTATTTGTATGGACTCTGAGAATGCTTTACCTACTTTCATGTCTTATCACATATTCTTTAGGAACTCAGTGCAATTGTTTCTGCACGAGAGAAGCAACAAATTGTGAAGACTGCAATTAGTAAGGTACAAAAGTCATTTGGGGAAATCAGAGTGCTTGGATGACTATAGGAACAAGCAGCAAAGTAATCTGAAATCTGATATGTCCTAAAAGAATAGCTTATAGTTTTCTTTTCTATTCTTATAATATCCTTCACTTCTAATGCAGTTTCGTGCAGCAATACGATTGCAATTTGATTTCCATCGAGCCATATACAACCTTGGAACTGTCTTGGTAAGTACCTAGTTCTTAGACTGGAAACCTCACCTATGATTATTTCTTTTTCATATAAATGAGATTAGTTAATGGCTTCATTATGTAAACATTTCTAAGTGAAGCATGTCAAAACTTGAAATATCTGTATTTTTAATTGCAGTATGCACTAGCTGAGGATTCAGTACAAACAGGTACTACAAGTCCTAAAGAAATGTCCTCCAGTGAGCTGTATAGCCAGTCTGCTATATACATTGCCGCTGCACATGCACTGAAACCAAATTACTCTGTAAGATATCTATATTTATTTGGGACTAAAGAGTTTTACTAACTAGATAGAGTCTGAGTTTCTGGTTATATAGGTGGCATAATTATCGGCTGATGAAAAATTTGCAGCATAAATTTTGACTTTCTGCAAACATAAATTTTGCCAGAAAGCTAACGTTATACTTCTTCATTTTCTCTGAAATTTAAAGTTTTAGAATTGTGCAAATTGACTTTAAAGTTCCCATCTTAGTTTTGTGGATATAATTTGTTATTTTAAAACGTCCAGGTTTTGAGAGTGTGTTTCTTGGACATCAGAGTTTTACTGACTAGATGTAGTCTCGGTTACTGGTTATATGGGTTTCATAATTATTGGCTGATGAAAATTTTGTAGCATAATTTTAGCTTTTTGTAATCATAAAATCTATAAGAAAGCTAATGTCATACTTTTTCATTTTCTCCTAAATTTAAAGTTTCAGAATTGTACAATTTGACTTTAAAATTCCAATCTTAGTTTTGTGGGTATGTTCTTATTTCGTATTTTTGAACGTCCAGGTTTACAGCAGTGCCTTGAAACTTGTTCATTCAATGGTCAGTATTTAATCTTTCAACAATATTTTTGAGGTTTTGTTTTCTAAATCGGTTGAATCTTCTGTAAGCAATGTTGAGTCCTTAGCTGCGAGAATAATCTCTTTTTCTTTTTTCCTAGTTAAGTAGCATTGTCATGGATCTTTTAATTTATAGGAGTAATATTTTGGGGCGTGATCCATGAATTCTACATTTCTTTCTTGTCGGTAAATTGATGCTGTTTTTTACTTTCAGTTATCACTGCAGTATAACCGAGTCCTTGTGCTGCACAAGAAACTGATGCAAAATTATAGAGAACTATGTAGAAGGCCAAATCTAAGTTAGGGAAGGCCATTAATTTGGAATCTTTTAGTTAGCTCTTAGATTACACTTTTATTTCTTTCCTTGGTCTCTTGATTATGGTTTTATTTCAATTGTTTTATTTCCTTCCAAGAATAGGTTTCCTCTTTTATGTAATAAGATTGGTCTTTATTTGAAAGAACTTATGAAATAATAAAACCCTAAACAGAATTTCTAAAGAATACTAAGAGATTTCGGTTGGTCTCTAAAGAGTCCTAAAGTTTCAATTTCTCTTTGGTGAGTTGAAGGTTTTAGTCTCCCTTTGATGAGCTGAACTATCAATCCCAAACATGATTGTAACATTTTGGTATTCAAAGCCAATGGTCCTCAGCAATGGCAGATGATGGTTGGCAGAATGGCAAGCAAAAATACATGAGGTTTGAGCTTATGCAAACCAAGATAAAATATATATTGGATCATACATTGCAGGATATTCATGAAAGTATTGCTCTAACCAAAACCCAACTTTTTGATGAATTACATGATGGAATTTATAAAATAATTGCTGGTAAATAGGTTAGCAAGTCTATGATAGATACAAACGTACACCTTCTAACCGAACAAAGGCAAACCATGGCTACAGATCTCTCTTTCTTATCCTATGAATCAAACTCTACTAAACCCATCTCAATCAAAATCATATCAATTACAACCGACTTTACTTGCTTGTCTTATTCATTAATCCCTCCCAACTCATATCCACAGCCATTTTCTTTAAACCTCATCCCCAAAACCATCAACACCATACTGGAAAAGTTTAATGGGTATAAACTTGCTGGGTTATTCTTGAAAATATTGAATGCTGGTGAGAAGTTTGAATAGATTTATTCAATGTTGCTGGTAAATGAGAATAACTTTGTAGGGTCTACGACCTGTATCGCTTTTGACTATTAATAACAAAAGGGATGCTCCACCAAGTTTATCCTGACTTCGAGCTTGAGGACAAGGTCTTTCTCTAGAAGGGAGTAATGTAACAGGCCAAATCTATGTTAGGGAAGGCCATTAACCTGGGTTTCTTGATTATGTTTTTATTTCAGTTGATTTATTTTCCTTTTAAGAATAGGTCTCCTTTTTTAAGTAATAAGATTGTTAAGACTTATGTAATAATAAAACCCTAAGTAGAATTTTTATAAAAAAAAGACTAAAAGATTTGGGTCTCTCTTACGAGTCCTAAGGTTTTAGACTCCCTTTGATGTGCTGAATTATCAATCACAATAATTCGTAACAAACTACATGCCTAATCCAATGTTTTTGAGAATTTTACTTTGGCTTGGATGTAAACATATTCAATGATTGACCACCCACAGTGGCCCCAAGAATATTCATTTCAGGTGTTCAAATCGTAAGAACCAAAATTTTATCAGAACATTTAATAGCAAATTGTAAGAACCAAATTTTATGATAAGAAATATTCAGAGTAGTGATCTTGTGTTCAAATCATAAGAACCAAAATTTATTTAGAACATTTAATAGCAAGTAACTGCATCCCTATTCTTTCACCCTCTTCTTCTTTTCAAAGTGTGTCTGTGTGTTAGGGATATTGTTTTTTCTCATTAGTTCATTTCATGTTTAAACCTGGCACTCACCTGGTGAAGAGAACTATTGAATCATTATAGTGCAAATGGTTGTGGTGGTGATCTTCTGTTAATACTTAATTGAATTAGGTGGGCAAATTATTTTATATTCTGACGGAACTAAATTTTTTACAGCTACCTTTACCCCATCTTAAAGATGGGTATCTGACTGCACCACCAGTAGGAAACACATTTCCACCTCATAGTGATTGGAAGAGAACAGAGTTCTTTCTGAATCATGAAGCACTTCAACAGGTAAAAAGCTGATTGGTTTTCTTGTTGTCCACGGTAAATAAATATGAAGTATCTTTTTCATTTTTGCCTGGGATTGAGGGTTCATTTCTTCAAATGGTTTTTTATATTTAGTGCATGAAGTTATGTTATTGCACGTCTCTTTTGAGCGGAAGGAATGATAGAGTATCAGAAAATACATCATATATATGTTTTTTGTAAGCTGTTTTCAATTTAAATTCCAGGATGTTATCTACAAAAGGCAAAAGTAACATAAATTGCTACTCGAAGAATTAATACCTTTCTCCATGTCGTCTATTTCCCATTGACCAGGTCATCAAAGTTGAGCAGAAACAAGTTTCCCGAAGCCTCTCTGGAAGAATCGTGGATGCAGGAAATACCGACAAAAAGGCTATCAGAGTTGATATTCCAGACATCATTTCTGTATCAGCCTCTGCTGATCTAACTTTACCTCCAGGTGCTGGCCTCTGCATTAATACCACGTCGGGTCAAGTTTTCTTGGTAAGCATTATGCTTTACATTTTTGTTCTAATAGCTTTTTTCTTAAATCATAACGAAGGGACGATAACTTCCATGCGGTTCAAAAACTTGACAATTATTTTATGCCCATGATTGTCATTTGGATGAAATGTGAGGAATATATGTATGGCAATCTAGCTTTAGTGAGTATGGTCTTCTCTTCACTTCAGGTTGCTGACTCGTGGGAATCCCTAGATGGGTGGCTTGACGCTCTCCGCTTAGTTTACACAATTTACGCACGAGGCAAAACTGATGTTCTAGCTGGTATCATCACCACCTAATCATTTCTTATATGTTGAGCTTGCATTCTTTCTTTTTTCTCATTTGCCATTTGTTTTCAAATTTGGTTGGATCTAATTCGACTCTTTTATGTTATCAAAGTTTTTGGAATACTAATCAAATTATTCATTTGGTATCTACCGCAGCTAATGTCATATATATAAACAAAAACATAAACAACTTTTTTACCCTTTAATAAAGGAGCCAAAGCAATGGAAACTTGAAGGCAACATCTGGGGTGTGCTCATCTACCCTGTCTTAACTAAGATTGGTTTATTTTGCCAAAAGATGAGTATATATATCTAGTAATCTACTACTCTGTGAGAATTGCTGGGACGAGCAGCTTGCTTCGGACTTCCCTTCAAACTTTTTATTGTTCTTCATGCTTGAACCTTTTTTTCTAAGAAGGCAGGAATTTCATGCAAATGGGAGGATTAATTTTGGCCAAGGCAAGAACTGAAGCTGGGAGAATCCATAGCCCTTCCCCACATATTAGCCCAGAAGCAACGGCTGGAACCATCAATTCAGCCTTCTTTGCATTTAGCTTCTGCCAAGCAAACACAACCAAAGTTCCCAAGCACATATCGATTGCAAAATATCCCCCAACTAAAAATGGCACTGCCATCGCCATCGGAAGCGGCATCCATTTCCCTATTTTATTTGGTGAGACATCTCTCACAAAATTCACCAACACTGCAAAAGCAAAGAAGCCATAACAGAGTTGCAAACAATGTCGAGGCAAAGCCGAAAATCCTTGCACACCTAGAATAGCCATGTTTCTATATATCAATGCATATGGTGCTTTGAATTCTCCATATGGGTTTCCAACATCGAATGATTTGTAGAAAAGGAAGAAGCTGAGAGGTGTTACAACGCAGCCAATAGCCGTCCCGATTGCTTGGCTCAAGAACATTGCTCTTGGTGATGCGAGCGTATAATGCGCTGTCTTGAAATCTTGCATTAAGGTGCAAGCAACAGAAACAACAGATTTGATGAGTCCACATCCGGCAAGCCCTGCTACAACACCGTTTTCCTTGCCTGTCAATGCTGCCAACACGAAAAGGGCTACTTTCCCATAGTTATAGGCCATATTCATATCGGTAAGACCCGCCCCATACGCATTGCAGAAAGCCAGAGATGGGGCAAGAATGTAAGCCACAATCACATAGTACCATTTGAGCTGAGGGAACATGGTAGGGATCACAATAACAGACACGATAGACAATACCACATATCCAACGACCCCAATCCACATGGGGATGGTTTCTCTGATGAAAAGTTCGTTTTGTTTTCGATCCTTAGCTGTTTTCTTCCGATCATCCTCGTCTACAAGGACAGCATAGGTTGGTTAGTCATTGCCAAAAATTTCATTACATTTCGGCCCTGAAAACCGAAGCTGAGAGTGCTGCTCTGTTACCTCTATTTCGGGCCTTGTCCTTCAATCTACCATGGATGTTAATAAGCGTGAAAGACAGTATCTTGACAAAATTGTAAAGGCCATCACCAAGAATGAGAGCAACAGATACAAAAACCTAACAATCATGATATTGTAGGTTATAAACATTTCCAAAGAACATTGGAACCATTAAGGGAGTGAACGAATAGACAAAATAAGAGACCTTGTATCCATATAGACTCCTCATGCTGCTTTCTTCTAAATCCTCAGAAAACCATTGTCCTCTAAGGCGATTAATAAGTGGCCACATTATTCCATATGAAATCACAGCTCCAAATAGCAGAGACAAGTTAACCAGGTGGGAACAGATCATTCCTGCCCCGACATAGGTCAGGCTAAAATCAAAGAAGAATCTGCAATATAAAAATATTCAACAACAGCCCAAGAAATGATTAGGATGATGACATGTATCGCTGTGATGCAGTGAAATAATAGAAAAAAGGGACACTTGATAACATGTTGCACCCGCGGACGTACGTTTGCTTCCAGGCTTTAAGTCCGAATGTAGGGAACTGCTTGAAACCACATTCTTCTTTCCCAGAGAAAAACCATTGAAAAAATCCCCATAGGAAACTGGCTGAGAAGTACCTCAGGAACCCACGCACCTGTTTCCTGCAATTATGTTTTAATCATATAATTTTTATCTCATAACTTCTTCTTCTTCTTGTTCTGGTTTGACCCTTATAATATATATTGCTTACTTAGCTGACTTATCGCCTTGGCTATGGAAGCCATTGATGAGAACTGCAGTCGCCAAGCCACTTGGATAAGTCAACTTGAGGTCCACTATCATGACCTGTAAAGAAGAAACACTTTTTTTTTTTATTTCTAAAAAGAAACCAGAAAGCCTCAAAAAGGATGTTCTTAACTTTCCTGCTCTGATTCTTTGATTAGAGAAAGCATTTTTGTTATTTTTCCTTGGAGTACAGACATCAAAATTTCAAACAATAATTTTGTAGATTATATAATTTTTATTAAAGTAGATATTCTTTAAATAATGGACCTTTTATGTAGGTAATAATACCTTAAAATTGTAATATAACATAATGTTTAAAGTGGATTATTTTAGTAAGCAAGCAAAGGTTACCTTTCTTAAAGGAATTAATACAAAAAGGCCAACAAAGCAAACTACAAAAAGGAAGCCAGTCATCCACCCAAATCCTGGTTCTTTTATAGCCTTTGCAGAGTTCCCTTCAGTGTCTACTCCAGACAATTCATATGTCTTCCTGTTTAATCCCAACAGATAAGATGCAAACCCACCTGCACTCCACATCATCATTCATCAATATATGTTATGTTATGTTAAGGGGAGAATTGAAATGAGACTGAAAAATAAACCTCTAACCTCCAATAGCTATGCTGTAACATGCAACTGCACATGTCTGAATCATGGTGTTCTCTTGTCTTGTAAAAGGTTTGGCGACATATCCTGCCTTCTCAACAACTTTTGTCCATGTCCGGATAAACAGGAAGGCAATAAGAGCAGCTGAGACATTCAGGTTAGGGACCCAACCTGTTGTGAGGTTCAGTTTCATGGCTATCACACTGTAAACCGACCCAATCAAGATGCTTACAATCACTCCCCTCACAGTGATTTGCTGTGTCCATGGTTGTATTGTCCTTGAACCCTCGGTTTCTTCATGCACCTCTTCCATGTCCTCCCTCTCTTTCTCTTTCGTATCCTTCACCTCTTCCATGCTCTTTGTTACTGAAAAGGGTATATTCTGAAATCATTAAACAAGAAAATAGCTTATATCTATATCCATATATATATATATAACTCACCTTGACTTGGTTGGTCTTCCTTGTAGGTCTAATTTCTTCAAGCTTTTTGGTAGACAGAATAGATCAGGGATTGAAACAAGTTGTCAATTGGTTCTTTGTCTGGTTCTTTTAGAACATACATAAAATCAATCTCAATGAACCAGACACCAGTATATATAATAGCTAGAAGTTAACTTAATAAGCAAAGATCCTGAAATGAAGGGGATAAGAAAAGGCTGTTTCATTCACTCAGTCTCTTCCCTAGCATTCATAAAATAAATGATTGCAGCCAAGCCAACAGTGAAAAACATGTATAGTATTTGTTTCAGAATCTACTTGGTTACGTTCAGTGGTCAAAGTGACAAAGCAGAAATGATTTCTCACGCAATAGGAGGAAAAAGAACATGGAATAAAAATGGTTGATATGAAGGGAGGGTAGTAGTAGTACTTAGAAGCATTATAAAAAGCTGAAAAACTTTTGACAGCTTGTTAATGAGCATTGGCTTGATTCGATGACCTTACAATTGACCTCTCCTCTTTATTTCTATACCATTGAGTTGGTTATGATAGTGTTTGTCGATAGAAGAGATTCTTTTCCTCTTTTTTCTTCACAAGTGTATAAACATGATTGTGGAAGATTGTTGACTTGTTTTGTTGTGTGGGTCACTCACTTATTGGAGCTGTGAAACTGATAGATAATATGTTGAATGTTAGAGGTAATAGAAGTTAGTGAAGTCACTCATTGGGTGAATTCAGCTCGAGGAGCAAGCATCAAGGTTTGAATTTCATTAATGGTTGTACCAGTTTTAATTAATCTCTACGAGACAGATGACAGACTCTAAATCTGAACTACAGTAGCCTCCCTTTACCTAAATTTTAATCAAACATAAAAAAATAAAAAAAAAGTAAAAAACAAGTACTCCCATTTCATGTGCTGCACCTTATCTTATTGTTGTTGACTACTCCATGCTTTTGCTTCACTGTTAAATTTGTACTACTTCAACACCCTAGCATTAGCTTTTATTTGTAGTTATGCTGATTATGTTAATACCTATTTTTACCCATAATTTCTTTCAAATTTTTAAATTGAAAAAAAAAAATATTTAAACCCACATTCCAGCTAACATCATCCTAGTGATTACAATAACAAAAATGCATTTAACTTTTTTGGAAGAAATTTTCGAAGTATCATTCAACAAGTAGTTACTTGGTTCTTCAATGACAAAAAATATCATCCTCTAGTAGAGGTTTTGTCTCTCGTACTGTGCCAAGAGCTAGCGTGTTGAGAGAGCACGTGCTTGGTGAGCCTAGTTCACAAAGTCAGGAGTGCTTCAATTGTTGGACTTGTAAAGCTTAAAGAAGAGGAGTCAGTATAAGGCGTGAGAATAATTATGAGGTAACTTGAGCTAGTAGTACTTTCGATTGTTGAGGGATTGATCAATTATTTGACGAGAAAAAAAAAAGAAAAATATTATTGCCATGTTAATCAGTTCCTTTTGTTGTTACTTGTTATGCAAATGTACATATAGATGGGTAGAACTCTCAGAAAATAATCACAGCCAACCATCTATCATCTATGTATTGACAGTATATATTTTGGGTGCATAAGTTTATAGTAACCTTAAATTATATGAAAAGGCTTTTTTACCCATGAGGTATTCAATCACAAATCAAATGAAATTGAAATTCTAGTGGCTGTACTTCTAAAAGAAACCCTTAAACTTGTTAACTTTTGTTAAATAAGCCCCTATACTTTTATTGTACCCAAATATGTCCTTATCCTTTGAATTTCTTTTTTACTTAATTTAGTTTATTCAAATAAAATATTGATTTATGTTAAGACTTTGTGGAGGTATAAATTAAATGCATCAACCAATTAAACAACTCAGTTCATATGCTGGATTTAAAGTTATATTTATGGATATCTCCATATATTTGGAACAAATTAAGTTAAAAAAGATCTGAAATTCCACCAAAAAGAAAAAAGATTATGGGATGTGAAGGCAAGGGAGTTAGATATCAAAGAATAAACACATAAAAACAATACCAATAAAAATCTAAAATATAGAAGTGGACAATTCATTTAAGCCCCACATTTCATTACATTCAATTCTACCCATCTAGAATTAGTAACCAATGCAAATTTATATAATAAAATTAATAAACCAATGCAAATTTAATTATAATTTGATATAACCTTAAACATGATAAGCAATTAATTTTATTATTGTAACCAAGGAATCAATTGATTTTTTTATGTGAAATTTTAATAAATACATTTGTCACATAGCTATTCATGGATAGCATCTATCGAAGTTTTAACTTTTTTCGAGTACATCAATTATTTGAATTTATTTTTGTTCTTATCTTCACCATCTTGAAACAATAATCACTTAAAATGATAAGCGCAAGGGAAAAAGCTAACCAAATATTTGATGATGAAGAATGAAAACAAAAAATGTTCCCTTAATTTCTTGGTAACCATAATTTGTTCTCCTGAAGTTCCATTTCCATTTGATAAAGAGAGAATAGAAGGAAAAATGGAAAAGGACAGAAAGGGCTGTGATGGGTAAGTAAGTAGGGCATTGCCTGAAAAGTAATGGTCATGAGCTCACCACACGCAGCAGCCATATGGTGGGCTCACACAACGTGCACTGTACTGTTGGGGAAAAAAATTATTATGGACACCCTTCCCTTCAAAAAAGTTAAAATCCCATAGATTCTGGCCGAAAGTGAATTAAGAAAAAAACATATATTCCTAAGTACATTTATGAGTTTCAGGGTTTAAACATCTCAGTTTTGAATTCGGATTTTGTGGATCAAGAAAACCATACTCATTTAATATGATTATCGAATATCAAAAAAATAATATTAAAAAAAATGGGAAGAAAGATGCTTTGATCAGTTGGTGATGCTGCAATCAGCAGAATATGTAGAAAGTTGCGTGAGGTCTCCATCTTTGTACATTTTAGAGAGCAATGGTCCTGGACTGAGTGGGAACAACCCAAGCATTTTGGGCATATTTTTTTGTTAGTGGCAGATGCCAATACATTTCAACGATACCAACAATATCTTGTGTAGATGAGGATAAGGGCGAAATTAGAAACTTTTTTGAGGGAGGGATCAAAATTAAGTTATATATTTTTTTATAAAAGTTAAAATATAATATTATTTGTATAGTTTATATCTTTATAATTTTAAAAAATTAAATTAAATACTTGATCCGATCGCGAAATCCGAGCTACAGTGTGCCAGAGCAACTACGAATAATTCACAACTAATAACATACAACCGATCAACCATACATATATTAGTACTAGACTATGAAGATCAAAGTTCAATTGTAACGTTTATTTAATATTACGGAACTTAATTTACTAGGTACATACCAATTATAATTAAAGGTGGAACAACCAACTTTTCTAAAATCGAGATTATGAATAGAATGCTAAGGTTGATGTTTGGAAAATCACAAAGTAAATCTAACTTACACACGGAAAAAACAAATCACATGTAACATGTTATACTTATACTAGGACAACTAACGTTATTTGTTGCGTAATTAAATCAAACACATTTATATCTACACAATATACTATTATTTTATTTTTATATTTTTTGGTGAATATTTTTATTTTTATTTTTAATAATTAGGGTAAGGGAGTTAATTATAATATACAAAATTATTGGTAACTTTTTTTTTTTTTACAAAAGTAAGAATTAGTTGCTAATTGTGATATAAAGTTAAAAAGTTGGAATCAATCTAGGATGGTCTTATATGCAGTAAATTTGATTCGAGTTCAGTTTTGTTTTATTTAAATTACTACCTATTAATTAAAAAGTTATCATATTTAAATTAATTAAAAAATTAAAATTTTCAACATTAAATAAATAATGAATTTAAATTTTCGAGTCAAATAAAGACAAAAAGAAATTAAACAAAGAAAAATACAATGACTCGACCTACCTATATAACTCATGAACAAATCTAAATCGAATTATAGAAAATTAAAAATATATATATAGTCTCATTACCAAAAATAATTTTTACTTTTTGCTCTTAATATCAATATGAATATCAATATTGATACTATGATCTAGAAGTGTTCATGAGTTGGATCAGGTCGGGTTCGGGCTGAGTCTAAGTATATGATATTAACATACTTTATATTTTCTCAAGTCCGACCCAGCCTGAAATTTGAGCTTAAAATTTTGTCCAAACCCGCCCATATTTGTAAAAGACTAACCAAAGCCCATTTTAGGCCCGCCCATTTTATTTTTTAAATTTTTAAAAAAATATTTATATTATGTTATTTTAATATTTAATAATTTTGTATATTTTTTATTTATTGAAATTTTTTATATAGTCATCTTAACATTATTTTAATGTTTACATTAGAGTAGTATTTTATATTTAGTATATGTTTATTTTTTTAAAGTGTTTTAAATTACATAATATATAAAAAAAAACATAACATAAAGTATTATAAACTTAAAATGGGCCGGGTTCCAGCTCGAATTTTTAAATCCAAGCGCAACACATATTTTAAACGGGCCTAATTTGTTTGCCCAAGTCTATTTTCGAGTATAATATTTTTACTCAAACCCTCTCAAATTTTGAACGGATCTTCGGGCCTGAACGGGTAACCCGACCCATAAACAAATCTACTATGATCTATATATAAAATTACTAATTTTATACCAATATTAACTTTTGATAAATTTTTGTATATTATTTGTATAACTTTTTAGATGATTTTTTTCTTTGATAAAATGAAATTTTAAGGGAAAAAAGTCAAAACTTTGAAGATATTAAATTGATGTTTAGACTTTTTTGCGCTTAGAATATTGCAAATAGACAAGTTTAAGACGTAAGATTTTACGTTACGTAAAATTTTAAATCAACATGACTGAGTTAAAATGAAAGAAACGTGTGTTTCATCAATAACCTCTTAATTGAGATACTATAAATTTTAGTTTTTGTAAAAGTCAAAATGTATTTATTGGAAAAGTTTTATTTTTAACATTCTAGTAGTTAAGAGGATGTTTTTCATCTTAAGAGACTCGGGTTGGAGCACCTGTGTGTGTAAGGTGTGTGTGCGTTGTCAAAGGGTTAAGAAAGTATGAACAGATTCTACCATGTAATCACATTAATATATTAAAAAGAAACATTCTTAAATCGATAAGAATCCTAATATGATTTAAAAATATTTTAAGGTAATGATAAAATATATTGTAAAATATTAAAAATAATAAAATTGAAAAAAATAACCACGAATCTTAAATATAAACTGTAATATATATATAAGTTATGGAAGATATTAAGAGTTCATTTTTAGGCCCAATATCGGGTTAAGAGTGGAAGGCCTTGGGTCAATCCTTCCATTAAAATCAACACTGCTACTTTATAAGCCCAATGCGTAACTGGGAAATCGTAGGTCTCTTGGAAAAAAACATAAACAACTCACATATAAAAAGAGAAGTCAATATGGTGGTTGATCTGCTAGTTTGATCTTGCACTCATTCTGATATAGATATCTATGTTATTCATATTTCTGATTTTTCAGTTACAAATATGCTTCTAAAAGACCTCTGTAATATGAACAGTGGCTAGGAATAAAGGAATAAAGCTAATATAAGCCTCTTTAATTATAAAAAAAATGTTTTTAGCAAATGGATTATTAAACTCATAACTTCATAATTGAGCCAAATAAATCAATTTAGTAATTTAACCATATTCAATTAATCAAATTGTTTCAATCATTTTCATAGAAATGTATCAGGGTGATGAGGAATTTATAATTAATCACGATTAAGTGATATAGTGAAGAGAACATCTTAGAATTTAATTCTAAGATGTCGAGTACTAATAATTGTTTATGATATTAAATAAATTAGTAACGAAATTGTTATATTCTTACTTCTATTATGAACCTAGTTGAGCCTCTCATTAGGCTCTCATCCCTCTTATATATACCTCAAGATATCACTTAGTAGGGGAATTTCTCTATACTTAAAACCCTAATACATTAAGCATTCATCATGAGTCTTTCTACCTATCTGGCTCTCGGTTTCAGAATAGGTGAGCTGACATTCCTCATCTCCATCCCCTCTCCATTTCCATTGATATTGTGTATTAACAATTGGTGCAGTGAGCGTGGACCAAACTCACCAAAATGATCATTACTTTCCTCCAACAATCATTGTAAATCCCATAGCGACTTCTTCATTCCCCCCAAAACAATGAATTATCGAGTCGAGGATTATTTTGGCAGCTTTAAACGATTCTTTCTTTTTGGTAAGCTTTCGACTTTATTTTAGTTTATAAAGAGAAACATAATGATAGAGGCATAAATATAGCCTCTCGAACTGTAACAGCCCGATTTTCAATGGTGTCGGAAACAGTAATTTAGGGATCACAATTCCGATGAGTCAAGTCGTTAGTTTATTTATTTTAATATTTATGACTTTGTTAGCATCGTATTAAAATGTGGTAAGGAAATTCTAATGTTTAAATAGTTAATTGAGTAGAAAGGATTAAATTGTAATAGGTGTAAAAGTAGAGATAATTGAATAAAAGGATCAAATGAATAAATTAGCCAAAGAACTATTAGTGAGTGGATTAGCATGATTAGTATTAAAGGTAAATAGGTTGATTAAGATTAAAAAGGGATTAATTAAACCTTAATGATGAAGTTTATTTATTTACAAAATTACCATTGACTATATATATATATATATATGAAATTAAAAGAGAAAAATGGAATTTTCACCTATTTTCTTCATCTCCTCCACGGCAAGACTAAGGAAAACTAGGGTTTCCATTGTTGAAACTTTGAGCTTTGATTTGGGTAAGAAAACCTTGATCGTTTTTAATAATTTTTATATTTTTGAGTCCGTATTAACTTAATGTAGCTTATGTAAAGACTAATTGGTGAATCTGTCAAATGTTATGAAACTTTCCATTGTTGAAAATGCTTGTTCTTGGAAGCTTTTGATATATTTGAATGTTTGATGTTTGGGTTAGATGTTTGGGTTATATCTTTTTGTAAAGTGATTTTTGATGAAATTAGGGTTTAAGGATTATAATGTTAAATAGTGAAATTTGTGTGTATTTGGTGTGAAATAGATGAAGCGTAGGGACTTGTGGAGACCTATGATTATTCGGCTAGTATTGGTTGTGTAAGAGAAAAGGTTATTTTGCATGTATCGTGGTTAAGGACTAAAATGAATAAAAGTAAAAGGTTAGGGGTAAAATCATAATTTTACCAAAAGAGATCGAATTATGTTATATGATCTGATTGAATGTTTTAATGTAAGAAATTGAATGATTTGTGGATGTAGACTACGATCGTGCTATAGATCGCGAAAAAGGAAAATTGGTAGATTAGTCCCTGAAGTCTTCCCTCAACTGCAATCCAGTCCTGTAAGTTCGTAATGTAAATTTTATTTAATATTTCTTGTATGTATATTGTCATTGTTCAGCAATTGGAAGCACTTGAAATTGAAGAGATCGAGGAAATGAAATGAAAGAGATAGTAGGCTTTATGCCGTTGAAAAAGTATTGACGCGATGGCTGGGGTACCGCATATGTTGCGAGTCCTCGACAGCTCGTGTGAGCAGCATCGTGATTCGAAAAAGAGATGTGAATCCTAAATGGATTATAGGCCCTTTGATGGCTAAGACTTATGCTTTATGCATACTCCCGATAGCTCGTGTGAGCAGCATCGTTAGGAGACAGTTTATAGATAAACACCGGATCGATGGTTGGGGTACCGCATATGTTGCGAGTCTTCGACAGCTCGTGTGAGCAGCATTGAGTACTGGAAATAGAAAATTATAGACAGGGAAATGAAGTTGTATTTAACTCAAGAACAATAAGATTATCTTGGCTCGGTTGAACTATAGTCGCTTATTGCAAATGTTAGTAACTCCTTTAACTATCGAACTTACTAAGCTATGAAGCTTACCAAAGATGTTGTTGTTGTTTTGTAGATCGATTTGTTGATTGAAGATCGGATCATCGTCATCTCTCCGAAGTCACACTATCACGGAGCTTGTTGGTAGTTTTTGCATCACTCGGTCTTATGGCATGTACTAGGATTATGTTATCTTTTGTTTTTGTAATAGAGATGGTAAAATCTTATATTGTTGATGGAATGTTGAATGTGGAAATGCATGTAGTGTATGTTAGAATATAGACTTAAAAATGCTATGAAATGACTTGGAAACTATGTATGTTGTGTGTTGGATTAATGCATATTTGGAGTTATGTATGTTTGTGTTGATAAACTTATGTTTTAGTATGATTCTAGAGACTCTGCATACTTGTTTCGATAGAACTCATGCATGCATTGGTAAAAGTACAGGGTAGGAGAGAGGTTGTTCACTAGCTTGAATTGTATCGGTAGTTGCATCATAGGTATCGGTAGTTCTACTTACAAAAGTATTGGTAGCTCTTAAACTTGTACCGGTAGAAGTTGCAGGGTAAGTTTTCTTTACTCTTTGGAGTTTTTAGTATCTGTAGAAGCATGACATGTTTTGGTAGAAGTCATACTTGTACCGGTAATATTGTCTCAAGTATCGATAGAAGTCTATACTATTCTTGAACTATTTACTGACTTGACAACTATCGATACTTGTCCAACAAGTATCGACAGAAGTCTCCAGAAATGTCAGAAATGACCTTTTTACCCTTGTTAGATTGTGCTTATAATCAAATAATAATATGCAATGTGTGGAATGAAAGTTCTTTAATAAAAGTAAAGTTCGAATAATTTCCTGATGAAATTGAACAGTGATAAATGAATAGTACAACATCGGAACTCTAACCGGTGATGGTTTTCGGGTTTTGGGTGTTACACGAACCCTTAAATTTAAGAATTCTACACAATAGCTTAGTAATGTCCATCCTAACTCAAACATGAATATATCCTCTCCAACCCTATTTTTTATCCCTCTAATCAATAGCCAGAACCTTAACTATAGACCCTCAAGTTGAAGGGCTAGGTTCGATTCATCGAAGTAAGAGGAACATTTAGAACCACACCAAAAAAAGTACCTTAAACAAATCATAGTTGGCATGAGGGAAACCATCAATACACTTCGCCATCACAAATAGAGATTTATTGAAGCTCCACTGACCTGGCTCAAAGATTTTCCTCCTATCTTTAATAGAACCAAACTTGATTAATACTAATGTAAAAGGCAAAGAAGAAAATTGTACATTTGTTGTAGTATACCATACATTCTTAAAGACTCGAAACAAGGCTTCCTTATTCAAGGAACTATCAGAAACCAAAGTACCTACCACCCAAGCCTCTAGGCCAGTATGGATCAAATCCTCTTTGTTTGTTATCGACAACCCCTGCCCTTTTTCTTCAGTGAATTTAATCTTCTTCAAAAGAACATTAATCTTGATAATCGTAAATGCAAGACAAATGAAAGAGAAACTCAAACTTAGAATTCACAAGAAAGCACGAAGGGAGAAGAGTTTGACAAGAAAACTTCTAATTTGCCAAAAATGCTCATTGCACCTGTTTGGACAAACCCTCACTTTACACTCAGCTTTGGCCCAATTGTGCTCCTACTTAAGCTCGCAATAGTGTAGGCACTTTCGACCCTTTACTCCTTTATTTCAACCTATAACTATTAGGACACCTAAAACAAGAGTCTTAATAAAAAAAATGGACTTTTGTGAAACAAGAAACATGCAATCTTGTCGACCACCACATGTTGGTGTGACAACAATGACCGCTTGACCTATATCATCGCCCTTTCTACCTTTATTGTCAACACCTTATACTGCCTCGTCGTCGTGAAAGATGGCTAAAAATAGCCTTTATGTGCACTAATATACTTTAAATTTTATGTTATTCAAAAAATATTTACCATAAGAATACTAAATCCAATCAATTATATTTAATAAAATTGTCTAAATTAATTTCTTATTTATTCAATATGATTGGTTGGATTTAGTATTTTTATTGTGAATGTTTTTTTTAAATGATTGATTGAATAAAAGAGAAGCTTAAAACAATATGAAATAAAAAATTAATTGTATTAAAAAAATCAAAAATTGCAACTTAAAAAAAAAGTACGTCCAGTTAAACGAGTTTTTCTGACATGTATAAGAAAATATCGTCCAATTGGACGCGTTTCCCAAAAAACTCGTTTAACTAAACGAGTTTTCTATGAAATCAACTTATTTTCCTAAATATTTTGAAACCGACGCAAAATCGTAATTAAAACAAATGCATATATAACTTATTTAGCCCAAATTAAAGTTAACTTTTTTATTTTTATTTTTTACCAAGAAATTAAAGTTAACATTTTTTTTTAGATTACTTAATAAAAAAACAAAGAGAACATTTTTAAAATGAACAAAAATTTAAAAAACAAAGTTAACATTTTTAAAATGAACAAAAATTTAAAATTGGCAGGAAAGCAATTGGCAGAAACATCCAACGCCAGGCCAGGATCTGAAATCGTTGTCAACCTCCATGCTTTCTCACTTGTCACCCTTCCCAAAATCCCCAGCCGTTTCAACTCTCGCAACCAACAAAGAGGAAAGGCGGGCGCCATACTCCTCACTCATCTGCTAATGTTTGCGGCTGCAACCACCCAACCATGATCTGCCTTTACCTTTCTCAACCCTACTCCGCTTCTTCATTTTCTTTAAACCCTTCACTCATACACTCTTCAATACTCCAAGTTAAACCTGCTTTTCATTGCTTTCCTAGAACCCACAAAAAGGTGACAATTTTTTCTTTTTTTATATTCTTTTGTTGTTTTTTTATTTGGTTGTTGATTATGGATTTTTACAGAAGAAGATTAATAGAGGAATATGCAGAGCAGAGTTTTCACCGGATGCTCCCCTTGCGGCTGCAATCGGCGCCTGTATGCTGAGTTCACTAATTCTTCCTGCCGCCGATACTGGGGAAGAAGATGGTGGTAGTTCGATTATTGATGCAGGGGATACGAGGTTTGCGGCTATGGGAATTATAAGTTTTATCCCTTACTTCAATTGGCTGGTTAGACACTGAAGTTCTCACTTTTTTTTGAAGGGGGAAGTGGGGTTTCGTTTTAAATTGCTTACTTTTCTTTTTGGTCTTTGATTTGATAGAGCTGGGTTTTTGCTTTGCTTGATACTGGGAAGCGGCGCTACGCCGTGTATTCTATTGTATACTTGGTTCCTTACCTCAGGTATCACTTTTACGGTGTATCACATTGGAATGAATATCCAAATTATTCTGTCTTTAAAATGCTTATCTTGCTTTAGTTTGAGAGCTGCAACGATGTCAAACCTTGGGTCTAATGGAAGCAGTGTAAACTCCATTATCTTCAAAGTTTCATCTACATAAACTTAGACCCTGTTAGAAATGATTTTGGGTGCGATAATAATAGCATTGAGCTGAAATATGTAAGTGCAAGGGTTTATGTTGGGACTTGGTAGTCTCCTTTTTTATCTTCATGAAATGTGATAAGAGGTTAGGATTGTTTCTGAGTCCCTTTTCCCAGGAGCGACTGCGTTGCCTTTCTCGGGAACTTACCTGGGTGATGATTGTTATGGTTTAATCATGTTTTGACAGTAAAATCATGTTCATCAGTCTTTTTCTACCTTTGCAAAGGACAATGAACTGGAATGCTTGTAAGTTGTTATCGGATTACTTGTTATGCTTCCTTCTGTGAGTTTCAAGTTTTAATTTCTAAACTCAAATAAGGCAATCTAATCTAAAGTGTACACTTCATTTTATCTGTGCATGCAAAGCTATAAGTTATAACCTTTTTCAAGCTTTGAGAACAATTATTTTTGTTTTGTTTAATCTGTACATTCCTCCTCTTAATGGTTTTATTTAGGTGCTTGTTGGTATTGCTTCGAGTTTTGGCATCTTTAAGAACCCATTTTTGTTATATTCATAATGGCAACCATCTCTTGATTATAACGAGAGATCTTCCTTTAAACCATTTGTCTATGTCAACTAGATATGCTGCTAACATTGTATTTGTGGGGCAAAATGAGATCGTAAACTGAAACAATGAGCTACCTTTGTGCTTTCCTCAATTTGATTACGCAGTTTTTTTTTCACTGATTTAACAGGTCAAATTTCTCTCTTTCCCCAGAAGATAGCTGGCTTCCTATTGCTAGCATACTATTTTGCATTGTTCATGTTCAGGTACAAAATTTATAAAGATCATTACATGGTGATGTTATAAATATGTCATGGTATCTCTTAACTTCTGCGTTCAAGTCTTGTCCAATGATGGCTTTTTATATCAATGATTTGTGCTCCCGTTATGTAATATGGAGCCTCTAAACATATCTGTTGTTTTAGTGTTGATTGGTTATGACTAACTATGCTACTTTTGAGTATATACTGAAAGTTGTGCATAAATGTATAGCATCGTTACTTACATTGCTCACTGTTGCAGCTGGAAGCAAGCATAAGAAATGGTGATCTTCAAGGCTTTCAAATTTTTAGTGAGGCTGCTAAGCATCTTTCATCAAGGAGTAGAGAGGAAGATGAACATTTCAAAGGGCATAATGAACCCGAGGTATCAGGGACTTAAACCTTTTGAGAATTGTTTTGACCCGTTTGAATTTCTGCTTTTATATCTGATACTAGTTTTGTACTTAATGTCAGGTAAAGAATAGAGAACGTAGGAATCTGCCTGATGCTGAAGAACATTCAAGAAATGAGATCCCAAATTGGGGAATTCCGAAAAGGCCCTCACAACATCATGAACAGCAGAATGATTTGGAGGATGATGGAAGAAGTGAACACTAGAATGATAGGCACCATAACTCAACTTGATCGTAGTAGTTGGATCTGCATGAAATGCTATGCTGATGGTATAAAAGAACATGCAAAAAACTTGAATATAGAAAAGAGGCAAAGATTGGTGCAGACAGAAAAGGAGGAAGGAGGGTTAACATGGTTGATACCTAGCTGTGGAACTAAAAGAAGCTCATTACTGCTTTAATATTTCTTTTGAACTCTTTTTTTTTTTAATGGAATTTACTCAAATATATACTCTTATGTCCCACATATTATATTTGTGTTAGGCATATTTCATATCGACATTGTTGCTATTATAGTAACTTGGAGGTGGTTGTAAAAACTGGCTTGGAAAATGAAAAGCGAAAAACTCTCTTTCTCCCACAGAAGAACTTCATAGAAGTACTAAGAAGGTCAAACACGTTAACCTAGCAAAACACAGTGATAGGAAGGTGATATCCTACAAAGGTACTCTGGTGGGACCAGAATTTGGGAACTATGGGGAAATGGTTATGGGTACTGAAAGTGAAACCCTATAGTCGGAGGAAGACATGGATAATGAGGAACAAGGTGTAAAACATGACTTCTGTAGGTAACATTTGTGTCACCCTCTCCAAAGAAGGAAAAATCGAGAATTAGGAAGAAGTGGTCAAATTGAATCAACTTTGGAACCCAGTGGGCTACCTCCAACTCATTATCCTGAGGTCTGATGTCTGAATACTTCTTGATAAAATTTTCATGCATTAAGGATTATAATGGTACTATCGAAGGTGGCCTATGGTTCACTAATGGGAATTTTCTTATGATGATGAAATGGAAGCCAAACTTTTGTGCTTTAAAGGCATTGTTTAATGGACTGGTTGTTTGGGTACGCCTTCTTGAACTACCAATAGAATATTATGATCCTGAAATATCTGCTAAGCTAGGTAAGAGTATAGGGTACTTGTTGAGAGTCGACAATGAAACTAGTGATGAATCACGAGGCAAGTATGCACGGTTATGCATTCAAGTAAACTTGGAAGAGCCATTGAGAAAGTTGTGGAAGGGAGGAACAAGAAATACTTTATGGGGGAATTAACAAAATGCGCTTGAGGAAAAATAGGTCACACCAAAGAGGGCTGTTATGAGGTATCTCCAAACTCGCAAAAGAACCAAGGACTAAAAGAAGCAAAAAAAGACCGTTTTTTTTCCCTAAAATGACCCAATTTTTTATTATTTATAAAAATAACTCCCTTTTTCAATTAAATGCGTAATTAACCTGAAATGATTAGTGAACATGGATTGTGTCAATTTCATTGGAATCACCACATTGCCACGTCAACCACTAATTGACCAGTAGAATAAAAAAAATAATTTTTTTTGAATGGTATCAATGTATTTAGTGTCACCCGTATAAATACTCGTATTTCATAGAAAAGAAAAAATTTTAGGTGGTGCCAAATAAATTGGTGTGACCCATAATTGGCGCCACTGATCCTCACCCTTTGTTTTTTTGTCTTCCTCCATTTTTACTTTCTTATATCTCCTTTATCGTTAGCTTTGATTCAAAAAAACTAACGAAAAATGAAAAGAAGAGAGGAGAAGAAGGCAAGGCAAATGATAGAAGGAGAGGAAAAGTTTTCCAAAAAGTTGTAGGGTGAGAGAGATGGAGAATTTTTAATGATTTTAACGATCAATATGATCAATGATGGAAATCATTAACGAAAGAATTTAATTAATTTTTTTAGAGGCTCAGTTTTGACCAGGCCCAATTTGAAGCCGAACAACCCAAAAATATATAATAAATTAAATTTTATTTTAAAAAGAAAGTGTCCATTTATATTTTTAATAATAATAAAAAAACTCATCTAAACCCAAACCCTAAAAGCCCAAAATACACCAAAAAACTTAAATCACTAACCCTAAACCCAATTTGAATCTAGCCCACAACCTTAACTCAGAAAGGAAAACCCTAATTTCCCCTCACTCACCTATCGCCGCTCGCCCCTCCACGTTAGCAAGCCACGTCAGTAGGCACACCAACCAAGAGTCTGACGCCTTGTCTGCCCCTTAAACTGAAACAGCAAAGGCATTCTTCCCATCGTCGGAGTTGACCCCAAAGCTTTGCCACCATTGTGATACCTGCAAAAAAGAAGAAGAAAAGAGATAGAGCATAGAGAAAAAGAAATATAAAATGTATTAAATATGGCTATAAAAGCCGGCAACTACCACTTGTAATTTTTTTCAAAAGATTGAATAGAAGAAACAGAAAGCATTGAATAGAAAAGAAAAGAAATTGCAAGGTAAAAACATAATAGAATTTTTATTTTTGAAAAATAAAAAATTTAGGGTTTTTAAGTATTTTTCTTACCTGACTTTCGATCTTCTTCCGTCATCAGGGGGGGAGATCTACTTTCCAAAAGGGAAGTCCTCCGAACAATACATGTTCGTAAAAGGGCTCCACCATAAGGGAAAACGTAAAAACAACAAAAAAATGCTTTGAAATCCCTAAAGAACTGAAAGGTTTTTTTAGGGGTTTTGACAAGTTTTTTTGAAAAGTCCAACCCCGAATCTGTATTCAGGGATTGGAAAGGCTTCAAAAGAAAAAAAAAAGAGAAGAAAAGGGGTTAGTTTTGAAAATCTGACCACCGTAGGTGGCTATCGTCGCTGCCGACGATCGGTGGCCATGGTGGACGGAAACCGAACCAATGGCTGCCCTCTTGGATGCCTTGAGAGAGAAAAGGTTTTTTTTGAAACAAGTGTTAAAAATGAATTTTAAAGCCTTTTTTCTAGTTATATAGGGATGCCAAAACGACGTCGTTTTGGCCTTCTTCCCCTGGCTTCAAAACGGCGTCGTTTAACTTATGCCCGGATCCGACCCGTTCCAAGCCCTAGGATCCGTGTGTTTTTTTATTAAAGGTCTATTACCTATTTGGTTCTTCCGTATTTTTTGAAATCCACAATTTCATCCTTTATACTTTTTTAATTTATTTTAAAATTGCCCTTAACTTTTATTTTTTTTATTTTGTCCTACGACATTTTGGGTGCATGAGATACTGCCACGTGTTAGTTTCTTGGGTATTATTGCTCAATAAGCCCCTATTTTATTTCAAAATTATATTTTAACCTTAAATTTTCTCAAAATTATATTTTGACCCCTTTACATTCCAAAATTTATATTTTAAACCCTTAACTTTCCAAAACTATATTGACTCCTAAACTTTTCAAAAATTATATTTTGACCCGAAATTTTTTAAAAATTGCATTTTGACCCCTAAACCTTTTAAAAATCACATTTTAACCCTCAAATTTTTTCAAAATTTCTTTCTAACCCCAAACTTTTTGAAGAATCACATTTTGACCCACAAAACTTTCCAAAATTGTGATTTTGCCCCCATTTTTCCTAATTTACACCCTTTTGCTTAAAATTTTCATTTCAATTTGAAATTAATCCCTTTTTTTATATTTTCATCTTTTTTTAGATTTCTCTCTTTTTATTTAAAATTTTTAATTCCACATATATATTGTTGTGTTTATTTTTTTTATTTCTAAAAAAAAATCATGTTTTGTATTTTGTTCTTTTTTATGTTTAAATTAAGCCCATTTGTTTTGTTTTTTTATTTATTTTTATCTTTCGTTCAATATTCAAGATTCAATTTTCGTTTAATTGCATATTTTGCATTTGGATGTTCCTCGCATTTTATTTTTCATCTTTGTAAAATCATACGTATATTTTCCCATTTTTTTGTGCATAAAAATGTTTTAATGATTGTATATTTTTTTTTTTAAAAAAAAGGGAGGCGATGCTCTTTTATTTTAGGGAATTTGAAAGGTGGTGTCCTAACGTGTTGGGTGTGACTTTTCTTTAGAACCTAAATAATCGAATGTCTCACTTTAACTTAATAATTGTTGTTTTACTCGTAAATTACATGAATTTACCCATTTTTTTGCAAGGCGTTATTAACAAAATAAAATGTACACCGTTCTTTTAAACACAAAAAATGTTTTAAAAATAGATCAATGTTCTTTATTTTAGGAATTCGAAAAATAGTGCCCTAACGTGTTGGGTGCGATTTTTTTCAAACCTAAATAATCGAACATCTTACTTCAAAATCAAAAAATTGCTAAAACATTTGAAAAAAACACATAAACTGTTTGAAAATAAAGGCAATGCTCTTTTATTTTGGGGAATATGAGAGATTGTGTTCTAACGTGATGGGTACGATTTTTTTCTTTGAACCTAAAATAATTGAGTGTCCTATTCAAAACCAATAATTGCTCGATATTTCGTATTTTAGGGGTTTCAAAAATTGTGTCTTAACGTGTTGGGTATAATTTTGCTTTGAACCTAAATGATTGAATATCTTATTTAATGTCTCATTCATATATTTATGGATCGCATCTTAAATTTTTACTCGAGTTTTCAATTTTCAACAATTAAAACCATAGAATAATCGATTAGGTACCAATTTTGGACACGTGAAGGTCCTAATCCTTCCTTACACATAACCGATTCTCGAAACCACTTTTTGGATTTCGAAGACCAAATTATTTTCTAAAATAAATTTAAATATTTTAGGTAATCCAATCACACCGAATTAAAAGATTAGTGGCAACTCTCATTTTTTAATTTCAAAAATTACTTTTCGAGACTTGTTTCAAAAAAATGGCAAGATTTTAATTAAATACAAATTTGATATGGGGTTAATTGTTTTTTTTTTTTACATTTTCTTCATGGCTTTTTAAAAATATAAGCGAAAATAAAACAAATTAAAAAACAACAACTTCAAATCATGATATTATGTTAATATATTCACTTGAAATTTATTATAAATACTAATTAAAGTTTCTGAAGTTATAAGATATAAATTAAGTATAGGAATCAGTATTATCTAGGGTAAACCCTCCCCACTCTCGCATACCTCTCTTACCAACCCAGTACCCACTCATACTCTCACATTCAGATTCTATTTTTACCTTTTTAAGGGTAAAGTACCCCACCACATCTGATGGCCTCACTCACCAACACAATCGCAGGTGCCGTTGCCGGCGCCCGAAAAATTTCCGATGGAAAATCTATTCCCTTCATTTCTTCCAAATCCTTCTCCTTTCCCTCTTTCAGGCCTTCCATTTCCTCATTGAAACCCTTAATCCCCACCAAATTCCCCACTCTTCCCCCTCTCCAATGCTCCCCTAATCCCTCCCCTTCTACCTCCCCGCCTTCTCTCAAATCTCGCCTTCACAACGACGAAACCCTCTACGGCATCTTCCTCCTCTCATTCTCCCCCACTTTGGCTGAGATCGTTGCCTTCTCTGGCTACGACTTCGTAGTCATCGACATGGAACACGGCCCCGGGGAATCCATGAGTCCCTCCAAATGCTCCGCGCTGTCGCCACGACCAACACCCCAGTCATCATCCGCCTCCCTGAGTCCTCCGCAGTTTGGGCCAAAAAAGCCCTTGACCTTGGTCCACAAGGGATCATGTTTCCCATGATTGACTCCCCTAAAGACGCTAGAAAGGCGGTGTCGTATTGTCGTTTCCCTCCCGACGGAATTCGTGGATCCGCTCACACGGTGGTGAGAGCTTCCAACTACGGAATCAACGAAGGATATCTGAGCAACTACAAGGAGGATCTGTTAATAATGTGCCAAGTCGAGACGGTAGATGGTGTCAAAAAAGTGGAAGAAATCGCCGCCGTTGAAGGGGTCGACTGTATTCAAATGGGTCCATTGGATTTAAGTGCTAGCCTGGGTTACCTCTGGGACCCGGGTCACAAGAAGGTAAGGGAGATGTTGAGGACGGCGGAGAAAGGAGTGCTTAAGTCCGACCCGAAAGACGACGGAGCCTTCTTGGCCGGTTTCGCAATGCCACATGATCCGCCGGAGGCTCTCGGGAAGCGCGGGTATCAGATGGTTTCCGGTGCCGTTGATGTTGGGTTGTTCAGAAATGCGGCGGTGGAGGATGTTAGGAAGTTTAAGATCAGTCTCAATGCTGATTCTGATGATTCCGATGATGATAAAGATTCCGATGAGAAGTATTGGAGTGAATAAAAAATATAGATAGAAATTTTCATTTTGGTTTGCTGTTTGGGTTTCTCGTTTGGTTGCAATCCTTTAGTAAATGTAGTAGAAGGGCTTGGTTTCTTAGAGGGCAATGAAATCAAGTTCCAATTCAGTTTTTCAATTTGTCTATGAGACTTCAACCATGTTTTGAGTTCCATTTGGCATAACAATATGACATTGGAGTTGGTTTATAATATTTATCCATTGACAAACCTGAAATGAAATTCTGAACTCTTTCTTACCGGATTCCGGTCAATTGGTCAAATTTCCGGTAGGATGAAGACCAAGAATAGGAATAATAATAATAATCTTTCGGCCTAAGAGTTGGGCTGAGCTCGAGTATCATCCCTCCACCATTTCAGGTATTTAAAAGGGTTAATGAGACTTGTTTTTCTATCCTGGGTGTTCTCTTGGTTGTTATGTCTAAGTTCTTTTGGATTTTCTTTCTTATGTTTCAGGGTACTTTTGTATTTCTTGTGATGAAATGAAATCGCTACTTGGTATAGCAAAGATGCAAACAATGAATGAATTACTAGTAGCTAACAGGCGTGGAGATGAGTCGAAGAAAGTTGACTTCTGAGACAAAATTGGTAAAAAAGAATTGCACATCCTTCAATGCCAGCCAAAACCAAGGGATTCATGGACATGGAAGGTCATACTTATGAGCAAGGAAGTAATTGATGGAAGAGCATACTAATGGGGGAGGAAGTGATTGAAAATAATATCACTGGCAACAGATGGAGTTCACAAAAAATTTACAGAACCATAGGATAAACATATTATCAGAGGCGGAATTGGAGATTTGGACAACTAAAAATTGATCAACAGTAAATCTTTGATTGAGGGTCAGGTCAGCTTATTTTCAGCTTCTGAATAACACGCATTTTGTAGGTTCGAATGTTCATGGTCCCAACGTCTCGAAGAAAATCTTGAACTTTCTATGGACACTGGATGTCCATTTCAAAGTGATTATCTTTCTTTGGAAAGTCCTCAACAATGTCCTCTATTGTAAATCAGAGTTAGAAAAGAGAATTAACTCTAAATCCGGAGTGTGCTCTCTGTCAAGGGGTCGAGCAGGACATAAACCATCTGTTCTGGGAATGTGATTTGGCTAGAGCAGTTTGGTTTGGGTCGAGATTTGGCCTCCGTCGGTGAGATTGGATCATGCCAATGCTAGAAGCGGCTAGAGTGGGATATCAAGTCATGAAAGATGAGATTACGGAATTGGTCATCACTTTATGGAAATTTTGGGGACATAGAAATAAGAGTAAACTACAAAAGATTAAATTTTAATAATTTATGTTTAAAATGTTACGTTTTTGTTATTTATATTAGTGTTTTGTTACGAAGTAATCATTCTTTCGTTGAGTTCCGTTACTTCCCTCACGGCGGTCTTATGTGATAGTTCAAATGAGTTTTAAATGTCAACTTGAATATCCAATTGAGATGAGAATAGGTTTTTAATTAAATAAATTTAATTAATTTAAAATTTTAAATTAATTATCCTTTGAACAATTTTTTTTTAGTTTTCTTTTTTTTTACTGAAAAACTATTGTTATTTTTATTGAATCAAAACAATAAAAATCAAATTGAGTGTTTCATCAATTGATTGTATTTTTTTATTCTATACGAAAAAACAAAAGGATGGATTCATCGGAAGACCTAAGTATATCTTCTTTACATCTGTTTGTCTCTTTTAATGTATATGTAGTTTTATTCTAAAACAACGTATCATTTAATCACAACCCCGAAATTTTGTAATGGTTTTATTTTAAACCTTTTTCCTATTTTGTAATGAAATGAACTCCTTTTGAGAGATTAAAATTTTAAAAATTAAATTAAAAATTCCAGTGTATTGATGGTTTTCTCAAAGACATTTCTTAGGTGGCAACTGGGACCACTCCCACATTGGTAGTATTGCTTTCATATAGTATCTATAGAAACTATGATCGACCCACAAGAAATTTCCATCCCTTTTAGATGATAAAAGTATGTAAAGAAATAATCCAGAATAAGCAAGGCAACGGTTGATCCTACCATAGAACTGCTAAGAAATTTTCTACTAAGGTCTGCAATGCAACAGCTCTTCGAGTTTATATTTAATCAAATAAAAATGGTAGTGGAGTGACCATGTGAGAGAGGAGACAACTCCTCAGCTGTATGTATTCTAATGTTGAAGTTCAAGGCACATGCTACTTTATAAAAAAAAGTGAGGCAATCTAATCTCATTTCTTTTCATTTTAATTTTAAAATGAACAATTATACTGTAAATGCCTAGGTTAAACCCCAATTTAATGAATTCACTACATGCCTTGATTGTATTTAAGCTGTGGTTGAATCTCAATTCCATACTGATTATGATATAAAACATCCCCACATCCCTTGTTCAAGTTCCAGCCGACTATCCAACTTGGCCATGTGACAATCATACATCATTACTCATATGATTGATTTCCTTCCCAATTCTACCCTCCAAGGTTGCTATGTTTCCATTCCAATCCCAACTCTTCCACCACAACCTCACTAATCATCCTTAAATATCAACCACCCATTCCTAATCCCTATTCCCTAGACAGTTTGCGGGATTAGGGGTGTACAAATTTTGAGTAAAATCGAAATTAATTTGGTTAACTGATCGAATTTGATTAATCGATCGGTTAACCAAATTAATTTGGTTGGGGTCGGTTAATAATTTTTTGGAAGTTCGATTAACGATTAATTCGGTTCAAAATCGGTCGGTTAACCGAATTAATCAAACTTAATAAATAATTATAATATATAAGTATTAGCCCACTTAATAAATCGCTCGGTTAATTTGGTTAATTCGATTAATTTTTTTTATATATTTTATACTTGTTTTAACAAAAAAAACATATAAATTTCGGTTAATTCAATTTACCGACCGAATCAACCGAAAAAGTTCGGTTCGATTAATTTTTTTAAAAATATTTCGGTTCGGTTAATGGTTAAGGGTTTAAAAGGATTGATTAATTCGATTAATGATAGTTCTGATCGATTAACCGATTGAACACCCGTATGTGTAACTACAAGGTTTGATAAAAGTAACATTTTAAGATTGTGTCACGTCATTAGGTTCACTATTTTAAATGATAACGTGGCATCAAACTTATACATTTTTTCAAATTTAACAATTAAAATGTTCATCCTAGGGGTCCCGAGTTCGAGCGCCTGTGTGTACAAGATGTGTGTGCGTTGTCAAAGGATTAAGAAAGTATAAACATATACTACCATGTAATCACCTTAGTATATTAAAAAAAAATTAAAATGAACTGAATTGTAATTTAAAGTACCAAAGTAATGGATATAATTACCAAATTGAGGTGAAAAATTATTTTAGTCCTTAAAACTAGTGAAGTATATATCCCTAACGAGGGTATTAAGGTAAATAACTCAACAAAGCATGTTCTCTAAGCTTCACCAATCTATGTTTTTTAGATGCTGAGGTGAGGCCAATAGGATTTGTTTCACATCTCCATTGTCCCTCACTCCCAACATTTGAGAAACAAGCAAAGAAAGATGGCCAATCTTAGAAGTCTCATATGTGCTTGTCAGCTTCTCCTGTTATTGCAAGCCAAAGTCTTTTGTTCTCAGTACAAGGTTGGAGATTTAGATGCTTGGGGCATTCCAACATCAGCAAATCCCCAAGTCTATGCCAAATGGTCCAAAACCCATTCCTTCAAGCTCGGAGACTCTCTCAGTAAGTTCCTCTTCTTCTCCGTCTTTGTTTCATCGAAATAGCTTTCACAAACTGATATTTCCCCACTCTTGTTGGCTGTTGCAGTGTTCCTATACCCACCAAGTCAAGATTCAGTGATCCAAGTGACGGAACAATCCTACAACACTTGTAACCTCAAAGATCCAATCTTGTACATGAACAATGGCAACTCACTGTTCAACATCACTAAGCCTGGGGAGTATTTCTTCACCAGTGGGGAGCCTGGTCACTGTGAAAAGAAGCAGAAGCTGTACATCGCTGTGCTTTCAGGCAACGGCTCTGCAGCACTTGCTCCTTCTTACGGTCCCTCTGCATTACCGGACACTGCATCGTCACCGTCTTACCCGACTGTCTTCGGCAACATCCCGCAACCGCCTTCTTCATCGCCGTCACTAGGGTTCCCGTTACTCGTTACAGCTGTTATTGCATCAGCCACATGGGGAATAATCAATGCCATGATATGAAGAAGGGGACATAGTTACTCGCTCTCTACTGTCAAATTGTCAAACCATTCCATTTGGCATTTTATTTATTTTCATTCAAATGTTATTTCTAGAATCTGGGTTTTATTCTTCGGATTTGTGATTCATTTTTCGGTGATGAAACTTGCAAAGAGAATACGAACAGTGAAACGGGAGATCTAGAGAGTATTGTATTGTATAAAAAGTTATTCTTTGTGCTTTTCATTCATATAGATGTTTACAGACAGGACAGGAAAGAATCTATGAGCTTGAAATGAAGAGATTTTGGACATCTGGCTTTGATGTTTTTAAGAAAAAAGGTAAACCCCACTCAATGAAAACTACTTATAATTTGGAGGGTAGAATAGGTCCGAGAGAACACCGCCTGAAATTATGGTTGGTGAGTTGTGAGACATGGACAAAACATACCATAAGCTCTCAGTTCCATTGATTTTTTTATGTTTAAATCGCCAGCTGGTTATGGTTCTTCCCAAAACTACACCGACAACCCTTTCTTTTTAGCCTCACTGTGTCATATATCTTAAAAAGGTCAGTTTGAATAAGGATATGTTTATTTATTATTAGTGTAAAAATAATGATAATAATAAAATTAAATATGATAATAATATCATAGTCTGAGATAAAATGTAAACTAAACGCATTCCACCGCATCACACCGTTTAATCTAAACTCACCCAAAATTTATAACTTTACATGAACTGAACTGAAGGGTTAATTCCATAGTTTAATTGAGTTGATCTTGATTTTACAATCAGCCTCAATAATATTATTTATAGAGTTGGAATTTAAACTTTTTATTTGGGACTACCATTACACTTGAATCAATATTGTTGGGAGTGTATCAAAGCCTTTTCATTAATCTATTTGGCAATTTAAATATTAAATATCATTTCAAACCTAATTTAGAATATATTTAAAATTCATTCATCAAATTATAAACATAATACTCAGAAATTGAATAATTGGAATCTTTTATGTTAGAAAAAACAAGACATTGCATTTTTTCTTTTTTGCCTTTCACATGGCAGCACTCATGGAATCATCAACATGGTGGTCCTCGTGGAATCATAAATTAATTAATTTTAAAATATAAAATATTTATAAAATTATATGAAATTTAAAAAATATATAAAACATTTAGATTTTATTTAAATTTTATTACTAATCAATAATAATATATTATATTGTAGATTTAGTCTATATTTTTCAAATGAATCAATTTTAATCTTTATAATTTTTTATATTTCTTAATCCTTATACTTTTGGAGATTTTAGTCTTAATGAAAAACAACAATCTTTAAATCCCTTAACTGTTTTTTTTAATAATAAAATGTAGAAATAATATATATCACACCAAATTTTGAAAAATAACAAAATCTAATGCTAAAGTTAAAAAAATACATAAATTAAAATATAATGATTAAATTCACAACATTACAATAGATATGACATCAAAATATTGAAAAATAGCAAAACGTAATGACTTCAATGATGTCTGAAGCTACAAAAACACTACATTTGTTTATCAATTAAATGGTGTTGTAACTTGGGGCTCAGCACAAATGCAGGTTGAACATCTTGGAAACCCACATATTGGATAAGCAAAGCCGAAGCCCATCCATGTTTAATTGTGATTCGTGCTCAGTTTTATAACATTGTATAGTCAATGAACCAGGGAGTGCACTAAACACAATCAATTCCTAGAACGAAAATGGTAAATTTGCCTTTTGTCTTCTTTAGCTCTTTCGGGTGTTCAGGGTTTAACTTTCTTATAGAAATTCTGCTCTTCTTAATATTCATAGTAATCATTTACGGATATAAGGCGGCAGGTAGGGGCCATTGCTCACTTAACTTTTTAGAAATTTACGTGGCACCCCTTTTAAGATGAATGAACATATATTTATAAACATATACATTAAACCTCCTAGAAATTTACATAACGATCCCGGGAAAGGGAGCATTCAAGACTGTGTATGGTTTCAAGGCATATCTTCTCTAAATTTGGTTAACTTGTATAGGAATATGGTTTGGATTGATAGTTCCATTTTGGCTGCTCCTAGGGATTTGACGAAGCTGATGGAATAGAGGTTGCGTGGAACCAAGTCAATATCGAAGATGTCTTGCAGACATCTGAACAGCTGGAAAGTTTATATTCGGAGGTTCACCTTTTGAAGTCATTGAAACGTGAAAATATTATGAAGTTCTACAATTCCTGGGTGGATGATAAGAACAAGACCATCAACATGATAACAGAGTTGTTTACTTCTGGAAGTTTGAGGCAGTAAGTTCCATGAACTTCTTTTCTGCTTGGCTTTGTGGTTCGTTTATGATATATTGGGATTTACTTTCACCTTTTAGATACCGTAAGAAGCATAAAAATGTCGATTTGAAAGCCATCAAGAACTGGGATCCTTAGAGGTTTACACTATCTGCATAGTCACAATCCTCCAATCATTTACAGAGATCTGAAATGTGATAATATATTTGTTAATGGAAACAATGGAGAAGTCAAGATCGGAGATCTCGGGTTGGCAACTGTCATGCAGCAACCCACTGCTCAAAGTGTAATTGGTACTTCATCTTCACAAAAATAGTAATGCTGTGGCTTCAGCTAATCTATTTCAGTTGAAATTTGTAATGCTTTGCTCTTTGGTGCAGGAACGCCTGAATTCATGGCTCCTGAGCTCTATGATGAGGAATATAATGAACTTGCCGACATTTATTCTTTTGGTCTGTGCATGTTGGAGATGGTTACTTGTGAATATCCATACAATGAATGCAAAAATCCTGCACAAATATATAAGAAAGTTTCCTCTGTAAGTTGACAACTCGCTCCAATATTTAATTTCTTCCAGTATTCCCGTTTAAGTGGTTGTTTGAACTCTCTCTTAACTCTTTTCCTTGCAGGGTACTTCCCTTGGCAAAGTGAATGGTCCCCAAGTTAAGCAGTTTATTGGGAAATGTCTTCTTCCAGCATCTATTAGATTGCCAGCTGCGGAGCTCTTGAAAGATCCATTCCTTTTGGCTGAAACCGCCAAGGAAGTTCGCGGTGGTCCACTGCAGTTACCAAATGTTATGCCTCAATTAGTAAATTTGATCCAGTCTGAACCTCATCCAATGGACATAGATCCTAGCTGCAAAAAGCTTACGAAAAGCATCAATGCAGCTCCTCAGTCCTCAACTCTTGAGCTACAGTGTTTCACAGAGAGTAACGAATTCAGGTTAAAAGGGGAGAAAAATGACGATCATACAACATTGACCTTGCGTATTTCCGATCGATACGGTGAGTGAATATTCTGCTATAGAAAAAGTCTTACTCTTTATGTTCAAAGAAAGAGTTATGCACCGTGTATCTTTTAACAGGTCGAGCAAGGAATATCCATTTTTCATTTTATCTGTGTTCTGATACTGCTATTTCAATCGCTGAGGAGATGGTCGAACAACTTGATTTGTCAAATGAAGATAAAATAGCCATTGCAGAGTTGATTGACAGCATGTTCTTGGAGCTTGTACCCTACTGGAAACCTTCATCTGGAAGCCCTAGTGATGTCACTATTAAAACAGTCAGTGAGCATGGAGTTTTCTCAGAGTTGGCTGTTGTGAAATGTCAAGACACCCAAGAATCTCCCAGTTCCGATATATCAACTGAATGTGACGGAGTGGCAGCCTCAGATGGAAGTAATAACAAGCTAATGGGATCTTCTGGTTACAGTAATGGTGAGTAGCATACTGGTTCAAGCACATATGATTTTGGTTTAGATATTGGATGTGTTTATAATCGTCTCGGACATAAAGAAGCGAGCGACGAGGAAAACCACTGCGAATCTTTTGTGATAAATGACTCTGTAAATTACTCCGATACATACTACTTGATGGATTCATGTTCATTTGCATCACAAGATATGAGCTTGTCAAGCATTTGTTGTATGTCAGTGGAAGACAAGGATAAGTTTGAGGAGCTGAAGTTTGAGCTTGATGCCATTGATTTACAGTATCAGCAGTGTTTCCTAGAGCTCATGAGGTTGAAAAATGCAGCAATGGAGGACGCCAAAAAGAGGTGGATAACAAAGAAGAAAGTATACGTTATGTGATGTGCATTTTCCCTCTTCCCCTTTAATAGTTTTTTCTTTTTCTTTTTAAAGTATTGAAATTCATTTGTTGACAGATTTCATTTTTTTTTAATGTTACTAAATATTGGATGTATGTCTGGATTTGAGTCCATTTAAACCTTGAGACTCTAAATTTCAATCTCAGTCTTTAAATCCTGTTAAATATAGAAATTAAAATGATCAAAAAAATCTGGTAATAGATTTGTAGTATAACTAAATTTTCAAACTCCATAACCAAGTAGCTTGTAGATAGAGTAAATGCACGTGGGTTTTAAGTTCTAAAAGTCAAAATTTTATAAGTTTTGTTTTTCTGATGGAGTACAAGAACAGCCCGAACAACAAACATAATTAGCTTGGCTAGAATTAAAGTCACATTTGAGGCGATAAACACTCTGACCATCAGACCATAACATGGGTTCAAAATTTTGTAAGCTTTAAGCTTAATATCATCAACGTTCCGTAGAGTGGACCAAAGGGCAACTAGGTTTTTTTTGCAATTCCAGCAAGTCCAGCTCCAGCTATTTCATGTCGTTACTGATACTGTTCTAATTATTTCTCATGGCTCCTGAAAAGATAATCTTAGTAACGACATGAAATAGCTGGAGCTGGACTTGCTGGAATTGTAAAAAAAACCTAGTTGCCCTTCACGATAAGGCTATCTCCATACAAAATTTGCTGCATTTATAACCTTGCTGATGGGTTAAAAGATGATCAAAGGATACCAACAAACTGAATGGGAGAACTTGAGAAAGCTGCTTATGAAAGCATTAACTTTACGTCATCCCCCTTTCTACATTTTCTTGTCAGCATGAGATGGAATAAAATAGAGAATTGACAATATACTCTATTATGGATCAGCTTAGTATATTATCATAAGATGCCTTACCAGATTTAGATTTATATGCCAAATGGAGATTGACTTTGCTTAAATATTTATGTTTATTTGCTTTCCAAGTAATGGACATCAAATACCTTGGCCAAATCAAAGAAATTTCTAGGATATCTTTATGTTAGTAATACAAGTTGCCTTTTGGTCCACTCTACGGGATGTTGATGATATTAAGCTTAAAGCTTACAAAATTTTGAACCACATGTCACGGTCGGATAGTTAAGGTGTTTCCAAATATAATTTGAATTCTAATCACGTTAATCATGCTTATTGTTCGAGCTTTATCCTGTTCTTATACTCCATGAAAAAACAAAACTTACAAACTTTTGACTTTTAGAGCTTAAAACCCACGTGCATTTACTCTATCTACATGCTGCTTGGTTATGGAGTTTGACAATTTAGTTATACTACAAATCTATTACCAGAATTTTTTATCATTCTAATTTCTATATTTAAAAGGATTTAAAGATTGAGATTGAAATTTGGAGTCTCAAGGTTTAAATAGACACAAATCCAGACATACATCCAATATTTAGTAACATTAAAAAAAAATGAAATCTGTCAACAAATAAGTTTCTATACTTTAAAAAAAAAAAAAAAAAAAACTATTAAAGGGGAAGGAAGGAAACTGCACATCACATAACAGATACTTTCTTTTTTGTTATCCACCTCTTTTTGGCGTCCTCCATTGCTGCATTTTTCAACCTCATGAGCTCTTGGAAACACTGCTGATACTGTAAATCGATGGCATCAAGCTCAAACTTCAGCTCCTCAAACTTATCCTTGTCTTCCACTGACATACAACAAATGCTTGACAAGCTCATATCTTGTGATGCAAATGAACATGAATCCGTTAAGTAGGATGTATCGGTGTAATTTACAGAGTCATTTATCACAAAAGATTCGCAGTGGCTTTCCTCATCGCTCGCTTCTTTATGTCCGAGACGATTATAAACACATCCAATATCTAAACCAAAATCATACGTGCTTGAACCAGTATGCTACTCACCATTACTGTAACCAGAAGATCCCATTAACTTGTTATTACTTCCATCTGAGGCTGCCACTCCGTCACATTCAGTTGATATATCGGAACTGGGAGATTCTTGGGTGTCTTGACATTTCACAACAGCCAACTCTGAGAAAACTCCTTACTCACTGACTGTTTTAATAGTGACATCACTAGGGCTTCCAGATGAAGGTTTCCAGTAGGGTACAAGCTCCAAGAACATGCTGCCAATCAACTCTGCAATGGCTATTTTATCTTCATTTGACAAATCAAGTTTTCGACCATCTCCTCAGCGATTGAAATAGCAGTATCAGAACCTAGATAAAATGAAAAATGGATATCCTTGCTCGACCTGTTAAAAGATACACAGTGCATAACTCTTTATTTGAACATAAAGAGTAAGACTTTTTATATAGCAGAATATTCACTTACCGTATTGATCGGCAATACACAAGGTCAATGAAATTGTATGATCGTCATTTTTCTCCCCTTTTAACCTGAATTCATTACTCTCTGTGAAACACTGTAGCTCAAGAGTTGAGGACTGAGGAGCTGCATTGATGCTTTTCGTAAGCTTTTTGCAGTTAGGATCTATGTCCATTGGATGAGGTTCAGACTGGATCAAATTTACTAATTGGGGTATAACATTTAGTAACTGCAGTGGACCACTGCAAACTTCCTTGGCGGTTTCAGCCAAAAGGAATGGATCTTGCAAGAGCTCCACAGCTGGCAATCTAATAGATGCTGGAAGAAGACATTTCTCAATAAACTGCTTAACTTGGGGATCATTCACTTTGCCAAGGGAAGCAGGTTTAATACCCTGCAGGGAAGAGAGTTAAGAGAGAGTTCAAACAACCATTTAAACGGGAGTACTGGAAGAAATTAAATATTGGAGTGAGTTGTCAACTTACAGAGGAAACTTTCTTATATATTTGTGCAGGATTTTTGCATTCATTGTATGGATATTCACAAGTAACCATCTCCAACATGCACAGACCAAAAGAATAAATGTCGGCAAGTTCATTATATTCCTCATCATAGAGCTCAGGAGCCATGAATTCAGGCTTTCCTGCACCAAAGAACAAAGCATTACAAATTTCAACTGAAATAGATTAGATGAAGCCACAGCATTACTATTTTTGTGAAGATGAAGTACCAATTACACTTTGAGCAGTGGGTTGCTGCATGACAGTTGCCAACCCGAGATCTCCGATCTTGACTTCTCCATTGTTTCCATTTACAAATATATTATCACAGTTCAAATCTCTGTGAATGATTGGAGGATTGTGACTATGCAGATAGTGTAAACCTCTAAGGATCTGCCGTGACCAGCTCTTGATGACTTTCAAATCAATATTTTTATGCTTCTTATGGTATCTAAAAGGTGAAAGTAAATCCAATATATCATAAATGAACCATAAAGCCAAGCAGAAAAGAAGTTCATGGAACTTACTGCCTCAAACTTCCAGAAGTAAACAACTCTGTTATCATGTTGATGGTCTTGTTCTTATCATCCACCCAGGAATTGTAGAACTTCATAATATTTTCATGTTTCAATGACTTCAAAAGGTGAACCTCCGAATATAATCTTTCCAGCTGTTCAGATGTCTGCAAGACATCTGCGATATTAACTTGGTTCCACGCAACCTCTATTCCATCAGCTTCGTCAAATCCCTTGAAACTACAAAAAAGACAATGTAGCAGCCAAAATGGAACTATCAAACAAAACCATATTCCTATACAAGTTAACCAAATTTAGAGAAGATATGCCTTGAAACCATACACAGTCTTGAATGCTCCCTTTCCCAGGATCTCATCATACTGAAGGAATAAAAACAAAAACCATAAAGATTATATCACTAAATCCAAAAGAGCAAACCAATGAAGCAACTTCTGATAAAGCAAAATACTTAAGAATAATATAAGGATTTAAGGATACACATCGGCACGTATTTCTTATAATCAAATTTTGTCATGTTCATTAACATGCAAGCAACACAAGCAATTATTTCACCTTGTAACAAAAAAACACTTAGAACAGCTCTAAAATGAGCAAACCTGAGAAATTTGCAAACTTAATAATATAGAAGTTCGAGGACAATCAAATTTGGTTAAATTCAGGCCACTTGATTGCATTACTCAAACTTTACGCTGTTTGGTTGCTAAGAAAATAGGTGGGAAAAAATTAACTTGGACTGCTATTTACAAAAAATTATATTGACAGGCTTAAACAATAAGCAACTAGTTGATTATTCTGTAAAAGTTGCAAAATTTCCTTCAGAATTCGAAAATTTATGTCAAATTGCTTTCCTCCAAGTTTCTTGGCAACCAAACAGATAAAGTTAAACCATAAACAATGCAAAAGAGAAACAACAATATACATATATATAAAAAGGTAGCGAAAAATATACCCGAACGTATCGACCCGACGGATCTTTCTCAGCGAAATCACAACCATCAGCCGCCTCCATTTTTTTTATGTGCAGAAAGAACTAACCGTCGCCACAACTATAAAACCCGATCGAAAATTCCAACAAAAAAAAAGACAAAATCCACACACAAAAAAAGGGAAAAAAACAAATTATAAGGGGAAAAAAGGCAGAAAAGGCTGTTATAGGTCAAAATTGACCCTGATCGGAAGCAAAGACGACGAAAAGATAATCTGTTGTTTTTCAGAGAATGCCTCAGAAGCTATTGAATACGAATCGATTACCGATCGGAATCGGAATCGGAATCGACATCCAAATGCAACGACGGAATCCATATATTCTTCCACCGGTTTCCGACAATCCAATTCCACACGGTTGTTTGTACCTTGAATCAAAATTCTAAAGAATTTCATACCAATCCCATATTCTCCCCCCATAATGCCACCCGCATTTTAATTATTTTCCCCCAAAAGTTGTCACAGGATTTGTAAGATTCCGAGGCAGCAAAGAATCCAAAAAAAACAATAGAAATTTTGGAGACAAACAGATTGAAAAGAAGAAGTGGCAGAGCCTTACTAAAAATAAAGAAGCAAAAAAACGCAACTTCTAATAAAGCTTGCACCGATTTTCACGGATTGGGTGCGGTGCGGTTTTAATTGCTATTACCATGTTGGGAATTCTTTTTCCTCCTCCAATTTACTTTCTTTTCCCCTTTACGAAGAACCTCAAAAACTTCCTTCAAATTCCCACCAAATCACATCAAGATTACTTCACAAACTTTTCCCTCATCATCAATAACCTAGTTAATGGAGCTTGGCCTCCCTTAGTAAATTGGATTAATAGCAACTTTAATCCCTTCCAATTATAAAATATTTAATTTAAGTCATTTAAATAATTTCTTTACTTTCACCCGCACTAAACATGTAACACTTTATTTCAACCCCGTAAAATCGAGTTTGTTATTAAAATTGGCTAATACTTGAAATTTGAAGTTAAAAAGTTTGTTAAAGAATATTCAAAAAACAAAAAAGTTTGTTGAAGAAGCAAGAAGGTTATCTATCTTAAAGTTGAAGATTTTAAGGATTGAAAAATGAAGTAGGCAAGAGCAATCAATTAACGAGATTTCCTGAATTGAAGGCGCTCCATTTTGGATTTGGTTAATCATTAAAGAAAGCACGTGGGAAGAGCAATGATTTTTTTTTTTTAACAACTTCATTATAAATTTGATTTCCTTTTGACACAATATCTAAAATTCCCATAAATAGAAAGATAATGCGTTTTAACGCACTCGAACCCACGTCTTCTTACATTGGCAACAATGTCATACAAATTGAGTTAAGATTAAATCGACTTGTTTAAGGTGATTTAACCTGCTAGTAAATTTTCATTTTGATAATTTAACATTGGAATATTATGAAATGATCATTGAATTATTCGATAATTTTGACTTTAAGTTATTAGACTAATAAAATTGCTATTGTCCAACCTACATTACATTACCTATGCCAATGCTTCTGTTCTTTTTTTCTTATACAATTTTATTTTTTTATGAAACAATTTTGAACGTTAAAATCTACGAATCAAATTTCAAACAGATTTTTTATCTGATCATTGACACTACCGTTTTTCTACTTGTCGATAGGTATTAATCTACTGATCGATTATCAAATCGTCGCTTAAAGCTCGTTAATCAAACTTAAAAATACGTAATAGTCCAATTATTAAAATAAAAACATTTAAATAGTTTAATTACTTAAATAAATTTTTTTAAATAATTTAATGAAAAGATAAATTTTTTAAAAAAAATTAAAGCTTTATCCGTACAAAAAGGATTGTGCATTTTGAATTGCATCGCAATCCACAGTCCGAATGATGCAAATTGTTGAAGAGGAAATTAATGATTGATGCATGGATTTCATGCAAAGCAACAATCCATGTTTCTTGGATGCACTGTTTGCTCCTATTCTCCAATTAATTATTTTTCACCTTAATAAGCTATGGATGAAATTTTAGAAAGAAATTAAGACGACGTCTAGTGTAACCAAAGGTGATTATTTTAATATCTCAATCACATATGTATATATGAAAATATAAATTTTAAAATATTTAAAATTTAATCTAATAATTATATTTTATTCTTGAATATAATTAATATAAAAAAATAAAATTCGTCGAAAATATTAAAAACTTTTATCAATCATAGGCCAATATTGAAGGATATATATTAATGCAAATCGATAATTAGGATTGTAAATGAACCGAGATTGAACGAACAAATCTTTGTTCGTGTTCGTTTATTTATTTTTGAAGTTGTTCATGTTCGGTTCGTGTTCGTTAAGAATTTCAAATTTTTGTTCATGTTCGTTTAGTTAAAATTATTTGTGTTCATGTTCGTTTGTTTAATGTTCACAAACATGTTCATTTAACTTAATCGAACATGTTCACAAACATTAATCGAACATGTTCACAAACATTAATCGAACATGTTCACGAACATTAAACGAACATATTCATAAACATATAATTGAACACATTCACGAACAATGTTAATGAATAATAAACAAACAAACAAACAATAAAAACATACACATAGATATTATTTTAATATTTTTATAAGAAAATATCATTAATAAATAAACGAGCTTATAAACGAGCCAATAAACGAGCTTGTTCGTGAACATAAACGAAATCAACACACCTCTATTCGTGTTTGTTCGTTTATTAAATGAACATAAAATTTTTATTCATACTCGTTTATTTAGCTTAATAAACGAACGTTTACGAACGGTTCACGAACAATTCATCGAACGTTCTGTTTATTTACACTCCCATCGATAATGAAACAAAAGCAAGATGCTACTACTTGAATCTGGATACATTAATAATTTTATTATATAAATTTTAAAGATCCATATTATTTTTATATCCAAAAATTAATATTGAATTATTATTTTTATATTTTTAGTTGTCATGGTAAGTTACTAAGTGATAGATTTTTTATTGCAATAATTGCCCTTAAAATCATTGCATATGACTAGAGGCGAAGTCAAAAAAATTTTGTAGGGGTCGAAATTAAATTTTAATTTTTAATAGTTTATATATTTATAATTTTTAAAAGATTAAATAAAATTTTTATAATTTTAAGGGGTCAAAATATAATTTTACCTTTATTAATTTAAAATTTTAAAAATTATTAAAAAAACTTAAATAACAATTTTCTATTTTAGGAGAGACTATGATCTCTTAACTCTTGGATTCGCCTCTGTATATGACATGCATTGTGGCAATAAGAGAATACTTCATTCCCCAAGCTTGAGGGGCAGCTTTCATTGTTGGTATAGATTAGTTAATTGAAGGAATATCCAAAATTAATTCATAACTGGTTGAATGCAATGGTAAAATATATTACATTTTAAGGGGAGAAAACATATTCTAATCTTAGAAACAATATTGTTGAGAGAGATAACTTCGAATCCTGCACATGAATCATAAAATGTACATGCAAAATATAAAAAAATAATCATATTTAAAATAATTCTTTTGATAGAATATAAATTATAAAAAAGAAAAAAAACTGAAAGAAGGTGGTTATTTCGTATATTCTTTTGTTTTTGTTTTTCGGTAAAAGTATCGCGGAGGTTTTTATACTATGAGTAAAATTACATTTTGCCCCCTTATATTAAAAAAATAAGTAAATTAGTCCTCACACATTAGATCAAAGAGCAAACTGATCATTTTGTTAAAAGTTCCATCTATTTTAACTGTTAAAAATTGGTTTATGTATGTTACCATGAGGCACTCACATGTAATTGTCTAGTTATTCTATCAACTGCATCGATTTTTAACAATAGAAATAGATGATTTTTTAACAAAAAAGATCAATTTGCTCTTTAATATAATGTACAATGATTAATTTGCTCAATTTTAACAATGAAAACTGGTCCCTGTACATCAGCATGAGGCATATGTGACAAATCATGTGTAACTGTCTGATTATTCTATCAACTACATTAGTTTTAACAATAGAAATAGATGAAATTTTTACAAAAAAAATCAATTTATTTTTTAATCTAATATATAAAGATTAATTACTCATTTTTTGAATAAATGAAACGAAATATAATTTGATTCCTAATATAAGGCGATACACTTTTACCTTGTTTTCACATCTATAAAAAAAAATAAGTCACATAATTCTTTGATGGTAACTTCCATCAATCAATTTAAAATAGTCAACATATAAGGATTAGATGGAAAGAAAAAGTGTTCAGGAATTAAAATTTATTGGAGGATTTAAAGCTTCAATGATGACGGTATTTAAAAAATAATTAATTTACAGATATAATAAATTAATTTTATTTAATTTATATTCTGACGACAATTAAAATAAAAATTGATAGCATATGCAAATATTTTCGCCGATTACACTCGCTCGCTTCTATAGATTACATGAATGCTTGTGCACATTCCAAATGCAATAAAATTGATAATATCCACAATCCATCATCAAATTTCTAACTAAGTTATCTTTATTATTGAAGTTGAAAGTCCATACATTTATATTCATATGACATTCTAAAATTAGGATTTAAGATTGTTATATATTAATGATCACCAACCCAAGTCTTAGATAGAATTCGGGTCACCCATTCATGACTCGGATAGGTTTCACCAGAAGATTGGGTGTGAGGCGAATCGCGAGAGGACAGTAAGGCGAGCTCGTGGACCCGGCTCGCAAACGGAGTTTGCGGACTCAACTCGCGAGGCAAGCTTGCGGATCCAGCTCACACGAATCGAGGGAAGTCATAGCCTCAACTTGCATATACTCAAGGGGCTCGCAGAAAGGACCGCGTGCTCTGTAGATCACTTAGACACGTGTCTAGCAGGTACAGAACCCGCTCAGGATGTCAATCTCAAGAACAAAAAAGATTGTGTGCTCCGTAGGCACGTGTCCAACAGGTTTAGAGCCCGTAGAAAATATCAATACTAAGGATTGAGAATGTTAATAGTAAAGGCAGTGGAGTCAAGACAAAATAATGAGATCCTATCATGAGTTGTAATAGCATCTGTAATCGCTTGTATAAATACATGAATACTTCCCATAGAGAAAATATTACTCAACAAAGATCTATTTACATGCTTATATCTATCCATTCAAACATGTCTCGGAATCTAGAAGTTGCACATCCATGGGGTACATTGAATTGTATTACGCCTAACAAGGCCAACACCCAGCATGGCAGTTTTCCTTGCTCGCCTAATGTCTTTCTCATATGTCCCTCCAAATATCATCAGAGACGTCTACGGGTATTTAACGTCTTCTTCCCTAATCTTTACGCCGTCCTTTCATATTAGTTCTTATATCATAGGTTTTACGACTAACAATGCACTTGTTATTACCACCAATTCTGTCCTAATAACATGCCAACTCATCTTCTGGTCATTAATAGGAGAGATCGATGTCAAATTACTACATCCATTCCATAACTTACAAATTCAAGATTATTACTTTCTTCAGTCAGTTTGTTGTTTTTAGCTCTATGTTTTCAAGCACTCTATCCGTTATTCTTAAAAAAAATGAAGTAACACCAATACTAAAACCTTTAATTCTTAAGCTTTTCATATCATAACATGTCAATTGGCTTTAAGCAGCAGAACAAAGAACACACCATAATCGGATAGAAATTCTTATTGTCCTAAAGTCTCATGTTTTAACATCCTCCATTTGGTTGATAGAGTCTTTAATTGAAGAAAAGTGGGGAAAAAAATATCCAGTGACTTGGAGCTGTGTGTTTTTCTCAATTTGTCATTGCTAAATTATGTTGAAATGAAGAAGAAACATAAGAAAATATGTGGGTCTACCAGCAGTTATCTTTGAAACTACCATTCATCATACAACTTCACACTATCAACTTCTTCAGACTAGTTTAGCTCCACAAAGAGGCTGGCCTGAGGATGTAATCCGGCCTCTTTCAAGGTCAGTGAGCGTTTCTCTGTACCATATGTTACTCGAGGAAAGTTGGAGACAAGGTTGTAATCCTCAACTTCTAAGCAACCCAAAGAATCAACATAATCATAAAGAGCTTGGATTGGTGCAGTACTGTGAAACCTCCTTTCTTTGCGTTCTCCAGTAGGAAAACGTACCAAAACCTGATTCACCAACACAACAGGCAAATATTTAATTTGGGAACAAACAAATATGTCCGCCAACAGAGAAAGTCGAAAATGCAGGTGATTTATAACAGAATCACATCATTGGAAATGGGAAGTAAGGTATTTAAGCCTGCTTAACCAGATCTAAAAACTTGTGAAGTCAAAACCAAAGAGGCATTACTTGTGTAACATTAGGTCCTTTCTCAGGTTCATCACCAAGTGACAAGGCTTTCTCTTGCCGCATTCTAGCTCGGGCAGCTTCCTTTTCAGCAGCTTCACGTGCTGCTCTTTCAATAGCCTCTTCTTCTTCCTTACGTTTCCGCTCAGCTTCTGCTGCTTCCCTTTCCAGACGTTCTTGCTCCTCTCTCCTCTGGCGTTCCCTAGCCTTAAATCATAAAAGAAATGACAATGTTTAGACAGTGTCAAGTCATGAGTCAAACAGTAGGTTTTAAAGCACAGATCCATTAAATGAGCAAGAGAGGGATAGCAATTTCACATTTCTAGTCGTCTTTGAATATGATGGTACCAATGAGGAAGTATTACTAAAGTTACTAATTTAAGATTACAAATTAACCTACCTGATCGGCTTCAAGCGCTGCTCTATAAGCAGCATCTTGCTCCTCCCTTAAACGCATGTTGTTTCTTCTCTCTTCTGCATCTAGTCTTGCAGCAACAAGAACAGGAGCACTTTCTTCAAGCACTCTCTGTAGTATTGTGAGCATTTCTTCAGGAGATTTAGGTCCCTCAACCTACAGTGAAAGAGAATAGTTCGTTGTAATACTCAAAAGGCAAGATCACCATTAACAATATTGGCATTCCAGTGTTCAAGACTTAAGTTTAAGAAAGAGGAATTTCACACAGAATTTCGTAAGAGCTAGAGTGAATGACATTGAAACTGTATAAACCTGATTTGTGAAAGCAAAGAAGTCCATAAACAGCTAAATCCGCTAAATAACCATTTATTAAGACAAGTCATAACCAAAAAATAATGAGAAGCACTAATGCTATTAAATTTTCCAATGAAGTAAGTCAAGTAACTAAAACATACACAGGCAGAGAAGTTAACATGTAGTCAGGAATGTTGAGCGCACAACTTAGGTTTAAGCTGCATCTTAATGTAAAGAAACTAAGAAGCTAGTACCCAAAAGTAAGCACAATACAAGTCTCAAAAAATGCCTTACAACAAAATAGGAGGAACTACTATTTGGCATGATAAGATAAGCTTTATGCTAATTAATCATTAAAAGAAAATTTATTCTACATTTATTTTCACTTAACAACTATTTGACTTACCTCGTTATCGGCTTGTAAACTCTAGTTACTAAATAGTAAATCCGTTGTCAACATTATGTATTATGCATCAAACATAAGTAAGAAGAAATCCATCTAAGCTCTGTACTCAGCAAAAACACAAGGACAAAATAACAATTAGAATGAAATCCCTGATTTTTTTATCTACTTATCCAGTATCATGTGATTAATTTATGTCATAAATGAACTTAAACTTATCTGAGAGTATGAACAATGGGTCAATTTCAGTTTCTGAAATTTGCAAAATGAAAGCTAATCACTATGATTCTTTTGCCCTTGAAAACAGTATTAAATTACATTATCAATAATTTCATCCAAAGTGAGAATCACAATGGTACGCACCTGTTGAAGAAGTGCGATCCTCTGATTGGTAGCAGGCATAACGACTGCACAAAACGGGAACCTGGAGGCTTTCAAGCTATTACTCATCTTAAAACCTTCACTAGCCCTAATGCTTCCGCCCCACGCTACGAAATTCTCATTCACAAAGGCCGCCAGAGCCTCGGAACACAACATCCTTTCGCAGAACACGGGCGAATCCGGGTGGTCCGGCGAGTGCAAGTACACAAACAACAGCTTGAAGGCGTTCCTCGACCTCTGCAACGCGTCCATAAAACCCTCGCCGACAAAATTCGGCCCCCTCGTTCCATACTCCCTCTCAAACTCCACCACGAAATCCATCGCTTCAGAAGCCGCAGCTGAGACAGATACCAACCCGGCGGATGATTCCCCGCCCTGCCCAGAGCCCAGCCCGATCATCCCTAGGGAATACGAAAGAACTCCACCCGCGGCCCATAGACCCAGCCCAACTGCACCAGAGATCAACCCTAAACTTCCGGATATCACGGAAATCGGTAATGTAACGAGTCTCCAGGCTAAGCCCGGTGCGGGAGCGGTAATAGGACCAGAGGCGGAGGCGGAATCGGTCCGGACCCGTGAATCGGGAGGGTCGGAATCAGAGACAGTGGAGGAAGCGGAGGGTTGAGTGGAAGAGGTGAAGGAAGAGATGGCGAGTTCAAGGTCCCAACCATGGGCCTGAAGGATTTCCGTACACAAATCGGGATCTTCGAGTCCCGTGATGGCTTGAAAATATGCCAATTTATCGGCTACATCAACCATTTCTCAATAATTCACAAAACAAAAAAGAGGAAAATTTTATTTCCTTCGTTCTTGCAGATAAATGAAATGAAATGAATTGAATTGAATTGAAGTCCGACACCGAGAAGAAGACAAGGGAACTTCCTACCTTAATTTCCTTTTTTGCTTTTTAATTTTCTGTTTTACGTGAGAAACGCACTGGAATGTTCTAAAATAAAAGTCGCGGTTGGGATCGCGCTTGCCTGCCAGAATTGGGCGCCATGGTGTATTGTCAATTTACAAAACTACCACTGTCTGCGATCTTTTTTTAACTCGAAATAAATCAGTAATTTTATTATATTTATTCAAAAACAAAAATAAATAAATAAATAAAATATTCTAAATGTTAAATTCAAAAATCAATTAAATATTTTAATAAATTGATTTATGTTCTTTCGTACCTAGGGTTAAGGTTTGTTCTCTTTGTCTGCCGCTTTTTGCAATTTGTGGGTGTTTTCTTTCTAAATTTCTTGGGGCGTTCGATTCTTCAGAATTTTGGAGGTGGGGAAATTTTAATTTTGTTGCGTGATGGAGGATGAGTTGGCAAGGTTACAATTGGATGACTTGGAGAACGAGCCGATCGTTGATCAAGATGATGAAGAAGCGGGGGTTGATGACTTCCAATTTTGCCTGATTGGTAGATTACTTACTAATAGCTCTGTGCACTGTATTTCATTAAGGAATGTGTTGTCTGAATTATGGCATCCAATTGAAGGGGTAACTATCACAAAGATTGAAGATAAACGGATTTTTTTTAGATTTTATAATGAGGTTGATTACAGAAGAATGGTGGTGGGTATTCCTTGGTTTTTTAATAGGTATTTAATTATTTTTTATCAATTGGAAAAAGGGGGGGATCCCGTACAGGTTCCTTTGTTTCATACTATGTTTTAGGTACAAATTCATGATTTACCTACGGGTTCTATGTCCGAAGGGATGGCACGACAGTTGGGGAATTTCATAGGTGAATTTGTGGATTATGATGCTAAAATTCTTAAATAGGGTATTCGAAAAATTATGAAAATTAGGGTTTGTCTGAATGTTCGTAACCCTTTGAAAAGAAAGAAACGTATTATGTATGGAAAGGATAAATCCCCATTTGCTACTTTTCAATATGAGAGATTACCACTCTTTTGTATTTTTTGTGGTCGACTAGGGCATGGGGAAAGTTTTTGTTCTATTCAGTTAATATTAGGGTTTAGAGAAACTGAATTTGGATGGGATATTTCTCTGCGAGTAGCCCCACGAAGAGAGCTGCCAACTATGAGCAGATGGCATCGGGATGCACCATAGGATTTCATTAAAAGTAATATGGAGGTAGAGAATTTTCGCCTAAGAGATAGATCACGGGTCAAAAGTAATGAGAGATGGGTGAGAAAACCCATGAATGATCGAACAAGCATTCTTGATGAAGAAATAGAGGATAGACCGTTAGGGTTGGTGGAAGGAAAGAAGCGTCTAAGGGAGCAACAACTAGGGGAAGATTTTCATGCTTTACAATTTTATGTTGAATTTGGTTTTGATATATCGGCGACCACTAATAAGCAGGCCGATCGGGCGCAATGAAAACCTTAAGTTGAAATGTTCGTGGTTTGGGACAACCACGAACGATTAGACGTCTCAAGCACTTCTTGAGACAAATTCAGCCCCAACTTTTATTTTTTATTGAAACAAAAGTTGACACGAGAAGAATGGATGCGATTAGGAAATCATGGGGGTTTCCAAATGGAATTGATGTTAGCGCCATAGGCTCAAAAGGGGGCCTTTCTCTTTGTTTGAAAAAGAAACGTGATAGTTCAATTAAAAAGCTTTTCTAGTTCACAAATAGATGTAGAGATTCAAAGTTATGACAGAGATGCTCTTTGGCGTTTTACTGGTTTTTACGGTGCACCTGTAAAACACCAAAGGAAGGATTCATGGAATTTGCTTCGGCAGTTAAAAGACAGTGATTTGCCATGGCTAGTGATGGGAGATTTTAATGAAATTCTATTCTCATTCAAAAAACAAGGTGGACGCTTAAGGGAGGAGAAACAAATGAGTGAATTTCGTGACGCCTTAGATGACTGTGATTTGAGCGATTTAGGGTTTTCAAATCAGTGGTTCACTTGGGAACGTGGTAGACTTCCAAATACCAATATTCGGGAGAGGCTAAATAGAGGAGTGGCGAACTCGCTTTGGTGGGGCAGATTTCCAAGTTACACGCTCCAACATCTTAGCCATAGTATATCGGATCACTGTCCATTAGTCTTATTTATGCCGAGTTGTTCTCTATAAAGAAAGGTATCGAGGGTTTTTCCATTTCGTTATAATGCCGACTGGGTTTTAAAAGAGGGTATTGATGATCACATTAGGAGTTTTTGGGAAAAAGAAGAGTCGAATATCCCGACGAAATTGGAAAAATTGCAAGCTTCATTGCGGTAATGGGCGAAAGTCAAAGTGGCTAGACGTTCTGCTAATAAGGATAATCTTCAACAAAGATTGAATGAGTTGTTTGAAAAAGATCCAGACGAAGAGGCACTGGAAGAAATTGTTAATGTCAAACTGACGCTCAATCTAGAAGCCGATAAAAAAGAATTGTATTAGGAACAACGAGCAAGGGCCAACTGGGTTAAAATGGGTGACCGTAATATGAGTTTTTTCCATAGTTTTGCCTCACAACGAAAGAAGAAAAATACTATTACAAGGCTAAAAAATAATAGGGGAGAGTGGATTGAGGGAGACGAGGCTGTATTGGACTTAACTTCAACGTACTTCAAAAAATTATTCACCGCTGAACCATTATAGAGTTGTGAAGAGTTAAGGTGTCTCAACCTTGTATATCTCGTTCCATGAATGATGAATTATGTCAAGCTTTTAAAGAAAATGAAGTGGTAGAGGCTTTAAAAAGCATGGCACCCCTTAAAGCTTCTAGAACAGATGGTTTTCCAGCACACTTTTTTCAAAAATTTTGGACTATTATTGGGAAGGAAGTAACAACGTTCTGTTTGCAAATTCTGAACAATAATGAAGGTATGAACCGTATCAATAAAACCAATATTGTATTGCTGCCCAAGGTTTTAGGCCCCATAAGCTTAGGCCAATTCAGCCCAATAAGCCTTTGTAATGTGGTTTATAAGATAATCTCAAAGGTCATAGTGAATAGATTTCGCAAAGTGCTAAATTTGTGTATCGAGGAGACACAAGGAGCTTTTGTCCCAGCTCGGCAGATTACAGATAACATTCTTATTGCGTACAAGATTTTACACTCTTTTAAAAGGAAGAGAATGGGCAAAATTGGTTCGTTTGCACTAAAGCTAGATATGTGTAAAGCGTATGACCGGGTAGAGTGGAATTATCTTGAACACATGATGAAATTTTTAGGCTTTTGCGATAAATGGACGAATCTAGTAATGGAATGTGTTCGATCGATTACTTGCTCAGTTGTTCTTAATGGGCTCCAAAGGGAAGAGTAAACCCACAAAAAGGATCAAACAAGAGGATCCACTAAGTCCCTATCTTTTCATTATTTGCGCAAAGGGTTTTTTCGAGATTACTCAATAAGGCAAAGCAGGAAGGAAAAATTGCAGGTGCTAAGATAGGAAAAGGGGATTTAGCTATTACATCTTTATTTTTTGCAGATGATAGTATTTTATTTGGGGAAGCTTCGGTTGATGGAGTGAATAGCATAAAGGAAATGGTTAATAAGTATGAAGGAATGTCTGGGCAATCAATAAATTTCAATAAATCTCTTATATTTTGCAGTAAAGGAGTTGTTGAGGATACAAAAGAGTAGTTGAGTGGAATCCTAGGAGTCAGTATGGCAAATAATCCAGAAAGGTATCTTGGCCTCCTAACGATGATTGAAAGGAGGAAAAAAAGTGCGTTCATTGAATTAAAAGAGTAATTTTTTCAAAGGGTAAAAAATTCAAGTTCTCGTAATTTATATATTGGTGGAAAAGAAGTGTTTATTAAGTCTGTTTTACAAGCGTTACCGGTTTAGGCCATGCAGTGTTTTAAATTACCCGTATCCGTTTGCAAAGAATTTGAAAGTATATGTGTAGATTTTGGTAGCGCAATCTGCAAACCAATAAAGGGATACAGTGGTGTTCATGGTGGTCTATGTGTAAGCCAAAGGCATTTAGGAGTTTAGGGTTTAAAGAGTTGAAATTGTTCAATACTGCCCTACTTGCTAAGTAGGGATGAAAACTAATCACTCAGCCTGATAGTTTGATTGCGCGCGTTTTGAAATTTAAATATTATCCACGAGATAATTTTTTATATGCAGGTTTGGGGTTTTACCTTTTTTTTACCTGGCGCAGCATTTGGCAAGCACGTAGCTTGCTGATTAAAGGTATGGGATAGCGGATTAGTAATGGGGAGTTAACAAACAATGGAATGATGCTTGGATACCCTTACCTGTTAATGACAGATTTGTAAAACAAGACATCAACATTCATTACACAAGGGTGGCAGATTTAATTAATGCAGAAAGTTTTACTTGGAAAGAAAGTGTTGTGTGGAACTTACTGGGTAGAAACCAAGCTGATGCGGTTCTCTCCATACCATTAATCGATAGGGAGCATCAAGATACGCGAGTTTGGCAAGGGGATAAATCAGGAGATTACATAATACAGAGCGGCTACAAATGGTTGCTTACAGAGAAATTAAGTCAGAGGAATTTCTATTCTACAGACCTGACTGAGATAAAATGCTATTTTACAAAGCTATGGAATCTAAAAATCCCCAATAAAATCATAATACATATGTGGCGTTTAACAGCCAACTTCCTACCTACATTCGGCACTTTATAGAAAAAAAGACTAAGGGTGAATGCAACTTGCTTGATCTGTGCAGAAGACGATGAGTCAGTGGAACATCTGTTTCGAGATTACCGATTCACCAGAGAGGTTTTTCAGAAAGTTGGAGTGGATACCTTACAGACTCAAATAGAAGAAAACCGGTTAGCATGGCTTGCAAGAATTTTTGCAATCCTTAATATACAACAGAGTATACTTTTTGCAATTTCCTTATGGGCCGTATGGTTTTATAGAAATAAACTATTGCATGATGGGAAAAGGGGAAGGCTAATGGAGGTAGTGGGATTTATTCAGGCGTATGCCTCAGAACTAGACCAAGTTGGATTAAGGACCGAATTGACCATTACTAGACAACTAATGGGTTGGAGGCCTCCCTCAACAGGACGATTTAAAGCAAATTTGGATGCATCATTCTCAGCCTTAACCGGGGATGCTAAAGCAGGTATTATAATTAGAGATCAAGATGCATTAGTTATGGGTGCTTGTTATTACCCTTTGGGGAAAGTTGGAGACCCAACTACAGCAGAGGCATTGGCATGCCTTCAGGCAGTCAAATTTGGGGTGGATCTTGGACTTCAAGCGCTAATAATGGAGGGTGATGTTTTATCTGTTATCAAAAGAATCAAATCAGAGAATGAAGATAGATCAGCTATTGGTAATATTATCAAAGAGATTAAAGAAATGAGACACTATTTTCTTACCTTGGAATTCCAGTTTGTTTCTCGAAATGCAAATGAAGCAGCCCATTTGTTAGCCAAATAGAGACAAGGGTTTATGTCTCCTTATTACTGGGTGGAAGAAGCACCACTAGAGATCGAGAATATAGTCAACAAAGAACGGAGATGCCTTATGGAAAGGTAGTTTCTCACTTGGGTGTCTTAAGTCCGGAGATATGCTGTCCGATAAACTCATTGAATGGAGTGGGTTGGTTTTCTGAAGGATATGAAGTTTTATCAACATGAATAACCTGGAAGCTCCTTGATGACACCAAATGCAGAGAAAGAGAAATGGTTAGCTTTTGGTTTTTTATTTTCGTTTCTAGGGTTTTTAGTTTGGATTATTTTAGCCTATTCTTTTTTTTGGTGAATAAAAAAGAAAATAGTTACATTAAATCAATAATGCATCACGGTCACTATCCATGTCATGTTGGATGGATCCCAGTACTTCCTTAGGTGGTGTAGTAAATGTCTGAAGACTTGACTTCCAAGATAGTCCTATTTTAACCATTTTATCTGCCACTAAGTTCCTTTCTTTGGGAATAAAACGCAGATGCCATTGCCCTTTAGACCGAAGGATATGTCTTGCTCTTCGAAGAATGGTGATTCCAAAGTCATTTCCTTCTTTTTGAGACAAAAGGTGAATGACTTCCAAATTATTTGTTTGAATAGTAACCCTATCGAATCCATTTTGTAGAAGGATTAAGAGACCATCCGTAATCCCCCACAATTCTGCCTCCAAAAGTGTACACTTTCCCAAATAATGACTAAAGCCTGTGATTCATTTGCCATCCATATCTCAAACAACACCTCCTACTGCAGCTTGTCCGGTATCTCTTACCATCGCGCCATCAGAGAAAAGGTGGTACCACCGCTCTCCTGAAATTCTTTGGTTTTGTTGGGTTAAGGAAAGTGATTTAGGAAGAATTAGATTAGAAACGAACTGACGGACCCAACTCTCCGAAGTTTTAATCACATCATTGGCTATCTAAGTGATATTTTGGAAAATAAAAAGATTTCTATTTTTCCAAATCCTCTACAGGATTACCCCAAATAAATTTACCCAATAAACTCCACGACCTTGCAAATAAACAGAAAAGCATAAATTAGTAAAAAACCATGAATAGAAGGATTCAGAGAAGAACCTGTTTTGTTGATCACTGATGACAACCATCTTCCACACTTCTCTTGCAGCTCGACAATCACAAAGGACATTGAGGGTATCCTCGATAACATGTCCACAAATAACACAAGAACTGCTATGCCCCATTCCCCTCCTAGTACGCTCTAGGTTAATAAGTAAACGTTGTTTATAAACCAACCAGAGGAAGAAACGAACTCTTTGTGGACATTGGAATTTCCATATAATTTTTCATTTCGGATCCTTGGGTTTCCATTCATCTTGCTTTAAATCCTAGTAAGCACTACGTATTGTGAACTTGCCAGAAGTAGACGATGCCCATATAACCCGATCTCTACCCTCACAAGGGTGTGGTGGAGGAATACTAGTAATGTGATGCACTATCTCGTCAGATAACCAGAGCCGAAAGAGCTCAATATTCCAAGTGCCATCATCCAACACCATGTCCTTCAACTTACACTCTAAGCCCAAATTGGATTGAGCGGGAATGTGGGAAATTAGAGGTCCCACCCCTCTAAGCCACGTATCTGTCCAACAGCGGATGCTCTTACCGTCCCTAACTGACCAAGCCAAATTCTCACAAAGAAGCGGCCAAATCTTCGATAGCGAACGCCACAAATGCGAACATTGGGTTCTGTGAATAGAAGTAGGGAACTGATCCTTCACTCTGTATTTGGACTGAAGAACATGAACCCACAATACATCATTTTCGATAAGAAAACTATAACCTAGCTTCAGGAGAAAGGAATTATTCTGATCATGCAACTTACGGAATCCTAAACCCCCTCTTTCCCTTGGCTGACATATAGACTCCCATCTGACCATTGCGAGTTTAGAATGTCCAACAGTGGATCCCCAGACAAACTGTCTAACAATCTTCTCAATTTCATCGCAAATACCTTTAAGAATAGACATAGATTACATGAAGTAATTAGGAATGACGAGAAGCACTGATTGAGCGAGTGTAATCCTTCTTGCAATAGATAACTTCCTAGCTTCCCAATTATGTAATTTTTGTCGGACCTTGTCAACCATAAACCGTAAGGTGTTTTTAGTCATTCTCTCGTGCAAAAGCGAAACTCCCAAATAAGTACCCAAATTATGAACAATTTGAAACCCAAACACTTGACTAATCTGAAGTCTTCGATCCTCATCAGTGGCTTTTGAGAAGTAGATATTACGTTTTCGCGAGCTAATCCTGTGCCCAGAGAAGTCACAAAAATGGTTCAACATACCTGAGAGGAGTTGAGCTTGTTTCATTTCTGCTTTACAGAAGATCACTAAGTCATTGACAAAGAAAAGGTGTGACAGATCAGGTCCAAAATGGGATAGGTGAATGGGGCTCCATTTTCCATTACTGATTTGTGCATGAATAATACACCCTAACCACTCCATACATAACACAAATAGATACGGAGAAAGTGGGCATCCCTGTCTGATACCTCTAGCCAGCTTGAACTTCTGAGTAGGCACACCATTCCAAAGAATTTGCATTGTAGATGAAGTTATGGCCTTCATTATAACCGAGATTAGGACCTCCGGAATCTTGGCAATTTGAAGGGAAGCCCTTATGAAATCCCAACTCACACGATCATAAGCTTTCTCAAGGTCTAACTTGAGCGCCATCCAATTCCTCCCTTGTCTTTTACTCCGTATGCAATGAATCACTTCTTGGGCTATGATGATATTGTCGGTTATACTTCACCCTGTAATAAAACCTGCTTGTTCCTGTGAGATAATGTTAGGAAAAATAACTCTAAATCTATTAGCTATAACTTTCATTACCAATTTATACAATACCGAACACAAGCTGATAGGTCGAAACTGGCTAAAATCTTTAGGATGATCGTTTTTAGGGATAAGCACAATTAATGTATTATTAAGCTCCGCATCAATGTTATTCCCAGTAAACACTCCCCGAACCCAATCGCAAATAGCACTGCCCACAGTGTCCCACTGACTCTGAAAGAAGTGTGCATGAAACCTATCGCTTCCAAGGGCTTTCAAAGGTGCCATGTCAAAAAGGGCTTTCTTAATCTCGTCTTCAATCACTCTCCTGCTCAGAAAAGTAATGTCTTGGTCATTGAAACAAGGGAAAAGATTAGTCTACAACCCCCTAATGGGTGTTGTTTTTTCACCATACAACTTCTCAAAGAACCGAACCGCCTCATCTTGAAGAATCTCCTAATTTGAGCACCACTCTCCATTCTCAATACGCAGACCAAGAATGCGATTAAACTTGTGTCTTTGTACTGTTCGGCTATGGAAGAAATTTGTGTTACGGTCGCCAAACTGTAACCAATTGCATTTGGCTTTCTGCTTCTAGAGGAGCTCTTCATGATCTAGCAAGTTTTCCAACTCATCTCTTACATCCTTCTCAAGTTGTACAAGGCGATCTGAAGAAGAATAATCTAAGGCACGTTGAGCTTAGAGGAGAGAATTCATTAAACTCTTCTTTCGAGTACCTATAAAACCATAAACAGATTTGTTCAATTCTTTCACATGAGTAGTAAATTCAGAAAGCGAATGGACCATATCACCTGAAAATTTCCATATGTTTTTGACAAAAGTAGGAAAGTTCGCATGTTTCGTCTAACCAACTAGGAACCTGAAGGGCCTATTCTTTAAAGCAAGCAGTTATAATTTTTTAATGCTCTCAGTGGTTACCGATGCACCGTTTCGGGAACCAATTGGGTTTGAGCAGGTAGGTAAATAGCTGTAGGATTGATTTTGCCTTTTGTCATTTCCGTTACTTAATGCATTCAGTTCTCATTTCAAAAAAATATATATTCTAAATGTTTATATGCATAATTAACCGAAATTATGATTTTACATGTATAATTTTTATCAAGTTTACTAAATTATATCACATCCACAATATTAAGAGTTAAATTACATGTTTTTTCTTTTATTCAAAAATGGGTAAATTAATTCTTGTGCGTTAGATCAAAAGACGAATTGATTTTTTTGTTAAAATTATTATTAATTTCTATTGTTAAAAAAATAGCATGACTGATAGAATAATCAAACAGTTACACATGAAGTACCACATGTACCTCACTTTAATGTTCAAGGACTAATTTTAATAGTAAAAATGGATGGAAATTTTAAAATAAGGACCAACTTGCACTTTGATTCAATGTACAAGGATTAATTTGTCCATTTTTTTAGTAGAGGTAGTAAAATGCAATCCAACTCCTATCACAAATGTCTTTCATAGTAAGAGTGAGAATTTGATCGAGTCGAGTCGAATCGAGTAAAAAAATTCGAGTTAGTCGAGTTGACAAATCCTATTTTAGCAACTGAACTCAATTTGAAATTTTTTCGAATTGAGTCAAAAAATTTCAAGTCGAGTTAATGAATCATATTATCTTTACTTAATGTTGCGTTTACATGGACTGATTATTTAACTAGTAGATATTATTTAACAACATAAGTAAGGTTGATGGGTAAACATTTATCAAAACAATATAGTTTTACTTTTTAATTTAATGGTTCTGACTTTTAACTTTAGAAGAGGTAAACATTTATCAAAACGACGTAATTTTGTCTTTTCTTATTTGGATTTTCGGATAACTCGAATTGTGCAATTCATATTCAAGTTAAACCGAAAATTTTGATTTTTATTCGAGTTGATCCAAATAACTCGATTAACTCAAATAACTCAAACTATTTAATTCAAAATTTGAATTTATTATCGAATCGAATCAAATCGAATTTTACTCATCATTATTTGATAGTAGTTTTACCCACCTACATTATAGAAGAAAATTATGAAAAATATATTTATTAAAATTTTATTCATTAAAAGAGCTATAAGTGAGATAAAAAAACTTCTATATAAATCTTTATCAATATTTAGATTACTTGTTTTTTTTTAATTTTTTACGTAAAAGTATTAAAACATAAAGATATCATTATAATAATATTTTAAAAAAATCAAATAATTTCTTTAATTAAACTAGTATCCAATTGATTCATTTTACCAAACTCACAAAAAAAAGTTATTATAGTAAATATATATTGTAGAAGCCCAATTTTAACCGGGCTAAAATGATAAAACAAAATAAGTCCAAAAGCCCAACAAAAAATAAAATCCAAAATTTGAAATTAAATTAATTTTGAAAGTTCATTTACAAATTCAAAAATTACACACAAACTTGATATTAATAGGCCCAAATACACCCAAACTCAAATGTGAAACCCTAATTTGCCTAAGCTTCCAGTCTCTACTGCCATATCAGCAGCACCACGTTATCGCCACGTCAGCCATGTGACCCTTTAGGGATTGATCGTTGACTTTCCCTCTGCTCGAGACTTTTGGTTACACCAAGGCTCCCTCTGCCCGATGCTTCACCTGTCCCCAATGCCTCCTCATCTACCTTGCACCAAAATGGCAAGGGCACTCTCCCCGACGTCGGCCACAGAAGACCACCATTCAAATGTTACCTGCAATAAGAAAGGACAGAGACAATAGAGAGCAAAATAGGAGAAAAGAACAGTGGACTATGTAATTCTCTCGGCTATAAACTAGCCCAACTATCTTCTGTAATTTGGACACAAGATCAATACAAAAAATATACAAAAGTGATTTATGCACAACAAGTTACAAAAAACTTTTTCAATAGCAAACAAGAAATTACAAAAGAAGCAGATTCGAACACAATCCTCAAGAATCCATCGGTTCCCTAAGGTATACTATCTCATATATGTATACTTATACGTACATATTTTTTTTCTTTTCTGAAGGCAAAGCATGTACATGCCAAATAAGAATAAAAAAGGAGGTTAAGAGCATACCTAGACATGATCACTACTGTCGGTGTTTGAGGCTATCACCCCCGATGATGGGTGTTTTATTTTCCGAGTATGGATCCTTCGAATAGCCGATATTCGTTAGGAAATTTCAAGGGGAACAGAAAATCGGGTCCTTTCGAAGACCCAAGAAAATGAAGAGAAAGGATTTTTTAAAAAAAAAAAAACACTCTCAAATATGAATATAAAAAGGGAATTTCAAAAAAAAAAACCATTCGAAAATCCTTAAAAAGGTTGGATCTGTGCTTGTTGTTATATATATATATATATAGGAACAAAATATAAAAGCAGATCTGAAGCGAAAAAATATTTAGACTTTTGTTTAAAAAAAAACCCCTAGATCTAAAGATCTATTTTATAAAATAAAAAAAAAACTAAAAGAGGACCTTCTGCTCACTTTGCTGCCGTGCATGGTGTCTAACCGGTGACGAATCAAACGGCGGATGGCAAAGTCACAGTGGGCTAAAGGACTGACGAAAGGACCTGCGATCGAAGATATAGAACATCTGAGGAAGAAAACGGGAAAAATAAAAGGATTTTTTTGAAAAAGAATGGTCAAAAATGAAAATTTAAGCCAGATTTTAGCTTTTATACCGCCTTTGGAACGACGTCGTTTTTTAGTGCGGGCATGAGAGCAAAACGCTGCCGTTTTACGGCACCCGGATGCAACCCTACCCATTTCGTTCAAGATCCGCGCATCTTTACATTAGGGTCTATTTGCTATTTTGGCCCTTTCGCGTTTTCTTAAATATACAATTTCGTCCTTATCATATTTGTTAATTTAATTTAAAATTTTCCTCGATTTTATACTCTTTTCTTAATTCAATCCCTCGCTAGTTCAAGCCTCTAAGGTGTCGCCACGTGTCACAAACTTGGGTTCATTTCCAATTTGACCCCTATTTCCTTGTACTTTTAATCTTTAACCCCAAATTTTATTTTTTTATTTTGATTTAATCTTCAATTTTTTAGCATAGAAATTTCATTCAATTTTTTTTTCAAATTTAGGTCATGAATTTATTTTGTTTTCTCGAGTCTTATCTTGTTCTAAAATTAATGTTCACCTTTTCTTTCTCGATTTAATAGTTTCCATTCCTCTTCTTAATTTTTTTTAATTCCATTTTATCAAATTTTAATTTTCAATTATTTTAATGTTAATCTTACTTGGTAATTCTCATCGATATTAGTATTACTATTCATTATGATATATCCTTGTCATGCACGTCATTGTTTTGTTTATTTTTCTTATAAATTGTGCTTTATGTGATTTGTTTTTATCCATGTTTTAATTACTTTCGTCCTTTTAATCTTCAAATGAAAGGTACATTTATTCAAATATTTTAGTAAGATAGTCTAGCTAATTAACACGCTTTGCAAATACATCATCTTTTTAAGGCAAAGTTTTTTTATTTTGTGGAATTTGGAAGATAATGCCCTAACATGTTGGATGTTATTTTCTTTCGAACCTAAAGCATCGAACGACCCTTGTAAAATCGATAATGGTTATTTCATTTGCAAAATCATACATTTTGTCCATCCTCTTACGAAACCATCTCCTTTTTGAAAATAAACTTACATCATTTTTTTTAAGACATATGATTTGTTTAAAATTAAAAAGCAATGCTCTTTTATTTAAGAAAAGTTGAGAGATCGTGCTCTAACGTGTTGGGTGCGAGCTTTCTTTAAACTTAAATAGTCGAGCATCTTATTCAAAAATGGATAATTTTGCGATATTCAATTGTTTTGGGAGATTGAAAAATTATGCCCTAACGTATTGGGTATGATTTTAAACTTTGAACCTAAATAATTAAATATCTGGTTTTAACACCTAATTCATGAATGACGTTTTGAGTTTCTGCTCGAATTTTTGATTTCCAACAATTAAGACACTAAATAATCGATTAGGTACCGATTTCAGGTGTGTAAGAGTGCTAACCCTTCCTTGCACGTAACTGACTCTCAAACCTTTTCTGGATTTTGAAAACCAAAATAATTTTCAAAACAAATTCAAACATTTTTAGGTGACCCAATCACACCAAATAAAAGATTGGTGACGACTCCCATTTTCAAATTTAAAAATAATTTTCAAAACACGTTTAAAAAATGGTTTCGACAGCTTGGCAACTTTGCTGGGGACAATAAGAGAGTCAAGCCGTGAGTCGATTATTTTTTGGTCTTTTAATTGAAAATCAAAATTCGAGTTAAATTTAATTTGTGATCATTGCATTCATATGTTTGATTTTTTTTAGTTTAATTTATTTGTTATTGAAGTTAGGGTTTCATGCATATGCATTGATCGGTTACTTTACCCCTTAAGTGGAAGTGTGAAACTATACCTTCGTGAGGTCTTCACCTCCGTGCAGGATAGTGGATCACTTTCGGAAATACATCCATACCTATGTTTTCGTGAATTTTTCACTTCTGTGCAAACATATGGGAAATGCATCCCCCTGAACCGAACTCGTCCGCATGAGCCTATAATGGGTGAGGATAGAGGAATCGTTTGGTTCAGGTACCCATACTTTAGAACTCAACCCGCATGTAGTTGACTTTTAGAGACTACCAAACATTGCGACAAACCTTAGCGGTCACCTAAATAGGAGAAACGTGTTATTATTTCTGGTTTTAGTTGTAATTTCATGATTATATTTTACCTTTATGATTAATGTACTGACATGTCTTATTTTGTCTTTGTTTTATTTTGTGCATTGCATTTTCATTATAAGAAAAGGTGTTGGTTCATACTCGAATACCAAGTAGAGCGCTTTGACATGGAAAACGGGTTTCTTGATAGAGTAGAAGATAACATGGCCGTCCGATTATGGTCAGAAGGGAGACAGTACGAGAATGGAGACAGTTTGACAGAAGGTCATTTATCGAAATTTTGGGATCACACTCAGGTAAATGTGACCCAAAATAGCGTGTAAGAGCTAAGGGATATTTAGGGTCAATGGAATGATGAAATGAAGCAGGTGTTTTATAGAGAATATGGAGATTTACCCTATCTGCTCGAGGTAAAAATAGACAAGCACCCTTTTCAGGCTCTCACTCAGCATTGGAATCCTGCGTATAGTTGCTTTTCCTTTGGGAGTTTTGACATGACGCCCACCGTGGAAGAATACACCGCGCTAATCCGTTGCTCGAAGATTCAAGTTGACAAGGTTTACTCAAGAGTTGCGAGTGTCCCGACCCTTTTGAAGAGGTTGATAAACATAACTGGGATGAGTGAAAAGTAGGTGGCATTTAGAATCAAGGTAAAACAGGACAATAAATGCATCACTTGGAAGAGTCTGAAGGATTTGATATTAGCGCATCCGGATATGAAAAAACGTATTGACCTTTTCGCTTTGAGTATTTATGGGCTGGTTATCTTCTTGAAAGCATTAGGGCACCTAAAGGATGCAGTTGTGGATCTCTTCGACCGCCTTAGTAGGAGCGTCACACCTGTCCCGGTAATCCTCGCTGAGACCTTCAGATCGCTTAGTGCTTGTCGGAAGGAAGGCGAAAGAAGGTTCATTGGCTGTGCACCACTTTTGATGGTCTGGCTATATAGCCATTTTTGGAAGAATGAGAGGATTTCGTATAAGGCATACTTAGTGGACTACTCGGCTTTGAAGGAATTTGTAGCAACGCAAAAAAACTAAATATATCTGGACAAAAATGGATGGCAGTTCTTCAAAATCTCCGAAAAGAGTACAAGAGCTCGAGGCTTCACTCCAAAACAACGAAATAAGGGTCGAAATTCTCGAAAGGAACTTAGAAGCAAGTGAATGGCACACCCAGCAGGCCTAGAGACAAGTTGGAGAGAGATTATGCCATAAATGAAGCACTTACATGGATGCGAGAAGCGGTTGATCACGTGCAAATGTCACGGACTTAGATTTTTCCCACGCAATCCGTGCGGCCTTAAGTCGCTTCTTTGATCGCACAACGCCTAAGTAAGCCTGATTTCCACGATGAGGATTCACCAAGAGAATTCCTCCAAGGCACCAAAACTTGTATAGCGGAAGCGACTAGCCAAAAGAAGGCTCAAAAGACAACAGAAAGGCCACAAGAACAAGAACACCAAGTGTTTGAGTAAATGCTCTCAATTATATTACTTTCTCTCAAAGAATACAATGAATGGAATGAATTCCAATGGATGAGTTACAAATGAGGAGAGGCTCCTATTTATAGTTGAGCTCCCTCACAACCAACGGTTAAGATCGAATTACATTGACGGTCAAGATTAGCCTATCCCTTAATTCATGGGATTTACATGATTACAAAATCAAATCTAATCCAATCTAATCCTAAAAGATATGATTCTCTTATCTTTTAGGATTAGCTCCCATATTTGCCAAGCTGCCTTAAGTTGCCAAATCTTCATCATTGGGCCACCCAGGCCTTAATCTGATAGGCTTGATCAACAGCTCTCTGAATCGGGCCAGCTCATGTGGGCTAAATGATCCCAATGTCAATGACAGACCTCCATGGGACTCATTGTGTGCGATGGTCACGGGCTCTGAGCTTTGGCCCGTGACATTCTCCCCCACCCATTCTCGCAACGCCCTCGTTGCGGCTCCCGAATGGCACTGACTTGATTCGCCTTGATCTTGCTTCGTTGCCTCAGCTTCTTCCCGACTAGTCTTGTTATCGGGTTGTCCCTTCTTTCGGAACTTTCGCCTCGACTTCCGTCTCCTCTTATCTTGAACCGTTGCACTCGTTGGTACATCTTGCTGGCAAGAAGTCTCTACTTCAACTTGCCCCAATTTTGACTTGCTTCGTTCTGAATCCTCTTGATTCACACCCCTTGGCTTCGTAATTCCCATAGTCCCTTGGCCTCCTTGCTCAAGAACTTTGAAAGGGTCCCTACGACCTTGCCAAGCCAACAAGTCAGAATTTACAACACTACTAAGGTGTTCATGATGTACCTTACTCGCAGCATTTACTCGACCCGTCTGTCCCGTTTGCATCACTTCTTTTCCCTCAAAGTTCGATGCGCACTTCACCTTACCCAAAGGTGATTTCTCCACAGACGACTCACCAGGCCTCATATTGGTCCCAAGCTTCACTAACCCTCCCGAAGGGGCTTTCGCAACACTCCGTTTCATCGAGTCGATGTTTTTCCTATACGAAACATCCTCGACTAGCTGGATTGATGGCAACACCTTGGTCCCAACCTTCATACCTCGATATACCGGCACAATGATCCGTGATAACGCACCGGTAACAATATGAATTTGATCGGCCAATGGAAACATTGTAGCTTGAATTTTGTCAAGAAAGTTTAAACCAAGCACAACATCGTAATCGTTTAACTTGATTACCTCAAAGTCTTCCTTGCCTTTCCATTCACCGATTTGTAGCTCCACGTTTCGAGCTACGCCCACAGTTGGTTCCTCCTCGGAATTTACCATCTTGATCTTCTTATTCGATTTTCGAATCGAAAGACCAAGCTCCTTAGCAGCTTTTTCCGATATCAACAATCAGATGCTCCCGTGTCAACAAGAGCACTCTTCATTTGGCCTGCAATGTTGATGTCTACAAACATCAACCCTTCCTTGCCATCTCTTTTGGCAGGAATAAGCACCATCGCATTAACCTTTGATGCTTTCTTCTCAACAGGTTTCCCTTCCTCCGACTCATCTTTCGTCTTGATAGCCGAAAATGAAGATACCTTTGGACAATTTTTCTTCATATGCGGTCCCTTACAAAGGTAGCATCTTATCTTGCTCCTCTTCTCTTTTGGGTTGTTGGGTCTCCACTTTGCTCGTCGTGGTTTCCCACCATCACTGCTACTACCGTTGCCATAATCGCTATCTCCCTCTTTATTCTCATCATGATCTCTCCCACCGTCGCCCTTCTCATTGGGCTTCGAAGGTTCAAACATGTCTTTGCTCGGATCAAATTCTACTATGGACTCTGCAACCCTCATGGCTTTGGTAAGCTCTTCGACTCGTCGGCGTTGTAACTCTTGCTTCACCCATGGTTTCAACCCATCTGTAAAGGAGAAAAATGCTTCCTTCTCACTCAAATCTGAAATTTGAAGCATGAGTTCACTGAACTCCCGCACATACTCCCTCACCGATCCTCGTTGCGTAAGCCGTCGCAACTTTGCTCGAGCTTCATTCTCGGCGTACTCTGGATAAAACTGTGCCTTGAATTCCTATTGGAACTCTTCCCAAGTCTCAATCTTGGTCCCACCACGTTTTACATCTGTGGACCTACGTCTCCACCATAACAATGCAACGTCAGTAAGATACATAGCAGCAGTATTTACCTTAGTAGCGTCATCCTGAATGCTCATCGCTTGGAAGTATTGCTCAATTGCCCAAAGAAAGTTATCCACTTCACTTGCGGACCTTGCCCCTTTAAACCCTTTCGGTTTGGGCACATCCATCACCTTTTGCTTTGGCATCGAAGCCAACATTCCATTTCCCAAGGCAGCCTTGAAGATCCTGAGCTCCCCCTTAAGCTCGGCGATTTCCTCCTTCAAGCCTACCACCATTGCCTCAAGAGCATCATCTTTCCTTGTCATCTTGTTCTCCAAGGAACTAAGAGTATCCCGTATATACTCTCTTACCTGTTCCTTCATGGATTCCAACCCACTTGAGAGTCCCTCTTCGACTTCATCGAGCCTCTCCTTGACATCCCCTATGGATTCCTCGAGAGTGACCACTCGATTTTCCAAAGTCGACAGTACGTCCCTCGAACGACTCTTATGCCTGGCCCTCCCACGGGTCTCCATTGGCTCAGTCTGTTCAACAACTTCTTTTGACATCACGATCAGTGCCTTCGCAACCTTAGCTCGGATACCACTTGTCACGGACTTAGATTTTTCCCACGCAATCCGTGCGGCCTTAGGTCGCTTCTTTGATCGCACAACGCCTAAGTAAGCCTGATTTCCACGATGAGGATTCACCAAGAGAATTCCTCCAAGGCACCAAAACTTGTATAGCGGAAGCGACTAGCCAAAAGAAGGCTCAAAAGACAACAGAAAGGCCACAAGAACAAGAACACCAAGTGTTTGAGTAAATGCTCTCAATTATATTACTTTCTCTCAAAGAATACAATGAATGGAATGAATTCCAATGGATGAGTTACAAATGAGGAGAGGCTCCTATTTATAGTTGAGCTCCCTCACAACCAACGGTTAAGACTGAATTACATTGACGGTCAAGATTAGCCTATCCCTTAATTCATGGGATTTACATGATTACAAAATCAAATCTAATCCAATCTAATCCTAAAAGATATGATTCTCTTATCTTTTAGGATTAGCTCCCATATTTGCCAAGCTGCCTTAAGTTGCCAAATCTTCATCATTGGGCCACCCAAGCCTTAATCTGATAGGCTTGATCAACAGCTCTCTGAATCGGGCCAGCTCATGTGGGCTAAATGATCCCAATGTCAATGACAGACCTCCATGGGACTCATTGTGTGCGATGGTCACGGGCTCTGAGCTTTGGCCCGTGACACAAACGCTAGCTATGGAAGCTGACAAGTTAAGCCTACAATATGAATCAAAGTAAACACGAGGACAAAAATTAGTCGAACTTCTTAGGAAAATTAGGGCTTTAGGCACTAAGGGAAAACCATTTATGTAATTCATTCTATGTAAAGAAATTTGCCTTCTAGTAAAGTTTATCTAATGGAATTGAATTCAGAATCAACGTTTTTTCTTGCATTGCATACATGCATTCATTCGCATTACATTTTCACATTTTAACACAACAATTTTAACTAAATAAAAATTTAAAACAGTTAAACCCAGAAACATAGAGAACTTACATCCTTACGGTACTCGAAAAGCGATAGACTAAAGAATAGAAAGGTTGGAGTAGTTACAAAAAGAGATGCAAGAACAAATGCAAGCACAGCTGCAAGACCAGTTGGCGAAGGTCCAACAAGATATGAGAGACCAAATTATTGAGTCTCAAGGGAACATAATCAATCGACTGACTCAACTATGGAAAGAAGCGGAGAAAGGAAAAAACCCGGTAGCACAATCAAGTTCCACCAGAAATAAACTCGTGAGGGGCCCCCATCTTCATCAGAGCACAGCAACATCCACCTCAGGCCAACCCAATTATCCGACGAGATCAGGATCTAATCTTGGGGAAAATACTGTAAATCCCATCAACCCTGATTTTGAAGAAATCATGGAGACAGAGAGAACAAAACTAGAAGTTTCCAAACAGGTAAAGGAGCGTTACAAGTGGCTGGAAGATAAGGTCAAAGCAATAGAAGGTGCTGACACTTGCTGTGGGATGGATGCTAAAGAACTGAGTCTAGTCCCAGACTTAGTACTGCCCCCAAAATTTAAAGCTCCAGAGTTTGAGAAGTACAACGGGAAAAGTTGCCCAGAAGCTCACATCACTATGTTCTATCGAAAAATTACAAGATATGTCCATCATGACCAATTATTGATCCACTGTTTCCAGGACAGTTTGGTAGAATCCGCGGTAAAATGGTACAATCAGTTAAGCCGTGCGAGGATTAATTCATGGAAGGACATGGCCCAGGCCTTCATGAAACAATACAGTCATGTTACTAACATAGTTTCTGATAGAATCACCTTGCAAAACATAGAGAAAAGGCCGAGTGAGAGTTTCAGGCATTACGCTCAATGATGAAGGGATATGGCCACTTAGGGGCAGCCACCATTAACAGAGAAAGAGACGACTATGCTTTTCATCCACATGCTAAAGGCACTATATCTCAACCACTTGTTGGGAAACGCTACGAGAGGTTTCTCGGATATGGTTATGTCTAGAGAAATGATCGAGAGCGCAATCAAGAGCGAAAAGATTAACGTTGGGGAAAGTGTAAAGAGATTTGCCCCTAGAAGGAAAGACGCTGAGATAAATAATGCAGGCATGTATAGGCTAAACTATACAAAGTCGATCATGATGATGTAAGCCAAAACCCGTGCAAACAACTACCAAAACCCTCCAAAGTCGAAAGCAAGCTCTAGAAAAAACACAAAAAGAACTCAGTTCACCCCCATTCCAGTGACATATAAAGAGCTTTACCAGCAGCTATATGATCAACACTCAGTGGCACCATATTAAAATGGTATGACGTAAATGCTCAGTGCGAGTACCATGGAGGAGTAGTCGACCACTCCATCGAAAACTGTTTCGCTTTCAAGAAGATAGTGAAAAGACTAAGTAAGACAAAGCGTATAAGATTCGATAAGCCGTCTAGACCTAACGTGGCTAGAAACCCTTTACCTGCTCATCCTTAAGATCAATTTCGGAGAGGTTAAATCATCCTTAAGATGGGTGTGGCGTCAAATGATAGACAGAAGAGTAATCACGTAGAATGGTGGAGATACGACAATAATAGCCAAGAATTATTATGATTTTCATAACACTGAGGGACATGAGATTCAATATTGCACAGAGTTCAAGGTTTTGGTGTAGGATCTGATGGACCGTAAAGAACTAGAGTTCTTCGAAGAAGAGGAAGAGGTGAAGGACATTTGTGCCTCTGAAAAAAAAGGACAAACAGGCCTAATCGTCCTGTAATAATTATCTCCGCACCCAAGGTTACCGAAACGAGAAGGTAAGTGACATGTTATGTCATTATACAGAAACCTGTGCCGTTCCATTATGAAGATAGCAAGAGGGTTCCTTGGAATTACGGGTGTAATATAATATCGCCTAAAGAAGAACGATCCAAAGAAGACATAAGCCTTGTTACCCGTAGTGGAAAGTTTTATGACTTGAAAGGAGAAAAGAAAGAGGCGGCTAAAGGGAAGGCCTTGGCAGTTAAACCAGAAAAAGAAGAAACCAACAAGCTTGAGCTAATAAATGAGCCGGTAGCAAAAAAAGAGGCGCAAGAATTCTTAAAGTTCTTAAAACACAACGAGTATAGCGTGGTTGAGCAGTTGCACAAACAACCAGCTCGCATATCAATCTTAGCCTTGTTACTAAGTTCAGAAGCCCACCGCAATGCATTGATGAGGGTACTCAACGAAACGTACGTGGCTAATGACATATCTGTGTGCAAACTGGATCGCCTAATTAATAAGGTCAGCGCCGATAACTTTATTTTCTTTAGTGACGACGAGATCCCATCTGGGGAATAGGGTCGACAAAGGCTTTGCACATCACTACTCGCTGCAAGGGATATACTTTGCCCGGAGTGTTCATTGATAATGGTTTAGCTTTAAATGTATTGCCACTAACCACACTGGAACAATTACCAGTCGACAGCTCCTACATGAAAACATGCCATAATATAGTTAGAGCTTTTGATGGAACGGAAAGAAAAGTGATGGGCCGAATTGAAATACCGTTGTAGATCGACCTGAATACCTATGAGGTAGACTTCTTGGTAATGGACATTAAGCCCTCGTACAATTGTTTATTGGGAAGACCCTGGATCCATTCAGCGGGAGCGGTACCATCCTCACTTCATCAAAAGCTTAAACTTGTAATCGAAGGAAGATTGGTTACAATAAATGTAGAGGAGGATATTATCGCATCCGTGACAAGTGACGCCCTGTATGTAGAGAGAAACGAAGAGGCTGTGGAATACTCTTTTCAGTTATTAGAATTCGTTAATACAACGTTCATTGCCGAAGTTATCATGGACCATGAAGATGGGATTACAATTAATAATTGAAAAAGGGGCACTGCCAGGAAAAGGGCTTGGAAAATACCTGTAATGGGCAATCAATGCACCGGTACCACTAGAAAAATAGGATCATTTTGGTCTGGGGTACAAGCCAGATATGAAAGAAAAGAAGAAAGAGATTGAAAGGAAGCGAGAAACGAGAAAAGCATGACTGATCGGAGGAAAGATCAAATGGGAGCCAATGGTCTTTCCCCACATATTAAAGACTTTCGTTTCCGGTGGAATGAGGATTAAAGAAGAGAAGAAGACTGGAAGAGTTGCGATAAACTTCGACGTTAATGCCATCTCTGAAAAAGGCGAAAGAAGGAGCTTATCACAAATTTGCCCATACACGCCAGGAAGCGTTCTAGATAACTGGACTGAAGAGGAGCTCTCTATAGCTTTTAGGATATTTTCAGAGTAATAGTCGATGCATATCTATCACTCTATGCCCGAGAGCAATAGAGATCTTTTGTAAAGGGCATTTGACTATTATCCATTATTTTAATAAAAATGCGTTTTATCCCATTTAGCAAATATCTTTTCATATTCTTTCATTCAAACAATTTGTTTACACTTAACCTACACAATTAATCATTCTTGAATTCTGTATACATATACTTATACTCATACCATACAATCATTCTTAAATTTATTTTGTTCTTTGGACCTCTCTCTTTTTTGGCAGATCCTTCGATATCAATGATATGAGCAACGCTGTCACTGACTCTGAGCCTCTTTTTGAGCAAGATATGTATCTTGAAGAGCCTAAGGACTTTGAAGATGACCAAGCCAGTAACTTGTCTCCTGATTTGCTGTGAATGATGGAACAACAGGAAAAACAGATCTTGCCCCATAAAGAGTTAGTCTTAACTGTGAGCATAGGAGATGAAGACGAAAAGAAGGAGGTGAAAATTGAAACCTGTATTTCAGTAGAAACACGAACAGATCTTATTGAGTTACTCTAAGAATTCAAGGATGTCTTCGCATAGTGTTACCAAGACATGCCTGGGTTAAACACCGACATTGTAGTCCATAAGCTCCTAATAAAGGAGGAATGTAAAGCTGTCCAGCAAAAGCTTCGAAGAATACGATCGGATGTATTGTTGAAAATAAAAGAAGAAGTTCAAAAGTAGTTCGACGTAGGTTTTCTCCAGGTAGTCAAATATTCAGAATGGGTAACCAACATAATCATTGTCCCTAAAAAGGATAGAAAAGCACATATATGTGTGGATTATCGAGACTTGAACAAAGCTAGCCCAAAAGATAATTTCCCACTACCTCACATTGACACTCTGGTAGATAGCACGATAGGTCATTCACTATTCTCTTTCATGAATGGTTTCTCTAGGTATAACCAAATAAAAATGAACCTTGAAGATATGGCAAAAACTACATTCGTTACAATGTGGGGGACATTCTGTTATAAGGTGATGTCATTCGGACTTAAAAATGCAGGGGCAACATATCAAAGAGCCATGGTGAGTTATTTCATAATATGATACATAAGGAGATCGAGGTCTACATTGATGATATGATTGGGAAGTCGCGAACAGGGGAAGAAAATGTAAGGGTCTTAAGGAAGTTGTTCTTAAGGTTAAGAAAGTTTCAGTTAAAGTTGAACCCAGCCAAATGTACTTTTGGAGCTACTTCGGGCAAGTTGTTAGGCTTTGTAGTAAGTCAAAGAGGAATTGAGATCGACGTAGACAAGGTCAAAGTAATACAATAGTTACCACCACCCCGCATGCAAAAAGAAGTTTGAGGTTTCCTCGAAATATTGAATTATATCACTCGGTTCATCTCACAGTTAACTGAGAAATGTGATCCCATCTTTCGTCTTCTTAGAAAATACAATCTAGGTGTGTGGGACGATGAGTGCCAAAGAACTTTTGACAAGGTTAAACACTACTTGTCCGATGCTCCAATCTTAGTACCACCAAGTCCCAACAAGCCGTTGATCTTGTACTTAACAGTTTTTAAAAATTCTATGGGATGTGTACTGGGCCAACACGACGAGACTGGAAAGAAAGAAAGAGCCATATACTACCTCAACAAAAAGTTTACCAACTGTGAAGCAAGGTATTCATCGATCGAAAAACTATATTGAGCGTTAGTTTGGACTACTCAAAGATTACGACAGTACATGCTGTACCACACGACGTGGTTAATCTCGAAATTAGATCCTCTTAAATACATGATGGAGTCAATCGCATTGAATGGAAGAATGGCTACGTGCAAATCCTACTTTTAGAGTTCGACATAGTCTATGTAAACCAGAAGGCAGTAAAAGGGAGTGCAAAAGCAGATTTCCTAGCCAGTAGAGCTCTAGAGGATTATGAGCCAATAAATTTTTACTTCCCAAATGAGGACCTAATGTATATTGCAACTATTGAAGAGAGGACCGTGTCAAAGCATCCTTGGTGATTAAATTTCGATGGTGCTTTAAACGCCAAGGGCAATGGAATCGGGCAGTTTTGGTATCATCAGAAGGAGATCATTATCCCTTCACTAGTAAACTCGACTTCGATTGCACGAACAACATGGTAGAGTACGAGGCATGCATTATGGGCATTCAAGTGACCATAGAATGAGGAATAAAGGTCTTGGAGATATATGGAGATTCAGCATTGGTGATATACCAAATCAAGAGAGAATGGGAGACAAGAGACTTCAAACTAATCGATTATCGGAAGATGGTCCTCGAATTGATCAAGAAATTTGATGAGGTTATATTCCAATACCTCCCATGTGAGGAAAACCAAATGGCTGACGCTTTGGCTACTCTAGCCTCAATGATAAAAGTAAACAGGCTAGAGGATGTGAAGCCCATTCGAATGAGCATTTACGAGACTCCAGCCCATTGCTACGAGATTGAAGTGGAAGAAAGGGACGATCACCCTTGGTATCAAGACATCCTCCAATATGTGAAAAACCATAAATACCCTAAAGAAGCTACTGAAAATGATAAAAGGACGTTGAGAAGGCTCGCAAATGAGTACATCCTAGTCGGGGAAATTCTGTATAAAAGAAGGAATGATCAAGTGCTGTTAAGATGTGTTGATGCAATTGAGGTAAGGAAAATCCTAGAAGAAGTCCATGAGGGTATTTGCGGAATACATGCCAATGGATTCAAAATGGCTAGGCAGATCATGAGATTTGGATACTACTGGTCAACTATGGAGAGTGATTATATCAACTATGCTAAGAAATGTCACAAATGCCAAATCTATGGAGATAAAATTCACGTACCACCGTCACATCTTCATGTCATGATTTCTCCATGACCTTTTTCTATGTGGGGCATGGATGTTATCGGGTCGATTTCTCCAAAGGCTTCTAACGGGCATAGATTCATCTTTGTCGTTATCGACTATTTCACCAAGTGGGTGGAAGCCGCCTCTTACGCCAATGTTAAAAAGTCCGCAGTTAGCAAATTTCTGAAAAGGAAAATCATATGCCGATATGGGATGCCAGAAAGGATTGTATCGGTTAATGCATTGAACTTGAATAACAGCACGATATCGGAGGTTTGCGAGTAATTCAAGATCAAACATCATAATTCATCTCCATATCGCCCAAAAATGAATAGAGCAGTAGAGGCAGCAAATAAAAACATCAAGAAGATCGTGACAAAAATGATAGAAACCCATAAAGATTGGCACGAAAAATTACCATTTGCCCTTTTTGCTTATAGAACTTCAGTCAGAACTTCTACTGGGGCAACGCCGTTCTTACTTATATACGGAATGGAAGCCGTTTTACCTATTGAGGTAGAGATTTCCTCTCTCCGAGTCTTGTCAGAACTAAACTTGGATGAAGCAGAGTGGGTCCAAGCCAGATATGGTTAGTTAAACTTGATCGAGGAAAAGAGATTAAAAGCTATCCGCCATGGTCAAATGTATCAAAAGCGAATGATGCGAGCTTACAACAAAAAAGTCCACCCTAGAGAATTCCACGAGGGAGATCTAGTCTTGAAGAAAATACTTCCCATACACAAAGACTCTCGAGAAAAATGGATGCCTAATTGGGAAGGGTCATATGTGGTGAAGAAAGCTTTCTCTAGAGGAGCTCTCATTTTGACTGAAATGGATCGCAAAGAGCTATACAACCTAGTAAATTTAGAGTCGATAAAGAAATATTTCACCTAAAAAAAAAGAGGCCAATGTGAAAACCCGAAAAGGTTTTGAGTTGAAAACCCGAAAAGGGCAGCTCAAACATGAGGCAAAAGTGGTCAATTGTTCCTTCAAATGTGATAAGACAGAAAAACTTTACATCTTGGGGCATCAACGAAGTACTCCAGGTTTTCTAGACGCATGTCATGTTGGAAAATGATTCTCAGACCAGAGAAACTCATGTTTGATATATAGGAATCTAATATTATTCCTTGTAATTATTTTGTTCCTTGTAAATATTTGGCAATTTTCTTTGGCCAATAATTCTTCGAGCTTTGACTCTAATACAATCTCATTCTTTCCCACACTTCCCAAGTATTTTCATACCAATATAATGGATAATAGACTAATATCATAAGGTATGCAAGGATCTGCGAGTGTTATTTAGAAATTTCCTAAATGATACAGAGACCTTAAAAAGGACCACCAGTTAGGAGAATCAAACCTGAAAAGAATGGTTCAAATTAAGAATATTCTGCTAAATCCCGTCGTAGAGAAGACATAAGGAGACAATCCCAAAGCAAAAGAAATTAATTTTTGAAAATTAACATTAATCATGCACATTCATCTAGTTAGCATTTGATTAATCCTGATCATGACATCCTAAACAATCTAGCCTACCTAAAGGCCCATCTGAGCACATTCTACAGGTTTCATTACCATGAAGGGATAGTTTTAAGCCGCAACGACTAATCCAGTACCACGAAGATAATGGAGGGAGAGGCTTAAGTCGCAACGGCGAACCTTGTACCTCAAGCATGAAGGGAAATATTTAAATAACAATGACGAATCTAGTACCACGAAGATAATGGAGGGAAAGGTTTAAGTCGCAACGGTGAACCTTTTACCTCAGAAGCATGAAGGGAAAGATTTAAGCCGTAACGGCGAATTTAGTACCACGAAGACAATGAAGGGAAAGATTTAAGCCGCAACGGCGAATCCAGTACCACAAAGACAATGGAGGGAAATGTTTAAGTCGCAATAACGAACCTTATACCTCAGAAGCATGAAGGGAAAGGTTTAAGTTGCAACGGCGGACCTAGTACCTCAAAAGCATGGAAGGAATATTTAAGCTGCAACGACGAATCTAGTACCTCGAAGACACAAAGGAAAAGGTTTAAGTCGCAACGACAAACCTTGTACCTCAGAGACATGAAAGGAAAATTTTAAGCCGCAACGGTAAATTTAGTACCATGCAGATTGAAGCAGCAACAGCAAATCTAAAGCTAGAGAGGAGTAGATTGAAGCCATAACGATGAATCTTCTACCTCGAAGCAAAGGTAGATCAGATCAAAATAGCAAGTCTTTATCTCTCTAAAGTTGTAGTAAGAGCAAGATGAAGCCTCATCGTCAAATCCTATTTAAAGATGCAGCGAAATTGGATCAAAAATTACAATAACGGATCTCACTCTCCTCGTAGTCGCAGTAAAGTGAAATGGAACTACAAGTCACACGTGTTGTCATTTTGAAGTAGTCGATAGTGGAGCCAGGTTTCAACAGGATTGGACAAAATTGGTCATCTTTTAATCTTTACTCCGTTTTCGTTACACAGCAACGAGCAAAGAGGGGCAGCTGTAGAAGCCCAATTTTAACCGAGTTAAAATGATAAAACAAATTAAATCCAAAAGCCCAACAAAAAATAAAATCCAAATTTTGAAATTAAATTAATTTTGAAAGTCCATTTACAAATTCAAAAATTACACACAGACTTGATATTAATAGGCCAAATACACCCAAGCCAAAATGTGAAAACCCTAATTTTCCTAAGCTTCCAACCGCCACTGTCACTTCAGTATTGCCACGTCAGCGCCACGTCATCGCCACATCAACCATGTGACCCTTCAAGGACTGACCGTTGACTTTCCCTCTGCCCGAGACTTTTGGCTACCCCAAGGCTCCCTCTACCCGATGCTTCACCTCTCCCCAATGCCTCCTTATCTGCCTTACACCAAAATGGCAAGGGCACTCTCCCCGGCGTCGGCCACAGAAGACCACCATTCAAATGTTACCTACATTAAGAAAGGACAAAGACAATAGAGAGCAAAATAGGAGAAAAGAACAGTGGACTATATAATTCTCTCAACTATAAACTAGCCCTACTATCTTCTGTAATTTGGACACACGATCAATACAAAAAAATATACAGAAGTGATTTATGCACAACAAGTTACAAAAAATCTTTTTCAATAGCAAACAAGAAATTACAAAAGAAGCAGATTTGAACACAATCCTCAAGAATCCATCGGTTCCTTAAGGTATACTATCTCATATATGTATACTTATACGTACATATTTTTTTCTTTTCTGAAGGCAAAGCATGTACATGCGAAATAAGAATAAAAAAGGGGGTTAAGAGCATACCTAGACACGATCACTACTGTCGGTGTTTAAGGCTATCACCCTTGATGATAGGTGTTTTATTTTTTGAGCATGGATCCTTCGAATAGTTGATATTCGTTAGGAAATCTCAAAGGGAATAGAAAATTGGGTCCTTTCGAAGACCCCAACAAAATGAAGAGAAAGGATTTTTTTTAAAAAAAAAACTCTCAAATATGAATATAAAAAAGGAAATTTAAAAAAAAAACCATTCAAAAATCCTTAAAAAGGTTGGATCTGTGCTTGTTGTTTTATATATATATAAGAACAAATATAAAAACAGATCTGAAGCAAAAAAAGATTTAGACTTTTGTTTAAAAAAAACTAGATCTAAAGATCTATTTTATAAAATAAATAAATAAAACTAAAAGAGGACCTTCTGCTCACTCTGCCGTCGTGCATGGCGTCTAGCCGGTGACGAACATCAAATGGTGGATGGCGAAGTCACAGTGGGCTGAAGGACTGACGAAAGGACCTGCGATCGGAGATATAAAACATCTGAGGAAGAAAAGGGGAAAAATAAAAGGATTTTTTTGAAAAAGAATGGTCAAAAATGAAAATTTAAGCCAGATTTTAGCTTTTATACCGCCTTTGGAACGGCATCGTTTTTTAGTGTGGGCATGAGAGCAAAACGCTGCCGTTTTACGGCACTCGGATGCAACCCGACCCATTTCGTTCAAGATCCGCGCATCTTTACATTAGGGTCTATTTGCTGTTTTGGCCCTTTCGCGTTTTCTTAAATATACAATTTCGTCCTTATCATATTTGTTAATTTAATTTAAAATTTCCCTCGATCTTATACTTTTTTTAATTCAGTCCCTCACTAGTTCAAGCCTCTAAGGTGTCGCCACGTGTCCCAAACTTGGGTTCATTTCCAATTTGACCCCTGTTTTCCTTGTACTTTTAATCTTTAACCCCAAATTTTATTTTATTATTTTGATTTAATCTTCAATTTTTTAGCATAGAAATTTCACTCAATTTTTTTTAATTTTTTTCAAATTTAGGTCATGAATTTATTTTGTTGTCCCGAGTCTTATCTTGTTCTAAAATTAATGTTCACCTTTTCTTTCTCGATTTAATAGTTTCCATTCCTCTTTTTAATTTTTTTTAATTCCATTTTATCAAATTTTAATTTTCAATTATTTTAATGTTAATCTTACTTGGTAATTCTCATCGATATTAGTATTACTATTCATTATGATATATCCTTGTCATGCACGTCATTGTTTTGTTTATTTTTCTTATAAATTGTGCTTTATGTGATTTGTTTTTATCCATGTTTTAATTACTTTCGTCCTTTTAATCTTCAAATGAAAGGTACATTTATTCAAATATTTTGGTAAGATAGTCTAGCTAATTAACACGCTTTGCAAATACATCATCTTTTTAAGGCAAAGTTTTTTTATTTTGGGAAATTTGGAAAATAATGCCCTAACGTATTGGGTGTTATTTTCTTTCGAACCTAAAGCATCGAATGACCCTTGTAAAATCGATAATGGTTATTTCATTTGCAAAATCATACATTTTGTCCATCCTCTTACAAAACCATCTCCTTTTTGAAAATAAACTTACATCATTTTTTTTAAGACATATGATTTGTTTAAAATTAAATAGCAATGCTCTTTTATTTAAGAAAAGTTGAGAGATCGTGCTCTAACGTGTTGGGTGCGACATTTTTTTAAACTTAAATAGTCGAGCATCTTACTCAAAAATGGATAATTTTGCGATATTCAATTGTTTTGGGAGATTGAAAAATTATGCCCTAACGTATTGGGTATGATTTTAAACTTTGAACCTAAATAATTAAATATCTAGTTTTAACACCTAATTCATGAATGACGTTTTGAGTTTCTGCTCGAATTTTTGGTTTCCAACAATTAAGACACTAAATAATCGATTAGGTACTGACTCGAGCGTGTAAGGGTGCTAACCCTTCCTTGCACGTAACCGACTCCCAAACCTTTTCTGGATTTTGAAGACCAAAATAATTTTCAAAACAAATTCAAACATTTTTAGGTGACCCAATCACACCAAATAAAAAATTGGTGGCGACTCTCATTTTTAAATTTTAAAATAATTTTCGAAACACATTTAAAAAATGGTTTCGACATGTATTACATTACTATTGAATGAAGGTTTATTATTTTTATTTTTGGCTTACTCATAAATTTAGTTACTAATGTTTCTATGTTTTGTCAAAATAATTTTAATTGTATCTTTGAGTTGTTTTTTTATCATTAACTTTTGTTCTTTTTTTAATTTGTTTTTTCTAACAGATTTAATAAATAAATCAAAGTTTTAATATTTTATAGTTTGTTTATTGAGAAGTTTTTCTATTGAATTAATTTTTTTAGATAATTACATTATTTTCTTTATATTAAGAATTATTTTTTAATTTAATGTATTATTTATTTATTTTATTTTATTTCACATGTAATTATCTTATTGAATTATCACAAATTTTTTAAACTTTCTTTTAGTTTGTTCATTAACTTCCAGGTAATAACTATCATGAAATGATGCATTGTACTTCTGGCGCTAACCGTTACCCAATTCGACCCGGCACTATCTTTGACTTTGTTTACCAAGAAAATGGGAATGTCACTAAAAATATAAACAAATATATCATAAATTCATAATAAACCAATTATTATATTAACATCGAATTAAGCAATTTATTAAAAACAAGAATAATTAAAGTAAACGATGAAGCTAATCAATACAAAGGAAGGAAATAATCACATCATAAGCGCATACAAAACAGATCAGTGATGGATGATAGTAACGCTACACTCCACAATGGCATCCCCGATAGGAATATCCAAGAAGTGAGTTTTAAACCTTCCGAACCCTTTGCCCATCCTGAATTTCCCTCTTCCTGCTACGACGGCAACCTGACGTTCCGTCTCCGTTATAGGATTCCTCGAGAACCCTATATCCCAGTAAACCACCAAAGTTAACACATCTTGGGTGGTGGAAGCCCAGGACCAACAGTGATGGGATCATAGGTGGCATAAACGCTGCCGAATGGAATCGGTGTGCTGTTGAAGGCGGTGGTGAAGTTAGGACGAGCGATCAAGACAGCACTGGGGTTTTTGGCACTGAGTGTATTGTGAAAATAGAAGTGGAGGTTCGTGACCTTCTCTCTTGGGGAACGTATGGCTTGCTTTGGGAGTAGTAACCATGGCAAGGTATGGTTATGGCGCAGAGAGCCAAAATCCATGTCAAAATCAATCTTCTTGTCGCCATTGCTTTTCTTATGTTTTTTTAAATGAACCCTAGCATTCTGGTGTTTAATAGATCATGAAAGCCGATCAGGGAAAAAAATAACCGTGAAATTGTCTCCTCAAGTCAAATAATCAATGTATTCAACTTTTCTTTTCTTTTTCATAAACTATTATCGATTAGCCTTTTCCTCATCGACGAAACCAAAATAATATATATTAATTAGGATACGATGTGCGGTGTAGGTGCAGCCACCGTGCTACATTACGTTGAATATATACATATATGGAGGGAAATTGACCCATTCAACTTCAAAAAAGTATTTAAACATTCATAACTTTTGGGACTTTGAATCCTACAGATTCTATAAAAGTATATATCAATTCAGACTATACAACACAGGATTATGTTCTGCAATTCACCATCTTTTAAAAAAAATGATTTTCCCTTTATTTTCACTATGTTGACTGTATTAATGGAGGTTAAGATCGGAGGTTCAGATGAAGGAAATGATATTTTTCAGAAAACAGAATCCTCTCCTTGCCAAATGAAGTGCTTGAGGTTACTTAAATTATAGGTATTTCGAGTCGGATCTCGGATCGAATTATTATATTTTTTTATGACAAAAGAGGCATCTTAATGCCTTTATTTCAATTTATTTATACATCATGAATGACAATATTATCATCTAGAAGTAACTGCTTAACAAAAGCACTAGGTGAAACAATAAACCGAACTTCAAAATCAGTTGAAATACAAGTTCTAGCTAGATAATCTGCCACTAAGTTGCCATCTCTTCTCACAAATTGAAAATCAACCGCGATAAGATGGCCAGTCAGCTCTTTAATTTTTCGGACTATAGTGTTTGACAAAGCCCCATCCGAATTATCTTTCATAGTTGTATATCACATTATAATCTTTTATCAAGAAAATAATTTAATATTTAGAATTTTTCTATTATTTAATGATCCAGTAATATATGTAATGATTTTTTTTTTGTCTTTTCTGAATGTATGATCGTCTCTCTCAATAATTTCATTAAGCACAATGCATTAACACAACATTTATTGATACATATGCAATGATTTTAGTTTCATTTAAATAATGCTCTATATAGAAAAATAAGTTAAATTACATTTGATGCAAATGCACGATCAATAAACCATAATCTCCACTTCATTGTTGTTAAGTTAATTATAATTATTATTTAGGGAATCAAGCCATCCTTCAAGTGATATATAGTTGCATCATGGTGGCCGCCGCTAACAAATCAACTGCTAAGAACGGAGATAAAAAAAGCAACATAAACCGGAGTAATAGTCGACATGGCTTATAGAGATGCCAATCGTACTGAAATCGATGAAGAAGGATCTCCAAAGTCGATACCTATCGCTCTATGGCCGTGAGACTATGAGACAGCTTTTTCATTGAATATTCTTATTTTTGGGATGCAAGACGGTTGTACTAAGATTCAGGAGAGTTGAAATTAGATTGTATATATGGTTCTCCGTCAAAGCCTGTAATAGGCTTTTAAGTGTTGATGTGAAAAAAATACAACAAAGTCTTATCCAAACTGAGCATGTGTCTACAAAAGAACAAGTGGCATATATGATGACAAAAATTTCGAGAATACAACAACATTGTTACTTGACTTTCAAGTTGGGGGTAAAAGATCTTTGTCGCCTTCCAACTTGAGAGGGAGTGTAAAAAAGTTAATTGTAAAGTAGTTAATTGAGTTGCTAGTTAATTAATTGATCGGTGTATAAATAGCTAAAAGTATAAACACGAGGAAATTTTTTCTCTTGTTCCTATAGTTTATAGTTTTTCAGTAAATCATCATTTTTAACCTTTAGAATAAATGTTATAATTTGAAGATGTTTGGTGGAATTAACACTTTAATTTATTACTCATATTATACTATTCTTATAAACTCACATTTTTTTCACTTTATCTGTTTTTATTAATTTCAATATTACTCTATACTATTTTTTTCTAATGAGTATTATAATTATATTTCTATAAAAAAATTCAATTTATTATTATTGCTTATGTAATTTGCAACTCGAAAACATTTAATTGTATGAGAAGTCCAATGTTAATTAAGGATGATGACAATGATTATAGATTAAATTAGAACATCAATATGGAAGATGATGAACATAATGATGGATTGAAATAGGAGATTAAGATAAAAATTTTAAATATATTTTTAATATTATTAGTATTTATTTTTAAATTAGATTTTATTTTAACTTTTTAGTAAGTTGGATTTTAAATTTATCTTTAATTTATTTCATTGTAATTTTTTATAATACAATTAGATTATTTAATCTTAATAATGGTTACACTTACAAAGTAATTTATTGGAAAATTAGAAATTATATTATGATTCCTAAAGTTTAATCCGATCATATTTGATACAATTTGAATTTATTTTTTAATTAATAACATTGTTATTTAATTTTAAATTAGAAAAAAAATGTTAGGATAGCTTTTAATACTGAAACTAATATTTTAACATTAATACACTAAAATATAATTGTTTTACTAAATAATAAAAATATGTGTAATTTTAATATATTAAAATCATAATTAATTTTATCTATTATTAGTGTGCATATACAAATTTAATCAAATTCTAATCTCAATTATCAAAATATTTTTTAATTTCTAAAATTTAAATTTTAGATCAATATTATATATAATAATTTGAATATTTCTATTTACGCAAAAATAAAGGAATGATTTATTTCAAATATAATTTTTCAAAAGATAATAAAATCAAATTAATTTAATTTGATTATCAAATGCTTAAAAAGAATCCGGTTTCAGTATAATAAATATTTTCAATACTTGATAGTAATCAGAAAGGAACAATAGCGAAGAATTCCGTATATTGATATGATGGTTAAGAGTGTTCACAGTCATAAATACGATCATAATTCGAATTCATTGTTATTTGTAATTCAAAAGAAAAATAAAACAATGGCGAGGCCAACCGCCAGCAAGCAATAAGTCATTTAAAGCAACTTGGAGTGCAGCAAATTTTCTTACCGTCTTCCTACTAACTGTTACATTCTTGTGTTCTATGTAATCTTTTTTACACCACTGCTCTACTTTTGTTCTTCTTTCTTACTGTATGAAGGAACTTAGACCCTTTGAATAGCCTTCATGGTTCCTTCAGGTTTCTCTTCTTTTGCTACAATCTTATCTTTCATTTCGCTTTCCTTGACTAGTTCTTCCACGGAACCAACAAGGGCTTCAATCCGCACAGCGATTTCAATTAGTATAGATGCCATTGTCACCACTGGTATCATTTCCATGAAAGGGACTAAACCAGTTGCAGATATTTGGTTTTCTGCAGTTGTTGATGGATTCAGCAAATGAGAAAGAGATTTTAAGTCATTGTGAAGTTCTTCCACTGCGCTGTTCATTTCTTCAACCAACAAATCTATGGTGGGTGACTTGTTCATTTTCTTCACAGATTCTGCTAACTCTTTTATGGCACTTGAAGAGCTGGAGCTTACTTTCAAGCAACTGGTGCTTAGATGTTTCTTTATTGATTCAGCTGCCTGTGTAGAACATAAAGTAAAGTGATGGCAGCCCGTGTTTAGTACCTTTATTATATCATTATCATGGAACAGATAATCAGATCAAACAATTTGAACTAGTTTTGACCTGATTTTCTGAGTTGATGCAACTGTTGAGAGCCTCTATACAGTAAGCACAACTGCGCATCGATGCCCCGATTTTCAGGTATTGTTTCCATGGATGCCGGAAGTTGAACCGTCCATGGGAAGGCTCCCACCTTGCAAAATTTGCCTGCAGGAAATCATGCCAATTTACTAATCAGATCAAAGACGTAATAGTCTACTTATGTTTCTCGAACTTGGTGTCGGACTTACCATTGATTCTTCTGATGCCTTCGAGCTCAGCACGCACTTGTAACCTTGCAACTTTTGATCATCTTCTCCATTGCTGCTGGTAAAATACTGTGTTACACAACCTGCAACCGTGGTGAGAAAGATAGGTTCTTAGCATGTCATGTAAGAACAAACTAAGTATATTGCGAACGAGAACGAAGCCAACCATCGAGGGAATCGGAGAGTTTGTCCATGTTACGAACAGTGAGGCTATGGAGCTCTTGACCGGACCAAATGGGGCAGACCAGCATGATTACAAGAATGCATAAGGAAGTTCCAATGATAATGGTGGATATTCTTTGATGGGCCAGGTCAAATAACTTATCCACCCTATAGCCTGATATAGCAACGATGCTAAAGGTGAGGATGAAGATCATGGCACCATAATCAAACATGGATTTCACTGATGGAATGAATCTTGAGAAGGTTGCTATCGAAGCTGAAAAAAATGAGATAAAGACAAGTAACACAAAGGTTCAGCTTCAGCATTAAATAAGCACAATGAAAGCAACATACCTAATATGAAAATCGATGCTCCTACGACAAAGGGTTCAAATCTGTCTCCGGATTGACTCGCGATCCAGTGTACCCCGACGGCAAGAAATCCAGCCAGACTAGTTGCACAAACTCTGTTCAAACATTTGTATAAGGTGGCGCCTGTGACGAAGAAAAGAAAACGTTTGTACCAGGGAAAAAAGTACAGAAGTAGATTTTGAAGAACTTGGAAATGGATACTTAGTTACTTACCAACTGTTGGCTCGAATACTACTACGACAGTCATAATAGCCCACATAGCATTGCCTCCAACACCATCATACAAAGGTCTCATGAAGTAGACCATTGATACAATTGTGAGTGCTATTCCTACCTTAATGCAATGGATCACTTTTCTAGGATCATTAGCTCCCATGTTCCATGCTTGCTTCAGAAACATCCGCACTTTCAAACCCAAACCTGAAATTAAGCCTTTTGTTCTTAGCCACACCTTTCTTGCAAGCCCTGTAGGTGGAACTAAAACCTCGGATGATCCATCAACCACCCTTATCCTCCATTCCACTCCCTCACATAATTCCTTCCCAGAAGCCATCTTTTTTTTCACTAAGTTGGGTTTATAACAGAAATGATTGTTGTTGATATGTTGAGTGTAGGAAGCAAAGACAGCAAAGGCATGCAAATATGAGGATGAGGCTTTGGTGATCAAAATCAATATGACTATGGGGCTGTATATAAAGGACATTGAATATGGTGTTGCTCATATTTTCAAGAAAAATGTAATTAAAAACAAATTCCAATAGCATGGGGAATTTTTATTTTTTATTAGGTATTAAGGTCATGATGTGGATACAAGTATGAAGTGCGGGAAAAAGGTAACCTCTAGCTTACAGTTCTTAATGAAGGTTGGGTGCAATGGTAAAGTTTATATATTCATAGAGAGAAAATTCTAGTTTGAATTAAACCTAACGAGTGGTTTCAGTGTAAAAGAAGATGTTATTCATCCTAGGAGATCCGAATTCGAGCACCTGTGTGTATCTTGTCAAATGATTAATAAAATATGAACAGATATTAAAAAAAGAATATTCGAGTTTGAATTCTGAAAACAATATTGTTAGGAAAAGCATTTACTAAAACGGATATGATGATTTGTGATCTTAATATAATTCAGATTTAAAAGTATGTTTATGTTGGGGAGGTGCTGAAATAATGTGTCCTAAATTGAAAAGCAAAACGTCAGCCGACCAAGATTTAGGTCAAAGCAAATTCTATAAATTTGGCTTGTTTTAATATTGTACTCTTTAGTGGATCTCTGAATGGAATCCTCTCTAATCTTGTCTTTTCCAGATAAGAAAATTAGGAAACAGCACCAATCTTTTAGTTAAAGCATTTATTTATTTGTGACATCAGCACAGTGATATTATGTGCTATTACAATTGATATGTATCTTTGCTTTGCACAATTTGCAAAAGTCATAAAATATCATTTGTTAAAAAGCTGGACATCACATTCATAAAGTAATATAGCCCCAGTATATAAAATCTCATCCCCAAGGCAAATTAGGTCTTGAATAGGACCATAAAGGTTCCCCATCTTTGAATAAAGTGGGGGGCAATAAGATGTTAAACAAGGCTTGCATTGACTTGTGTTGATTTCACTTGAATGGGGAGCACACTTATCTGCTGCAGTGCACTGATTTGAAAGGCTAATTCAGCTATCAGAATTTGCATTACACTCAACAAGGGTTTACTTTTCTAGTATATATGTAAGTGCAAACCATGTTTAACCCTTTGTCTGTTTCCGTGAATCAAATCACTTTTGGAATGCTTTGCATGTAATTAAAATTTGTATAAACAAGTTAATCTGAAGGGAAATTTCAAGCAAGTATATATTGCTGTAATGCAACAGTTGGGGAGACAAAGCAAGCTAATTCTATTTGATTATTTGCTAATCAAACAACCACAAAAGGACCAAGTAAAAAAATAATTAGCTGTTAACCTACAACTGTGTCATTTGCTTTGGATTATGAACAAACTATTGCAGGAGCAGCATGCAAGAAGCTAAAAACTAAGATCTAAAATTCAAACCAGCTTGGTCCGCCGTTGATGAAATGAGTTTCGATCAGGTTCTTGCTACTTGTGTAGGCATTCTCCACCATTCCATGGTCTCTCCTCACTTTTCAGAGATGGTATGGGTGCAGACAAATCGCTGGCTGCTCCTTTGAGAATATTTCCTAGACGAAGAACTTCATACATCTTCAGTTTTGGCTTTTCAATTACCAGAACACCAATCACCGCAGGCCCTTTAGATGTCAATGCTCAAGGTACTTCTGGAACCCTTAAATGTGTGTTCTAATTATTGAAATGTCTCAGCCGTGTTGAGAGGAGGTAGCGGAAAAGGTTGCAGGTAATTGTTTGATAGCTGAATCCCACCATTCACATCATTGCTTGGCTGACTGGCAGAATCAATCCCACTGCTGCCTGTCTGTTGCAGAATCGGGAGAAGAGACCAGATTATGCATGTCCTTTCAACTTGCTCCTTTGCCTGTCATATTCACTTTAGGGTCAGTTCTTTGAAATCATTTTTAAGTAGTCTTAGTACATTGCTTTGAATTCTTAACTTTGGTATTTACCTCAACAATGAATCGTGCCCATATCTTATCTTCTTGGAGCTCCATCACCGCCCTCAAGATATTCAACCCAATGCCCCGAATGACGTTTGCTATTTCAAGAAAGAATCCTTGATCTTCACAGAGCATCTGCTACCAAGAAATGATGAGCTTGAGTAAAACTGCCAAGATTGTTTAATTAACCAACTTTGAGGAGTCTTTTCATACCTCTATAAGCATTTGGCCAGGTGGATTTAGGTCCTTAACTACAATAGGGATACTCTGAGCCCCAACTTCAAATGCCCATGTAGCACCACCACTTATCATGTTATGTTTTGGAAGCATTCCATCCTCGTTGCCGATAATCTAAAGCCCAAGCAAGTTTATTAACGCATTAGTGAACTACAATCACCAAACTCTGGGCTTCTTCAGCATCACATGTCACTGAAATAAAACAACAGCTTACCTTTGGTTCATCAGCTTGTTTAATCTTGTCCGCATATTTTGTCACGCCTTGCAAGAAAATCAGGTATTTGATGGTCTGCTCCAGTAGATGATCAATGCTCAATGGCTGCATTATGGAAATAACATAAGCCACATTATGATGAACCAAATGTTTCATTGTGCTGCTATTTGGTACCAGAAATAATTTTAGGCGATAACGCTTAAATAAAAGAGTCATCACTAGTACCTTTCCATTGTGAGGGATAATCCCTCTCAACTCTTTTATACGATCTTGGATCAACTGACGGTCTTTGGGCCTTGGTCGAGTACTTTCACCAGGTTTAGCTCTTTTTTTGGCTGGCTTCTTTGAAGTTGCAGCAACAGCTTGGCCACCATTTACACTGTAGCTATCGTCTATCCACGCACCAACTTGTGATTTTCGATGAATGTCTTTGTTGAATATAGTATGTGAATGATGCACTGGATTCATGCTCCCGCCAGAGTAAGTAAGGCCCACAAACTGACCTTGACAAAAACTAGATGAAGAACTTTCAGTTTTCCTTCTTTTAGTAATGGAAAGTTGATCCTCAACACTAGATTTCGTAGCATGAGAAGAATTGTTAACACCATCTAGAAGCTTTTCAAGACCTAGTTCAGAGAATAAGCCTTTTCGCTTGCCATTCATGGCACGGACATCCAATTGCAAAATGGTTTCTGACATTCCAGAAGTAACAGTTGAGTTATCACCATGCAGCAATGGCACGATAATATCTTCCAAGGACTCCCCAGCTTTTCCAAATGCATAATCAAGCCCCACACCATCAAACAGATCAGTTCCGTTATCATGAACAATGGTAGATTTCTCTGCATTAGATATGGATGCTTCAGTGATGGAGCTTTGCAATGAATTAGCTGTTTGTCGGACAGGAACGTCGACTAAGGTATCACCTCCAACCAGAGCAGATGACACTGATGTAACTCCCACCGAAGATGAAACATCACTAACGATAGTAGCTCCTGCTCCATTGATGTCATGCTGGGGCAAAGGAGAAAACAACTGAGAAAGATCATCCAGATTAAAGGAGTTACAGAGATCTATTGTAAAGTCAGCTGGTTTACACTCCTCAGTGATTCTTTGTAGGTTAATCGTATCATCAAGAAGTCCGCCGTTAGTGCCAAAAGAACATTGATACTCAGCTGTTTTCCCATAGCTGTCCAGAGTTGGTAATTCTGCATCAACAAGTTCCCCAATGCTGTAAAGTGAACTGAATGACGAAGCACCTTGCAACTTTTTTTCCATATTTCCACTAAGTGCTAGATCGTTTGCCTTAGGAAGCATATTCGGTGAATCCCATATTCCCCTTTCAGATGGAAATGATGTCTCAAATGAAGTTAAAATTGAACCCTCACTACTCCATGTACTAGTGCAAGGGGTATCAGCAGCCAAGCAGTTAACAGGAGAGATCTTACCAGACAATAAAAATAGAGCTTCTGCATTACTTGTTTGCAGTTGATTTCTGAGATGAGATAAGTTCTGTACCACCGAGTTCACACTTCGGTCTAAAATCTCGTGCATGAAACTGGAGGATTCAGTGACATTTTTTAAGGAACATGGCCACCCTTTTGGCTCTCTAGGGAAGCCATATAGTTCAGCTGCCAGATTCTCATTGTAAATATTTCCACATGATCCTAGTGCCGCAAAACGATCGTCTTGATTGCAAGCTTCAATTTCCAAAGGGGCAAGCCCATGAAAATTTCCCACATCACAAAATAACTTCTTTGTTTCATCCAAAAAGTCCAATCTCTCTAAAATCTGCAACCACAGCAAACAATAATTAGTAATTTTTAAAATAACAGGGGTGCTTGTGCACGGGATGGATGCTTACTTGCAAATTAATTTATCAATCCATTTGCTTTAATTATGCATTTCTTAAGTAGAAATCAAAATATAAAGAAGACTAACCAAATACACTAGTTTGGGTAATCCATATAAACATGAACAGATAAGACTGAAAATAGAATCTCTAAATGCTAATAAGGAAGAATATATTATATCATACCTTTTGTGTGGATCCAACCTGAACCACTCCTTGTCTTCCTAAAGAGATTATTGCTATTGTCTGCAGATCATATTCAATCGTAAATAAAATGTTAGATTATACAAACATAGAGAAATATTACTGACAGGATTAAACATTTTGTCAAATTCAAAAGTTACCTTGATCCCACATGAAAATTGGTTTTGTAACTCAGATTCATCCTGCAAAATGGGGGGAAAATCTCAAATTATAAACTAAAACATTGCAATGCCATATGTCCTATTTTTTTTTTATTTTGCAAAAACTAGAATGCTTGTTTCTTTGACTTACCAAAAGTTAATTATAAGCATGCAAAACAGTGTGTATGGGACATGGGGGGAGTATTAAAGTAACCCATAAATGAAAACTAAAGAAAAAAATTGAGGGAAAAGCAGAAATAGGAAAAAACATACCTGAAATGTAATTTGATTTCCAGTGTAATTATTTGAACTTTTACCATAGGAGTCTGAGAAAATCCATCGATGCTTTCCTGTGAAAGCAGCTTGGCCAATGATCCTAAGTTGACAAAAAAAAAAAGATTTTGCTGTTAGAGATCCTTGTTTTACTCTCTCTTTTTTTTTTTTTTGCCAAATTTTGAATGTATTTTCACTACAATTATTGGATTAAAAAAGAAGCAAAAACTGAAACAGATTAGTTGATAATCAAGCATACCCTTCACCCAGGATATGGAATTTTTGAAGCATACTGTTAACCAATGGCCTCATTTGTTCTTCATAGTAGGCATCTTCCATTGCTAACAACCTGTAAAAGTTCCAAGTATAAAAATCCATGTTTAGCAAAAAAAAAAATGAAAAAGTCACTTTAATTTTAGTATAGGAAACTAAGAAAATGATGTGTATCACAGTAAACTATCTTTTTATTTGCCTCATATTGGAGGATATAAAACAAATTGGGAAGTAATTTTAGTAATAAAATCACCATATTTGGATTTTCTTTAATTAACAAAAAATATTCTAAGAAAAGGAAAAAAAAAGTATGGATTGAAACATGCATGGCAAAAATATGAAGTGAAAAGTAGAAGAAGAAGAATATGCAGCTAAAAGTTCAGATCTTGAAACAAACTAAAAGCCAAAGATAATATATAAATTTGGAAGAAACCAACGAAATAGACAAGAAAACAAGGACGAAGTAAACATTACAAAAACAAAAGAACAAAACTTTACATGGAATTTCTCTGATCAAAGCGCCAAAATACACCATAACACCACCCATTACTGCAACAAAGATTTTTAAGAGTCTGCTTTAACATTGAACCCTTCTCTGCTTCCCCCATTTTCCACCCAAAAAAAAAAAAAACTTCACGATTCAAAACTTCACTTCCTTGAACCCCATTAAACACCTAAGCGTAAATCCCAGAAAGGAAAAACCCAGAAATTTTCTGAAGCAAAAGGGTGGAAAAAAAAAAGCTTTTTCCTTTGTCTTAGTTTCTCTACTGTAAGAGAAATGAAAACAGAAAGTGGTTGGTGTAAGAGAGATAGTCGAGAAAAAAAAAAGTTGGGTTTAATATATATAACATAAGAATGAGAAAGAAGGAAAAGGAAGAAGAAATATTTATGATTTTACGAAGCAAAAAGAAAGAAAGGGTGGTGATTGTTTTGTAGTTTTGTCTCACTTTAATTTAATCTCTTTTTTTTTTTTTTTGCTGTAATTTATTTTGTCCATACAAGTGGGTTTGTTGTTGTAATAATTCTGTAGATTCTTATTATTATGTGTTACAGACAGAGAAAATGTGAAACAAGGTTGAAGAGAATTACTGTGGGTATATTCTCATTTAAAACAGCCTACTTTAGATGTCTTGTATTTTCTTAGGGTTTTTTTTATCTTTTCATTTTCTCACTTGTCGGATGAGAAAGAAACTCTTTGATAGATACAAGATGAAGAAAAAAATTTAGGGTAAATTATTAAAATAGTCATTTGTATTTGTTTCAGGTTACATTTTAATTATTTATGTTTAAAATGTTACGTTTTAATCACTTACGTTATCATTTTGTTACAAAATGGTCACTTTATCGTTAAGATTTCTCACAAAACGGTAGTTCAACGTGGCAGTTAAAATGGACAAGAAACCCAATTGTTGATTCTTTTTAAATTGGAGAAAATTCATTTTAATTACCACGTTCGACTGTCGTTTGGGAAGTAATTGATCTTAACAGTAGAGTAGAGGTGTTCATGGGTCGGGCTGGGTCGGGTTCAACCAAAAATTTAGGTTCATTTGCTAGGCTATAGCCCGACCCGAAAAATGGGCCTAAAATTTTGACCAAGCTCGACCTGGATAAAAATGCTAAAACTTGAACCTAGCCCGCCCATATTAATTTTTTATATAATTTTTAAATATATATAATGCATTAAAAATACTAAAAACATTAAAATAAATATTTCCTAACAAATTGAAAATAAATTTTAAAAATATATATTTAAATAAAACTAAGATAGATACAACTTAACAAACAAATGTCTCTAAAATAGTAACAAAATTAACAAATATCTCTAAAATAATAATAAAATTAACAATAAAATAAGTTGTATACAATATCCAAACAATAACAACAAAATAGTAGCAACATAATAGTAAAATTATAGCAAAATAGGGAGAAAATAACAAGAAAATAGTATTTTAAAAAATAGCAGATTTTTTTTGTCTTTTTGTGAATTCAAGTCGAACTAGGTCGAGCTCAGGCCAAAAATGTCTTACTCGAGACCCGGCTCATTTTCTAAATGGGCCTAATTTTTTTACCCAAACTCATTTTTCGAGCCTATATTTTTACTCAAACCCTTCCATTTTTCGGGCGGGCCTTTATGCTGGGCCACCTATAGTAGAGTGACCATTTTGTAACAAAACGATAACGTAAGTGACTAAAACGTAATATTTCAAACATAAATGACTAAAATGTAATTTGAGACGAACAAAAGTGATTATTTTGGAATTTACCCAAAAATTATATAGAAATAAAAGATTTATAAATCAAAATCAAAGATCGAATCTGTACTTAAAAAGATTTTAAATCTCATTTATTTTAATATAAGAGTGTAGTTTCAAGTTATTTTTTTATAATTTACTGAATTAAGTTGATGCTTTTAGCTCATCACATTTAATTCAATCGTAGTTGTATTTTGTTGCATGGTTAATATTTTTTGCTTTTAAATTTTATAATTTAATTATTAAGTATTTAAATAGATTTTAGATGCTCCGGGAAGATTTGGTGTAGATTTACTGAGGGAATTTTTTTTTGAATATATTGGTGTGATTACGTGATAGTATCTGTTCATATTTTTTTAATCTTTTGACAACGTATATAAACTTTGTACACACCGGTGCTCGAATCCGAATCTCCTAAGATAAATAACATTCTCTTTTCCACTGGAGTCACTCGTTGGGTTCACTTAAGAAAAATTTAATTCTATTATTTTGTATATGTAAATGATATTAACGTAATAAATATGAAACTTATCATTAAATTGTTATTATAAATCAATGTGTTTTCTACTTGTATAAAACCTACAGTAGCTTATGGGCAAGGTCATCCATATATTGTAGAAGTTATTGCATATTAAATTTTAAAGCAAATAAATAAAATTGCAAATAAATGTTGATTTATCGTTTTAAAGTAATGTTAAAACAATAATTTAATTTTTTTCGTGTTTTAAAAAGTTTATTAAGGATCAGTTTAACATTGTTTCTTAAAAGTATTTTTAGGACAAAAAACACTTTTGAGATAAAAGCATTGTTAAACAAAATGTTTTTAAGCTTTTCAAAAGTGCTTTTGAGACAAAAATACGTTGCAAAAACACTTTTTTGACCAAAAGTATAAGCAAAAAAATTTAGTTTTTGCTCAAAAGTGCTTTTTGGCTCAAAAGTGCTTCTGAGAAGCAATGTTAAACTGACCCTAATTGACTACAACAAGGTACAATTGATGATGTTTTTTGGATTGGCTAGGCCACCAAAAAGGTGTGTCGTTGGGAAGAAGATCCACTGGATGGTGGTCTGGTAGCGATGGAGGACGATATAGCTGGCCCAATGAATTTTAATGTTACACTTTCCGGCGACAGCCTGGATGAAGAGGAAGATGATTTTGAACTTATTGATGGTGATGTGTCGACTCAGATGGTTGATGGTGTTCCTAATATTCAATTTTCAAACAGGTATGTGCGTTGCTCCATAAGAGTATGTCCACATCTGTTGTTATCAAGTTACTAGGGCGACAAATTCATTTCAATGTCCTATGCGGTAAACTATATGCTTTTTGGAAACCAGAACGCTCGTTTCAATTGATGGATTTGGAGAATGATTACTATGTTTTTAAGTTCCAAGCATAGGCGGACTACACGAATGCTCTAATAAAGGGTCCTTAGGTGGTTTATGGGTAGTATTTGACAGTGTAGCCTTGGTTGTCATCATTTTTAACTTCGCAAGATTATCCTCATTAAGTAGTTGTCTATGTTTGGCTTTTGGGGTTCTTTAAGGCTATGTATAAAAAGAACCTTCTCCGAGATATTGGTAGTATGATTGGGCAGGTTATTAAGGTCAATAAGAACACAGATAATGGTGATTGGGGATGCTTTGCATGCAAGGCTATTGGTATTGATCTTCGGGTGCCTCTAATATAAAAAATTCGGATAAAGGGGTGCTTGCAAAGGGTCGAGTATGAGAGCTTGCCCAATGTGTGCTTTGAGTGGGTTATATTGTCATTAAAAGATTTTTGTTCTAAAGCTCGTACTAGTGGTCCACCAATCGGGAGGATGCGAATGCACATAGTATGGTTGACCTGAGAGTCGCACAATAATTGACTCCGATAGGTCTCAATATACATGCAAGAACGAAGTTTTGTGGCTCATGGATGATTGTGTCTAGAAATAATAGGTGTCCACTCAATAAACAAGTGGAGATAGGGCAATCTTTGCTCTAGAGTATTTCAGGGTCACGTTTCGATCTGATAACTAATTTGAATGAGAAAGGTGATGGTTTGAATTTAGCTCTTGGGAAGGCCTCGATGTCTATCAATAGTGGGACTTAAGGGGCACTAATTGTGGCCTAAGCTAAAGGGCCTGTACGAAAGCCAATGGGGAATAAAGGGAAGGCAATGGCACTAGCTAGCCTAGCATTCATAAAGGTTCGGGGTAAGGGATTGGGTTCAACTAATGGGTATTGTTTGTGAGGGAGTATGATAAGAGAACCATTGTAAAGGCGTAGGATCGTGAGAACTATAGATAGCGCTACTAAAGGCATGAGGGTTGCGCAACGATAGGTTCATTTGGACCCGAAAGCTCACATAATGGTGATTCTAGATGAGAACAGGGACTTGAATGTTGGCATTTCAAGTGGTAATGAAAAGAGCAAGCCTGCCTTTTAGGAGGGTGGATCGTCAACTTCGATTCTACTTGAGGAGGGTACTGGTGAGGGTTGTATGACGGTTTGTCCATAGCTTAGGATGCCAGCTTTCGACGCTTGGTGGTGGAATTCGACAATTAGGTTGCAGTTGACCTTGTCACAAATGTTATCAGGGAGGAGATCTTGGAGATTGTAACGACTGTTCGTGACCTTTTGTCTCGATCGTGGAAGGTATTAGTGCATTATATTCCCCAAGTTGCTAATGCGGAACTGAATGTTGTCACTAAGCTTTCTAGGGATCATCCACTGGGTTTGCATTTGGTTCGACACCCTCCTCCATCTATCCAACTAGTGGTTGAATGCGAGGAGCATGTCATCTTTCACCCATGAATATTAATCTTGGCTGGCTTTATTTCCTTTGTTCTAAAAAAAAAGTTACTAAAGTTTTATTTTTCTTTCTTTTCCATCTCAATTCAAATGCAAATTAAAGTTCATGTATAATGATTTATTTGGCTTTCCAACTTTATAAAAAAAAAGTCATTTTAGCTCTCCATTTAATTTTTTTGCTTCTTTTGGTCCTTAAACTTGCATTATTTGTCAAATCATCCCAAAATGAATAGAAAAGTTAATGTTTTGTTAATTTTGTTAATGTGACATCCACGTGGGTTGTCATGTGGATATGTCAGCAATTAATTAATCTTTAAAAATTAAAAAATTTAAATAAACATAAAAATTATTTTAAAAAATTGAAAGTATTAAAATTATTTTAAAAGTATAAAAATATAAAAAAAATATATTTTTTAATTTTTTTTAAAAATAAATTAATTATTAATGTGATATACAAATGGATTGTCATATAGATGTTACATCAATAAATTTAACAAATATTATTATTTTTTATTTAGAATAAAAAATTAAAATAACTTTTTTATAAAATTAAAAGATTAAATAAATCATTATATTTTTAATTTACGATATACGAACCAACATCCCCCACCGCCCAAAAAAAAAAAAGGGCTACGGTATGCTTTGTGATTACGTTATCTATTACTCAAAGGTAGTAGAAAGTAACAGAGTTGCAGCACCCCATCCAGTGAGGAGGGCTGAGCAGTCAGCCGTAGTATCGGGGTTAGCAGACAAAACCCAGAGCCGAGAGTGGTGGCAACTGTTAGCCCCTCCCGTGCAGTGGTGCAGAGCCACCTAGCCTACACACCATTTTTTTTATTTTTTATTTTAGCTTACTCGAACAACGACTTCAAATAAAAGACGAACCATGAGCCCCATGGCCAATGGAGACTCGTCTCTACACTGGACCAAATTGCTTACACAACCACCTAGCCCTTTTCTCTTTGAGCCCTGTGCTCATCATCACCATTCAACTATACTCTTTGTATTTCTGTTCCTTCTAAATAAATAGAAGTCTCCTAAACATCTACACTATTATTTAAATACCTAATTTTTAAATTTTAATTTTATTCATATTATATTTGTGTTATTATTTATTAATTTCAAATTTTACGTTTTAATTATTTATTGAATATTATTTTTAAACGTACATCTATATTTTAAATATATAATTTTCACAAGCATATGTGTGCAATAAATTTTTTAATTATACTTATAAGTTTTTAATTTCATAAATAAAATTAAAAAAATATTTATTAATATTAAAAATGTTAAAATGCCAAATAAGCCCTCGAAAATAATTTTAAAAAAAAATAAATTAAGCCTCTCACTGAAAAGTGCACCCAATTGAAACATTTGAACTATGATTTGTAGCTAATTGAACACCTTGAATTCATTTATTTCATTGAAGCCGATGTGTCAAGCTGACATGACGATTGACATGAAAATTAAGGGTTTAACATTAATTTTAAAAATTAATAGTTAATTTGATAATTGTAATACATTAAAATAATAATTAATTTTATTTATTATTAGAGTGCACATACAAATTAAATCAAATTCTAATATCATTTTTAAAATTACTTTTTTTATTTTTTAAAATTTACTCTTTAAAATGTTTACATAAAATTTCATGATGTAATTATTTTACATATATTAAAATTCATGATAAGTGTTAAAGTAATTTATTTTTAATAATATTTTTTAATTATAATTTAAACTATTCAACTTAAAAAAGTGTTGGTGAGAACATTCTATATACTACCACGAAACAAATATCTGCAGTTGACCAAAGAGGTGAAGCATTTAAAGGGCTAGAGTGCGTCTTGCCTCAAAAAAGTTTTGGTAATTTAGTAAGTTAGTCCCTGAAGGTATTACATAATTTACTAAAGTATTCTATTCATATGGTAAATTAAATTAAATTGGCCCCCTCAAAATATATTTTATATTTTTATTTATAACTTAATTTTGTGTGTTACGATAAAAGAAAGCTAAAAACCACTATTTCTTATTTATCTTTTCCATTTTATTAATCGCTCTTCAAATTATAATATTCTTTGGTCCATCTATAAACTTTTTAATTCTATAAGACCTTTATGTAATCATTTTAACGTAATTATATACGTAATTTTCTCATTTGAAAATTGAAATCCAAAGTATGTTTTCCACCATCACCATGGGAATATCATAATAAGATTTTATATCAAAATCTATTACATTGTATATAAATATTACGCTTATATATGTATTTCTTTCTTCGATTTCAATCTTTTATATTTACAACATAATTAAAAAAATTATTCGTAATCATGATATAAATAACATTTGGATACTAATTAATTAGTGTACATAATATAAAATTTACAATTAAATATAACTCGAATCTGAAATTTTAATACAAATAAATGAGATGAAATTTATTTATATTAAGTCGTTGTCATGTGCTAGAATTTGTTGGATAAGTAATTTTATTAAAAAATAATGGGACAGTGCAGGATAATTACGTATTATGTCGATATTAATTTCAGTATCATTCCATTAAGACAATTGACAAATGAGATGAATTTCAATAGATTTGGATCTATAATTAATGAGACATAAATTCTTAATTAATGTATCAAATCATGTGCAATCCATGAATTTGAATAACTTAATTTTATTTTTATAAAGAAAAGAATGAAATGATAGGTCCCCACAATAGTGTTGTGGGGGTTAGTAGGGTTCATTTTCTTAGCCCACTTTCTCCCAATGCTTCTATCCCACCTCGTTCTTGATGATGAAAAAGAAATAATTACATAAAAAATTTATATTTTTTTTTTGCTTTGCTTCATGGCTAATGAGTCAATCACTCAGTTGGCAGCCAACCTGGTGTTGATGCGTAATTTTTTGTAGGTTTTCAAATTCCTTTTATATATGTAATTATCATATATGGATTATAGTTTAGATATTTCGGACTGGTTTTAGTTTGGATTGTATTTATAAGTGAATAAAATTTGATTAGATTCGATTTTTTTTTTAATTTTGAGTTAATTAAATTGAATTATTCGATTTTTTTGAGTTAATTTGAACAAGTTGAGTTTCGAGTTTGAATTGAATTGAAATTTTACAAATTGAATAAATCAAATAATTCGAATAACAATTTGGTATAAATATTTTTTTAGTCCCTATCAATTTCAAAATTGAACAAATTGGTCCCTCTTAATAAAAATTACAAAAATAATTAAAATAATTTTTAAAATTCAAATTATTTATAAAAATTTCAAATTTTATATTTTTTAAAAAATTATAAATTTTTTAAAAATATATAAAGAATATATAAAAAAATTTAAAATTTTCTAAAATAATAATTTGGGACCTAAAAAGTTAATTAATGATTCAAGTTTATCCTACTAAAGTATCTTATTTTGCTTTGAAATTTTTTTAAAATATATATGATTTCAAATTTACGTGTTCTTAATATCGAATTAGTTACTGTAATAAGATTTTAATTTGAGATGTTTATTATTTTAATTTTACTCAATTCAACTTGACTTGAATTTCATGCCACTTGACTTAATTCGAAAAAATTTCAAATCGAGTTAGAATGGCAAAATAAGACTCGTCAACTTAACTAATTTGAAATTTTTTTCATTTGATTTGATTGAACGCTCGTCGCTAATTGTGTCAATTCTTAGCCTACTTGTAATGTAATAGTTTGATTCTGCAATATGATCACTTTAAATTATCTGTTTATAATAGTTTTTTTAAATATATTCATTTATAATAATTTAATATTTATAATTATTAGAATTTATATTTGTAATTTAATTCTATTATATTTGTTACGGTTAAAATAAATCCTTCATGAAATTTTAATTACCTACTATATAGTAAATTATTATACATGTTTAGGTATGAATTAAAAAGAATTGAGAACATCATATGATGGTTTTAAGAAAAAATCATATTATAATCGTATGGATAGTGGTCCACTAAAATATAGCATGGATATCTGAATCTGGATCATCATGATTTTGATGTGATCTAATCTGCTGGATGACATCAATATATTTCTTCTTCTTCACTAGATTAAATGAACATATAACTACTGTTTTGGAATAGTGTGTGCTTCTCCATTGATCTATCTCGATAGTTAAGCGAGATGAAAATCTACAAGGAAGTAAACAAATAAGGTAAGCATTTAGAATGTTTAATAAGTTCAAATGAAAACTAAAACATACCTTGATCATTAAGGCATAGTTAATGTAATACTCTCAACCCATCTCAGTTATCGGATTAGGGTTACGAGATATTACTACAATTTGCGAATCCAATGGCAACATAAAACCATTCAATATTAATTTAAATATCAAATATTTAAAACCAATATTTACTAATTACATATATATGAATACGAGCCTTAAATCGAGCTTACGGAACCCTAAAATCAATTTCAAAACAAATAGGGATTAATTTGAAACAAAATAAAAAAATATGGAAAAAAATTGAAAACATGGGTCATACAACCATGTGGCCAAGCTGTGTGACAGAGCCCAAACCGTGTGGCTCAAGGATATGGTTGTGTGGTCAAACCGTGTAACAAACTATGCCCGTGTAATTCAAGGTTACACGGTCGGGTCACTGAGTTGTGTAACTCTCTGAGATCGTGTGAACAAACCTGGACAAAAAACAAATAAGACAGATGACCATGTGGGGTGATCGTGTGCGACACATGACTGTGTGACAACCCGTGTCTCAAGACATGTGCAACCAAAATAACTTTTAAAACAAGCCAATTAATATTCAACCTAAGTGCCTAACCAATATACGCACCATAATTCAAACGCCAAACTAATTCATATTTAACATTCACAAGTTCCTAATTCATAAGCTTATCAAACATACCATTTCATCTACTTCATTTACAACCAACTTACCAAACATAATCCAATATTCTTATATGAACATATGGTCAAGATATACCAAAAGTGCCAATAAAATACAACCACAATATTTCATATTCAATCATGAAACAACAACTATCCAAAGCAAAATAATAATAATAATAATAATAACATGTCAACCTTATTCAATCATATGATATGTCCCAAATAACATATGTCATAATCAACCATTTATACCAAACCATTAAAACTAACTACTTATACATTGGTTCATATACCAAAAGGTTCAAAGCATAACCAAATACTTATCACATATATTTATACCAAAATCTTATCTACATGCCACTTATAACTTGGTCAATTCTACCAAAAGTGTTGACAGATAATGTGATCTCCAAAAGCAATCCAATCGACAACGCATCTGACAATCTACAAGAACAAAACCAAAAGGGTAAGCTTATATAAAGCTTAGTAAGTTCATAAAATCAAACATATCATACCTTACAATTTAATTATAAACCTTATACAATGATGAAACTAGCTATTCCTTTATTGAATTCTATCATTCCAATTACCCGAAACAATTAAACCTGTAAAGCTCATATCAACAACTCAACATGTCAAATAATCATATGTTAATATGTAATTCATCGCATCATCTTACTTCATTTCATCATAATAATTAATCGTTTGCTCGGAGAACAATAGAAAATTAAATTCAGATACGAGGGAGAGTAATGCCCACCTAAGCTTCAGAGAATCCGCAACACATGCAGGATCTTAAGCCATCGGAGTGGATTGTTTCACCGATACATGGTACCTGATAAATAATTGTTAAAAGGATGCCATAGTGTCTTTCAGCCATGGTCTTACACACTTTCTTCATGATGCCATAATGTCTTTCGATTATGGTTTTACTTAAATTCATTTCCCACACTTGATTACTGATTTATGTCGTAAAATAGGGATGGTTATGAAACCCACTAAGCAATTCCACCGCCCCAACCGAAGCATAATAGGTGATTCCATGCTTCATCAATTCAAAGAGCTGGAGCAAAAAAAATTCAAAAGTGGAATCAACGTCGAAAACACAAGATGGAGATGCCTCCTGCTTTTCCAAAAACAGGCTCCCAAAGGCATACAAACTCAGCTCGACGAGCTGCTAAAAACAGTACGGTATAACACTCTGATGATGGAAGCGATGAAGTCATATATTGATTACCATGTGGTGAGACATGGGTTGAATAACCCGCATTGGCCAACGAAGCCACGAGTTGCATTCTTTCAAGGCGAAAAAAAAGAAGGCGGAGGAGACAATGGAGAAGATGAAGAGGATGTGGAGGACTTGATGGAAGATGATGACCTCGAACCTTATGTTGACAATCTTGATGTAGCATTCGCTCTTGAGCGCCCCACAACTAAAGGGGTCGTCTTTCGTAGCCCTGGAGAGGACAAGTCACGTAGTCAACCACCTAAATGAGTCTACAAGTAGGTTGCAACTAAAGGGAAGGGAAAGGAAATAGCAGAATCAGAGTCGGACTTTGACGATAGCTATTAGTTACATTTCTTTGCATTTTTCTTATTTTATGTGGAATGTAACTATTGACTACTAAATTGCTTTGAACTCGATTTGGATTTTTGTTTTTGGTTTTATTTTTAATATTTTCATATTGTACTTGTTTGTTTGTTTTCTATATAAGCCACCCATTGGAGAATTACACTACAAATTCAAGCTTAAACGTGAAGGTGGACGACCCTGGCTTGCCTTGATGGGCGATCACAATATTCAAGGAAGTTTTTAAACCCTTTTACCTTTGTTTAGGGAATACACATTGTGGACAATGTGTAATTTAAGTGTGGGGGCATTCATAGAAAAACTTTGTATGCTTAGTCATTTTTATTACGATTATGTGTTTGTTTTATCTTTTTATTTTAATTTTTGCATGGTACTTGAACATTGTTTGATTGACAATTAGTTAGATGCGGTATGATATTGTGTAATTAGTTCTTTGACTTATACAAATTTTGAATGATCCTTGATAAATTATATTGTTTGTAAGCTAGATTAACTAGTTCAATTAGTTACATTGTAAAGTAGAATAGAGGTAGTCAAAATTCATGAAAAAAATTTAAACTTTTGACCAAATGATGAATAAGTATATGGATAAATGTGTTGTTGAAGCTCAATTTTAACCGAGCCCGAGTGTTGGATTAAGCCTTTTATTTTAAGATTGGGTTTAAATTGATTTAAATTTATTTTTAAATTTAAATTTATCTTTTTTAAATTTAAATTTGCTTTAAATTTAAATTTAATTAAAAAAATTTACATTGATTTAAAACTTAGTATTAAATCGAAAAAACCCAAAATACAAAATCAAAGTCCAAATTACAATTTTGGATCCAATTAGGCCCAATAACAAAAAAACCAGATTACCTAAACCCAAACCCTATGACCCATATCCTTAACCCATTACATGACCCAAACCTTGAATCACCTAGGTCAAACCCTAAATAAGTAGTCTAAGCTTTTGTCACCTCCACTGCTGCTACCACCCACCCTCAATTGCCATCACCGCCATTGCATTGTGCCTGCAAAGGAGAAGACAGGCGTTTAGTTGTGTAGGACAAAAGAGAATGATTGTAAAAACGGCTATAAAGCCAGATTTCAAACACTTGTAAAGGGGTTACAATTTTTCTGAAAAAAATCAATACAACAAGAAATATTCAATAGCAGACAGTGAACAAGAACATCGAAGGAAACAATAGCCAAAACAGCTAGCACTTTCAAGGTATATTTATTTGCATATATTCGTTAATCCTATTATATATGTATATACATATTACGTTATTAGTTCATTTATTTATTATTTCTAAATCAATTAGATGTCCATTAAAGGACATAATAAATATATATTAATGTAGATATTGTTTACTATTTCAAAATCTTTATTTTAAGTATGTGCATTAATCATTATTTATTATATAGAAATATATTTATAAATCGCATTTATTAGTTTCCTTGAAATTGAAAAACGTTTTAATTAATAATAAATAAATAAAACTAATAATAATTAAATAAATAAATAAATAAAAGAAACCAAGGAGTCACACCTGCTCAGGTAACCGCCACTGCCGGAGTCATGACCGGACTCCCTCCACGCCATCACCGACCGATGCCCCGATCATGTCCACAGTTGTAAGGGATGCGCCAAACACAGTAGATTTGTAAAAAATGGGAATCGTATTAATCAAAAATATACATTTGAAACAGATCTGAAAAATTGGCTCTATTTTTAAATCTAGATCTAAATCTATTCTTTATGACTAAAAGGTTTCCAAAAGAAAGAGGAAGATTTCGTTAAGTTTTGGTTGGATTCGGGTTTTAAAAAAAATCGATTTGAGCTGCTTTTAAATTTTTATAATAATAATAACAATAATGTATAAAAGTAATAGAAAAACGAAAGGTTTTTACCTTCAGAGACGACGAATGGTGATCGACCGGCGCGAGGGAAGATCGGCGACGGCGATCGGATATGGGTCCTTGATGGCCGGACATGGGGAGGCCATGAGAGGAAAAAGGAGAGGGTGAGGGAGTTTTCTAAAACCTTTTTTGAAAAAAAAAGAAGAAAATGAAAAAGAAAGGGGGTTTGAGCGGTTTTTATAATGGACCAAAACATCGTTTTGGTCTAGGTTCTTAAGCCCCAAAACGGTGCCATTTTGATTTTAAACCCATGGTCGACTCGAAATCTGACTTGACCCGGCCTAGGATCCGCGTGTTTTTGATTAATGGTCTATTTTTAGATTTAGTCCTTCCGTATTTTTTGATTGTTTCAATTTAGTCATTTTCATATTTTTAATTAATTGTAAATTAGCCCAATAATTTTTAATGGTTTTCAATTTAATCCCTTGACCTTTTTGAAAGGACCAAGAGCTGCCACGTGTCATAATTTTGGCTTATTTCTGCAAATAGTTCCTCTTATTCTTAATTTATTTTAATTTAATCCTTGAATCAAGTTCTGTCTAATTATAAAATTGGCCCAAATATTTTTCATGCTTTTCAAATTAGTCCTTTGACTTCAGGATGCTTGAGGGGTTGCCATGTGTCACTTGTTTTTGGTTTTATTGCTCTGGAGGTCCCTAAACTGTCCAAAAATTACATTTTTACTCCTGAACTTCCAAAAATTCCATTTTTAACCCCAAAACTTCCAAAAATTACATTTTTACCCCTAAACTTCCAAAAGTCTTGATTTTATCGTTAGAACTTTAAAATCACCCTTTTACCCCTGGATTTTTAAAAATTTTATTTTTGGTCTCGATTTTTCCAAAATTTACCATTTTACCTCCGGATGTCCAAAAATTTCGTTTTGATCTCAAGTTTTTCTAAAAGTTACCGTTTTACCCTCGGATGTCTATAGTTTTGTTTTTTAACCTCAAACTTTTCCAAAATTACCGTTTTGGCCCCGATAGTCCAAAATTACTATTTTACCCTTGGATATCCAAAAAGTCTCATTTTCAAACCTCGATTGTTTTAGTCTTCTTCCACATCAATATTTGTATTTAAATTTTAATCATTATGCATTCGTATTTTGTATTTTTGATTTCTACATATAATTTATCTGCTTAATTGTTTTTGCTTCGTGTTTTCTAGTATCCAATATTAACTGCTCATTCATATCAAACTCACGTATTGATTTTCAAAATTGTTTTTCATAAAAACTTTAAAATCGAGGCAATATTCTTTTATTTCGAGTTTTGAAAATTTGTGTCTTAACTTACTAGGCACGATTTTTCTTCAAATCGAAATAATCGAATATCCTTAAATCGAGGCAATGTTTCTTTATCTCTGATTCTGAAAATTTGTACCTAAACTTACTAGGTGCGACTTTTTCTTTAAATCGAGATAATCCAACATCATTTTCAAAAGTTTTAAATTTTTTTTTACAACAAAGGAAAGCTCGTTATTTCTGGATCTCGAAATGTTGTGTCCTAACTCACTGGACATGACTTTCTTCCTCGATCACTTTGAAATAGTGGGACTTCCAAACAAAATCGATTTCTTTTAAATGTAATTCATGCATTCAAGGATCGTATTTTAAACTTTATTCGAGCTTTCACAAATTTACAAACAAGACCCTAAGATAATCAATGTGGTACCAATTTTGGGCGTATGAGGGTGCTAACCCTTCCTTATGCGTAATCGACTCTTGAACTTGTTTTCTGGATTGCGAAGACCAAAATATTTTTCAAAACGGATTCTAAACGTTTTGAGGTGATCCAATCACACCGTACAAAAGGATTGGTGGCGACTCCTATTTTTCCCAATTTTAAAATAATTTTCGAAACGCCATTTTCAAAAAAAGATTGTTTCGATAGCTTGACGACCTCACTGGGAAATTTTCAAAAATAAATGATAGTCAAGCCAAAATTGATTATTTCCGGGTCTTTTTTGAAAAACTTTTAAAGCTTCGGTTTTGTTTAATATGTGATCCTCGGCATCTTTTGTGTGACATTATATTATGGCTAGTGTAAGTTTGCATCCATATGCATTTTGTTACTACCCTTTTAAGTGGAAACGGGAAACTACTCCTTCGTGAGGTTTTCACCTCCGTGCAGGATAGTGAATCGCTTTCGGGTTACATTCGTACCCTTATTTTTGTGAAGTTTTCACTTTCGTGCAAACATGTGGGAAATGTGTCCCCCTGAATCGAACTCATCCGTATGAGCCTGTAATGGGTGAGGATTGAGGAATCTGCTGGTTTAGGTACCCTTTACTGTAGAGCCTAAAACCCCATGTAGTGAATCCTAGTTGCTTACCTTAGGATAGAACTACACCGAGCTGTTAGTAGTCTCCCAAGTCTAGGTTCTCTGTTTCATACCCATACTTTGTTATCATACTTGTATTCTTTAGCTTTTTTAAATTATTGATTACATTACATCTTCATACAAGACGAGTGTGGACTTAAGCTCAATTACTAAATAGAAAATTGCTCATAAGAAAACGAGTTCCTTGATAAGGTGGAAAACAATACGGTCGCGCGCATATGGTCAAAAAAAAGAAAGAAAAGAAAGACGAAAAGCCAATGATTAGCCAGTCGAGTAAGACGGAAACAAAGACCGCACAACGAACTAAACTTTGACCCAACTACGAAAAGTGACCGATCATTTAAGTTGACATTTTGGGATCGAAAATCAAAGCATGAACCAGGGCAAAATTGTAAGATGTCTTACGAAGACTAAAGGCTTTTGAACATTAAGGCGTGACCATATGCGTATCTGTCTTATGTAAAGGAATTTGTTTTCTAGTAAAATTCTCTAATAAAATTGAGCTATGAGTCAATGTTTTCTTATGCATACTTGCATTCATAAGCTACACATTTTATTAACTTGCACATAATTCCTTGAGAGCCTACCTCAAATAGAATTGTGTCAAGCATTCAGTGGTTGCACAAAGAAGGTAAGAGACACAGTTACATTCTTGCTTCTTTGCTTTTAATTGCAATTTATTCCAAGTTTTATACCTGTATTAATTACACTAACTTGTTCATTTCGAATCTATTTGCATTATATCCTCATACAAAGAGAGGTATAGTTCTAAACTCAATTACTAAATAGAAAAGCTGGTCATAAGAAAACAGATGCCTTGATGAAATAGAAGATAACATGGTCGGGTTTACATGGCAAAGAAAGAAAGAGAATGAAAATCGATGATCTGCTAGATGAGCAAGACGAAAACAAAGATCGTGAAATCATCTGAGTTTTGGCCAAAGTACTAGAAGTTACTGACCACACAACCTTTTCAAAATGATATTGTGGACCGAAAGTCAGAGATGAGCCAAGACTATTTCAACGACTTTCTGCGAAGATTAAGTTTTTTGAGCACCGCGACACGATCATATACGTATCTGTCTTATGTAAAGGATTTTGATTTCTAGTAAGGTTTTTTTAATAGAATTGAGCTATAAGTCGATACATTTCTTATGCATTCATACATCCATAAGCAGCACATTTTATTAACTTGTGTAATTCTATACAAGCCTACCTTGAGTTAGATTGTGTCAAACCTTTAGTGATTACTCGAGCAAGGTAAAAGACACAGTTATATTTTTGCTTTTAATTGCAATATATTTTGTATCTGTCTGCATTGCATTTTCATAAAAAAAGTTGTTGATTCATGTTCTATAATCAAATAGAGAACTGGTCATAAGAAAATGGATTCCTTGATGAGGTAGAAGTTAACGTGGTCGTGCATATCTATGGTCAAAGAAAACAACACAAAAGTGACGACCTGGCAAAGGGGCATATCAGAGTTTCAGGATTGCAGCCAAATAAATGAAACTCATAACAGCTTGTAAGAGTTAAGTGAAGTATAGAAGACAAAACAAGGTAGATGTCCAATCACGAATTTGTTGACCTACTCAATGTCAAAAAGAATAGGCATAGGTCCCAAGCTCTCACTTAGTATTAGAATCCAACTTCTAATGACTTCATGTTTGGAAAGGAAGACATGATACCCACGATGAAAGAGTACATCACTCTACCCTGATGTTCGAGGATCAAAATAATAAAACCTGCTTTGAACATGATGAACGTCCTTACTTACTTAAGGTTAAAGTAGAGAGGCATCTTTTTCGAGTCCTAAACACAGTAGTGGGATTCAACTTAGTCGCTTCACCTCTAGAGACATGGACACTACATTGCTCCATTGCCTAAGAACTCAAGTTGATAAGGTCTACCCTAGACGAACGAGTATTAGGTCGTAACCCTGATCAAGGAAAAAGAAGAGAACAAGTGCTTTGATTTGGAAAACTTACAAGACATAGCACTCAGATGGAAAATGTTCACCTCAAATGTACATAAATTGATAGTCTTCCCTAGAGTATTGGGGAACGTAAGAGGATGTAGTTCCAGATTTGTTTGTCAGACCTGACAAAAGAATCACTCATGTTCTAGCTATCTTAGCCACTAAGCACCTGTCAAAGAAGGGGCAAAAGAAGGTGTATTGGTTCACTACTTTTGGCCCCATAGCCATTTGAAAAGTTAAAAAAGTTTCTTGACGAGTATTCTCTAAGGACTATTCTCTGCTAAAAGAATTCATGACTGTCCAAAAACAAAGTGATATCGCCAAAGGAAATTGGAAGTAAACGAGGAATAACTCCAACATTCTTAAGCGCAAAAATGATCTTGTCGCGAGCAATAACTCCACCGAGTGCAGGAAAAGGCTAACCATTTGCAAACTTTAGCCATTCAAGATTGATGTTTTGAACTTGAAATCGGGGGCAAACCAGAGCAAAAGTTAGCTCGGAAGATTAGGACTTTGAGCATTAAGGCACGACCATACATGCATCTGCCTTATGTAAAAGAATTTGCTTTCTAGTAAAGTTGTCTAATGGAATGGAACCAAGAATCAACGCCTTATTGCATGCATTTGCATTTCGTGTATTAAATAAGATTCCACCTGACTGAAACACTCGTGCGAAAGAGAGTCATTTACCCTAAATGAAAGCTGAGAGAAAACATAATAAATCAAGATAGAGGGTGATAAAAATTTGAGAAAAAGTCATGTGAAAAGTAGAACTTGTTGAGAGTTCACCCTTACACCCACGGAAGCATTTTGGACAACTAGACTGTGGAGGAGCTTCTTGTAGTTTTTAGGACTTTTTCCAGGAAAATATTCAGAATACACTTATCACTCTAAGCTCGAGAGTAATAGGGATCCTTTTATAAAGGGAAAATGACCACTATCTTTTATTTCAATAAAAAGGATGCATTGTTTTTGTCCCATTTGGCAAATACTTTACCATTCTTCTCATTCGTCCATACCACAGTTAATCATTCTTTCGTTCAAATATTCTTTGGATCCCTTTTTTTCTTTATGACTGGGTCCCTTGATATTAAAGATATAAGCAACACTGTTGTTGACTTAAACCCTTTCGAGTAAGACATGTGACCAGGAAAACTTTAAGGCTTTGAAAATAATCAAGAATGTAACTCGTCTCCCGATCTGCTACGGATGTTTGAGTAAGACACGAAACAGACATCATCTTGAAGAGTTGTGATTTTAAGTGAGAATCGAGACATGAGTCTTTGTAAAAACAAGGCAAGCTGCCTCGAGAATCCAAAAGTCTTTTGCATGATCCTATCAAAGCATGCCAGGTTTAAGGAACCGATGTTGTCACACCCAGGCGCCCATAAAAGGAAGAATGTAATCAAATTCAACAGAAACTTGAAAAATTGGAGCTCGATGTTTAGCAAAAAAACAAGAAGAAAGAGTCAAGATAAAAATCTGCAAAGGGTATTTTAAAATAAAAAGAAAAAAAAAAGAAAGAGTCAAGATGAAATTTCGCAAAGGGCATCTTGAAAATTTATTCTCCATCATCTTTCCACGTCGTGGCCTCTTTCTATGTGAAGCATGGACACCATCGAGCCAACTTTGCAAAAGAGTTGCTAATGATCATTCATTACTACTTCCTATGCCAATCGACGGTTAAGCAGATTATTGAAAATGAGAGATTATAGGCCGGTATGGAATACCAAGAAAGAATGATATCCGACGATGACTTGAATCTAAGCAACAGTGCGATAGTAAAAGTCTATGGTCAATTCAAGAACAAGTATCACAACTCAAAAGTGAATCGGCGTTGAAGGTGACCAATAGGAATAATTCATAGTAGAGACCTACAAAGACTCGACCTGAGAAATCACCATTGGCCTTTGAGGTTTATCGAGCTATCCACCGGGGCAACACCTTTTGCACCAGAATAAAAGTCGTCCTACCCATTAGAATCAAGTTTCTTTCCCTCCAGATTTTGTTAGAGCTAATGAAGCAGAATGGATCTAATCCAAATGCAGTCAACTAAAAAAATCCTAAAAGTCATGACCAGATGACAAGGGTTTACGATAAAGAAGGATCCATTCTATAGAACTCCACGAGAGAGCTCTAGTTTTGAAAAGGATCTTGCTTACAAAAGACTTCCAAGGAAAAGGGATGTCAAAGTTGGAAAGGCCCCATGAGATGAAAAAGTGTTTGGAGAAACTTTGATTTTGATCAAATGAAAGGCAAAGACATGCCTAATTTTGTGAACTCGGATTCAAAGAACAAAAGAAAAGAAAAAAGAAAAGAAAAACAAAAAAAAAAAAGAAAAAGAAAAGGAGAGGTCGAGGTGAAAACCCGTAAAGGGCATCTCGAAATCTAAGGAAACTTGAGTTAAAAACCTGAAAGGGCGGCTCAAATTCAAAGAAAAAGAGGCATGAAGTGGTCCTCTCTCTCAAAAGTAGCAAGGTGGAGAAACTTTACACCTTGAGGCATTGACAAAGTACTCTAAGTTTCATGAAGACATATCAAGCTCAGAATGGTCTTCGCCGAGTTTGCTTATTGAAGCTCATACTTTGATATCTGGGACACCTAACTCCATTCTTTGTTCACCTTATGTTTTGCAACTTTTGACCAATACATGTCATTTTTAATCCTTTTGTGAGCTTTGCCTCCATGAAATTCATTTGCCTTGCGATCATGTCCAAGCATTTCTACATCAAAACAATGATCAATGAACCAATGACCTTTTCATTCATGCAAGCTTTAGCCTTCAATCAAATTCAATTTCATCCATTTCGTAACCATGTTCAAGCACGCTTGTATAACAGCCAGTGGACTAATGATTTTAATCTTTTCAAATTCATCCACCTAACTCTATTCTTTGCTCACTTTATATTTGGCATCCTTTGACCAGTATGGGTCACTTTTAATCTTTCCATTCATGTGAGCTTTACCTCCAATAAAATTTCATTCTCCTTGCAACCACGCTCAAGCAATTTTCGCGTCGAAATAACGATTAATGAACCAAACAATCTTTTCATTTATACGACCCTTGTTTTCAATCAAATTCGAATTCATCCACCTTATAACCTTATGCGCATTTTTGCATTGAAATAATGGTTAGTGGTCAACGATATAAGGAATAAAAGGATTTCTGCATATTGTCTGAAAAATTTCTAAATAGTATAAGGACCTGAAACAGGGCCACTAGTTGGAAATAACACAAATCCGAGGTTTAGAAAGGTCTCAAAATAAATAGTCCAAATTACGACTACCTCTTTAGGTTTCACGACAATGATACACATATATAAAACATGATAACACATCAGTGATAGGACTTAGACAAACGATGAACAATGTCAACCTAAGGACTAAAATAAAATCATTTCTCAAAGATGACATTTTGCATTTATCATTTTAGGAGCATTTGACTCATCCTGATCACCGCATCCTAAACAATCTGGCCTACTTAGAGGCCCATTTGAGCATATTCTACAGGTCTCAACACCGTGAAACACGACAGGAAAGATCTAAGACCGCAACGGCGGATCCAGTATCGTAAAGATACAAAAGGGAAAGGTCTAAGTCGCAACGGTGGACCGTATACCTCAGAAACATGACGGGAAATATCTAAGACTGCAACGGCAAATCCAGTATTGCAAAGATACAAAAGGGAAAGGTCTAAGTTGTAACGGTGGACCGTGTACTCCAGAAACGACGAGAAAGATTTAAGACCGCAACGGCGGATCTAGTACCACAAAGATACAAAAGAGAAAGGTCTAAGTCGCAACAGCGGACCTTATACCCCAGAAGAAGGGAATGAACATTTAAGCTACAGTAACAGCGAATCTAATGCAGTGAAGAGGCAGATTAAAGGCGTGACTGTGAAGCTTCTACATTGAAGTTGCAACAAATCAAGTCAAGATGGCGAATCTTTATCTCTCTGAAGTTGTAGTAAGAGTAAGATGAAGTCTCGACATCAAACTCTATTTTGAGAGTGCAGCAAGTTAGGTAACGGACCTCACTCTCCCCGCAGTCGCAGTGGAGTGGAATGTTTGCAAGTTAACTGCTATCATTCTGGAATAGTCGATAATGGAGTCGAGATTCAACAAGATTGGACAAAAATTGGTCTTCTTTTGGTCTTTGCTCCGTTCCTGTTACACAGCAACGAGCAAAGAGGGACAACTATTGGCCCAATTTTAACTGGGCCTGAGTGTTGGATTAAGCCTTTTATTTTAACATTGGGTTTAAATTGATTTAAATTTACTTTTAAATTTAAATTTATCTTTTTTAAATTTAAATTTGCTTTAAATTTAAATTTAATTAAAAAAATTAAATTGATTTAAAACTTAGTATTAAATCGAAAAAATCAAAATACAAAATCAAAGTCCAAATTACAATTTTGGACCCAATTAGGCCCAATAACAAAAAAAACTAGATTGCTTAAACCCAAACCCTATGACCCATATACTTAACCCATTACATGACCTAAACCCTGAATCACCTAAGTCAAACCCTAAACAAATAGTCTGAGCTTCTGTCTCCTTTACTGCTGCTATCACCCACCCTCAATTGCCATCACCGCCACTGCATTGTGCCTGCAAAGGAGAAGACAGGCGTTTAGTTGTGTAGGACAAAAGAGAATGATTGTAAAAATGGCTATAAAGCCAGATTTCAAACACTTGTAAAGGGGTTATAATTTTTCTGAAAAAAATCAATACAATAAGAAATATTCAATAGCAGACAGTGAACAAGAACATCAAAGGAAACAATAGCCAAAACAGATAGCACTTTCAAGGTATATTTATTTGCATATATTCGTTAATCCTATTATATGTGTATATACATATTACGTTATTAGTTCATTTATTTATTATTTCTAAATCAATTAGATGTTCATTAAAGGACATAATAAATATATATTAAGTAGATATTGTTTACTATTTCAAAATCTTTATTTTAAGTATGTGCATTAATCATTATTTATTATATAGAAATATATTTATAAATCGCATTTAATAGTTTCCTTGAAATTGAAAACGTTTTAATTAATAATAAATAAATAAAACTAATAATAATTAATTAAATAAATAAATAAAAAGAAGCCAAGGAGTCACACCTGTTCAGGTAATCGCCACTACCGAAGTCATGATCGGACTCCCTCCATTCCATCACCGATCGATGCCCCGATCATGCCGACAGTTGTGAGGGATACGCCAAACACAATAGATTTGTAAAAAATGGGAATTGTATTAATCAAAAATATACATTTGAAACAGATCTGAAAAACTGGCTCTGTTTTTAAATCTAGATCTATATCTATTCCTTTTGACTAAAAGGTATCCAAAAGAAAGAGGATGATTTCGTTAAGTTTTAGTTGGATTCGGGTTTTAAAAAAATCGATTTGAGATGCTTTTAAAATTTTATAATAATAATAACAATAATGTATAAAAGTAATAGAAAAACGAAAGGTTTTTACCTTCAGAGACGATGAACGGCGGTCGATCGGCGCGAGGGAAGATCGGCGACGGCGACGACGACGGTCGAATATGGGTCCTTGATGGCCGGACGTGGGGAGGCCATGAGAGGAAAAAGGAGAGGGTGAGAGAGTTTTCTGAAACCTTTTTTGAAAAAAAAGAAGAAAAAGAAAAAGAAAGGGGGTTTGTGTGGCTTTTATAACGAACCTAAATGACGTCGTTTTGGTCTAGGCTCTTAAGCCCCAAAACGGCGTCGTTTTGATTTTAAACCCATGGTCGACCCGAAATCCGACCCGACCCGGCCTAGGATCCACGTGTTTTTGATTAATGGTCTATTTCTGCATTTAGTCCTTTCGTATTTTTTGATTGTTTCAATTTAGTCCTTTTCATATTTTCAATTAACTGTAAATTAACCCAATAATTTTTAATGATTTTCAATTTAATCTCTTGACCTTTTTGAAAGCACCAAGAGCTGCCACGTGTCATAATTTTGGCTTATTTCTGCAAATAGTCCCTCTTATTTTTAATTTGTTTTAATTTAATCTTTGAATCAAGTTCTGTTTAATTACAAAATTGGCCCAAAAATTTTTCATGGTTTTCAAATTACTCCTTTGACTTCAGGATGCCTGACGGGCTGCCACGTGTCACTTGTTTTTGGTTTTATTGCTCTAAAGGTCCCTAAACTATCCAAAAATTATATTTTTACTCCCGAACTTCTAAAAATTCCATTTTTAACCTCGAAACTTCTAAAAATTACATTTTTACCCTCTAAATTTCAAAAATTCCATTTTTGACCCTAAAACTTCCCAAAATTACATTTTTACCCCCGAACTTCTAAAAATTTCATTTTTGACCCCAAAACTTCTAAAAATTACATTTTACCCCTAAACTTCCAAAAGTCCCAATTTTACCCTCAAAACTTTCAAAAACTACCCTTTTACCCCAAATGTCCAAAAATTCTATTTTTGCTCCTGATTTTTCCAAAAATTACAATTTTACCCCCGAATGTCCAAAAATTTCGTTTTGATATTGATTTTTTCTAAAAGTTACCATTTTACCCCCAAATGTCAAAAAATTCATTTTTTAACCTCGAACTTTCCCAAAATTACTGTTTTGCCCCCGAGAGTCCAAAATTATCATTTTACCCTCGAGTATCCAAAAAGTCTCATTTTCAAACCCCGATTATTTTAGTCTTCTTCTACATCAATATTTGTATTTAAATTTTAATCATTATGCATTCTTATTTTGTATTTTTGATTTCTACATATAATTTATCTATTTAATTATTTTGCTTCGTGTCATCTAATATCCAATATTAACTGCTAATTCATATCAAACTCACGTATTTGTTTTCAAAATTGTTTTTTCATAAAACCTTTAAAATTGAGGCAATATTTTTTTTTTCGAGTTTTGAAAATTTGTGTCTTAACTTACTAGGCACGATTTTTCTTCAAATCGAAATAATTGAATATCCTTAAATCGAGGCAATGTTTCTTTATCTCTGATTCTGAAAATTTGTACCTAAACTTACTAGGTGCGACTTTTTCTTTAAATCGAGATAATCGAACATCCTTTTCAAAAGTGTTAAATTTTTTTTACAACAAAGGAAAGCTCGTTATTTCTAAATCTCGAAATGTTATGTCCTAACTCACTGGAGATGACTTTCTTCCTCGATCACTTTGAAATAGTGGGACTTTCAAACAAAATCGATCTCTTTTAAACGTAACTCATGCATTCAAGGATCGTATTTTAAACTTTATTCAAGCTTTCAAAATTTTACAAACAAGACCCTAAGATAATCAACGTGGTACCAATTTTAGGCGTATGAGGGTGCTAACCCTTCCTCATGCGTAACCGACTCCCAAACTTGTTTTCTGGATTACGAAGACCAAAATATTTTTCAAAACGGATTCTAAATGTTTTGAGGTGATCCAATTACACCATACAAAAGGATTGGTGGCGATTCCTATTTTTTCCAATTTTAAAATAATTTTTGAAATGTCATTTTAAAAAAAATGGTTTCGACATGTGTGAATGCATGCATTGGAATTTAACATTATTCATGGAAACAAGTAAAGCATGTTTTAGGTTTGTATACATTGAAATGCTATTGGATAACCCAAGTCATTGTTTATTTATCCAATAACCTAAATGACTAACCTATAATCTATATGCATCCCTAGTACACTAATTTTGAGTCTTGTTGATCCTTTCTTAATGAACTAAGTTAAGATTCAACCCTTCACAGCCCTTGATCTTGAATGGCATTATAGAATAGACGTTAGGCCACGGAAATTGAGGGTTATGTAGGAATAATTTGGAGGTTTTTAAAAAAATGAAATTGAATGGATAGTGAAGAATGGTTCGATATAGCGTGTATAAGCCTTTACAAAACGAGTGAATAATGAAAAATGTAGGCAAACAAAAAATTGTGAGCGTTAAAAGCAAAGCGAGTGAATAAGAAGCATGAATAGAGATAACAACATTGCGAGTGAAAAGAGAAAAAAATTGTAAAATATGCTTAAAATGAGAAATCAAATTTTTCATTGTCATAGGGCACAAATACTCGCTAAGTTGTTTGTACTAACTAATGTCGAACCATATCTTCCACATTATTGAAGAGAAAAAGAAGACGAGAGAAGGAGAAATAAGGCGGCAAGTTTAAAAATTACATATGGGGGAAATGGGAACAATGTCATGTCCTATTCTGTTCGTAGTGCTTGAACTATTTTAAGTTGACCTTTTTTTTGAACTCATACCAACCTAAGCCTCAGAACATTACAAGGTAAAAGGTCCTTTATGACCTTAGCATCTTGGTTTACAAATCCGATATTTGCAAAAACTTAGTGCAAAATAAATAAGTTGAATCCATTCGTGTACAGGTACATCATATCTGCATATCTCATTTTGATGGAATAATGTGAAGAATTGTGCTTTTATGGGATTACCTCTATATCTATATACTCTGTAACTTCGTGAACTACTTTGATTTGCTTCTGAAGTTGTGAATTTGCAATACATCATCTTAGATGGTATATTACAAGAATTAGTTACACTATACGTACTCGTTAATTTATTGTCAATTTTGCTCATTGTTCAAGGGTCGTCTATGTTGCATGTGTGTTAGGTGTTTGTTTAAGGAAAAGCAAATACTTAGCTGTGGGGGAGTTTGATCTGTCGTAGTTTGATATGTCAAATTAGACTCTTCAATACACTCGAGGAGCTTATTCTCAAGCAATTTAATTGTCTTTTATATGTTTTTATCAATCTTCAGTTTCAAGCATTAATAAATGTTTTTGCTTAGTTTCCCCCTTTTGAGACCTAAAGTGGTCAAACGATGCCATGAAGAACCTAATGATGTGATTGAGTTTACGTAGGAAGACGATAATTTCCCTACCTCGAGGAAAACATCATTCAGAGTGGGTATCATGACACTGATGCCATGGAAGTCCTAACACCCAGACATTTCACCTTCAGGATGCAAAACTTCAACATAAAATCGACATTGAAGCTTACTGTCATAAGAGTCACGATATCAAGCCAACATCGCGATATCGAGCCTCCAAAGTCGTGATACCCCTGAAGGTGTTGAACTAAAGAGAATTGATGTCAACTCTAGTGATGTTGCAACACTGAGATCCCAAATTCGCCATTATTTTGGGCATCAGAACACCAAATCCTAGGTGTCATGATACTTCTACCTGACGGGAAAAATTGACTGCAGGGGTAGTCTTTTGCCTAACATATCACCCAATCAAAACACAGCTTCTAGAGGCATTCTAGTCAACAAATTTTGATTGTAATCAAATGTTTTAAAGCCACTTTTGGCTAAGAAAAAAAGAGGTTGTTAATTGTACTTTCTTTTCATCTTTTTAGCTTTCTAAGGTTTAGTTTCAATTTTTTTTCTAGTTTTATCATTCAAAAAAAAAGTTTTTTCTAGTTTTAGTGTTACTTTTTACTATAGCTTAGTTTCATTTGCATTTTGGTATTCAAACTCTCTTTTTAATTTCAGTTTAATCCATAATCTTTAATATAGCTCAACTTCATTTTCTTTTGTTTGATGAAAATCTTAACTTTAGTGTTATTTTTCACCTCCATCGTTCCCACCTTCATCTTTTCTAAGCAACCCTCAAGAAAACACTAAGCTTTCTTTAACCCTATCTTTGTGCTTATTTTAATGTCTACTTTGAATGTATGTTGGGTTTTTCCTTGTATGGAAATGATATTGAGTAGCTAAATCTATGGTGGTTGGTTAATGGAAATGTTGTTTGGTTAGCTTTGGTATAGGGACTAAATTGTAAAAACTAGACTAAATCGAATAAACTTTAAAACATAGAATTGACGTCTCTAAGGGAAAACATAGATAGGTGAGACTAAGAGGAGATCCTATTGAGCACCAATTTGGTTTTTTCGAGTTCATTTGGTGAGGTCGAAAGATAAACCAGACTAAACGTCTAATTTGGTAAAATGGACATCGAGAGGTAAAATTGAGCCAATAGAAGTTTAGAATTTTTAGATTCCTAATCCAAAGATTAATCATCAACATGGAATTCAACCAACCATACTTGTGGCAACTTCGGAGGAGCTACAGTTACTCAAGATGTCAATGGTAATCAAATAATTCTCTAGCGTACAATTTACCGCGACAACAAACTTCAATGCAAATTTCTCTTGCATTTAACATTACTACATTTAAAGAATTTGACTATCCAACATTGTGAATGCAAGGACTCGTCTAAAAAGTGGCTTAATATATCCTACAGGAAAAGACAATTGTTAATCGACAACTCCATCCAATTACGAAGATATTCTTTGTTGTAACGTGAAGTCAAAGTGCATAGCATCCAAAAAAGAGATGTGCCGCAAAACCGAGTTAATCTTATGGCAAAGATAGTTGCAAGTTATAAAATATACTATAGTTGGACACAAAGTTAATAAAAATATTAGGTTAAATTCTACTATTATTCCTCGTAATTTGTGAAAGTTATGGATTTAGTCACCATACTTTAATTTGATCAATTTTAATCATTGTACTTTTGAAATAGTCAATTTTAGTTCATGTACTTTTCGAATTTTAAATTTTATTCTTGACCCAAACAGTAACAATAATTAAATCCATTTTGTTAAATTCAATTACTAGTTTTTTTACTATATGTATAGTTATAGATTTAGTCCATATTCTTCAATTGGATCATTCTAAGCCCCATTCAGTCTTGACGGAAATGACAATCGTTAATCCATTACTAGATTTTTAATGAATAATGTATGAAAATAACAAGCTGACATGACATTATACATATGATAATATGTTTGTGACATAAGATTTTGGAAATAATAGAACTTTGAATTCAACAATTATCGTTTGATAATGACTAAAATTTTAAAATTTGAGAAGTACATAGATTAAAATGGACCAAATCAAAATACATGAGTTAAATTCATAGACTTATGTAAAATATAAAAACTAATAACAGAATTTAACCAAAATATTATCCTTAAAAGTCAATATTTGCACTCCCATCTATACCATAGTACTTTTTATAGAGTAAGGTTTCCAAATCATCCTATTTTGAAAGTAGGAAGAAAGAACCAAAAGCGATGAGTTTTATAAACTTGAAAAAAGGAGGAAATATTTATCTTTTTGCATGTGTAATCATTTCTCATTTGCTTAATCAATTAGCAACCTTATTTTCCTTTCATCAAAAAGAGTTGGGTATAACCAAGTTATTTTTATGGTTGATAAAATATTAATAATTTTAAAAAAATTATTAAAAATATATAACCATTTTATTAATCCTTTAAATTTTAAAATAAGAACCAAAATTAAAAATCCCTAATAGCCACAACCAAACATTTTCTATTCTGGGAGAGATTGAACCTATATCTCATGTATGATGATATTATTTACAGAAATGCTTCCAAATATGAGATTGATATATTATTCCATGCAATTTGATTGTCTTGAATTATTGATAAATATTCCATGCATTTGGTAGAGTGTAAGGAATCCTAAAAGATGTTATCATATACACTTTTTTCACTAATAAAAGTTAATATAAAGATAGAATTATATTTTGATTAATTGAACGAAGCAGAACTTAAATAGTGACTTAATCGAGTTCGAGTCGAAATTTAAGGTTCGATAATCGGTGTTTGAATTCGCAAGTCATTTGAATAAAGTATTATGGTGTTTGAATTCAACTTGACCGAGAGATTGAGCTCCACTACACAATTATCGAATCAAATTTGAGTTTTTTTAACTCAAACTCAAATAATTTGCGAACACTAGTGTGTCATTTACACCTCTATTTAGCTCCTAAAAAACTCGTAATTACACTTTAATCCCTCCTAAAATTTATAAATCAATTCAACAAATCTCTAAAAAAAATGTTATTCCTTTACCCAAATCTCATTCAACAACATTGTTTCACTAATCAAGTCAACAAATTTCTAATTTCTATATATTGTAAAATCCAAGAAAAGCAAAGCTAGGTATGTGTGAGAGTACCATATTTTAGATCTCTCTCTCTCAAAATCTCTTTTCTGAAAATGTAGGGTATCCAAGGTCCAAACTCTTAAAAGTTAAAGGGACATGCATTATTTTTCATAATAGAAGGAAAGGAATGTTGGGGGCACTAGTGCATGAGTTTGATACATGAGGGGTCCCCTCTAATATTTCTCAAATCTTTTCTCACTGTCTGAGAATCTTGACTAATTACTCCTTAATTCCAAAACTTCCAACACCCCCAAATCTCACAATATCCCACCATTTGCAAAAAAAAAACACCCTACAAATATTGATCCCTACATGCTTTTTTAAGAAGAGCTAAGGCCCTCCCCCTCTTTTGTCTTGTTTTTGAAATGTTGAATCGATCATGGCACCAATTTTTAATCTGTTCAATTGTTCAAATTCAAACTGTCGGTTTAATTGATTTTTTAGTCCGGTTTAATCGATTCAACTAAGGACCAGTGTACTGTTTTAAGAAAGTAAAATTGCAGGCATTTTTATCTTCACCAATGTCCAACAAAAAAACCCTTCATTTAAAGATAGAAAAAGGCTTATGATTCAGTCTCCTACAATCAACACAAGCTTCATCCATCATCATAGCTATGGATATTTAAGTCAACGGCATCTCAAAAGCCTTGTTTTCACCTTTTTATTATTTTTTTCCTACTAAAAGAGAAGAATTAAATCTAAGACCAGGATTTAGCCATTAATTTGTTGATGAAAGCTCCTTTATTATCCTTTAAACTTTGAACAAAAGTTATACACTTGCAGGCATAAGTGACAGTTTGAATTAAACCATGAAATGATGATTGAAATGAAAAAAAAAAAAAAAAACAAGTGACATTTTGCTAAAATTATTGTGTCCTGCAAAAGAAAAAACATGCTTTGCCCTAACAAACTGGGGGAAAGGGGTCTTATTTAAGGGCTAGCAAACAGAAAGTATTATGATAAAAGGATTATTATTATGTTAGGTCTCTTTCTACCCACCACAGTGGCACATGTGATTGGTTTACTTTCACCCTTTTTTTTGGTTTTTGGTGATAAAAGTTCAATTACAAATTAACAGTATTGTCTTTTGAATTGATGCAAAAAGACGAGAAATCTAAATGAAGGAACATGAAAAATTCATAGACCACTCTGATTGTCCTTCATTAAACCTGCTAGATAGTGAGATGCATAAGTCGCTTTTCTTGGAATGTGTCTGACGAGCACCTGTCAATCGTGCCTACAAAATTCTTGAATTCTAAAAACGAAGTCTTTAATAATATGTCTATTGGGTTATCCAAAAAAATCTTTAACAGTTATAGCACAGTCAATCTCAACAATTACTTTTTTCTATTTGAATTTCCAAGTAAATTGTGGACCGTATTATATGACCCCAAAGGTTTACTTTTACTTTAAATTGGTTGAGTTTTGATTGGAGAACTTTTTAGGGTTTTGTTTTTGGCAATACTAATGTTAATGGTAATAAATAGTAAGCATTATAATTACCCTAAATCTTTTTTGCAATTTGAGCTCCATAAATCACTAGGGATATGACTCATAAATGTTTTTTTGTTTCTTTGAACAAAGTGCCTTTTGTCTTTTCTTATAAACAAATTTTATCAAAGTTACCAACTTACCATCATTCTTATTATTACTTCATCACTGTCCAGTTCAACATTACAGATATGCCCATTTTTACTTTTCTATTTAACTTTACCTCCATTTTCATTTTGAATTTAAACATTTAATTATGTTAATACCTTTTTCACTTTTTTAATTTATGGCATTATGTGTTTTAAGTTTCTCACAAACCTGCAATTTTTAACCATCCATTTAATATTCATGTTGTCTAACCTAATGTTAATGAACCGATTATATATACTAAGCTCAGTTGACATCGGTATTATTGTCAGTATAAGAGAATGTGAGTTTGAGCGCGTTGAAGCGTATTATCTTCTTATTTAAGGGTTGAGGAAGGGCTATGAGTAATTCTAAGCATCGTATCAACAAACAAAGACTAAGAATGGTGATACTACACTCATATGAAAAGAAATAGATAAAAAAATATTTTTATAAAATTTAATTAATTAAAATATTTAAATTAATTGAGTTCAAAATTTAAAAAGTTTGACCCAAAATATTAGGCTATTTTTGGTTTTTGACAATATATTTTATTTTTATTTTTAAAATATCTTTTTCATTTTCTATTTTTTTAAAACTTGAAAAACAAATTTGGTAAATAAAATAAAAATTTGTTTTCTTAATGAAAATAGGAAAACATGGTTGGTACTTAGTATTCTATTTTCTTATAATAAAAACATGATAAATAAAATAAAAAAATTAATATATATTTGTGACTATACTTAAAATTCAACTAAAGTTGAACCTGTGTGTTGGTCTGATGACCAAGAATATTCATTGCTCTAGATGTGACCTAATTCGAGTCGTGTTAATCGCGTTGTTGTTAGGACTTTATCATTCCTTTATAATTCAAAAAAAAAAATCTAACTAAAGCACAATCTATGGAGTATGATGAGGTTAGATTATTAGACATTAATTCCTGGGCAATAGGTGACGTTGTAAAAAAGATTATAGCATTTTGAAATCATTAAAGCTTTGTTTTACGATTGAGAATATATTCTGAAGCAATATGAATTTGACTATGAACATATACAAGTCAATCATGGTCGGTTTCTTACCAATTCATTTCATTTAATTAGTCAAACCATTTTTACATGTTATTCATAATATATATTCAACTTGATGCAATTCTACAACTCCACAATGTTCATCGGATTCTCTCTTCCATCATACCATCTCATCCTTTGGTTTTGGTTGACATATTCCTACCCCAACTCATTATTATTTTTTTATATATGTGTTACTTTAATAAGGTATATTCGGATTTTTATATTTTTCATATCTGTTTTATTATCTATATTCAAGATTTGTAATTATTTATATCAACAATATTATATTTAATGTATGTTCTTCTCTTAAGAGCGCAATACAATTTATCTATATATGAAAAATTATAGAACCCCATCTGATAGTCAAGGGTATTCACTGCCCTAACTGTGATTTGGATTCGAGTCGCACTAATCATGTTTATTGTTCGGGTTTTGCTCTGTTATTGTAATTCATCAAAAAATTTATATATTAATATAAAATATAAAGAGGGTAACATTTTTGTAATGAAGTGATGAGATAGTATGATTAGTGAGGGTAAAAGAAAGATAGTAGTGAAAAAGGTGTTGGATTCTTGTACTTCCTTTGCTTGTATGTTTAGCAACCCATTTTGACAACGCACAAACTCTTATTTCATTTGCCTTGAAATTAGTGGAATGAATCTAAATATAAAAATAAAAGAGGAAGAAAGGGGGGGGGGGAATGAATGATAAAGAAGTTGACTGGGAGCACAGTTATGATCAGCTGCATGCATAGTGGAAGCAATGGCTGATCAGCCTTTATTAACAAAAGTGAAACAGTTTAAAGTAGCAATCCACCATTAATGAACCAATCATGAAACTTGGTAAATATTCAGAAAATTAAATAAAGTAAAAATAAAAAAGAGTGGGTTATGTTATGTCTGTCTGTCCTGCAAACAGGTCCCTCCAAAACAGTGACATCAACATCACACCCGACCATTATTTTCCAAAACCTTGGATTAAAAAACGGTGTTAGCAGAGAATGTCTGTCTACCCTTATTTGGTACAAAACCTCTGTTGCTTCACAGCTTGGATTCTTCTCTTTCTCTCTTTCCTTGGAATCCTAAAACTATCTCCCTTTTCCTTTGGAATTCATGTTCTTTATTAAGGTAAATTAATTATTTAGTCACTCGAATTTGTTTGTGTTCTTATTTTGGTCATTAATTTCAATCATTTTTATTAAATAAATTGTCAATTTTTGTCACTCACATCAGATTAATTGTCAAGTTTAATTATTCAACTGTTAAAATAGATTTGATCACCAAACGGAATGTTGACATTGTATGATATAATAACAAAATCAATCTTCAATATTTACCCATTTTATTTATTTAATCTTGATTTAAAAAAAACAAAAAATTTAAACATTAATATTTACACGTTATACCAATTTTATCATGATTCTAAAAATTTATGAATCTTCATTTATTTTTTTTTCTAGGTCAATCCTTGACTTGTGTGATAAACCAAGTCCAGATTGTATCTATTCCTTAACAGTTGAAGTTCTTGATGAAACAAAATTTTTGGGTATTTAAGAAATTAGCTTTTAAATATAATTTTGTAATTAATGTTTTCTGTAAACACAAGATTGTGGCATTAAGTGTAGAGAGTGTATACTCATTTAATGATAGAGATTGTAAACACAAATTTTGTGGTATTTATGAAATTAGTTTTTAGATATATGTGGAGTACTTTGGTTTGCACAATTAATTTTATAATTTTTTTGAGTATTTTATATAATCTTATAAGTTTTAATATTTTTTGAATTTTTATGTATTTTTAAATTTTATTAATTATGATCAAAAATTGGTATAATGTATAATATTAAGGGTTAATTTTATTTTTTTAAAATTGTGATTAAATTAATTAAATTGGTAAATATTGTGATCTAATTTTGTTATTATATTAAGTCACGTTAGCATTCTATTTGACGATCAAATCCATTAACGGTATAGTGATTAAAATTGATAAATTATCTAATGGAAGTTACTAAAACTGATAACTTATCTATCATGACTTACTAAAATAACAAATTTTTAAAATGAGTTATCAAAATAGGAAAGCGGGTAACAGATAATTTCCTGAGTTTTAAGTTTATTCTTTGTTTTTTTTTCTTAATAAATTTAAAACAAAGGAGATTGTATAATAAGGACACCCGATCACATTTCAATGATAGTGGATGAATTAATTTAATTTTTTGTATATTTTAGTATAATAAAGATGTATTTGAATGAGCGATATATTGATCTGCGATTTGTGTAAAAATAATAATAATAATATTATAACGTGAGATAAAAAATAAATTAAATTTATCGTACCACACCGCCATTCAAACTCCTAAATTAGAAGTGAGATTTGTATATTAAGAATATTAAAAGATGAAATTACATATTTTGAATTTTAATTAAATAAAAAAATCAAATTGAATTGAATAATATTATTTGAATATAAACATTAATACATAAGGGTAAGGTAGATGCTTTTCACCTGCCAGTTACTTATGGGGAAGCGGCAGAGCCGGCATTTACCAGGACCACAGTGGTCTCCATTTCTGTCCTTCTGACACGTCATCCCACCATGTTTTTGGGTGGAATGATCACTGTTCCAGTTTCAGTTATGAATTATGATGATATCTTACGTAATAAATAATATTAAACAAATTCTCAAGTTTTTTTCTATAATTATCTATATTAATATTTAGTTATATTATTAGAAAAAACTTTATTTTTTTATTTTAAAAAAATAAATAAAAATAGATATATAATGAAATTTGAACTTGAACTAATTACATTAATAAAATTTTTAATTTATCATTCAATTAAAATTTTTATTTTGTTACTTTTTTATCTATTTTAATTATATTATATATATTTTATTATTTCCATCTATTGTATATTTATCTTTACAATTATTTAAGTTCATAATTGAATTGGGGTCACTTTTAATCGAGTCACCAACTCGATTAACTAAATTACAAAAATATCTATTTATAATTAAAATAAATTATATTATTCAAGAGTACTTTAGTCTTTTTATTTAAAAAAGAATAAATAAAAATATGCATATAATAGGATTTGAATCCAAATCAATTGCATTAATAAAACTTTTAATTTATCAATCAATTAAATCAATTATATATTAATAATGTATTTGATTGAATTGATTTTTTAAGTTAACTCGACACGGACTCAAGATTGATGACAACACAATAATAACAATTTAATCTAATTATTTTAATTTTGAAACAATACATATTTCATTTGTTATTATTAATTAGCCATACATTTCATTGTTTATTATATTTTACTTTTAAATATACAATTGTGATAGGATTTTTTTTTTATTTAAATAATTGATTAAGTTAATATTAAAATAAAATTTGAACTAAAAACCTATAGTTTTATCAAAGTCAGATTCAATTACACAAATATTTTTGACCGATATAAGATTTAAACCTTAATTCATTTATAATAAATAGAAAACAATATTTTAAGCGATGTGGGAAATAGAGGTATTTCCCATGTTTTTGATTACTTCCCACTGTGTTGTTATAAGAGGGCTCATTGCATATATATTGGGCCATTTCATTTTTTCCAAACAAAGCCCAAATGTGTATATTACATTTGGAAATTGAAACTACCATCAAAATTAGATTTGTTCATGGGTCGGGTTATCCGTCTAGGCTTGAAGGCTCGTCCGAAATTTAGAAAGGTTTGGACAAAATTATTAGGCCTGAAAATGGGCTTGGATAAAAAAAATATACCCGTTTAAAATACGGGATAGTTTCAGACTTGAATATTTAAGCCCGAGTCCACTTGGCCTATCACGTTTTAAATTTATAATATTTTATATTATGTTTTTTTTATATATTATGTAATGTAGAACACTTTAAAAAAATAAACATATGTTAAACATATAATGCTACTTTAATATAAATATTAAAATAATGTTAAGATGACTATATAAAAAATTTTAATTAATAAAAATGTATAAAATTATTGAATATTAAATTAAAATGAAATAAATATTTTTTAGAAAAATTTAAAAATAATATGGATGGGCCTAAAATGGGCATGGGTTAGTTTTTTACGAATACGGACGGGTTTAAGCAAAATGTTAAACTCAGATTTCGGGTCGGATCGGATTTGGATAAACATAAAATATGTTAATATCATGCTTAGGCCCCGAATCCAACCTGACCCAACTCATGAGCACCTTTAATCAAAATCTAGTAACAACATACCTTGGAATTTAATTATTTCATGCTATTTAATATTTAATTATTTTTTAAATATTGTATTTTAAAATATTGTATTGTTAATTGCAATAATTAACCTAAAATAATATTTATTATTTGATTTATTTAATATAATTAAAATATATTAATTAAATATTATAATTGAATTTTTTTAAAATTATAATTAAAATATTTTAAACATATACAACATACAATATGATTTTACTTTATTTAATTAATGCAAAGTAACATTATTCAAAACAATAACTAATTAATATAATTAACTCTAATATTAATTTATTGATAATTAAGATGTTTAAAATTCTATTCAAATAATAATTCTATCTTAAAATTAACACAATTTTTAATTAATAATTGTAAATTAAATTATAATTATTTAAAATGTATAATTATCATAACTTTTATTAAATTATAATTATTTTTTAATTTTCAATTTTCATAACTACTCTTTTACTTCAACTTTTTTTTTAAAAATGTGAATTTCATAATATGTTGGAAAATGAAGAAAAATAAAGTTTTTCCAAACTCGCGTTTCTAATGTTACATGCATTACAAGTAATTTTACATATTTAATATTTAATTAGTTTTTTTAATATTATATTTTTAATTACAATTGTTAGCATAAAATTGTATCTCTTATTTAAATTATTGAATATAATAAAATATATTAACTAATTAGTTCAAATATTGTAATAAAATTTTTTAAATAATAATTAAAGTATTTTTAATATATTCAACATGCAAAATAGTTTTTTTTTTTGTGATAAACATACAAAATAGTTTTATTTTAGATAATTAATGCAAAGTAACATTATTCAAATTAATAACTAATTAACATAATTAACTCTAATATTAATTAAGTGATAATTAATATGCTGAAAATTCTATTTAAGTAATAATTTTATTTAACTCGTTAAAATTAGCACAATTTTTTACATCAAAAATAATAATTTTAATTTATAATTACAATTAAATTATAGTTATAATTATCGAAAAAAAAATTCATGTATGTTGTGTTTAGAGTTTTATTCGAGTAATAATTTTGTTTTAAAATTAGCACAATTTTTTTAACTAATATTTGTAATTTAAATTTTAATTATTTTTAAATAGGTAATTATAACATCTTCCATTAAATTATAATTATTTTTAAATCTATAATTATTAAAACTTTTATTTTGTTTCAATTTTTTAACTAATAATTCTAAATTAAATATTATAATCATTTTCAAATGTAAATTTAGTAATATGATAGGAAATAATAGATATTCTCATCAATTTAAAAGTTTTTCTAAACTCAATCTTTTATATATATTATAGATTAGAATTGCAAATAAAAAATAGAGTAAACTACACAAATAGTCACTCAATTATAAAAAATTCATTTTAGGCCCAAATAAAAAATTACAATTTAAACATTCATGTTATATGGTTTAATCATTTTGATTATTCTCGTTTAAATCTAAAATGGAAATCTATCAAGGCATTTTTTCATTGGAAATCATTTTGGTTCAATCATTTATGAATAATAATGACATGAATTTTAATTGAATTAGTTGGAAAATCAAAATTTAAAAGAGAAAATGTCATATCAAATTTTCGTTTAGCATTTTAACGGAAATGATCAAAATGATCGAATTATGTAATAATAATGTCTAAATTGCAAACTTTTTTTTATTTAGGTGCCTAAAATGAAAATATTTTATAGTTGAATGACTATATATGGAATTTACCCTAAAAATATCGTGATGATCCAAGAAAGATTAAAATAATCAATTAACTATCAATAATATTTTTTTCTCAGTCCCTGTATTTTTCTCACATTTTCTCATCCCTAATAATCAAATTTCCCGCCCTTTAGCCACTGACGGCAGTCTTATGGCCGGTCGCCAACCCTCTCCTCTCTTTTTATTTCCCTTTACTCTCTCCTTCCCCATCCTCACTGCCATCCCTTTTTTTCCTTTTCCTTATTTCAGCAGAATAATCAGGTCCCCTACTTCCACTCGACTTTTAGCCACTGGAGAGATGGAAGAGAGACCCTTGGCTTTTTCGTGGTCTTTTCATTTCTGTCCAAGAGTTTGTCTCCTTTTGTCTAGTCGGAATTTCTTTGTTTTGGTAAGGATGCTGTACAGGGTGGAGCACCGCTGACATTTGGCCTCGAAGGCTGGTGCATGGTGATGTCGAACTGGGTGCTCTGGATCTTTGTGATTTGGATGCTAATGCCCTCTTGAAGGCTCAGGATTTACAACAATCGGTGCTGTCAACGACGGTCCACTTGGACCTTCCGTAGGTCTTGGCTTCTCCTCAGTAGTAGACTTGTAGGTTGGGAGTACGACAGCTTCATTGGGATTGAGGTTCCAGTTTCCTCTCTCATCCCTTTGCAGGTTAGCGACGGAATGGAAAAGGTGGGACTATGGTTTGTCTCCTCCCTGGTTGGGCTGGACCATTTTAATACATGGAGGCCTTTTAATGAAATTGTTGTACTTTCAAAAAAAAATCATGCAGACGTTAAGGGATCTGAGAGGAAGCAAACAAGAGTTTTCTTTAGCCAACTAATCCAATATTAAGAACTCTACATTGAACTTTGACTCCTTTATTTCATAAAGAACTTCTAAAAGAGTTACACAGAAAGACACTAAACACCACACAAACAGTTGTTAACACTGCAAGAGTTTGCATTTGGCTACATAAAGTAAATTCCAATACAGTTTCAAATGTCGATACAACAGCAGCGGTTTTCACCGGTGGAAGTAACACACTCGACGGCATCAGGGTTGCGGCCCAAGGCAGCGCATGCCTGCCTACAATCTCCTCCGCTGCTGCATGTTCCAGCAAAATGACACCCTTTACCGTTCCCTTCTTTTGCATGCGTTAAACAATCCCCATTGGAATGAAATTTGCATGCACCCTTTTCTGCACCTTCAGGAAACACATAAACATGATTAAGTAGTTTACTTGCAAAAACTAGTAGTAAATTGGCTACATGATCAATTAAAGTACCATGAAGCTTTGCAAATGAATAGGAAAAGAGCAGGAAAACAGCAACCACAAGAAGCTTTGATGATACCATGGTTTTGTTTGTGTTGATATTGTGCAATGGGGTTTTGTTTTTATATATAAGAGACCAGTCTTTCATTAAATTTGGTAATAAATGTCACAAAATCCACCTCTTGCCATAACTGTTGTGTTTGTTTGCTCATGTAAGATGGGGGCGGCTTCTCACATTTCTAACCAGGCTATTTTTATTGCTGTGCTTGCTTTTTTAGGTGTACTAAGCTTTCCACCCTGTACTCTCACATGAGGTGGGTGGATATGCAAAAAAGTCTGAAGTGGGAGGTCTCTCATTCATTTCCCAATCTAAATTTTACATTATCAGTCCTTCCACAATTTCAAAATCGTAAAAAATTCGAATCAAAATGGATAATATCTAAAATTTTCTTCGAGTCCATGTTGTTATGGTTACGGCCTTGTAAACATATATAATTTATTTACAATTGTTCAAAGGAGTAGTTGACAAAAGCTTGCATATGTGACATACAATGGATTCAAACCTCTCTATCCATCCATTATAATTTTATTGTTAATGCACATACTCATAGAAATGATTTACTGTAGGGAAGATGAATCACCATTAGACCTATTCATGGGTTGGGTTACTCGTTAAGATCCGAAAGCCCGCTCGAAATTTAAAAGGGTTTGGATAAAAAAATTAAGCTCGAAAATAGACTTGATCAAAAAAATTAGACTCGTTTAAAATATGGATCAAGCTTGAGCTTGAATGTTTAAGCCCAAGCTCGACCTAACCTGACCCATTTTAAGTTTATAATATTTTATATTATGTTATTTTTATATATTATGTAATTTAAAACACATAAAAAATTAATCTATATTAAATATATAATATTACTCTAATGTAAACATTAAAATAATAGTAAAATGATTATATAAAAATTTTCAATAAATAAAAAATGTATAAAAATATTAAATATTAGAATAAATTTAAAAAATAATATGGACGATACTAAAATGAGCTTAGGTTAGTATTTTGCAAATATTGGTGGTTTTGGGTAAAATTTTAGGCCCAGATTTTGGGTCAGGTCGAGTTTGGGCAAGCATAAAATATGTTAATATCATGCTTAGACTCGGCCTGAACTCGACCTGGCCCATGAACACCTCTAATCACCATGCCTATGAAATTTCTACTATGTAGCATTTCTTGGTGTTTAAAAACACGATATTTTAGCCTTCTGTTTAATTTTTCGTTCTTTTAACTTTTAAACTTGTGTTTTTTTTTGTCAAATCACGTCAAAATGAATGAAAAAATTAACTTTCTTTTAACTTTGCTGAAGTTGCATATAGGTGGATGATACGTCAGTATTTAATTAACTTTTTAATTTAAAAATTGTAAAACAAAATTAAAAACTATTTTTAAAAATTAAAAATTATTAAAATTATTTTAAAATATAAAAAATATGAATTTTTTTAAGATTTTTAAAATTTTAAAAATTAATTAAATATTATTGTGTCATTTACATAACAATCTATGTATATGCCACATCAGTAAAGTTATCAAATGTTAATTTTTCATCTATTTTGAAATGATTTGACAAAAAAATGTAAATTTAAGGGTTAAAAAAGACGAAAAATTAAATAAAAGATTAAAATATTTTTTTTTGTAAAATTAAAAAACCAAAAAATTCATTGTACCTTATTTTTAAAACTAATTCTTTTTAGCTTTTTCACCATTTAGATTTGATTTGCTTATAGTATCAATAAACTACAAGTTATTGTTTATTACATCAAATTCAATTATTAGTATTTGTATTGTGAAGGATACAATCTTTGTATTTTAATTTAGTTAATTTTTATTTTTATAATTTTAAATTGGTTAATTTTAATGTTTATACCTTTTAAGTTTTAAAATTTTTGTTTTAATCCAAAAAAATTAGTTAAATTCATTTGGTTAAATTCTTATAATAATCGTGTAGTATACTTAAAGTTGTAAATTCTTATATTAGTTAAATCTGTTTTGTTTTAATTTTGAAATATCGATCTTGACACAAACAACCATTAAATCCATTAACTGACTATTTTGTGAGTAATACGTGAAAATAACAAGTTGATATGATATTACACACATGATAATATGCTTATCACATAAGATTTTGTAAATAACATAGTTTAATAAATTTAACAACTACAGTTTGGTTAAGACTAAAATTTCAAATTTTAAAAAGTACAGAGGTTAAAAATGACCAAATTAAAGTGCGTAGACTAAATCTACAATTTGTGCATAGTATAAGGACTAATAACAACAATTAACATATATTAAAGTATATTTAGTTATTTTTAGTGATTTTTAAAGTTATTGATTAATTTATGGGTTAAATCACTTTTTGAGGCCTGAGCTTGGCAAATTTTCACACATTGGTGCCTCAATTTTTTTCTTTGTCCAAGTTAGGCCCTAAACTTGGAGATTGTTCCCACATTGGAGCTTAAACTTTTTTTTGGTCTAAGTTAGTCTTTGAAAACCTTAAAGTTTAGGCACAATATGAGAACAATTGTTAAGCTTAAGCCTTAATATGGGAAAAGTTACCAAGTTCAGGGACTAATTTGGTCAAAAAAGTTTAAGCCTCATTGTGGGAACAATTGTCTAGTCCAAGCCCTAATATAGGAACAATTGTCAAGTTTAAGGTCTAACTTGAACAAAAAAAAAGTTCAGGCCTCAATGTGGAAAAAGTTGCCAAGTCCAAGCTACAAATAGTGATTTAACCCTTAATTTTTTTAATGCTTCCTATTTATCATCTTAACTTAATTTGATTTTTTTATGAATCGATTTCAATGGAATAGAATTCGAGTCAAATCAATTAGTTGGATAAATTTATTCGAATTTAATTTAAAAAAAATATAAACAAGCCCAATTAAAACCATGTGAGCAATATGACTAAATTTCAAACTAGAGCGTTTGAGTTTCAAATATATATATATATTCATAAACTTCTTTCAAAACAAAAAAAAAAAAAAAAAAAAGAGACTTTGGTATGATAAATTTGATTTGGTAATTTACTTATGTAAACTTTAATTAACTCAAGTATTAATGATTATAGGTTAAATTCAGCTATTAGTCCATATACTTTGTGAAACTTGTGGATTTAGTCATTACACTTTAATTTGATCAATTTTAGTCTATGTGCTTTTCAAATTTTAAAATTTTAGTCTTGACTCAAACAGTAGCACTTAACCCTTAGATTAAATCCAATTACTAACCCTGAACTATGCATATAGTTATAGATTTAGTTCATCTTCTCAAATTAGATCATTTTAAGTCCCTATACTTTTCGAATTTTGAAAATTTTATCTTGACGCAAATGGCAATCATTAATCCATTAACTGAGTTTTTAGTGAGTAATATGTAGAAATAACAAATTGATATGACATTACAAATATGATAATATATTTGTTGCATCAGATTTTGAAAATAGTAGAACTTAATGAATTTAATGGTTATCATTTAACGAAGATTGGAAGTTTAAAATTGGAAAAAGTACAAAAATTAAAATTAACCAAATTAAAATATAAGGATTAAACCTATAACTTTTATAAAGTAGAGTGACTAATAGCATAATTTAACCATGATTTATATAACCTTTTTTTATTATCTTTGTTAAATGATATCTTTAGAGATATGAAAAAAAAATATTGTAATACTGGATTGAAAGAGTAATGTCAGAGGCACAAGTAATGACACTTCTGGATAAATATATTGGAGATGTTAAAAAATTGTGAGTAATTGTAAGGGAGAATTTTATTCTTTTTCGTATTCTATCTAAATAGGTGGTTATTCAAAATTCTTTATAATTTTATTTGATTTAAAACACGTAGTTTAAACTTCAAAAATTATTTTTTATTTAATTATAATATATATTTTTAAATTTTATTTTATTAAAACTATTTATAATTTTTTACAAACATAATGATATTCATGTTGGATATTTTTTTATGTTATTTATTTTAATATAATTATTCTACTTTTATAGTTCTTTTTAATTTGTAAAACTTCATTAATTTAATTTTTCTAGACCAGTTATTTATCCAAATAAAGTAATTATAAATTCTAGCATTTCAAAATTATCAAAAAATCTAAAAAAACTCACTATATTTTGGGTGAACACATTATATTTTAAGAGTTGTTATTGAATTTTCTATAAAACCAAAAAATAAGTGGCAATAACAAAATTATATTGAATTATTATTATTATTTTGAAGGTTTGGATATTTTAGTTAATAAAAGGTCGGGGAGCTTGAAGTTTGATAGTGATCGGATTTGTATGGGGTACCGAGTGAAGGATTTGAGTGACAATGAATTTAGTGTTGGATGGCTTAAGGTGAGTGATGAAAAATGATTTTGATTGAGGAGAGGTGATTCAAGGGAAGTTGTTAAGGATGGACTAAAATGTGATGTAGAGCAATACATGAGGGTAAACAAAAAAAGAGTAGTAATTTTTTTATTAAATTCTTTTAGAAATTATTATGAATTATCAAAATATTATAAAAAAAAATTTAAATTTATAATTATAGAAAACTTATATAAATCATTCAAATATTTTTAAATACGATAAAATTTTAAAAATACTACTCCTTTTATAAATTTTATTATTTTTATCATTTTAGTAAGTTTTACAATATTTTTATATTTAAATAATTTTTATTATTTCAAAAAATTAATTAAGTCATGATAAAATAATTAAAAACTCCATTAGGCCCTTCAAGCCAAGTGCCATGTTAATCGTCACATCATCATTTATCCATGTCAGCAATCATATTAATTGACACATCATCACTTAACGATTTATCAAGCGCTCGAACAAGGAAAATATATTTTTAAGCTGGTTAAGTTTTGATTAATAACTTAACCCATTATGATCTTTTCAATTAAAAACTTATTTAAATAAAATTTTAATTATTTTAGGAGGACTTTTTTGCATTTAAGCCAATTTAGGGTATGAAGTGGAATATCTATTTTAAAGCATGTAAAACGAGTTATGTGTAACATAAAAACTCTAGGTGATTCCAAGTCTTCACATCAGATCACCAATCCAGACAAGAAAACAACAACTACCCTTTCCATAATTTAACTTTGGTTTCCATTTCCCCTATGATTTTTCCCCAAAAATAGCTTCCTTAGGCTTGGAAAACATTTCAATCCCACCTCCATTCTACTTGCTTAAGGAAAATTTTATTTTATTTCAGGCATTGTTGTTTAGACTAAAATGTAGATTGGGGGGGGGGGGGGTTGAGTGGATGAACATTCTGGTTTCCTAAAACACTTCATTGAATTCATTAACTTAAATAATAAAAAGATAACCGACGTTTGGTGATAAAGAGTTCAATATCTTTTTTTGTAAAGTTTTGAATTTTGATTTTGTAGGTAAAAATAAATTTCAAAAGCTTTACCCTCATTTAGATATTGACCTAATCAATTTTTTTTTTGCCCGAACAACAAGCACAATTAATACTATTTGAACTCAAGTCATACTTAAAACGGTGAATACCTTAACTATCAAGTCATCATATGAAGTAATCTAACTTTTAGATTTTATAATATGTTAATATAATTATGAAATGATGATAATAAGGTAACATTGGGTATAATGGAAAGTGACGATGACAATAATTACTTTTTTATGGTGATTGGAAAGTTCAAAAAAATACTAAGATAAATTAACTCTATATTATTTTGATTTATGATCTTAGTCTATCAAACGTAAAAAAAAAAAAAAAAAAAGTTGTTGCCTCCTCCTTCCTTCTTGCTATCAGTTCTCTTGTTTTTAACATCTTCTACTTCAAGTGATTCTTCGAAAATTAGTTTTTTTTTTTGATCTTATTTTGATAAACATATTTAATCATCTACATAGTGTATCATTCACATCATTCTCAAAAGAAGAATTCGATAATTTTGTAACTAAAACGTGAAAAATTTGATTTCAACTATTTTTTAAGTCATTGCAAACCAAGTTTTATATATGCATTGTTATATTTAGGAAATATGTGCAAGCCAAATTTGAAACAAAATTGTTTCCAATTAAAATTAAAATTTAAAATGAATCATCAATTAAAATATTATCATTAAATATTTAATCAAAATTGTTAATGATAAAGCTTATTATAAACCATTAAAAAAAAGTGTATCATAAAATATTAAATACATAAATTTGGATAAATTTGTAATCATTAGCATATTTTTAAGAAAGTATTTAGAGAATCAAAAATGATAATATAATTTTTTTAAAATTTTAACCAATACAATCTAATACATACTAAACCTTGTAAAATAACTTTATGAAGAATTATATTTTCATTAATTATATTTTAATGATAATAGGAGAAAGCAACAAATCAGAGAGTTGTTCAATCGGTTAATCGACCCAAACTACCATTAACCAAATTAACCGATCTTTTTAAACTCTTAACCGTTAATCAAATCAAATTTTTCGGTTAATTCGGTCGGTTAACCAAATTAACCGAAATTTATATATTTTTTATTTTTGATTAAATCAAATATAAAACATATAAGAAATTAACCGAATTAAATGACCGACTCCCAACCGAATGCTTATATATTATAATATTATTTATTAAGTTCGATTAACCGACCGATTTCAAACCGAATTAACCGTTATTCGCATTTCAATAAAATTATTAACCGACTCCAATCGAATTAATTTAATTAACCGATCGATTAATCAAATTATTTTAATTTTACTCGAATTTTATACACCCTAATCAAAAAGATATATCTAAAAGGGTAGGTTTAATTTAGGGAATGGAAAAAGACTTGCATGATAGGGAGAGAGAGAAGAGGTTAAAACATATTAATTTGACAGATATTGTGCAGATTTAAGTGGCTTACAGCAAAGAACAAAAATTGAACCAACATATTAAAAAAGAAAAGAAAGGAGGGATCAAGATCTGGATTAGATTGATCAAAAACCTCAGTGGGGGGTTGTATTATTCTTCCAGGCACACTTGTCGAGGGGAATGTTTGTGGGTCCCTTTTCTCAAAGACCAAAGGCAAGGAAGGGCTTGGCCTTTGTCAGATCTTTCTTAATCTTTCAATTGAAAAAGATAGGTGAAGAAGGTGGCATGGAAGCAATCATCACTCTCATGGAAAATAATATATATACATATGGACTCTTCAAACCACTGTTTGGATATATAGAAAATTCAGTAGGTGAGAAGAACTTTTGGGTTCATCCCATTTTCTTACTTGCCACATTTCTTCTCTTCAATATCTCTTCTATTTTCAGGAACCTGTATGAAATTCCCATAATCTCAAACAATATTGGATTAAGGAAAAAGAATTTAAATTCTCGTTAAAGGAATCAACTTGAGGTTAAATGATAAGAAACTCATGTTTCTTAAATAAAATTTTTAGTTTAAATTTTATAAATTTTCAAAAGAAAATTTTTATCTCTTATATAAAGGTTGGACCTAACCCGATATTTAATTTAATTGGAACACAAAGCGATGATGGAATTCCATACAAACTTCAACTTTATACATTTTCCATTTTAGTACTTGTACCATGCCAAATGACACATGGGGTTGCCTTTCTGCTATGATAATATCAAATTGCAATAAAAAAAGGGTATACAGACATGCCTATTCTCTCCCACATTTTTGCCCTAAAAAAATCTGGGTTTAGCTTTAATCTCTTCATACATACTAACAGTAAAGCATGTCAGAAGCCAACCTAAAAACAGAAAAGCTTCAAATTCCCACCATAATTAACAAGAAAAAAGAAGGATAAGTAATATATATATAGAGAGAGAGAGAGAGGGGGAGGGAGAGAGAGAGAAAGAAACCCATGTATTCCTATCTGTTAGTAATGAAGAAATCCAAACAAGTCACCCCGCCTTAACAAATTAATAAAAAAAAAGTTTACAAAGAAAAGCCTAGAAAAAGAAAAAGAAAGGACCCATTTTTACTTTTGATCTTGTAGTTTACCATGATCCTCCACCTAACATTCCAGTCCAGTATCCAGTTGAATCTCCTTGTTCTTTATTTTGATCAGTATCAGTTGTGTTTGGGACTTGTTTCAGATCTTCAAATGGAAACAAAAGCCTCCCAGTTGTTGTTTCTTGAACCCCTTGAAGACTCCCGTAATTACCACTCCCGAGCCCATCCAAGGAGAAATTTAAGAGTGGCTTGAAATCTTGCATGGGAATTAACCCAGATGTATATACTGTGTTTGGATCTGGAACTGGCATGGGAATGAAAGAACTGAAAGAATTAGGGATTTGGTTCTTGTTGTTATCTAAGCTGTTGGGGATTTGAACCAATTCAGGAACAGTACCACTTGTGTAACCTTGAGTGGTAGTTTTGAAAGCTAGGTTGAGATCTTGGGGTTGATGGATCTTAGGGTTTTTCGATGAAGATGATAATGAAGGTGATGAAGAAGATGAGGATTGTCTTTTGTTCTTTCTAGAACCACCTCCGACAGGGATGTTTCTAAGGGAACCGCCTTCAGTCCAGTACCTCCGACAAGTCTTGCAAAAGTACCTAGGTTGAGTTAGACTGTAGTTGTTGTAATAGCAGAACTTGGTGTTGGTTGAATTGCACCTGGGACAGTTCAAAGCTTGTTCCTTTTGTGGCCTTGTTCTCCTCTCTAAACTTGCAGGTTTTGGACATGTATTTGTCACTATCTCTTCTATTGGTTTCACCACAATCTCCTACATAAACCCCCCCAGAAAAAGAGAAGAAAAGCAATAACTTCAAGATCAAAAAGCTGATGAACATTAAAAAGAAGATAGCAAACAAACTACAACAAGCCAAATATAAAAGTGAAAAAGCAGAAATATAAAGTTAAAAAAGAAAGAAAAAAAAGGGAGAAAGGTAAAGTGCAAAATGGTTTGAAGATAAACTGATAAAAACTAAATCCAATTGAGTGGGGACTTCAAGTCTTTCAACTACAGCCATGAACACACACACACCATGATCATCTTTTTTCTTTTTGACAATATGAACAAACATCATCATCTTTTACAAAGTAAAGTAACCCAATAGAAACTTATACAATTGACTCTAAATTATTCTTCTTTTGAAAAAAGCTAAAAAGGGGAGAGAAAAAACAAGAACTATATCCAGGTGAAGATCTCTCTACCTGTGGCCATTGAGCTGCAGTATCCATGGATATGAACCTGGTGATCAAAGAGAAGGGAAATCAGCAAACTTTTTTTTTTTTTTTTTGCTCTAGAAACCGGTTTAAAAGGCAGGAGAAAATGAAATGTTTGCTGGTTTTCGTTGTATATCAGCTTACTTTATGGATGGGGGGTGTTTTGTCTAATAATTTATTAAGTACACATATTACATATTACATGTGTATTTTATTCTATATATATAAGTACTAAATGGGAATATTTTGTTTATGCAAATGTAATATTTTTTAAGAGAAAAAACTATACACTTCAAAACATTATATTGATTGATAATTCTTCATCATCTTAATTTTTTTTTTAATTTGTAAAATTTCCTTATAAAATAATTATGTATCTCTTTATGTGAAATGTTTTGGTGTTTTCTAGTTGTATGTTTGTATATATATCCTTCTGTTATAATGGCCTTCCTCTTTCTAGATAAAATGTTGGATTATTTCAACTAGTTTTATAAGTTTATAATATAGATTATTATATCTTACATTAATAAATGTGTTAAAAAATTGTTACGTGTAGCTGATTAAATCTTAATTCAATTAACATCGGTATTATTGTCAATGTAAAAAAATATAAATTTGAGCGTACTCAAAGAACATTTTACCCTCTTGTTTAAGGATTGAGTACTTCTACGTATTATATAAAAAAGAATTGTTATATGTAACTTGAGGTTGGCGTGATGATTGCTCACCTTGATTTTAACCAAAAAAAAGCATATATTTCATTTTTTAAAAATATTAATTAAGAAAGTATTACGAGTTCTAACTCTCTAATCAAATTTTTTTTGGTGAATTACAAGAATGAAGGTAAAACTCTAAAAGCAACACGATTAGTGCGACTTGAACTCAAACCATATGCTCTAAAACACCCTAAACATGAAGCCAACACATGGGGTTCACCAATTAATCAAATTTAAAACACAAAATACTTTCTCCTTACTCATAATATTAAAATTCCATCATTAAAGGCTTATTTATATTGTTGATTGACTTAAGTTTGACAAATTTAAGTAGATAGCAATTAAGGAGATGAGAAGCAAAGCACAAAAAACATGAAATAAATAGGAGTAAAAACCCCACAAATCATTCATACCCTTTTTCTTTCATAATAAATTGAAGGAAAAGAAAAGGGGCATGAAATGAAAAACACAAATTGGGGTCCCAACACTTTTAAATACAGATGGTGAATTGGTCCATAGAACATGCAATGGAATGACACAACTTATAGGTTCCCATAGACTATAAGTACCACACGCAAAGTAATATAATTACACACATGAACCTACCTTAGCTACCTAGCATGCACGTAAAGTGCCTTCCTATAAATATTTCCTTCCATTTTAATTTTTTTTAAATTAATGTTTTACACACGTAAAAAAAGGAAATCTATAATTATTCTGTAATAAAAACCTTTTAAAATATATATTTTTTTAAATTTGATTTTGCATCTATGACATTTCGGTTTTGCTTTTGTATGAATATCGATGGATAGGTCAGACCTTTATTATTTTTTATTTATTTGGCTTTATCGTACGGAAACGCTTTTTGACCTTTATCGAACTGTCTGATCGAAGAAATTAATGAAACCAAATCTACTGTTCCATAATCATATTTGTTATGTCTTAACCCTTCACATGCACATCGTTTAAAGATGAGGGTTTTGCTAAAGCTCAAGTCTTTCAATATTATCCCAAAACTGAAAAGTTTATTCATTTATTTTAACTTGTCAAATTTTGATTCTAATATATTATAAAAACCAAGAAATTAGTTCAATTAGATGATATTGTTAAATTTTACTATGGGCTGTATTGGATGTGTTGACGTTTTTGTGAGATCGAGGGTTAGACATGATTTTAATTCAAACTGAATGTCTAGAGGTTGCTCATAGCTTAAAGATGAGAACTCTGGAATTTTCAATGTCAGCACTAATCAAACGGATTCATAAGTTGCTAAAGAATAATGAACATTGGGTGGTAGCACATGTACTTAGGAAAACTAATCAATTTGCAGATCGAATTGTTAAGATGACGCAAAATGATGCGGAAGGTTTAACTGTGTTTACGAACCCCCTCCAATTTAATTGAAGACCTTGAAACTGACAAGTCTAAGGGCTTGTTTGAACTTATTAGTGTAGTTTAATTTCCTATATCCAAAAAAATCAATATATTGGTCAATTATATGTAAAGAATTAGCAAAACCAACTATTTAATAATTTATATACAATAAATTAGAGAAAATCAGCTATTTAAGTTCATTTATTTTCATAAATTGGACTAATATAAGTTTCGACACATTATGTAAAGTAAACCCAGCAAAATTCTATTACGAGAAAGAAAAGGTCACATCTTTAAGTTATATGATTGAACGGTTGTGATTGGCTCTATTACTTTTGGTGTTGACTGATTGATGAATTTGATTGATTAAATGGGGTAAGGCCACGTGTTTTATCTTTTAGAACAAAACACCCGTGATATTATAGTTATCACCGTACGTAATTATATCCGTTTGCGGTGCTTAGTAAGGGTGAGCGTTTGATTGAATCGAATCGAATCGAATGAAATTTTTTTAAGTTAATCAAGTTGATAAATCCTATTTTATCATCCTAGCTCGATTTGAAATTTTCTTGAAACGAGTCGAGTGTGATGGAATTTGAATCGAATATATTTGTTCGAGTTAAATTAAAAAAAAAACTTTGGGTCCTTGTAAACATTGTTATCCATCGTGATCAAATTTGTCTATCGTAATCAAAATTGTTATTAACTTTCATCACCTCATAATTTATTTATTTATTAATCTTTTATATACGATTAGCTTCTTTACTTGCTTCAATTATTTCTAATTCTTGTCACTATGTATTTTAAAATTAAAAAATATATTAAATGTAAAATTTTGATTTTTTAGTAAACGTTATTTTAAAGATAAAATTGATACCAACATAAAATTTTAACATGAATATTTTATGACATCATTAATAATTCAATTTTAATATAAATATTCAATATGATTAAACAATTCAATAACATAAATGGTACAAAATGTGAATTTTAATTTGATAATATAAATAGTAGATAAATAAAATTATTTATTATTTAGGTTTAGGGATTTTTTGGATGATTTTAATTTTTTTATTTGGGGGTAAAGGGTGAGAAGTAAAAGTTTAAGGGAAAAATAAAAAGTTTTGGGGGTTTGGGGAGTAAAATTTTGAGGGAAAGTAAATAGGGGGTAAAATTTTAGAAGGAAAGTATTCACAAAAAATTGGGAGGAGGGAATGAGTTTGGGGTAGATGGAGGGTTGGATAGGAGGGAAGTAAAAGTTTTAGGGGGAAAGTGAGAAAGAGTAAGTTTTGAGAAAAAATAAAGAGTTTTAAGGGTTTTTGGGGAAAAAAAATGGGGGAGTAAAATTTTGGATGAAAAATATTAAAAAAAAATGGGGAGGAAATGAGTTTGGGGTAGATGGGGGGTGAGATGAGAGGGGAGTAAAAGTTTTGGGGGAAAAGTGGTAAGGAGTAAAAGTTTTAGGGAAAAAGTAAAAAACATTTGGAGTTTGGGGTAAAAATGTAAAATATTATAGTTTAATTTTCGGTTTATTCGAATTATTCGAGTTATTCGAATTCAAAAACTCAACTCGATTCGATCTTGAAATTCAAAAAAAAATTCGAGTTGAATCGAATAATTCGATTAACTTGAATAACTCGATTCGTTTAGCTCGAAATTTGAAAAAAATTTCGATTTTTTCGAGTCGAATCGAGTTTTGCTCACCCTTAATACTTAGAACTACTATAATATTAATAGGTTCTTTGATCATCTTTGCATGAGTATAATAGTATAATATTAAGTATATATATAATATTTATTCATGTATAATTGAGGTCATAAGATCTTAAGCTTCCAGATTTGAGTTTCATCATGAATAAATATAATGTGTAAGTTCTTCTTCAAATGTGGGTCTTGTTCAGATTTATTTTGATCCAGATCTAAATATGTTCGATTTTTAAACCATTGTACTTTGTATTGACTTTAATTTAACTCTAATTTATTGAAAGACTTTGTTTGATAGCAATGATTAAATTGAATGAAGTTGGAAATTTTATTAAGTTAAGGTCCTTCTATCTAGTTTTCCTGTCAAGTAAGACTTACATGAATTAATTAACATTTTCTTTTTATATATAAGCATATAAAAACGAAAGAAGTTGGGGGCATTTAATACAATCGAGTGTTTTGCTTAGATTTATGATAAAAATAGCAGCAATAATAATAATAATATTATTATTATAACTACTCTTTAATTAATAAAATTAAAAGACGTATAATATGTGTATGTGCATGCGCATATTTTATTTTACATTCTTTCATATAATTAATTATAAAATTTAGAAATTTAACAAGTTTAATTAATCAATATGCGTTATCAAATTAAATTAATTGATTATGAGTTACTAATTTTGAATAATTAATTTATAAGTTTATGATGTTCCAAATTCATAATAAAATATTTAATTAGAGAATCTAATAGTTTATTAAATTGATATCTTTAATTCCACTCATTGAAGATTAATAAATTTTTTTTCACTTGAAATTTAATCAATTTATTGAATAATATTTTAATTAAGATTATTTTCATTTAGTAAATGATAAATAAGTTTGCTTATATGAAATAAGTATAAATTTACTTAAAATTTTTAGATAATATGTCACTATAGAGAATTGATTTAATAAATAATGTATTTCGTAATTATGTATATTGTTGTTATAAATGAAAAGATGTAATAGAAAGTTAAAAAAAAAAACATAAAAAATCAATCCTACTAAAAACTTGATTATTATAATGAAATCCTATTATAGCAGGTAATTGTTATAAAAAGAGCTGATTGTATAAAATAACAAGCAACGCAAGGTAGATGGCTTAAACACAATCCCCGCTTCCAAACATATTACCAAAGTAGAACTAGAAGAATTTCGTGTGTTAACTTGATGGTTAGAGTGTTTATTGTCCAAAGTGTGGTCTAGGTTTGAGTCGTGCTAGTTACGTTGTTGTTAGGACTTTACCCTGCTCTTGTAATTCAAAAATAAAAAAAAGTAGTAGAAATACAGCAAAAAGGACTGGAAGTCCCCAACCAGACAAGACAATAGCTAACAAACAACAAAACGGATCTCAAAACCTTGACTACTCAGAGCATGGAATTCATAAAATTCTCCACCAGTGAATAAGAATGGAAGAAGAGTCAAATCCCTGTTTTGCAAGGTTGTTAGCTATGTCCATTTCCTTCACGAGACCAAGGGATGTCCTTCACCACAGAACACACTTTGTCAGACTCTTGAAAAATTTTCCAAAGACTCGGAGTTTTGCATTGGGCAGCAATACAACGCCAGAAGCGAATACAATGAAGCCTGCAGAGTCAGTATAGTAAAAACTTCTAATGCTACTCTCATTGCCCATAACTCCGTGGCATTCGAATCATCGCTGATAAAAGGCCCTTTGTTCTTATTCACAGCTTGAGTAGTCTTTGCATGTCACGAGACAATATTGGAGTTTCATTGTTGCTGCGGTATTTTAGGTGCAAAATGCATTTTAGCTTCCATTCTTGGGTGTCTTCGGTGTTCATCCTGTGGGTGTTTTCTTGTTGGGAGACATTTTTACTAACCCTCTAGTCAGGTTTTTCTCTAATAATGGTCTTTTGGCTGAGCAAAAAAAAAAAAAAAAAAAACTTAATTATGAAAGTCTTCCAATATCACCTATCATCAATGTTTACATTCAATAATTTTCAATTAAAAGTAATAAAAATTTAATTATTCATAAGAATAATTATATTAAATTATAAACTATATTTTATTATAATATAATTATTTATTAAACATAATGTATTTTTAAATTAATACATATATACATATATATATATGTTTTAAGTACAATCACAAACACAATTACAAAGAATGCATCCGATTAATTATAATTAAAATTAATCACAATAAAATATAAACATGTTGATAATCAAAATAAATCTATACAATACCTACTCATGTAAGATATAAACCAAAATAAATATAAACAAAGAATCCACACACGATTTTAATAAAATGAGACTCAAACGTTAAATCTTAAAATTTTCAGGGCCTTAACATTGTCATTAAGTGAATGTCTCATTCGTTGTATATATAATTTAAATAAAAAAAGGTTGTCAATGATAATTATATTTTATTTCTATCATCTCATTTACTTTTTTTTTATTTTTTTAAAAATATGAAAGTATTTTAATTTAATTTAATTATATATTAAATTTGAAATGAGTTTTTTTATATTTTAATTAATTTTCTATTGAAACTGTCTAAATATTGGTAACTAATTAATTTTGCATAAAAATAATTTAATGAGTTCATCTTAAGAGTAATATATAATTAACTCAAATATAAAATTAAAATATTTACTTTTAATTGAAATCAAATACATTCTTCTATATAGTAAATCAAAATTATTTAATTTTATAGTATTTTAATATATAATTAAATTTTTATTATTTGGTAATTAAAAATAAATAAATAAATAAATGGAAAAATACATAGTTAAAATAAATTTAATCGAGGTTTATTAAATTTTATTTAAACTAAAGGGGTAAATGGGTAAGTATCTTTAGTTCTTTACTGTTATATGAATAAATTTATATGATCAAATGTGTAATGTTATATGTAGGGGGAGGATCCCGACTTAGTAATGGTAAAATTACGTTTTGTTCTCTTTAAAAATAATAAAAATTTGATTTAATCCTTTAAAAATTATAAAAATATAGATTATTAAAGTGGTGAAATTATATTTTTACTATCATAAAAATATACAATTTAATTCCGCCTTCCTAAAAAAAAATTCTAAGTGTGCCACTAAACTTTGGTTTTGTTTAATTTTATGCATGAAATTTTTATTTGATTCAAATTTTACAAATCACAAACACAATTATCAATATAGAATCATTTGAATATTACATATTACATACAAAAATAATTATATTAATTTAAATATAAATAAATAAATTTATTTATTTTGATAAATTTATACAATTGAATAAAAATAAAATTTTATATATAACCATAACCAAAATTTTATATGTAAAATTACACTAAATTAAAATTTATATATCAAATTATAAGTTGAATCAAAGTTAGAATTGTAGTTTTGAGATTTATTTATTTTTGTAGAAGGAAACATTATCCAGTAGTATAATACTGTGCAGTGACAGTAGACTAGCAAAATTGAAGCCGTCGGATATGAGGGCATCATTCATCTGGAAAGAAATGGCCCCACCTGAAATGGAACCCTCACATCACCGACCCAACCAAAAATCTCAACGCCACCCATTAATTTGAAACCTCAAAGTCTTCCCTCGAAAATAAAATGAAGTTTTTTTAAAATATGGAAAGAAAGGGGGGAAGGTGGGGATGATGAGATGAGAATGATGAATATTGAAAATGAGGGCTGCGTCTTGTGATGGGAACAAGTGGGCGGTGGCGCTGCTGCTAGTGCTAGTGGTGGGGTGGACCCCATTTCCATCCGCATGCTCCATCATCACCCCTCTTCCTACAATCACAGCCGTCTGAATAAATTCTCAACCAACAACAACAACCCTTCACAAAAATAAAGGAACTCTCTCCTTCTGTCCTTCATCGTGTCACGTGACTAACCCCTCCTTTGACGTGAACCGCAGGTGAAGAATCTAGTGCATCCCACTTCATCAACAAAATGATTTAAATAATATTTCTGTTTGGGTGAGTTCATAGAGCTTGGATATTGAGTTTCATTTTATCAGAGGATTTTCGTACCTTAATTTTTATTTTAAATTTTATTTAAAGTTGTGGTTTTTCAAATTTCCTCCTAATTTTATTTCATTTGATTCTATTATAAAATAAAAAATTTAGATTTTAAAAATTATTTTTTTATACTATTACTTAAGTTCTTAATTGAGTTGGTGTCACAATCAATCAAGCATCAACTCGATTAAAAAAATTATGAAAAAACTTTCCGTAATTTAAATAAGTTATATTATTTGAGAATATTTTAAGGGCGTAAAATGAAAAACTTTTCATTCAGGCCTTTTAAATTTTTTAAAATTTTAAATTAGTAAAAATAAAATTACATTTTGATTCCCTTAAAAATTATAATAATTTAATTTAATCTTTAAAAAATTATAAAAATATAAGATATTCAAATGGTAAAATTATATTTTTACTATTGTAAAAAATAAAATTTAATTTGAGCCCCACATAAAAAATTTCTAATTCGCCTCGAAGTATTTTAATCTTTTTATTCAAAAAATAATAAAAATATGCATAAAATAGGATTTAAATTCATGCCAATTTGGTTCGTAAAATCTTAAATTTACCACTAAACCAAAACTTTATTTTAATTTTTTTGTACATTTTTATTCTAATATGTAGATTTAATTACCTTTATCAATTGAATATATTAGTAATGTTATTAATTGAGTTGATGCCACAAATTAACTCGATACTAATTTAGAATTGATGACAACACCATGTTAATCAATTGTATTTTTGTGTTTAAATTTCGTTTTACTTGGAATTTAATTATTTTAATATCGTACACATTTCATGTTTTATTATTAACTAGTTTTAAAACATAAATTTCATTATATATTGTATGTTATTATTATTTTTTTGGTAAATTATTGTATGTTATTTTTAATCATGCATTTATGTTTTAAATACGTGGTTTCCAGTTCCCACATGCGTACACGTATAATAAAATTTCTAGTTTAATTTAATATTTATTTATTAAAAAATTATAAAATTTTACAAATATAATGATATCCATATTAAAATATAATCTATATTAGTTATTTTTAATTATTTTTTAAATTTATAAAATTTAAACAAATTATTTTTTACTAAAACATAATTTAAACCAAACAATGCAATTACATAAAATCTCCAAAAATTTAAAATGCTAAAATGATAGTATTTTAAACATTTTCAAAATTATTCAATCAAACCCACTGTTTAAAATTTTAACATTATGCACAACTTAATAATTTATCAAGTTCCAAGCAATTAATACTTTTAGTTATTTGAAAATTATTTTATATAATAAATTTATCTGTTGTTTTGACATATCATTTTAACTATTTTCTCTCTCTCTATATATATATTAATACTTATCTTGCATAATAAATTAATAAATTTCAATAATTTCAAAAAAATATTGTTTAATTTTTTAATATAAATTAGAAATCTTACCGCACGCATATGTGTGAAAATCACAAATTTAAAACATAAATGTGTATCTAAAAATAATATACAATAATAATGAAACGTATGGTTTAAAATTAATTAATAATAACACATGAAATATATACAATGTAAAAATAAAAATAATATATTAGAATTGTTTATCATGAAATTGTTATCAATCTTGAGTCGGTATTGAATTAACTTTTGTAACACCAACTCAATCAAATACATTAATATATACTAAAAATCTTCTCGCACACGTATGCGTGTGGAAGTCACAAATTTAGTGTTCGACAAAACATGTTAGCGAAATAACATAAATACAAAATATTTATGTAAAACAGAAGATCTGAACAAAACAATATATATATATATATATATATATATATATCTGAATGAAACAATATAAATAAATAAGATTCTAAAAAATAGAAATCGAATAAGTAGGATCGAATTTTACTAGAAGTTGAGGCTTGTTGTCACACTTTCTTTAAGACAAATTCGGTCGCTCCTATGATACTTGGAGAAACGTTGGTCGACTGTCTCTCAGGATATAGCAACGAAATGATCACGGCAGTAGCACCTCTACAGTGATCAACGAACAATAAAATTACCTTCTTCTATCACCAAAAACGTTTGAAAAATTGCAATGAAAAAGAAAGAGAATTTCGAGAGTGAAAATAAAATCGTAGTGTTTCTGTAAAAAATTCTGTAGAACTCTTTCGGCTTTTATATGAATTTAATATTGAGGAATTTTGAAAATTTTCGTGAATAAGGTTAAAAATATGAATTAAAGGAGCCTTTAAATCATTTTGAATAAAATAAAATCAAATAGAGATATTTGTCCTTTTAAAATATATTTTGGTTAAGATTTGCTGAGAAAGAAAAATAATAATTACGTATTAGATTAAAATATCCGTAGGCCTAGATAGGGCCCAACCAATATGAATATTTCACGTCGCTCACATTATGTAAGTGCGCCCTCTACCCCAACGTGTTTGGATCTGCACACTCCTTGCATGCAAGGCAAAAGTTCAAACTTAGTCATTTAATAACCCTCAAGTAGGTTCTCATATATATACATATCCCACATTTGGTATCTAACCAATGTGAGATCTAAGCTTTTCTTTTCCTCAACATTATTTGAGCATCAATTTCTCATTCATCACTCAACCGTTTTGAGCATATGATATACCGTTGTAAAAATGTCATGAAGTAGAATATAAACCCATAATTTTATGATTCAACTCTCCACCTTTACCAATCGAGAATATGCTTCAAAGTTTCCAAAAAATCCAATTTTTCCAACATTAAGAACCAAAATGTGTGTTTAAAATAGCATACAATAAGCAATAAAATGTATAGTTTGAAACTTTAATCATAATAACACATAAAATATGTACGATATTACAATTAAAAAAATAGATTAAATTATGAGTAAAATGAAATTTAAACATATAAATACATAAGATAAACAATACTAAATGAGTATACCAACTCATTAACAATTTTATTAATATATATATAACCGATGGAGATAATAAATTGTGCATAAAACACATCAAAATAAAACTTGAGTGATAAATTTAATGTTTTACTAATTCAATTAGTGCAAGTTCAAATCACATTATATGCATATTTTTATTAGTTTTTGTTAAAATAAAAAGACTAAAATACCCTCAAATAATATAGCATATTTTAATTACGAAAGAACATTTTTGTAATTCCTTTAATCGAGATATACAATAGTTGGAGATAATAAATTCTGCATATTAAAATAAAAATGTATAAAACACATCAAAATGAAGTTTTGGTTGAATGGTAAATTCAAAGGTTTACTAATCTAATTGATGCGGATTTAAATCCCACAATATATATATATATATATATATATAGTTTTTATTAAATTAAAAGACTAAAATATCCTCAAATAATATAACATATTTTGATTACGAAAGAGCATTTGTGTAATTTCTCTAATTGAATTGGTGTTTGTTGACCCAAGCTTTATTTGACAAAATCATTTTGATATAACAAAATCATTTTGATATAGCAAACTCTATATTTTAAATAAAAATAATTATAAACAACACTTGGAAAAAGTGAACTTTAATTTATTTCTAAAATACAAAAAGTCAAATTTATACTTATAAAGTTTTTCAAGGCCAACTAAATTAAAAACAATACTTCAAAAACAATTTCAAACAAGTTAAAATTGCTCTAGGTCAAAAAGCATCGATCCACTATCGATATTTTTTGTCAAGTATCGATAGATTTCTAGAAATCGATATCAAAATAGGTTACTGACTGGCAAATGAGTTACCAAGTATCAATATAGTATCAATACCTTTTTGTTAGGTATCGATAAATTTTAAATGGTATTGATTTTGACACATTTTATTGATACATTTTTAGTATCAATAAGAAGCATTCTGCCATTTTGAGGTATTCATTATGTATCGATCCAGTATCAAAACCTTTTATTTGGTATCGATAATGTTATCCTGGTATCGATTTTATCTGTTTTAACAATCACTAAATCAAAACACTAAATACTAAAATTATTGATACTTTTCCAAATAGTATCGATACTTTTTGTTACAAGTGAATTAAATGCACTAGTATTTTCATCCCAACAGCTCTATTAACTTCCACAATAACTCCAACGATTGAAAATGAATTAGAGGGTATAAATACTATCGTCCAAAGGTCCTACAACAACAATAAAGTATATTCAAGAAAAAAGATCAATCAAACAACTTTTGTGTCAAATATTTCCATATTTTTCTTTCATATACTTGTGAGCTTCATTGCTATTCTATTAGCTCAAGCATGTTTTTCTTGTAATTGAGCTTAATTTGAACACACTTTGATATTGTAAGGATTATTTCTTTCTTTACTTCTTTGTATCTCTTTGAGAGGGTTTGTGTCTTAAGTTTTGGGTAGAAAACCTTAAGAGAGTTTGTAAAGTTAAACATTGCCCTCAAATGTTACCAAATTAGTGAATTTGAAAAAAATTCTTAATCGTGGAAAGCTAAGATAGTTAAGTAAGCAATTGGAGCCGAATCACTCTAAATTCTTTTGTTCAATTTTCTATCATTTTTCTTTAGCTTTCACAAAATTTTTAAAAGTTAATTCACCCATCTTGACAATTTAGGTTTGATTATTTGAGCTAATAATTTGTATCAGATCTAGTATTTTTTAGAAGGTTTAACAACCAAAGAGAGATCCTTGAGGTAGCTCAACATTCACCCAATCAATCCACAAGAGATGACGTCTACATCCGGTTCAGTTTTTCTTGTTGAATCACAATCCATCTCCAAGCCTCCTTACTTCAACGGTGCCAACTACTCCTATTGGAAGACAAGAATGATTTTGTTCATACAAGCAAATGATCTTACCGTATGAGAAATCATTATGGACACCCTCCATACCTCTTAAGCAAGGAGAGTTCCTTATTCCAAATAGCAAGAAAGAGTGGAAAGAGGAATATAGAAGAAGTTTTCAATTGAATGCCAAGGCTATGCACACTCTATTTTGTGCACTTAGCACTGAAGAATGTATTAGAGTTTCATATTGTTCCAATGCCAAATAGATATGGGATAAGCTCAAAGTCTCACATAAAGGTACCAACCAAGTAAAGAAGTCTAAGGTTTGCGTTCTGAAGGTATCAACCAAGTAAAGAAGTCTAAGGTTTGCATTCTTACTTTAAATTATGAAACCTTCAAAATGAAACCCGAGAAAGATATCAAGGAAATATTCGATCGATTTACTATCATCATCAATGGATTGAAGTCTTATGGGAAAACATATCCAAATGAAAAGGTGGTAAGGAACATGCTTCAAAGTTTTCCTAAATCGTGGGAAGCTAAGGTGACTACAATTGAAGAAGCAAAGAAATTAGAAACATTGACTTTGGATGAGCTCAACGATTCTTTGCTTGCACATGGGATGAGGCTCAATGAAAGGGTTGAAGAAGCCAAAATTGATAAGAAAAATATTGGTTTTGCACTTGAATCCACCATAGATGAATATAGTGAATTAAGTGAAGTGGTGAATGAAGACAAAGAGAAGGCCATGTTTGTTAGGAGATTCAAGAAGTTTATGAGGTCCAATTGAGGGAGAAAAATCCAAAAGAAAGAAGGACTCAAGCTTGAATCTATCAAGGAAAGGATCCCATCATATGCTATGAATGCAAGATGTTGCGACACATCAAATTCGATTATCATTATAAAAATAAAATAAATAAAGAAAAAGAAAATTAAAACAACAAGAAATTGAGAGAAATTGAATAAAAAGTTGAGAACTAAATAGTTGAGAGAATAGGATTTGAATGCAAAAGAAAGAAAATGAATTCGACTTATATAGCAAATAAATTAGTTGTTTTTACCCGTTTGAAAAAAATTTGCAATTGGATTTTTTGCTATTGGGAAAGTTACTATTGGACGAAAACGCATTCAATAGGACACATTTTCAACTGAGGTGAGAGGAAAGTGCACCCTATACGCGTTTTCTGTTTCTCTTTCCAAAATCGATTTATTTATCTAAATATGAAAAGATGGCCTAAAACCTTAAATATTTTTTTAAAATCAACCCTTTCTTCTAATTTACCCGACATTATGCTTTACCATTTTAAATGTATAATTTACTTTAAATTGTAAACATTATCATTTTTTTATTTATGATATTCATTTCATTTTAATCAATAAAATATATACATTTTAATCAAGCTAAGTTGACAAGATTTTAAAAAAGTTATACTAGTTAACAAAAGTTGCTTCTCTAGGTCAAAAGTGCTCTCTTTGAGTGTTCTAGAGAAACAGGGTTTTTTGTGATAAAGGATGAAGAAAGGTGATGATGTGGGAAGCATGGACGGGAGAGATGCTATCTCTCTATTAAAAGAAGAATTGACCCAATTAACAGGTAAAAGTTTAAGAATTGTTCCACCTGATAAACCAACACTTGTGTGTTTGATTTGGACTCGAAAATTTTATAATCCTGATAGTTTTTGTGCTCAGATAATGAGTTTGTGAAAGTTAAAAAAAAGGTTTGATATTTAGTTTGCGAGGCATAATTTGTTTTTAATATCGTTTGAAGATGAAAACGACATGGAATTTATTCTGGAAGGTAGACCATGGTTGTTCCGAAAGCAATTGGTTTTATTTGAATGGATGACTAGGCCATTGATCGTTCTTAGATTTAGTTAGTATTGCCTCATTTCTGGTTAAAAGCGGGGCCATGTCCATCGAATTGTGATAAGGACCTTTCGCATACGATTGGTTTTACTTTGGGGGGTTTTGCGAGTTGAGATTCAAGGTGATTTCTGTCGAATTTGAGTTCAATTGGATGTTCAAAAGCCTTTACAAAGAGGAATATTTGTGGCAGTCGAAGAGCAGAAAACGATTTGGGTACCTTTTAAGTTTGAAAACCTCCCTATTTTTTGTTTCGGATGTGTAAATATAGCGCATGGGGTAACAAAGTGTGTGGACTTTTCGGAAGAGGAGAAACAAAAACTTGAGGATGATTTCCCATATTCAGTAACTTTAAAAGTAGAGTCTCGTATGATGGGAAAAAAGAATTTTCAGATTGGGCGCTTACAAAGGTAATCCATGAAGCAATCTCGGTATACGAGTGAGCCAAAATAAGGGACGATAGACAGATAAAGGCCTCCATGAATAAGAAAGATAAGATTTTTGCGACGTATTTTAAGGAAAAGATTATAGGTCGTGCAGTGGAAGACTTAGTATCCAATTCGAAACGTGTTTAATGTAACAAGATTTACATGATTTTGATTTATCTTTATGTCCAAATATTGTGGCAGCAAATTTAGAGCAAAAGAATTTATTTGAAAATAAAACAGGCATGGAGGGAGTGTTTGGGTCAAATCTGGATACGCATCCCTTAAATAATGTCTTGGGGGATTGAGATTTTGCATTATCTCATGATTCTCCAATGACAATTAACGAGCAGGTTAGTTTGAGTGAAAAAAGGCCGACTCAGGTTTCGGATGAAAGGGGATTGTTGCCCTATTGGACTTATAGGGCCTACTTCGAACTTTCAGAATGTTTCAAAACGACCGAGCTGAAAGAGACTTACTCGTGACGTTAGGCGGGTAGAGTGGAATTAGGTACGTATTGGGAAAGCGAAAGAGTGATTCAGATGGGAGTTTAGCTGTGCATCTTTAGACCGGATGTCATCTTATTTTCCAAAAAACTTCGTTGTGATGAGGAGAAAAATGAAAATGTGGAGCATCTTGAGGAGGATGCGAAAGTATGTGTTTTGAAGTCTAGTGAGGGAAAGAATGTGTTTCCAAATTAATTAATATCAACGGCTACCAAGAGGCAAGCCAATCGGTCACAATAAAAATCTTAAGTTGAAATGTTCGTGGTTTGGGGAGGCCGCGAGCAATACGTAAGCTTTGACACATGTTGAAGTTGTATAATCCCCAATTAATGTTCTTAATGGAGACAAAGCTCTATGTTGAGCGTATTAAAAGGGTAAAAAGATTATGTGGTTTCAATAATGGTTTTGGTATTAGTGTAGAAAGGTCCAAAGGCGATCTCTATTTAGCATGGAAGGATGATATTAATGTGGTTTTTGCGTGGTTTTTCAAAAAATCATGTGGATGTAACTGTGGAAGTTAGTGAAAATAGTGACAAGTGGAGATTCACGGGGTTTTATGGTAACCCTTTTGCAAACACAAGAAGTGAATCGTGAGAACTTTTAAGAACTCTTGGTATGGATCAAAATCTCTCATGACTAGCATGTGGAGATTTTAATGAGATAATGTATTCTTTTGAAAAATCAAACGGTGATCTGAGAGATGAACGAAGAATGGAAGTTTTTTAAAGCACGTTACAAGAATGCTATTTGTTTGATGTGGCGTACTCCGGACCATGGTTTACTTGGAAAAGGGGGAATCAACCAGCGACAAATATAAGAGAGCACTTTGATAGAGGTGTGGCAAACGAGGGCTGGTTTAACAAGTTCCCAAAGGTAATCATTAAACACCCCCACGCTTTTTTATGATTATTGCCCATTATTAGTCCAAACCAACTGAATGGGCGGAGGTAGTAAGTGTAAGAGATTTAGATTTAAAGCTTGGTAGACTATGGAGGACTCTTTTGAAGCCAAAGTTCAACAATTTTGGGGTAATTGTAGTGGAGATATTTTTGCAAAATTGGATTATCTACGACATGATTTGGAGAGTTGGGCGAAAAAGACAAGGATCAATTAGAAAAGCTTACAAAAAGTGTTAACTCAAAAGTTGGAAGATTTATTGGAGCTTGAACCTAATAATACTCATTTAGTTGAAATTATTGATACCAAGGTTCAGTTAAACTAGGAGATAGACAAAGATGAGGGCTTTTTGGGAGCAACGAGCACATATTAACTGGTTGAGTTTGGGTGACAAAAATACAACATTCTTTCATAGATGTGCATCACAATGAAAAAAGAAGAACGTAATTTTTGGTTTAGAGCATACGGATGGTCAGATCTCTTGCAATGAGATAGAGATGGAGACAATAGCATGCTCTTTCTTCGAAGATTTATTTACGACAAAAGAGGTTGGTAATTTATCCCATATTTTGTTTGGAGTGGATTGTTATATCTCTGAGGAAACAAATGTAATGTTAACAAGTGAGTTTTCTAGGGAGGAAGTTTATTAGGTTCTCAAAGATTTGGGGCCAACAAAAACACCAGGTTGGATGGTTTTCTATCAATTTTTTTCCAAAGTTATTGACATATTGTTGGATAGGATGTTTGTTGTTTCCGTTTGGAAGTTTTAAATGAAGGTAGGGATATTAGCCTAATGAACGTCACGAACATTGTGTTAATTCCAAAAATCCCACACCCTACAAGTTTGAAGAATTTTCGTCCAATCAGTTTATGTAATGTTATATATAAAGTGATTGGTAAAATGGTGGCCAATAGATTACAGAGAACACTTGAGAATTGTATAGATCGCACGCAAAGCGCTTTTTTCCCAGGAAGGTTGATCTCCGATAATATTCTACTTGCTTATGAGATACTACATACTTTGCGCAACAAATGATCAAGAAGAAAAGGTTTTATGGCATTGAAGCTAGACATGAGTAAAACCTACGACAAAGTTGAATGAGGCTTTATCCGCACTACAATAGAACAAATAGGCTTTGCTAATAAGCGGGTTAGACAAGTTATGCATTGTGTCTCATTTATTTCTTATTCGATCGGTATAAATGGAAAAATGGGAAGATTCTTTCAACCTACGAGAGGCTCAAGACAACGGGATTCGTTGAGCCCTTTCTTGTTTTTAATTTGTCCTGAAAGATTGTCTTCCCTTTTACGGTTGGCAACTCCAGATGGGCGTATTAAAGGAGTGAGGGCTAGTTGGAATGGGCTTCAAATTTCCCATCTTTTATTTGTTGATGATAGTGTTTTGTTTGGGGAAGCAACAAAGAGAGGTGCACAAGGCATTAAGACTATTTTGGCTTCTGGTCAATGTGTTAATTTTGATAAGTCCAAGGTCTTTTCTAGTACAAACAATCCTGTCAACGAGCGTATGCACTTATCAAGTAGCATGAGTGTCTGATATTCTAACAATCCGGACTGGTATTTAGGTCTTCCCAATTTGGTTGGTAAAAACAAAAAAGCTTCTTTCCAAGTCTTAAAAGATCATATGCGAAGCAAGATAGATAATTGGAGTACCCGTTTACTGTCACAAGGAGGCAAAGAGGTATTTATAAAGACGATTTTGCAAACAATTCCAACATACTCTATAAGCTGTTTTTTATTACCTAATACTTTATGTAAAGAATTGGAAAGTATTGTTGCAAAATTTTGGTGGTAGAAGGGATATGGACACAATGGACTTCATTGGTGTGAGTGGGGAAAAATGTGTAAGCTTAAAGAAGATGAGGGTATGCGTTTTAGGAATTTTGGACAATTCAATATAGCCCTATTGGCTAAACAAGCATGGTGTATTGTCAGTAATGCAGATTCTTTGATTGCGCAAGTGCTTAAAACAAAGTATTTTCCACGTTCCGACTTTTTTAATGTTGAATTAAAACATGGTGCATCATATATACCTGGAAGAGTATTTGGTCGACTAAAAAATGAGTTATGGATGATTTGGGGTGGAAGGTAGGCACAAGGGAAAATATCTCGATTATTAGTCATGCGTGGATTTTGGGATCAGATTAACATTCCTTGGTAGATGAGTTTCAACATAATAATTTTACGATGGTTTCAGATTTAATAGATCAAGAAAGCAGGGAATGGAGAAGGGAAAGAATTTTCAATACCTTCTCAAGTGCTGATGCGGAAAGAATCCTCAGAATCCCTATGGCAACCGAACCACACGATGATATCTTGATTTGGAAGGGAGACCCAACTGGAGAATTCATCGTCCGTAGTGCCTACAAACTATTACAGAAAGGTACAACCCAAACTAATCCTACAAATAGACAGACTGCTGAAAAACTATTCTATCGAAAACTATGGAGCTTACAGATTCCAGCAAAAATAAAGACAATTATTTGAAGAATTTCTGGAAACTATTTGCCTACATTCGCCAATCTTCACTATAAACGGTTGATAGCTAACCTTGCGTGTCCAAGATGTGGACGCGATGTAAAATCCCTGAATCATGTTTTCAAATACTGCCAATTATCAAAAGAAACTTAGAGTCGGTTAGGGTACCATTGGATTTTGATTAATAATGGTCAGGATTTTGGCGATTGGTTCACCTGGATTTTCAATGAGTGCTCCCTATCACATTTGCGAATATTTTGTATTGCTTTATGGTACCTGTGGTGCGATCGTAACAAGGGAGTTCATGAACATTTAGACCAGCAGCTGAATTAGTAAGTTTCGTAAAAATTTATACTCTCGAGCTAGAAGGTATTCACAAGAAGGAACTTACCCAGAAAAGCATGGTGGAACAGTGGAAACCCCCCTCTGGAATACGTCTGAAGATAAACTTTGATGCAGCATTTGATGAAACTAGGTTTTGCTCAAGGACTGGACTGGTGATCAGGGGTGAGAGGGGGAGAGTAATAGCCTCCAAAACTGTTTTGCACAAAGAAGTAGCTTCTGCCCTCGCAGCAGAAGCCATTGCATGCTCTGATGCAGTTCAGTTTGGACAAGAGCAGAGGGTAATAGATATTATCATTGAAGGTGACTATATAATGGTAATAAAGAAATGCAACAAGACAGATCTTTGATAGGCACATACACTTACAATATTCAAAGAATGAGTCCAGATTTCACATCTATGAGTTTTCAACATGTTAATCGGACGGCAAATCTACTGGTACACATTTTAGCTTTTTATTTTTTATTTCTTTGTCTGTTTCTTTTTCCATTATTTGGTACTGTTGTTGGTTTCATTAAGTTTAGAAGGCTGAATTGTTGTCTTGATTGGGCCTGGTTTCTTTAGTTTTTGAATCCATATGTTTAGAAGTGGGTCAAACTTTATTTTTGTTCATTTTATGAATAAAAGCCTAGCTTTTCTTTTGTTTCAAAAAAATAAAAATAAAAAATTGGCAAGATTTTTGTTATGGGCGATGCCTTATAGAAAAAGAATTTAGACTTTGAAGCTTGGACTATAAAAATCATTATATTAAATTTTATTTTAAAAAATATTTCATATAATTAATTTTTTAATTGAATTTTCATATATCATTCTCTTTTTCCTTTTTTTTTTCAAATAATTCATAGGAAAATTATCATATATTCTTTAAAAAGATAATTTATTGTATTGAATTTACTTTATATCTAAAAAACAATTAATTAATAAAAATTCAATTGGTTAAATTCTTGTATTGAAATTAATTTTTGTAGTTAGTTATTTTAGTTATTTATTCATATAAGATTAGATCGAGCAATATTAATAGGATTTCGATATATTTAGATAAAAACAATATCAATTAATTTAAAATAAAAAAAAATCATAAACAAACGGAATAAATACAATAAAATGAAAATTGAATGAATACAAGCCGAGCTAAAGGAGTAAAATTCGATTCGATTAAAAATCGAAAAAAATTCTAAATTTGAAATATTCGAATTGAGTTAATCGAATTAATTAAGCCAACCCGAATTTTTTTTTTTAAATTTTGAGTTCGAATCGAGTTGAGTTTTCGAGTTCGAATAACTCGAACCCCTCCCTCTTTGTTCCCAAAAATCAAAATCCCCAAGATCTTTTATTTCCCCTTTAAAAACTTTAAAGAAAACATTTTAAAAAAATTACATAAAAAACACGAAAATTATTTTTTAATTTAACTCGAACAAATATATTCGATTTGATTCGATTCGAATTATATCTCACTCGACACAATTTGAAAAAAATTTCAAATCAAATTAAGATGATAAAATAAGATTGATCAACTCGATTAACTCAAAATTTTTTCATTTGATTTGATCGAACACTCATCCTAAACAATAATATAATGTAATAGCAAGGCACTATTTGACCGCACATGGGATGAATAACGAAGGCACTATATGAGGCCATTAGTAGAGAATAGGATAGGGAGAGTGAGTAAAATGAACATGATTTGCCATTAGTAGAGGCCGGCGCCAACATTAACCTACTCTATGGGACCACTTTTCCTCTTTCTTACAACTAGGTCATCCAAATGCCTGGGAATTATATCTGTTTATGGATTTTTCATAAAAGTGGAATATAATTGTTTAATATTCCATTTTCCATTTTCTTCTATGGAAAACATGGCACTATTCAGTGATAAAAAGATAGTTTCTTTTCCTTTCCCCTTTACAAATGACCAAAAAAATATTAATTTTGAAATGGCAAAAGAGAGAAAATGGAAATCTTTTGGTACAGTGTTAGTGGAGTTAAAAAAAGAAAACACATGATAATTTCTTAAGACTGCTTGTAGAATAAAACAAATATGCTACCAATGTATCAAATACTAACTCTTTAATATTTGATTTTTGTTTATATAATTTCATCAGCTATGTTGATGTTTGATTGAGTCATTTCTATTGGAGACCAAATGGTGGGTCAAAAAGTAAACCCACGTGGTTGGTGGTCTGGCCAGAGAAGGGCCTGGTTTCCACCACAGCAAAGAGTACGAAGCCCACAATTTAAGCAAACAAAGAAGGGACCATTGGAGACCACCAGGCCTTCTGCTTCATCATCTTTAATTTCTCTCCTTCCGTTCTAAAGCGACTGCAAACTGCAGAGAAAATGAAGAAAAAGAAGAAGCTTGAATTTCCATATTTGACTGCTTGTTAAAGCTTATTTTCAATGGAAATTCTTCCTCTTGATGATTGAAATTTAATTAACACTCATTCTACCATAGATAAAGCTATGAACTACGTTTCAACATGAAATGCCATATGGGTCACACAAGTGGCCCTTACTTTGCCACTGTAGGCATCAAGTTTCCGTACTCCATGGGCTCTCTGCATTAAACTGCGTGTGAAGAATTCCACCATATTTGCGAGTTGGATTTTAGTACTACCAGTGCAATGCCTTTCTCTCAACATGCCACATTTTATTTATATTGTTATCGATTTAGTTGTGTGACTCTCAATCAGATTCTGAATTCAGTTAGAAAATTATAGAGATATCCTTCCGTAGTTAAAACAAATAATATTATTTAGGGTATTTTAATATTTTTATTGTATATAGTGAGTATCTGAATCCATGCCAATTACATTAGTAAAATTTTTAATTTACCATTCAAATAAAACTTTATTTTGATATTTTTATAGATTTTAATTTTATCATGCATACTTTATTATTTCCGTCAATTTTATATGTTAAAAACGTATTTGATTGAGTTGGTGTCACGAGTTAACTTGATACTGACTCAAGATTGATGACAACATCATGATAAATATTTTAATATATTTTTTTTATTTTAATAATGTACATATTCCATTTGTTATTATTAATTTTTTATTATTTCTTGTATGTTATTTTTAACATACATTTGTATTCTAAATTCGTGGTTCCACCACGCATATGCTTGTGATAAGATTTCTAGTGAAATTTAAAAGATTCAATTAACATTGATTGTGATAAAAAAAAAAAAAAAGCCTTTTGTCTACAAATAAACTTAATTCAGATTTTAAAGTAGTGTTCGGAAAGGTAACTAGTAATTGAATTTAGATGTAATTGTTTGTAATTATACAAGGGTGATTTGTTTGGTAATCATTATAATTAGTGGATCTCACCAAATTGGATGTAATTTAAATACCCAATTACACTTTCCAATTTTTAGGCAAAGGGTGAGAATTGGAATAATTACGCATGTAATTACACCGGAATCTAATTTTAAAAAAATATTTTTATATTTTAGGTAGAGGGTGAGAATTGGAATAATTACGCATGTAATTACACCGGAATCCAATTTTAAAAAAATATTTTTATACAAGTTATAAAAATTATATTATAAGTATGAATAAGTGTGAGTGTTTTGGGACAGTTATGGTCAAAAAAATTATTATATTATAAATCTTTAAAAATATATATTATAAAAATAATTTTTGTATTTTATAAAGTTATAATAAAAATTATATTACTTAAATCTAAATGTTGTAGATGTGTTGTAGTATATTTATTTATAAAAAAGTTATGGTTCAATATGGACATAATTTATTTATATGATCGTTTTATATATTATAAAAATAATATATTTATTCGTAAAAAATATTATAGTTTTTATCATAATTTATTCATAAAAAAATTAAATTTTTAAAGTTATGGAAAATATATATTATTTATAAAAAATGTTATGAAAGTTTATAATTTTTTTTCATAAATATTATATATTATAAATTTTATATTAATTTTGACTTAATTTACTTATTATAAAATGGGTCTCGATCTTGGTTTTTGGTTCTCAATTTCAATTTTCGATCACAAATTCAATTATCCACTAGGTCAATTGTCCGACTTGAAAATTAATTTTCAAAAATATAATATTTATTTTAATTAATTTGATTAATTTACTTTTGTTTGATCAAAATTAACTTTGTCAAAAATCACTGAGATTTTTCAAAATTAATTTTTCAAGAAAATTCTTTAATCAAATTCTCTAGTTGAACAATTCTCGAGATCGCCCAATTTAATTTCACATTGAATAAATCGACTCAATTAAATTATTTTCAAAGTTATAGAATTTTCTTTCAAATGCAGTCCGATCAAGCTTTTGTTGAGTTGGTGAAGGGATCAATCGGACATATGCAATTAGGCTCTAGTAATTGCAACTGTGTTCAGAAATATCGTTCTTATAATTCACAATTTACTTAATCATGGAGTCTGTCCACAAGAAGTACCATGATTGAAAATTTCTTATTGTATACTTTATGAAAGCAATTCATCCAATTGCTTTGTCCAATGACTTCGTCATGCGTGTGTTATTCTCATATAATATTCTTGATTCTTTTGAGTTAAATTCGTTCCCTCAATACAATACTATTTTATCTCATTGTCACCATTCTGTCTTCTTAATAATTAATATGATCACTGTCAACAAATGACTGTGATAAATTGCTCGTTCGAGAACGAGCAACTAATGACCACATTCCATATTCATCAATCCACACAATGTTAATGAGAGGATATCATTAATTCTTTAATCGAGCTATGGATTTCATTATTGCTAGTAAAGCCATGTCATACACAAGTCATGCACCCAACATATCAGCTATGAACTCGATCATCTCTAGAGCATAAGCCTTCATTTATATCAAAGCACATGAGTTACATACGCATGGTCAGTGACTAACTCAGGATTTAGATAAGTCACACTATGAACATCACAAATGAATTAATTCACAAACGAATTCAGAATTAATTCAACCTGGGTCCAGTCTAATGTATCATTCTTTCAATGAGTACATCTATATCTCTACCTATGGAGTCAACTGCTCCGATAGCCAAGACTAGTCATCTCTCTAATTGGAATTGTAAACGCCATAATAATCCTTCTAAGTATTTGTATTAAACGCTCACTTTGATTCTTTTACGGGATTACAAACTCGTTTAGATTATCTATTTATGTAAGTTATCTTTCTTGTAGTATAAATGTTCTTACAATGTCACTTATCATCAGTTTGAACTTAGACAACCAATAAGCTAATATTTGCTTGTCACAATTTTGCTATGTATGCAGAACATGAAAGACAGAAACACAGAAGATATAACAGTGAAATGTGAAATTAACTTTATTTATTTATTTATTCATCATTCAAATATATAGAAAATAGTTACATGTTTACCATAATATGGGCACATTTGCCAACAAGTCATTTACCATATGCGAACCTTCACAAAGGAAGCATTTCAATGACCCCTTCAGTTTATTGTTGGGTTTCTTTTGCCCATTTTTTGGTTTCTCATTGTCAACACTATCGTTGCAATTCTCAACTTGTCATTCTTCATCTTCCCCTTTGGCTTGGAAGATTGAAAATTGTCTTTCCTCAAACCAAACTTGATTAAGGACTTTGTCATGATCATAGCTTTAGATAGTTCTTAGACCCCTCGATGTTCCAATTCCTGCTTAACCTGTGACTTCAACCCATCCATGAAATAGAAGAATGCCTCCTCACTTAGATCCGTAATTTGGAGCATCAATTTGTTGAACTCATTCACATACTCCCGAATTATGCCTTTTTGTGAAAATTGACACAACTTAACCCGAGCCTCTTTCTCACCATATTGAGTGTAAAATTGCTCATTGAACTCTTTCTAAAACTCCTCCCAAGTTCCAATTGTGGCTTGACCACGCCTTTCATCTGTGGACCTATGCTGCCACCATAAAAGAGCAAAATCAGTAACATATCGAGCAACAGTATTTATCATAGCATCATCATCCTTGATGCCTACGACACAGAAGTATTGCTCCATCTCCCATAAGAAGTTGCCCAATTCTCTTGCGGACTTTACCTCCTTGAACTTCTCCAACTTAGGGACATCAATCTTATGCCCAGTGTCACATTCAACACCCCTTTTTCCATAACAACTCTATACATCGCGAGCTCTCCCTCGAGCTCTTCTATCTTTGTGTTCAAAGTCATCACTGTGGCTTCGAGAGTATCATTCCTTTCAGTCAGCTTATCCACAATAATGTTAAGGAGTGCTTGCAACGTGTCCACATTGGAACTAAGGGCCTTTGTCACATATTCCTTGAATTGCTCTTTTATCAGGTCTAACTCCTTAGTGCATGTCTCCACTACCTCGAGTGTTTCATTCACTTCACCCATGGATTCCTTGAGATGAACCACACGGCTTTCCAAAGTCGACAACATATCCCTTGATCTGCTTCATTTCTTGCCCCTCTTAGCACGGGTCTTCATTGAGACATTTTGCTCGTTTGCTCCTTTTGACATCTCAACGACGTCTTTGAACCTTAGCTTTGATACCAATTGTCACGGGGCTAAAACTTTAGTCTCGTAATCCTTACAACTTTAGGCGATTTTTTCGTTTCAAATCCGTCTAAATCAGCCTAACTCTCACCAAGTGTGAATTATAAAGCGAAAGCAAACTTGAAACAAAAGTGCAACGAAGAATAGAAATGCCAAAGGAAAAATAACACACTAAATGTTTGAGTAAATGCTCTTAAATATATTCACAACTATGAATGGAATTCTTACAAATAAGGGGAAAGTCTCTATTTATAGTTGAGCTCTCCCAAAACCAATAGTACATATTGAGTTACATCGATGATTAAGATTAGATTCTACCTACAATTGAGAGTTCTAAGGAATTTAAACTTTACACAATCTTTTCCCTTTAAGATTTACGCTATTTACCCTTGTAACTCTAGTTTTATTAGAGCGTTTCACTGGGCCACCAAGGCTTTAAGTAGATGAGCTTCTCTATGGGTTCCATGAGTCAGACCAATTCAATCAAGTTAAATTTTATCAATTGATCTCTATGAAACATTTTTTGTGCAATTGTCACGGATTTTAAATTGCGGTCATGACATATGGACTAGGTTCTCATACCACATGTCACTTCTTAGAGCTTCCTTAATCTACATGATGATTTATCAATGCGCTTTTTAAATGATAAATAATATTTTTCTTTTGTCAGAGTTCTTTTGTCACTGGTGGGGTGACTGACTAACACAATCTCATTGTAATAGAGTAACCAATTATGCATAAATAAAGAGAATGTTGACTATTTGAACAATATTGAAGCAGTGGTTCCAACAACTCTACACATATGTAAGGACTTTTCTTCTAAGCTACTCGTTGAAGCCAATAGATCAAAGTTTGACCAAGTTTGTAAAAAGCAGATATTAATGTTTATATATTATGTTTATTGTACTTCATGCTCTTACAAACTGCTCATATAAAAACAAAGCTGGTCGGTTGGCGATGTTAAATTACAATGTTACCAAGCTTTGGAAGATGATGATGATGAAGATGCGACAAAACAAATAAAAAAGGAAGAAGAAAGCCTATGAGATTATATAACGATCCCTAAAAGCTTAAAACCAACCCGAGCCTCAAGGACCACCAAAGCTTCCTTATCTTGCCCGTAAAGATCGATGAGGATAATGCTTTGGGGTTGAAGAAGATTTTTTCTTGGTGGGAGACAAAGGAAGTGTCATTGTAACATTAATGAGTTATATTCTTTTGTCTCCAAAAGCTGCAACCCAACTCCATGATGAAAATGGCAACCAATAAATGATGGGTTGCCTATGGTTATATTCATATTTGTCATTAACCAAAAGGAATTGTAAATATAAAAGTTAGAAAACCACATAGCTACTTTTACTTGGTTTGGAATTTTCAGCAAATGGAAAGGGTCAAAGGGAGAGCTGAAAGAAATGAGGATGATGGGATGAGAGAGTTGACAGTCAAATAATCCAGCTTTTTTTGTGTTCTAATTTCATAACTGGCTGGCTAATCGAAAGGCAATTTGCTGGTCAACTTTAAAATGGGCAGTCTCAGTCTTCACATAAAAACATTTAGATATTTGTCAGGGCGACTTGGCGTTTTCAACCTTTTGGGTTGGGTGGTGGACAATTCTCCGTTGACACTTCGACTACCCACATATTTCGTGACCACTCTTTTAATTTTTCATTCTGAAAAATGATTTATGAAATTGTAATTTTACATAATTTTTATTATTTTTAATAGGAGAATCATAAATCAAAATTTTTTATTTCAATTTTAGTATTTTTAATTAGATTTTAATTTTTTTAAAAAAACTGAAAATCAAAAAGAAAATACTCTTTTATTAAAAATGAATATAAATAATATAAAATCACATTTCCATATAATCCCTTTTTCTTTATTCTTTTCGAATTAATTATCTTCAAATAATTAAAATAACCAATTTTAGATATGGTGAACTCTTTCTAGCCTTATTTGCTCCTATAATTACGCAATAAGAAAGAGGATAAGCATTATCCATTGAGTACTGATTAATTTTTTATTTTTCTAATCTTTTGTCATTCATCTTTCATGCTCCATAGTCTCAAAATTTACAGGAAAATGTTATATAGGTTTTTGGATATGTGTAGAGTAGTATTTTTTAACTTTAAAAAATAAACTTAATCACTTACTCTTAAACTTTTAAATTAATTGTTACTCTTAAACTGCTTTTTAAGAAAATTATAACTGCGATCGGTTGTATCTTAATTCGATTGGTATGAGTGTTATGGTCAATGTAAAAAGATGTGGATTTAAGTGCACTGAAGCACATTATCCTCCTATTTATAGGTTGGGAAGAGGTTATGAGTAGTTCTAAATATCGTACCAAAAAGAACAAGTATAATCAGAATTTATAATGAAATTATTAAAAAAACAAAAAAACTATAACTTCAGTTGTCTCTTCTTAAAATGATTTTATATTTGGATGTAGCTTGGTAAATTAAAAATTTATATGTTGAAAAATTAAGTATAAAATTTAATTTCTAAAATATATTTGTATATTACTTATGAGGCATTTGGTTCATAGATTTTAGATTATGTTCCGTAATAAAATTATTGGAATGTAAAAATATGAGTGGAATGTGAAATTATCTTGTTCGATTCATTTAATTGGAATGTAAAATTCACGTGTAAATTATACTATTAGAGTAGGTTATACTACTATAATCTTCTCGATTCCAAACTTAACAGAAAACCTTAATATCGAATTTAATTTATAAAATTTGTTTAGTATATTACCTAAAATTAATTAAGTATAAAATATAATTAGATTATTTTATAAATTAAATATTTTATGAATTTTTGTAATTCACGATTTTATCTTTATTTTAAAAATATTGAACTCTTTAATTACGAGAGTTAGGTGAGATGGCAAGGGTCTCTCCTACCTTAACCAGTGGTCGAGGGTTCGATCCTCGCGCTGGGGCGGAGAAACTTTAAAACTCGTGGCCAACATCCACTCCCTTAATGGGCCTACAGAATGCGGAGGATTAGATACTGGTAAAAAAAAATGTGATATTCTATACCCGACCCGATTTACCAGATCCGAATATAGGATGTCACCCCATGCAGGGCCTTCCTATCACACTCTTCCCTTCTATAATTGTAACGTGCAAAGTTCTAAGACTTACCAAAATGCATAATCATCATTCATTAAACGAGATCTTAGTCCGATTTTAATGAAGAAGAGAATGTTGAGGTTAGACAAAAGAGAACGAACATTAAGTAGATAGAAAAACCATCTGAAATGTCCCCTTCCATAAATATACTCTCGGTCTCCTTGATTTTCCTACCAAATTTAGGGTAGGTAAAAGAAAATCTGGCGAAGGTTTACCTTATTGTTAACCAATCATGGAGAGTTAAATCAATCCAATTGACTCCTGTTAAGGAGTGGTCAACCATGCTGTTGTGATGATTTGCTAAGTTGGCTTGTTTTAGTGTACAATCAATCTTTCATACGTCTTGCTACTCTGCTCTTTACTCTGATCCCTACCTTCTATTGCTACAAAATTCTAACAACTCTTAACTAAACCCGATATAACATCCACTTGAATAGTATTCATGCAAAATGTGCGTACTATAACTTCGTGATAACTCACGTTCGACGTGGTCTTAAAGACAATTAAGTCTCTTACAACTTCCTCATACATTTCATAGGCTCTTAGTGCTCGTCTAATACTCTTCTTAGGCGCACACTTTATTGGGTGTAATCTTTTTTCACTTGACAACATCCTGCAATTAATTCCTTAGACACCGTTAACGAACAGATGCTTTAATGCTAGTATGTGCCAATACTCTGACTTGCCTTCAGGCCAACAGGGCGGCAGATTATATTATTACAACACGCCAAACAATTTACATGCATTCTTTACTCATCTTTTCGAATTCGTCAATTTTGGGGTGTGACAAAATATATTATATGTCCCTATATTATTCACAAATTTGGAATTTAGTTCATAAATTTTTATTTCCAAGAATTTCTTCCTTCTACTTTTGCAGATTTCAAAATCCAGGTCAAATTGTTACATTGTTATTTTTTTGTTAAATTTGTTGGCGTGACATTTTGAAATAAAAAAATACTCACTTAGTAGCAATGTAACTAAAAACAACGATGTTGTAATGTACTTGAGTTTAACAAAATAATTTTAACAACATTAACAATTTGATTTGAATTTTGAATTTTGAAGTTCGACTGTGGCTCGATGGTTTTCACCGGGTGCAAATGTGGTCAAAATCAATGTTGAAGTGACATGGAATGCAAATACAAGAGTTGCTTTTTATGGTGCCATTGCTCGTGACCATGAAGGCATGGTGCTAACTGGTTATGCTTGTTCAATCATCGAGTCCTTGGGCACCTTTTAGTTGGGGCTATCACTTTGGCTTATGCGCTTAGAAGGCACTTGAAAAGGGTTTCTCCAGAGTTAATTTTGAGTTTGATTGTGCTTTTATTACTAATAAGTTCAGCAATCGAACTCTTGATTTGTCCCTTTATGGTCAAATTTTTATAGGAGCCTTAAGTATTTACTATTCTTTTGATGTTGTTAGTTTCTCCCTTCCCCATAGGTCAGCCAATCGTGTTTCTCATTGCTTGGTACACTGGTTGATAGATGGGAATGTTGCTTTGGATTTTGGCTTGGCTATCCAGATTTTATCCACTGGTTAGTGTTAGATGATACTTTTTGATTTCTTCCAAAAAGAAAAGTTTTATTATGATCATTAAATAAATAACAAAATACTAGATGATAAACACAACCTTTTGCGCTTAATTTATTTAAGTAGTTAGTGAGTGTAAAAAAAGTATTTCTACAGGGTTTGGCTTCCTTTATTATTATTTTTGTATTTATTATTACTATTATTATTATTTACGATTTTTTAGTATTTGAAGTCACATTATGTTTTGATTAAATTTGATGTGGACTTGAATTAGATTTCTTTAAAGGTTACATAATCTTTCATGCTTTTTTTTTCATGCATAAAATGAGAATTCAAAAATATCAAACTTTTGAACCCAACGAGTGGCTCCAGAGGAACAGAAGATGTTGTTCATCTTAGGAGATCCGGGTTCGAGCACCTGTGTGTACAAGGTGTGTGTTTGTTGTCAAAAAGTTAAGAAAGTATGGACAGATACTACCATGTAATCACACCAGTATATTAAAAAAATCAAACTTCTTATTACTTAACAAACTTTGATGTATTTATTGATGTATAAAGTTTAATCACTATTTGTTATTCACCGTTGTAAGTATGATTTGAGTCTGAGTCGCGCTAATCGTATTTGTTATTCAAATTTTATCTTATTATTATAAATCACCAAAAAAAAACATATAATTTCACAATCCAATAAGAAAACCTAACATATTTAAATTATGATAGTTTTATAATAATAATAATAATAATAATAATAGTGGTATATATTAAAATAATAATTAGAAAATGAAAATAATATAAAATCATTTGAAAGATTATTTTGATAAAAAAAATAAGCTACTACATTTAAAAAAAGGTTGTTTATTAAAAAAAAAGCTTTTTTTCAATTTTATTTACAGAAATGGACCATATTATAAATTATTGACTGAAATAGGTCAATCTTGTAAAAACGTGCCCACATGGGCTTCATGTCAAAGGAAATTCAAGAAAAGTGCTTCCATGTGGAAACACTTTTCATTGCGTGCAACAAAAGAACGTCTACATGAAGGCACTTATAAAAAAAATGGCCACGTAGATGCATTTTTCATTGTTTTTTCAAAGGGGGATTTTTGCAATTTTGACACTCAAAATTTAAGGAGTTTTCAACATATTTTTAATGGGAAATTTCTATTTTGGGGCTTAAAGTTTAGGTTGTTTTTTTAATTAAATTTAGGGTTTTAAAAATAGGGTTTTGATATTTTTAAATAAGGGTTGAGTATTTCAAATTAAGGGTTATGGAAAATTGTATGATTTAAAAAATTAATGAAATTAAAATTTTAAAATAAATTAAAAACAATGGTATTTTAGAAAATAGAATTTATTGATTTTGTCTTTTCAATTTTTTTTTTGTTTTCCTTTCACCTAAAAAGCTAAAAATAGAAATATATCAACTAAACTTGATCTAAAATATATCAAAACTGGAAACACTCAAAATCCAAGATAATAAATTTCATATTTTCCTATTCTTCTAATTAGGGTTATTTGCTAAGTATTGTTTTGGAAAAAAAATTTGAGAAGATGGATTCTGAAAAATAAAATTGGCGTGATGCGTTCTGAAAATTTTTTTTATGAGATAAATTTTGTTTATGTTTTTTTTTTTTTAAAAAAGGCTCTAAGTAGGAAATCATGTTTGAAGTAATATAGAAAAAGCTTCCAACTGAACATTTTTTTCGTACTAATGATTCTGAAATTTTTTTTGAGAAGATGGTTCTGAAAAATAACCCAAGATTCTTGGGAAATTTGATATCTGATAGTGGGGGTTGAAATTTTTAAGGAAAAACACTCTAACCAGGATGCACTGTCAGCAAATGTACTAAAAAAGCTCACAACTGGACACCCTTTTCATTAGTGCTGCTAACAGTGTATACTGCTTGGAGCATTTTTTCCTACAAATTTCAACTCCGATTATCTGGGGAATTATACAGAAATGAGCATCCCTTATGCTATAAACGACTAAAATTTTATTCTCTGATTGCATAAGTTGCAGTAAGAGAAATTGAAGAAGTTCAGAAGAATAGAAATTAAAGAAGTTGAAAAGGTATAAGTTGATTTTTTTTGTTTATCTTCTTTGATCTCATTATATTTTTTCATATAATATTTTTTTTGTTTTGAATTTCTTTCGACAAATAATTTAGTTGAAAATGAGTAGACGTATTAGTACTGTTATTTATTACGACGATGAGGTTCGTGACACTGAGAACGATTTTTTTATCGAAAAACACAGTGCGATTGATTTTTAATTAAAACATAGAATTGCTAGAACTTCGTAAAAGAATTAGACGTAAAATATTCAGAACGACGCCAGTGAGAGTCTCGATTATTAAGTATCGATTTTGTGCTTCGATCAATCCCATGACATGACTCATTTGATATCAAAGGTGCTCGTGGCTTGGAGGCGATGGTGTAGACGCACCTCGCCAGTGAATCACACTATTTTGAGTTTTATGTGAAATTTTCAAGGCCAAATTAAGCATTCGCGACTTCAACATCTACTACTATTTGAGAGAAATACAAGACCCTTGCCCGACACTCCGTTAGTGAGAGGTAGAACACAGAATCGTCCGTTTCTAGTGGCACGACGGAATACACGACCCTTGCACAACACTTCGTTAGTGGATGGGACATGCACCTTGGTGGGTCAATGTTTAATGCTGGAAATACTTACTAGGGAATGACATCAACTTCTGGTGGTTGGCAATCCACATCTGATTGGGGACGTTCTGAAACTTACATGAGAAGGAATGATGTACTCTCTACGACATCCATTGGAGAGGGGACCTCCAACATGGCAGATGTTGTTGGGTCGGATGATAAATGTAATGACCTAAATTCACGGGCACCGGAAAAAGTGAGTTATAGGGCCTCCGTCTTAGTAAACTGTGTTTGTAAATAACTATTAGGAGTAATTATGAGTTTAGTAGTGTGTTTAATTAAGCTTTGATTAGGTGAATTTAATTTAATTTAGAGTAATTAATAAAAAAGGCTAAATTGAATAAAGGGTAAAAATCTAATTATAGATTAAAAGAAAGAAAGAGGGACTAAAATGGCAATTATGCCTATTGCATAAATTGAGGCGACAAACAGAGAAAAATCTAAAGTTTTTTCTTTATTTTAATTTATTATTAATTAATATTAAAATATAATAATATAAATTATTATTTAATTGGTATTGTTTTATTATTATTAATATATATATATATATATATATATATATATATATATAATATAAAAGATTAAAGAAAAGAAAAAAAGAAACAAAAGAAGAACAAAACAGAAGCTCACGAAACAGGGGAGAAAGAAAAGAGAAGGAAAAAAGAAAAAGGGAAAACTAGGATTTTAAAACTTTAATCTTTAAGTGGTAAGTCAATTAAGCCCTTTTCTCTTAAATTAGATGTTTTAGAAACTTTAGAACAAAGTTTTGATGAAATTAAGTTAAGTTCTTGGAAGTTTTAAAGTTTTTGAACATAGTTCATGTTGAACAAAATAGTGAATTAGGAATTTAAATGAAAGAATTTCAAGTTAGAATTGATAAAGGGATTAAAATGTAAAAGAAGCTGTAAGTTTTGTGATAGAGGGATTAAATTGAAAGAAATTTTAAATTAGGGTTTTATCATGAACATTAGATAGTTAAGTAGAACATGGAAGGAAATTGAATAAAAATAAAGTATGAATTGAGTTAGAAAAAAATAAATAAGTTAATTAGGATTAAATTGGAATTAAGGTATAAATTGGATAGAAATTCAATTATTATTATAAATTAATGCTGTAATTAATAGTGTAAATTATTATTATTATTATTTTTTTTTTGTAGCTAGCAAAGAACCCGAAGCATCGGCACAAAAAGGAAAGGAGAAAGTTATCGAGGAGTAATCGCGAAATCCGGGTTTGTATTACTATAATTTAAATTATTCATTATTTAATGTTTATTTAGATATTTATATTTAATAAGTGAAATTGAAATTGAAATTGAAAGAGTTATGAAATGTAAATTGAAAGTCCCTATTAACTAGCCGGGCTGAGTCGGATATAGTTAGCATGCCATAGGATTGGAAGAGTTCAGGGATACTTCGACCTTGAGTCGATGAGACATTAGGTGTCATTATTTTACTTTGGATAGATTCGATGAGGTACTGTGTACCACTTTACTTCGACTAGGCTGTTGAGACACTGGGTGTCACTTTATTGCTTCGAACTATCCGATGAGGTACTGGGTACCATTCTGGTGTGTTTGGTTAGATCCGTGTATCCGCTAAGGTCCGAGTCTTGTTAATAGGGGTAAACAATGTGAAAAAGCAAAATTGAATAGAAATGAAAAATTGAGACATATAAAGTGATATGTGATGAAATTGAGAAATGAGAATGAAATGGTTTAATTGGTTTGATATTGATATGGAATGAAAGTGATGTATAAATTAAGATAATATGTGTTCATGTATTATATGATTGATTATGTGAAAATTATTTGATTATTTATAATTTGAATTATAGTAATACCACTGAGTATGAAATACTCAGCGTACGGTTGTTTCTGTGCGCAGGTTAGTAGAAATTAAGGTCCTGGTTTAGCATCCAGATCGAACCCGACCTCAGTATAAACTCGATGATATAATTCTCCTCTTTTGGTAAAAGTGGCATGTACTAGATATTGTATAGGTTACATGTATATGCTTGTAGTGTTGGTTGTAAATATATATATATACACCATATTTTGATGTTAGTTTAATAAAATGGTAAAGAGTATATTATAAAATTTGGTATTATGTTTGAATGAAAAATGAATAAAGTTATTAGTAAATTTTGAATAATATTAAGAATGTTTAATTACTGAATTAATATGTTAATGAAATGATTATGATTTAAGTGAATTTGAGCATAAATTGTTTTGGTTGTGGGTTGAAATTGCAGAGAAAGTTTGATGCTTATAAATGGGGTTATATCACGTTCGAAAAAAATTACTAAAAATTTGCGGGGCACCAGAACAAGTCTCAATTCCCTTCTAATACGTGTTTTGAGCCTCGAGGGTTCAATTACGAAATTTTATGATTTTTTTATAGTATGTTAATTAATTATTTATTTATTATTTGTAAGTTATCCGATATGTCTGGTAATACCCTGTAACCCTATTTTGGTGACGGTTTAGGGTAAAGGGGTGTTACAATATATCCGATGTGGATCCTCTTCAAGAGCCCGATCCCGACGGTGTAGAAGTTGTGCCCATTTCTAAATTGGAGACTATTCCAATCGAACCTGAAGATGGTGAAGGGGGTTCGGATGACGAAGAAGAAGATCCACAATTCATGGTGTACTTTCCTTCAACCCACATGCATAATGTTAATATATCGGTAGATGATTAGTTGGAGTTTCCAGATTTGACACACAGAAGGCGTGGTCACACAAGTTCGTTGTTGGATTTGGGTGACTTAGAAGTTGGTAAGGAGTTTTCCAGCAAAGATGTTTTTCTTGGTGCATTAAAATAATATAGCATCAAGAATAGGGTTAACCATCACGTGGTTAAGTCCAAATAAGAGAAGTTCGAGGCCAACTGTGTAGTGCAAGATGGCACATGTTAATGGAAAATCATGATTTCGATTAAGAAGAAGAAGGGGTTTCGAAAGATTAAAAAGTTTATAGGTTCGCATACGTGTGTTGCCTCTAGTACAGTATCACTATGTTTAGGGTTTTAAAATATTAAAGTTTAGGGTTTGTATTATTTAACGTACTTATTTGGTTGCAAGTGTATCACAAGATCATCCCAAGCTGGATTCATCTATGATAGCTAGCTTAATACTACTGATGGTGAAAGCGAATCATAGGATTGAGGAGTCTGTCTTAATTGCCAATATTCATAGCCAATTCAACTACACACCGTCTTATCGCAAGGCTTGGATAGCTAAGAAGAAGGCGCTGGAGAAGATGCATAGTGGGTGGGACGCTTCATACAATAAAGCGTGGCAGTGGTGTCAAGTGCTGGAGATGTACGTCCCAAGTTGCGTAACAGACGTTAAAACGAGTCCTACGTACTACTACTATGTTCTGAATATATTTTTCGTATGTAATTGTCGCTATTCGCTTATATTAACAGGGTACGAGATCAATAAGGACCGTTTTTATGAGATGATGACAATTTTGCAATCAATTAACGAGTAAAGCGCAAACTACCTCTGTAACATATCTTTCGATCAGTAGATACAATCCTATGACGGTGGCCTACGATATGGGTAGATGAACTCAAACCTGGCGAAATGCATCAACTCCGTTTTAAAAGGAACTTGTCATTTGTCGATGATGTCAATTGTAAAGAAGACATACTTTCATTTGGCAACACTGTTCTCAAAGCGAGCAACAAGTTATAAAGGCCAAATGTAGGAAGGCCATGTATGGTGTCAAAAGGTACTGCAAGAAATTAATAAGGCTAAGGCGCGAGCCAACTCCATGCATGCAGTGTGTCACGATCGCGACAACCTATGGTTTCGGGTGACAGAGTTTGACAAACTGAACCAAGGTATTATCGGTGTACAATATCGTGTACACCTCATAAATAAGACTTGCGATTGTAGGAGGTTTTACGCACTTCGTTATCCATGCGCTCATGTACTTGCAGCTGTCAGAATCTTCGTTTGGGTTTCATGAAGTATGTCGACGAAGTGTACAAATTAGAATACAACTTGTGGAGACACATATTCCCACCAATCCCAGATGAACGTAAGTGGCCGTCTGTACCGCTTGCTCCATTTAAGTTGTTACCAGATAGAGAATTGCGTCACAAACCAAGAGGTCGACCGTTCTCGACTCGATTACGCGATAATATGGATATCCGGTAAAGAACGAGCCAACAGAAGTTATGTGGGTGGTGTAAGAACCCGGGTCATTCAATGTCAAAATGTTAACATCGAAATCAGTGAGGTGGTTGTAACAATTCGTATCGAAATAATAAAATTCTCAAACTTTCTAATTTGCTTCTCAATTAAATGAAACAATATGTTAAAACTAATGTGTACAAAAATATTCAAATGAACTTAGATTTTATTAAATGAAACAATATGCCAAAACTAATGTGTACAAAAATATTCAAATGAATTTCGATTTTATTATCGACAGAGATATGATTATTATCAAGACGGATTAATTGCCCGACCATTGCTAACATGATCAAAATTTTGAGAATTTTGAGAGCTTTAGAGAGAAATTTGTGTGAAATTTAGAGAGAAAATTGAGTGAAAAAAATAAAGGGTTTGAGGGGTTTATAGTTGTTTTTAGGTTACCGTTGGGCTCCAACGGTCAAATTTTTAAATTATCGTTGGAGGGGAGACCGTCCATGGAACACAAGCAAAAGCGCATCCCATGTGCGAAAACACGACCTAAAGCACGTCCAAGTGTGCACTCTTTTGGGCAAAAGCGCTTCCACGTGGGCGTCATTTTGGGTAAAACGCTCCTACGTGGACGTATTTTTGGTGCACACAAGGAAAAGTGCTTTCACGTGGAAGGGCTTTTCCTAAATTTTCCCTGACATGACGTCTACGTGGACGCGGTTTTACAAAATTGACCCATTCTAATAAATAATTTACAATATGATCTATTTCTATAAATAAAATTTTAAAAAAACGCTTTCTTTTAGTAAATAACCTTAAAAAAAGTATTATATTATATTTAAAAATATTATTATTATGTTTTTTTAATTTACTGGTATGATTAACATGGTAACATCTATTCATATTTTCTTAAATAACATTTTGAAAAGGCATACACACCTTGCACACACAGGCGCTCGAACTCGAGACCCTTAAGATGAATAACATCCTCTTTTCTACTAAAATCACTTATTAGATTGAATTCTATATTTTATTTTAATGTATTATATCGTGATATCTTGAATTTTACTAAACGAATTAATCTCATCCACACGTCTAAATATAATATATTATATGGTCATTTAAGTTAAAAAAGCCGCATGCACGTTTTTAATAATAAAATCATGATTAATCAAAGGATATTATTATTGTGATTCCCAAAGAAAAAACCATATATTATATGGATTGCCACTTGATTAATGAGGTGATGTCACTACTCATAACCACATTTACATACAAAAAATTGAAAGGCTGAGAGAAAAAACTTAAGGCACCAAAATTATTCTTTAAAGGAAACATAAATTTAAAGCTTCTTTGATTAGTGTTTTTGTTTTTTTGTGCTTTTTGTTATGATAAAAGGGCAAACACAACAACAGTTACCCACTATTAATTTTTTTCGATTTAATTATTTAAATTTTAAAATCAAAATTTTAATCACAATTATTAATTGTTATTAAATGAATAATGAAAAGTTGTCAATGTAATTCTAATTTTATGAGTTTTAAAAAAATATTTAAAGATTTTATTTTTGGATAAAAATGATAGAAATGATTTAAAAATTCAAAAATTATAAATAAAAAACCAAAAACATATGCACTAAAAAATAAAAAATACTAAAAAATAAAAATATATCAAATGAATCAAAAAAGAAATGAACTCAAAATGGATTGATGGGGTATTAGAGAGAGATGAAGTTGGACATCCCATGAACTTGGAATCGACAAAGTTGTCTCTCATGGTTTAGTTCAACTCATACTTTCAATTCTTAGACTAGATTTTTTGGAACTTTGGTCGTTTGACCGACGTACTTGGATTGTCTAAGTTTGAAAGTTACTAATGACATCTCCAAGTCGGAAAAAATAAGGTAAAAAAAAAACTTTTTTTAGTTTTTTCATTGCATGAAATATTACGCATTGCATTGTTTTCTCCATTCGAAGATTAAATCTCTATATATTTTTAAAATAAGGAAAAATTCAAAATAATTGTTTTGTAATAGTTTTATTTTTTAAAGGAATTTAATTAAATAATATGACATTAATCTAAAAGATCATACTTGGATTTAAGCCAACTTGATATTTTACCATATTCACGAAGGTGACATTAGTTTAAGATGAAAACAATACGAATGATGTTAAATAATCTTCTTGTTCAATGAATTTTGGAGGTATGTTAAGGAATATTAAATAATGATTTTTTCTTCTTCTTCTTCTTTTGAAAATTTTAGAATTAGAACTAAATGGAAAAATTTTGTAAATGTCGAGGGTTAAATTTATTGAATTTTTATAATTCAAACTAAAATGACAAACTTTATAAACATTGAGGGCTAAACTTTTTGAATTTTTTAGATTTAGGATCAAATTGGTAAAATGTGTAAACATTGAAGGGCTAAATTTGTTATTAGTCTAATAAAAAAAAGCCCACATCAGCTCTCTATCACTCATCTAACGACAACTAACGGGTGAGTGATTAAAATATTTAATTTTGAAAAGTTGAGTGACTAAATTGAAAATTTTAATAGTTGGAGACCAAAATAGAACCAAAGGCATAGTTGGGTGACTATTCTTGTAATTTACCCTTGATAAAAAGTAAAGGTTAAAACTCTATTTTTAGTCCTTATACTTCTATAAAATTTGAGATTTATTCCTTGTACTTTAAAAGTTAAAAATTTAATCCTCCTACTTTTTCAATTTAAAAATCCTAGTCCAATCATTATCTTCATTTGTCATTTTCGTTAAAATTGTCAAACTTAGATTGTTTATTTTCTGTGAATCATATTACACATCACATATGAGTAGAGTAATCAACATGTTAAATTGATAAATTTTGACGAAAAATACTTCAGATTTTAATAATAAAAATAATTTGTCCTAGAAAAATGACTAATAATCATGTTCTATTTTCATAAGCCACACAATGTCATTGAAAGGATATAATTTACTCGTTGTCAAGCTATGAGTCTACTATTGTGAGTGAAGCATATCATGTATAAGGCGTGTATCCAACATACGAAATTTCAGCCCACTACCTTGAGAGCATAGGTTTTAAATATATCAAAGTACACAAGTTGTGCACATATGGTCGCTTACTCAAGATTCAGTAAGTCGCACTATTAACATCACAAGTAAATTAACTCATAAATAGATCTAGGGTTAATTCAATTTTAGGTTATCTCTGATGTATTGTCAGTCTAAACAATCACATTTATGTCTCTATTTATGATAGTCAATCTTGCTCCAATAATCAATACAAACTATCTTCCCAATTGAACTATCTTCCCAATCTAACCATTTAGGTTATCTACTAATACAAATTATCTTTTGCATTATAGTTAAATATTATGTAATCAGTGAGTCAATATTTGATTATTCATTTTACATTACATGCAAAAAATCATTCAATACATTTGATGCGTGTTCAAGGACTCTAGATGTTTATCTTAGTTTAGGATTTTTATCATTTAAAGGAGTTTTATATTTAATTATTAGAAATTTATTGTAAATAAGGCTACCTAATTATGGTTGGTTAAAATAATTTAGGAAGATATTTATCTTGGAAGTTTATTTAGGAGATTAAATATTTATTTAGAGATTTGGCTATATAGGACATGTAAAATAGAATTTTAATTAGTTTTTAGGAGGTTTTATTTTTTTTAAACTTTGCCAAAGTTTATAAATATTTGTCGATTGAGTCTTAACTCAACTGGTATGAGTATTATTGTCAATGCAGGAAGACGTAAATACTTGACATCGCCAAACATTTTAAAGGATGAAGAGTTGAATTTAATAAACTTGGTCATGAGTCTATCTTTTCAAGGTTGAGAGATTAATGTTGTTTATTTCCTTTTATCTTTTCATGTTTCTAGGAGCAAGTTATCAAAGGGTCACAAGTTAATTAGAGGTGGCATAGGACAATTTAAATTATCTTCTTGTTTTTACATCAAAAGCATATTCTCTTGTTTATTTCCTAAACTCGAAGATTATGTGATTTTCTCAGATCTTGGGTTTCCCATAAGTAGTTTAGGTGTTTAAACAATAATATTTTATTGTTTTCCATAGTAGTTATTAGAAAAGATAAAAAAAAAAAGAAGAAGACAGAAATTGATTTTTTTTTAGTCCAATTAATGCAAATTTGCATCTAAGAAGACATCACAAGAGAGTTGATGGTTAAGGCCAAGCAGTAGCCAAGATTTAGGATGGATTTTTTTTTATTAGGGGAGATTCTAGATGTTTATCTTAGTTTAGGATTGAGTCTTAGTTCAATTGACATCGATAATATTGTTAGTGCAAGAGAACGTGGATTCGAATAATTTTAGACATTATATATAAAAAAATAGATATGATAAGAATCTATAATGAGATTAATGTTAAAAAAGAATTATTTTATAAATAAAACTCTTTAGCTATGGTTGGTTAGGATAGTTTAGCCAGAATTTTATCTTAATGCGAGACATTAAATGTATATTTATTTAAAGATACAATTATATAGGACTTGTAAAATCTATTTTTTAATTATTTTTTAGGAGTTTATATTTATTTTGTAAATAAAACACTTGATTTCGCGAAACATTGTAAAGGATGGAGTTTTGAATTTAATAAACTTGGCCTTAAGCCTTTCTTTTCAAGGGTGAGAGATTCACCTTCTTTTATTTTCGTATTATTCATGTGTCTAGATAGAAATTATCGAAGTGTGTGATAGAAAGTTGTTCGATTTATTGTTAGTCATAAATTAATTAGAGAGAACATAGGACAAATTATTTTCTTGACTTTTACATAAAAAAACACGTTTTCTTGCCCATTTGTTGATCTAAAACATGTTTATTTATCTGAATATTCAGGTTTATTATCTTATACTAGCATTTATAGCATCAATTTATGGTGAATAAATGTGTTAGTAAAACCATAATGAAATTTATTTGAATATACTGATGTGATTACATGATAATATTTACTCATATTTTTTTAATCTTTTGATAATGCACACATACCTTTCACACACTTGTGCTCGAACCCGGGTCTCCTAGGATGAACATCATCCTTTTTTTCACTTGTCCATTAGGGTTTTTTTACCTCTATAATATTTGAATTTTTTAATGAATTTTTTTAATGCAATTATGAGTTAGTTAGAAAATTCAAAGCAGTTGCAAATCTGTTAGTAATTAGGTAGTGATAGTTCTCAAATGTATTGAGTATAAATGTAATAGTCAGTCAACAGATCCAGGTATAGCTTGTACGTTTTTGGGTTATAGTCTATCTCATAAAGGGTATCTTGATGGTACTGTAGCTTAGCATAAGGGTCGTTTGGTGGCTAAGGGTTGTTCCTAAGTACCAGGGTGTGATTTTTGGGGGATGTTTAGTCCATTGGTTAAATCAGCCAATATTCGCACTATCTTTTCCATTGATGTCTCCAAGAAGTGGCAGTTGAGACAAGTAGATGTTAACAATGTCTTTCTCAATGGTGATCTTAGTGAAGAGGTCTACATGTAGTAGATTCTTAAACTAGAGAACCACTTATGTGTAGGTTGACGAAGACATTGTATGGGTTACATCAAGCTCCGCGCGCATGGTTTGATAAGTTGAATTTTCTTTTCTCTCCTTGGATTTTGTTCTTTCAAAATCTGATGTCTCGTTATTTATTCGTGCTGATAATGGGGCTACTATGTATCTATTAGTGTATGTGGACAATATCATAATTACGGGTGACACATTCGAGGAAATTGATGAGTTTGTGAAACAGTTGCACACTGAGTTTTCTCTTAAAGACATGGGAGAATTGCATTACTTCTTGGGTGTTAAGGTGACTTGGACGTCTATTGGGAGTTTTCGTCTTTGTCAATGTAAGTATGTTATGGATCTTCTGGATAGGTGCGATTTGGCGAGTGCCAAAGGTGTTCATACACCCATGGTGAGTTCTCCTATGTTATCTAAACATGATGGGGCTTTAGTGGGCAATCCCACTGAGTATAGGAGTATTGTTGGTGCATTGCAGTATGTGGTTCTGTAATAGCCCGATTTTCAGTGGTGTCGAAAATGGTGATTTCGAGATCACAACTCAGATGAGTTGGGTTGTAAATATTATTTATTTAATATTTATGACTTTAATATAATCGTATTAAATTTTGGTTAAAAGATTTTATCATTTAGATAGTTAATTGAGTAATAAGGACTAAATTGTAAAAGGTACAATAGTTGAATTGCATGCATTAAATGTTAATTGAAGGATGGGTTAAAGTCATAAAAGGGTAAATAGACCTTTTAAGGAGTAAGTGGACGGTTTTGACTAATTCTAAAGGGAAATTCACATGAATTACGTAAGGGTAAATTGGTAAATTAATAATAAATAGGTTAAGTAAAAAATGAGGTGAAATTTAGCATAATTTTCATTAAATTCTTCATTAAGTTTAAAGAAGAAACCCTAAAAACCATAGGAAGAGATTCAACCAAGCTTAAAGCTCCATTAGGTGAGTGATTTCTCACCCGTTTTTAGTAATTTTTATGTTTTTGAGTCCGTATTAACTTGATCTAGCTTATGCAAGAACTAATGTGAATCGGTCAAATGTTAGGAAACTTTCCATTGTTAAAAATGCTTGTTCTTGAAGGCTTTTGATATATTTGAATGTTTGATGCTTGGATTAAACCTTTTTGTAAAGTGATTTTTGATGAAATTAAGGTTTAAGGACTAAAATGTGAAATTGGTGAAATTACAGGTGTTGTTGTGAAAATAAATATGTGAATGAGTTGGATGGACACCCAAGAGAATTCGGCTATGGTTGATTGTGTGAGAGAATGGTTATTTTACATATTTTGTGTTGAAAGGACTTGACTGAATAAAAGGAAACTACTAGGGGTAAAATCATAATCTACCTAAAAAGGACTAAATTGTGTTGAATGAAAAAATTATGTGACTAAATATGAGAATTGAATGATTTGTGAATGTAGACTACGATCGTGCTATAGATCGTAGAAAAAAGAAATTGGCGGATTAGTCCCTGAAGTTCTTCTCAAACTACAATCTAGTCCAGTAAGTTCGTAATGTTAAATTCTTATTAATAACTACTTATAACTGACTTTCTAATGATTTTTGAAAATGAGAAACGACGATTGAAAACGTGAAAGATAGAAACGACGAGATGAGAATTTCCCGACCTTGTGCCAAAGATAGAAAATGGTCCGATGGTTGAGATCCTACATTTGTTGCGGATTCTCTATATCATCGTGAGTCACTGTAAGGTGAATAGAATCCAAGAATGGATTACAGGCCCTACGATAGTTGAGATTTATGCTTGTTTGCATATTCTCGCCAGCTTTGTATGAGCGGCATCGTAGGGAATAGATGTACCGTATCGATGGTTAAGAATAACATCGTATACTGGTAACAGGCATGGCCTTTGTAATGATCCAAATTCACGGGCACCGAAAAAGTGAGTGATAGGGCCTTCGTCTTAGTAAACCGAGTCCGTAAATAATTCTTAGGAGTAATTATGAGTTTAGAAGTGTGTTTAATTAAGCTTTAATTAGGTGAATTTAATTTAATTTAGAGTAATTAATAAAAAGGACTAAATTGAATAAATGGTGAAAGTCTAATTATAGATTAAAAGAAAGAAAGAGGGACTCAAGTGGAAATTATGCCTATTATCTAAATTAAGGCGGCAAAACAGAGAAAAATCTAGATTTTTCTTGATTTTTTTAATTTATTAATATTATAATATAATAATATAAATTATTATTTAATTAGTATTATATTATTATTATTAACTAATATATATATGTATATGAAATAAAAGAATAAAGAAGAAAGAAACAAAAGAAATAAAAGAAGGAAGAACAGAGAGCTAAACGAAACAGGGGAAGGAGAACAGGGAAGGAAAAAGAAAAGGGGAAAACTAGGATTTTGAAGCTTTAATCTTTAAGTGGTAAGTCAATTAAGTCCTTTTCTCTTAATTTAGATGTTTTAGAAGCTTTAGAACAAAGTTTTCTCTTAATTTAGATAACATGGGACCTATTTCAAAAAGAATTTCAAAAGAAATATATTGGAGAAATGTATATCGAAGATAAGAAGCAAGAGTTTTTAATGCTGCAACAGGGTGATATGTCAGTAATAGATTATGAGAGGGAATTCTCGAGACTCAACAGATGCGCATCAGAATTTATACCAACAGAAGTTGATAGTTGCAAAAGATTTTTACGGGGTTTGCGAGATGAGATTAAGGTACAGTTGGTATCTCACCGTATTATTGAGTTTGTAGATTTGATTGAACGGGCCAAAATGGTGGAGCAAGTTTTAGGTCTCGATAAAAAAACTGAAAGTGTTAGACCAACTGGGAAGCGTACGGGAACTACCAGTTTGAATCCTCAGCCAAAAAGATCAAAGGAATCTCAAGGTGGATGGAGATTCAATTGTGGACCGGATAGAAGTGGAAGAAGCAGGGGTAAACAGGTGATGGTATCCACTGGCAGTGTAAGAGGTTCATCTCGCGAAATAGAAATTCCAGATTGTCAGCACTATGGAAAGAAACACAGAGGGGAATGCTGGAAATTAACTAGGGGCTGCTTTCGATGTGGTTCTACAGATCATTTCATCAGAGATTGCCCGAAAATTGATAGTGCTGCACCAGTAACATCATAGAGATCAGTATCTACAACTAGAGGTAGAGGATCTGGTAGAGGTGGTTCAGTTTTTAGAGGAGGAGGTGTTAGAAAAAGCAGTGATATTGCTACCCAACAGTCTGAAGCTAAAGTACCGGCTAGAGCCTATGTGGTCAGAACACGGGAAGAAGGCGATACCCACGATGTAGTAACAGGTATATTTTTATTGCATTCTGAGCCTGTTTATACTTTGATTGATCCCGGATCTTCACATTCATATATAAATTCAAAACTAGCTGAGTTGGGGAAATTAAAGTCCGTGGTGTCTAGAGTGTCAATAGAGGTGTCAAGTCCATTGGGGCAAACAGTGTTAGTAAATCAAGTGTGTCTGAGATGTCCGTTGATTATACAGAATAAAACTTTTTCTGTCGACTTGTTGATTATGCCATTTGGGGACTTTGATATAATACTGGGAATGGATTGGTTATCTAAATATGGAGTGATTTTGGATTGCTATAAAAAGAAATTCAGTATTCAGATGGAAGATGGAGGTCAGATGGAGGTAAATGGTATCCGTATTAATGGGCCAGCATGTCTTATTTCAACAATAAAGGTTAATAAGTTACTTCAACAGGGTTGTTCAGCATATTTGGCTTATGTCATCAATTCAGATTCAGTTGAAAGCCAATGCAGTAAAATTCGGACAGTTTGTGAGTTTCCTGATATATTTCCCGAAGAATTACCGGGTTTGCCACCAGACAGAGAGGTTGAGTTTGCTATAAAGGTTTATCCGGGTACAGCTCCGATATCCATACCCCCGTATCGAATGTCACCTACAGAGTTAAAGGAGCTAAAGATACAGTTGCAAGACTTATTAGATCGTGGTTTTATTCGACCTAGCATATCACTGTGGGGAGCTCCAGTGTTATTTGTTAAAAAGAAATATGGCTCGATGCGACTTTGTATTGACTACCGACAGTTGAATAAGGTAACAATCAAGAATAAATATCCATTGCCTCGCATTGATGATTTGTTTGATCAGTTGAGAGGAGCTTCTGTATTTTCGAAGATAGACTTAAGGTCAAGCTACTACCAGTTGAAAGTAAAAGAAAGTGACGTTCCGAAGACAGCTTTCCGTACGAGGTATGGTCACTATGAGTTCTTGGTAATGCCATTCGGATTGACTAATGCCCCAGCTGCTTTTATGGATCTCATGAATCGTATCTTTCAGCCGTATTTAGACCAGTTTGTAGTTGTTTTTATTGATGATATACTGGTTTATTCAAAGTCAGAGTCAGAACATGATCAGCACCTCAGAATTGTATTACAAATATTATGAGAGAAGCAGTTATATGGAAAGCTTAGCAAATGTGAGTTCCGGCTATCAGAAATTGTATTTTTGGGACATGTGGTATCGGTAGATGGAATCAGAGTTGATCCGAAAAAGATTGAAGCAATTGTTCAGTGGAAAGTACCGAAGAATGTATCTGAGGTACGAAGTTTTCTTGGTTTAGCTGGATATTATAGAAGATTTATGAATGGATTTTCGAAGATAGCTTTGCCAATGACTAAATTACTACAGAAGAATATTCCTTTTATCTGGGATGATCAGTGCCAGTGAAGTTTTGAAGCATTGAAGCAAATGTTGACAGAGGCACCAGTTCTGACATTACCAGAGTCGGGGAAAGATTTTGTAGTGTACAGTGATGCTTCTTTGAGTGGTCTGGGTTGTGTATTAATGCAGGACGGAAAAGTAATAGCCTATGCATCTCGTCAATTGAAGCCACACGAGCGTAACTATCCGACTCATGACTTGGAACTAGCAGCTGTGATTTTTGCTTTGAAGATTTGGAGACATTATTTGTACGGTGAGAAATGCTACCTCTATACTGATCATAAAAGTTTGAAATATCTTCTTTCTCAAAAAGAATTGAATTTGAGACAAAGACGGTGGGTAGAGCTTCTAAAATATTATGACTGTGTTATAGAATACCATCCGAGAAAAGCTAATGTTGTAGCTGATGCACTAAGTAGAAAAGCTGCAATTGAATTGAGAGCGATGTTTGCACAGCTCAGTATCAGTAATGATGGGAGTCTTTTAGCCGAATTGAGAGTAAAGCCGGTAATGTTTGATCAGATCAGATCAGCACAATTAGAAGACGATAAATTGTTGAAGAAAAGAGAAATGATCCAGAATGGTACAGCAGAGAATTTTAGTATTGATGATTGTGGATGTTTGAGATATCAAAATCGGATTTGTGTTCCAACTAATTCTGAGTTAAAGACATCGATTCTTCGAGAAGCTCACGACAGTTCATTCGCCTTGCACCTCGGAGGTACGAAGATGTATCAAAATTTACAATAACTATATTGATGGCCAGGAATGAAAAGAGACATAGTTGAGTTTGTGAGTAAATGTTTAACTTGTCAACGAGTAAAAGCAGAACATCAGGTTCCTACTGGATTACTTCAGCCTATTAATATTCCTGAGTGGAAATGGGATCGCATCACGATGGATTTTGTTACAGGATTACCATTGTCAGCAAGTAAAAAGAATGCCATTTGGGTGATAGTTGATAGACTTACCAAGTCAGCACATTTCATAGCAGTCAGAACAGACTGGTCATTGCAGAAACTTGCTGAGGTTTATATCCGAGAAATTGTAAGATTACATGGTATTCCGGTATCAATAATTTCAGATCGGGATCCTCGATTTACATCAAGATTTTGGAAGCAATTGCATGATTCTCTGGGTACTAAACTTAACTTTAGTACGGCTTTTCATCCGCAAACAGATGGACAGTCTGAACGGGTAATTCAGATATTAGAAGATATGCTTCGAGCTTGTATGATTGATTTTGAAGCAGGTTGGGAACGTTATTTGCCATTAGCTGAGTTTGTCTACAATAATGGTTTCCAATCTAGTATACAAATGGCCCCGTATGAAGCACTATATGGTCGAAGATGTAGATCACCAGTGTGCTGGACAGAATTGAATGAAAAAAAAATGATTGGGCCGAAATTAATTGAAGAGACAGAAGAAATGGTTAAGAAGATTAAAGATAGATTAAAAGCAGCCTTTGATAGACAGAAATCTTATGCCGATTTGAAGCGTCGGGACATTGAGTATTCAATCGGGGATAAAGTATTTCTCAAAGTCTCTCCTTGGAAGAAAGTGTTGAGATTTGGCCGAAAAGGAAAGTTAAGTCCTCGTTATATTGGACCATATGAATTGTAGAAAGAATTGGGCCAGTTGCTTATCGGTTAGCTTTACCTCCAGAATTGCAGAAGATTCACGATATTTTTCATGTTTCTATGCTACGAAAATATCGATCAGATCCTTCTCATATCATTTCTACTGAAGACATTGAAATTCAACCTGATTTGTCTTACGAAGAAGAGCCGGTTCAGATTTTAGCACGAGAAGTAAAGGAATTAAGAAATAAACGAGTTTCCTTAGTAAAAATCTTAAGGAGAAGTCATAGCATGGAAGAAACGACTTGGGAACCAGAAGAAACTATGAGAGCACAGTACCCCCATTTATTTTCAGGTAAATTTCGAGGACGAAATTTATTAAGGGGGGAGAAATGTAATGACCCAAATTCACGGGCACCGAAAAAGTGAGTGATAGGGCCTCCGTCTTAGTAAACCGAGTCCGTAAATAATTCTTAGGAGTAATTATGAGTTTAGAAGTGTGTTTAATTAAGCTTTAATTAGGTGAATTTAATTTAATTTAGAGTAATTAATAAAAAGGACTAAATTGAATAAATGGTGAAAGTCTAATTATAGATTAAAAGAAAGAAAGAGGGACTCAAGTGGCAATTATGCCTATTATCTAAATTGAGGCGGCAAAACAGAGAAAAATTTAGATTTTTCTTGATTTTTTTTAATTTATTAATATTATAATATAATAATATAAATTATTATTTAATTAGTATTATATTATTATTATTAACTAATATATATATGTATATGAAATAAAAGAATAAAGAAGAAAGAAACAAAAGAAATAAAAGAAGGAAGAACAGAGAGCTAAACGAAACAGGGGAAGGAGAATAGGGAAGGAAAAAGAAAAGGGAAAAATTAGGATTTTGAAGCTTTAATCTTTAAGTGGTAAGTCAATTAAGTCCTTTTCTCTTAATTTAGATGTTTTAGAAGCTTTAGAACAAAGTTTTGATGAAATTAAGTTGAGTTCTTAGAAGTTTTAAGGTCTTTGAACATAGTTCATGTTGAACAAAATAGTGAATTAGGGATTAAATTGAATGAATTTCAAGTTAGAATTGATAAAGGGATTAAATTGTAAAAGAAGCTATAAGTTTTGTGATAGAAGGATTGAATTCAAAGAAATTTTAAATTAGGGTTTTATTATGAACATTTGATAGTTAAGTAGAATATGAAAGGAAATTGAATAAAAATAAGGTATGAATTAAGTTAGAAACATAAATGAGTTAATTAGGATTAAATTGGAATTAAGGTATAAATTGGATAGAAATTCAATTATTATTATTAATTAGTGTTGTAATTAATAGTGTAAATTATTATTATAAATTTTGTAGCTAGCAAAGAACCCGAAGCATCGGCACAAAAAGGAAAGGAGAAAGTTAGCGATGAATAATCGCGAAATCCGGGTTTGTATTACTATAATTTAAATTATTCATTATTTAATGTTTATTTAGATATTTATATTTAATAAGTGAAATTGAAATTGAATGTGATATGAATTGTAAATTGAAAATCCCTATTAACTAGTCGGGCTGAGTCGGATATAGTTGGCATGCCATAGGATTGGAAGAGTTCAGGGATACTTCGACCTCGAGTCGATGAGACACTGGGTGTCATTATTTTACTTCGGATAGATTCGATGAGGTACTGGGTACCACTTTACTTCGGCTAGGCCGATGAGACACTGGGTGTCACTTTATTGCTTCGAACTATCCGATGAGGCACTGGGTGCCATTCTGGTGTGTTTGGTTGGATCCGTGTATCCGCTAAGGTCCGAGTCTCGTTAATAGGGGTAAACAATGCGAAAAAGGAAAATTGAATAGAAATGAAAATTGAGACATATAAAGTGATGTGTGATGAAATCGAGAAATGAGAATGAAATGATTAAATTGATTGATATTGATTCGAAATGAAAGTGATGTATAAATTAAGATATTATGTGTTCATGTATTATATGATCGATTATGTGAGATTATTATATTATTTATAATTTGAATTATAGTAATACCACTGAGTATGAAATACTCAGCGTACGGTTGTTTCCGTGCGCAGGATTGTAGAAATTAAGGTCCTGGTTCAGCATTCAGATCGATCCCGACTTCAGTATAAACTCGGCGTTGTAATTGTCCTCTTTTTGTAAAAGTGGCATGTACTAGGTGTTGTATAAGTTACATGTATATGTTTGAAATGTTGGTTACAAATATATGTATATACTATATTTTGATATTAATTTAGTAAAATGATAAATAGTATATTATGAAATTTGGCATTTTGTTTGAATGAAAAATGCATAAAATTATGAGTAAATATTGAATAATATGTAATGGAATGATTATGATTTAGGTGAATTTGAGTATAAATTGCTTTGGTTGCTAGTTGAAATTGCAGGGAAGGTTAGATGTCTATAAAAGGGGTTATATCGCGTTTGAAATAAAAATTTACTAAAAATCTGTGGAACATCAAAATAAGTCCTAATGTCCTTTTAATACATATTTTAAGTCTCGAGGGTCCATTTAAGGTAATTTTATGATTATTTTATAGTATGATCATTAATTATCTATTTATTATTTGTAAGATTATCCGATATGTCTGGTAATACCCTGTAACCCTATTTCGGTGACGGTTTAGGGTTAAAGGGTGTTACAGCCCTTGGGTCAATAGGGAGTAAATGAGCATCATGACCTTTGTGTCAACAAGGAGTAAAAAGAATAACGACCTTTGAAGTTCAGTTGTGCAGGCTTGATAGATTTATAGAGTTGCTTATCACATAAGACTTGGTAAATTGATGAACTTGCAAACTTATTAAGCTATGTAGCTTACCAGTGAACTTCTTGTTATTTTGTAGATTTTGTTTTGTGACTTGAAGATCGGATCATCTTGAAGACATCACACTATCCTAGGAGCTCGTTCTGTAGTATTTTACATCACTCGGTTATTTGGCATGTATTAGGATGATATTAATCTTTGATGTTGAACTATAGATGTTGAAATCTTACTATTTTGATTATGTAAATGCATGAAGTACAACTTAGATGTTTAAGCTTAAGATGCTTGTAAAGATTTAGAAGTTATGTATGATGTGTGATGACTTAATGCATAGCTTGTATTGGAAGTATTTGAATGTTAAACTTGTGTCTTGGCTTAATTTTTGAGATTTTGTATACTTGTTTCGGTAGAACTTGTGCATGTATCGGTAGAAGTATAGGGTAGGAGAGAGGTTATCCTCTGACTTGAGTTGTATTGGTAGTTGAATAATAAGTATCGGTAGTTTTCAGCTTTGATGTATCGGTAGTATGTATGCATATATCGGTAGAAGTTACAGGGTGAGAGTTTTTGCTCTCTGGAGTTTTTGGTATCAGTAGATGCATGACTTGTACCAGTAGGAACCATACTTGTATCGGTAAATCTAGCACAAGTACCGGTAAAAGTCTGCGCAGTTTCTAAATCGTTCACTGACTTGATAACTACCGATACTTGACCATCAGGTATCGGTAGAAGTCTCCTAAAATGTTGAAAATATTATTTTTACCCTTGATGAAATTGTGTTATATTTAAATATTGATCTAAAATACGAGAGGTGAATTTCGTAATGTATAAAGATTAAATATTTGGATATTTTTTTTAAAGATGATTAGTGTTACATGAATAGTAACATCGAAATCCTAATCGGCGACGGTATTCGAGATTTGGGTGTTACAGGTTCTTACACGACCTGACATTGTATATGCAGTAAATCGTATTTGTCAGTTTATGCATGCACCAACTGATACTCATGTTGTTGCTCTAAAACGCATTCTACGTCATCTGAGTGGCACTATTGATTGCGATTTGGTTTTTCGATCGTCTGATAGGTTGTCCCTAGTTGGGTATACTGATGCTAATTGGGGGTAGGACTTTGATGATAGACGGTCCGCTACTGGTTATTGTATTTATTTTGGGAACAATCCTATTTCCTGATGTTCTAAGAAACAACAGGTTGTGTCACGTTCCACTGCTGAAGCTGAGTACAGAGGGTTGGCTTCAGCCGCGGCTGATGTTACGTGGTTAGTTTCGTTGTTACGAGAGTTGAACTTTGGAGCTGCTGATGTTCCTACTATCTAGTGTGACAATTCGAGTGCTGTTGATGTGGCAGCTAATCCTGTTTTGCATTCTAAGTTTAAGCATGTTGAACTTGATTTATTTTTTGTTCGAGAAAAGGTAGCAAATAATTCTCTTCTGGTTGTAGAAGTACTTGCTTGTGATCAGGTTGCTGAGATTCTTACAAAGCCTTTATCTGTGACTTTGTTTACTCGATTTCGAAAGCTTCTTCGGGTGTTGGATTTGGAGAAGATAGGTGAATGTTAGAGTATATCAGCTGCTCATCCAGCTGTGAGTCAGTTAGGAAATTCAAAGAAGTTGCAAATCTGTTAGTAATTAGGTGGAAGTTCTCAAATGTATTAAGTATAAATGTAATAGTCAATCAACAGATCAAGGTAGAATTAATTCCTCAAGAATTCAGATCTAGAATATCTCAATCTCTGTTTATCATTTACAAAATTTCACTCAAAGATTCTCTATAATTGCACCTACTTTCATGGACAATATTTTTTGAGACTTTGATCGTTTGACCGACGCGCTTGGACTACCTAACATTGGAAGTTATTGATAACATGTTCAAGTTGGAAAAAAAAAAACTTTTCTATGTTTTTCATTTCGTGAAAGATTTCACTTTATGTTGTTTTTTTTTACCTAAACATTAGGTCTTCGTATATTTTTAAAATAAAAAAAATTAAAATAATTTTTTTGTAATAGTTAAAAAAGTGTATTTATAGACTAATTTAATTAAATATGATATTAATCTAAAACATCACACTTACATAGTTGGATTTAAGCCGACTTTTTTTACCATATCCATGAAGCTAATAGTTTAAAATGAGTGTGATACAAATTATGTTAAATACTTTTCTTGTTAAGTGGATTTTAGAGGTACATTAAGGAATATAAGAATTGATTTTTAAAATAAATTTCTTTTTTTTTTAATTCTAGAATTAAAACTAAATTGAAAAATTATAAAAGTTGAGGATTAAATTTATTGATTTTTTAGAATTTGAATTAAAATGATAAATTTTATAAACATTGAGTGCTAAATTTATTAAATTTTTTAGATTTAAGATCAAATTAATAAAATGTGCAAATATTAGAAAACTAAATTTATTATTATGCCAATAAAAATATTCATGCCTGCTTTTCTTCATTCATCTAACTGCAATTAATAATTGGGTGACTAAATAGAACCGAAGACATAATTGAGTGATTATCCTTGTAATTCTTCCTTTAAAAAAAACTAGAATAAAATAAGTCGTTAGTTACTGTGTGAAGGCGGGGACGAAAGTGCAAGTCACACGGTTATAATGATTCGTCTCTTTTTCAAATTTTTCTTTTTTGTTCAACGCTCTTTTTCAATTTTCATTTTTGCTAATTTTAGAAATTTAAATAATTATTTTGATATTATATGAAAAATTATTGAAAGAGTTATGATTTTTGAAGTCGTGAAACTCAACAGCTGTCTTAAAAGAGAAACCGATTAGAAAAAAATATCCATAAAACAGAGCTCAACGCAAACTACTAATTTTATTATTTCTCATTTTTAAACTTTGGTAAGAGAAAGAAAATCACCAAAGCCAAAAAAGCAAAAAACAGACCAACGGACTAACCAAAGCAATTGACTTCAAAGAGAGGGAGGGAGAGAGAGAGAAATAAAGCAGACACAGACAGAATAGATACAGAAACAAATAAATCACCACCTATCAACCCTTTAGGAATTAGGATCTTCTCCTCCTTTGTGTTTACGCCATTCCCAACACTTGTTTTTGCTTTCTTTTATTATTATTTTTATTATACTATTTATTTATTTTGTCTGTAAGAACTTCATTTTTCTGTTGTTGTGAGAGAAAGAGGGGCAAGAGGGTGTTTGTTCAAGTGGGGAAATCTGTGGAATTCGGGGGTTTTGACCAATTACTTCGTGGTGACCCTGGTGAGTATATCTCTTCTTCTTCTTTTTTTCTGGGTTTCTATTTCTTTTGTTTTATAGATTTGGTTCTTTTTTTTAAAGCCCTCCCATCTTTGTCTTTTGGTGTTAGAGAATTTCCTGCAAATACATGTCCTTTTTATGTTTCTTCTTACACGTTTGTCGGTGGTTTTATCATTTATGTTGTTCTTGAAATAATAAAAAGGGAAATATGAAATTAAAAAAAAAATAAACAAAAGAATTCTTAGATTGAGGGCGAAAACTTAGTAGTGACTTGATGTTTCAGGATTTTCATGGATTGAGAGAAGTGAAAACAAGGGTATATAATGGGGAGTTATTTTGGAGAAGAAGAGGATCAATTCTTTGATAGCAGGGAGGAGATTTCTTCTGCATCTGAGGAATGTGGTTCTAGTCCTGATTTAGGCTTAGTTAATGATTTTTTGGATAGTTCTGATCAGTACGAGTTCTGGTCTGCGTTCCCACAAAGTGTTGATAAGCGTCGACATAACTTTAGAAGATGGATGGATCTATGTTTCGATGGGAATTCGATTACCGGGGTGGTTCCTGGTAGTTCCGATGGGGATGAACTTGAATTGGGAATTTCAAGAATCTCACTAGATAGTGGAGCTGTGTTGAGGACTTCAGGTCTTGAACATGGGGTTTCATCCAACCAGTCATTGGTATCTTCTCGGTTCGATGATGCTCAACAGCCTCAGGATCATTTTGCATGTCAAGCCGATCATTTGGATGGTCAAGTGGAATCAGTAACAGTTGAACAGTGTCAGGATGGAGTAAAAAGCTGTTTACAAAGTTCAAGCTCAAGTAGATCTGTTTGTTCCGAAGTGTCTGAGCGAACTACTATGTTGTCTCCTTTGGTTGAGCGGCACTTGGATGAGGAGGTCAAGGGAAGACCTGCAATAGATGTGAAAAGGAAAGTGAAAAGGAGTTGGTTAAGAAAATTAGGTGCCATGGCTCATATTGTTGATAGACATGCTGATGTTTCATCGAAGCCCGGTAGTCATGATTCGGTGCCTGGGGAAAGGATGAAAAGGGTAAGACCTCATCCATCCAGCAAGCATTCCAAGGAGTTGTCTTCCCTTTATTGTGGGCAAGAATTTGTAGCACATGAAGGGTCCATCTTGACAATGAAGTTCAGTCTGGACGGGGAATTCCTAGCAACTGCAGGTGAAGATTGTATTGTGCGTGTATGGAAGATTGTTGAGGACGACAGTTTAGACAAATTTGATATCCAAGACCTTGATCCATCATGTCTCTACTTCAGAATGAATCATCTCTCACAGCTGATTCCTCTTAATGTCGATAAAGAAAATATAGATAAAATTAAGAGGTTAAGGAGATCATCCGATTCAACTTGCGTCATTTTCCCACCCAAGGTCTTCCGAGTTTTGGAGAAGCCCGTGCATGAATTTCAGGGGCACAGCGCAGAAATTTTGGCTCTTTCGTGGTCTAAGAAAGGGGTAAAGTTCCTAAACTTCATCTTCCTTGTTAAGTTGCTTTCGGTCTCTATTGAGAAATAAAAATATAACATATATCCTTTATTGTAGTTTCTACTGTCATCTTCTGTCGACATGACCGTTCGTCTGTGGCAAGTGGGATATGATAGATGCTTGAGGGTTTTTTCTCATAACAATTATGGTAGGCCTTCCATAACCCTAATCCAAGCTGTACAGAAATACATTTTTTTTGTTTTGTTAGCTGGTCATCATCTTTCATTACATGACATTAACATGTGTATTATTCTGTAGTAACTTCTGTTGCCTTCAACCCTGTGGATGACAATTATTTCATCAGTGGTTCAATTGATGGAAAAGTTCGCATTTGGGAAGTGCTTCGTTGTCGAGTCATTGATTATACTGATGTAAGGGATATAGTCACTGCTGTTTGTTATCGGCCTGATGGAAAGGTTTGTCGAATCTTTTGCTTTTATTAGCTTGTCGAAAATTTTGGTTTCTTTCCTGAAATCTAATAGATTTTTAAAAAAATAATGTTTGATTATTGTAGGGAGGAATTGTTGGTTCAATGACTGGCAACTGCCGCTTCTATGATATAATAGGTATGTTCATGTACAAAAGCTTGGATTTTATAGTACATTAATGGGGCTATTGAACATTGAATTCTGATAATACGAGTATATAGCCGTTTAAAAAATATTAATCATGGTATAATATTTAAGGCCTAAGGTGGTCGGTTTTGCAATAAACATACAGTGTTCTGCACCAATGGTCCTTTTGTTGCTAGTATTTTCTGTTTAATCATGGTATAATATTAAGTTCATCCAACTTGCTAAGGCCTTAAGGTGGTTGGTTTTGCAATAAACATACAGTGTTCTGCACCAATGGTCCCTTTGTTGCTAGTATTTTCTGTTTAAACCTCGGTGAATGATACTAAGGCCTAAGGTGGTCGTTTTGCAATAAACATAGAGTGTTCTGCACCAATGGTCCTTTTGTTGCTAGTATTTCTGTTTAAACCTCAGTGAATGATGCTATAAGGCCTAAGGTGGTCGGTTTTGCAATAAACATACAGTGTTCTGCACCAATGGTCCTTTTGTTGCCAGTATTTTCTGTTTAAACCTTGGTGAATAATTTTAACTGTTTCTATAGGTACTCGACTTCAACTTGATGAACCGATATATTTACAAGGCAAAAAAAAATTACCTGGAAAAAGGATAACTGGGTTCGAGGTGGTTAAATTTAATCCTTACATTTCTTTTTCATTATATTTTTTTCTCCCAGGTGAAGGCTTACATATTGCTGTTTCACTTTTGTAGTTCTCTCCTACTGATCCAAGCAAAGTGATCATTACTTCAGCTGATTCACTTGTCCGTGTCGTGTCCGGGAGAGATGTCGTATGCAAAGTGAAGGGTGAGTATTTCACACTTCTGTTTATGTAATCTGTTGTTTGTGATCACGAGGTGGTAGTTGATTTAGCTTCTTTTCATCTTCCAGCATCCGGCTTTCGAGTTGCAACGAGTCAGATATCTGCAACTTTTAGCCAAGATGGGAAACAGATCATCTCAGCCAGCGAGGATTCCAATATCTACATATGGAATTACGCTAACCAGGAGAAGAACAGTTCCAAGGTGAAAAGCATTTCGTCTTGCGAGAGTTTCCTCTCCCACAATGCATCGGTTGCTATACCTTGGCGTGGAATTGAGACCATTCCTGCAACACTTACATCTCTGGAACTGGGTGGTGAGGATGTGAGGAGAAACAGCCACCCAAGCGGGCAGAAACATCAAAGTCCAAAGGTGGAGCCGGAACAACCTATGCCTAATTCTTCACCGGATTGTTTCTCTTTAACGCGTGTTCTATTGGAGTCATTAACAAAGGGGTCTCCAACTTGGCCTGAAGAGACACTCCCCAATGCGAGTCCGGTGATGGTTGCATCCGACATGTGCAAGTTCGAGTTAAAGGTTTTGAAAAGTGCCTATCAAAGCATGTTGAGTTCCCACAAGTGGGGACTTGTGATAGTTACTGCAGGCTGGGATGGACGCATTCGAACCTACCTCAATTATGGTCTACCTATTCGATTATAAGACCCCTCCAAAGATTCAGCAAGCTTTAATTTAACCAGGGACTGAATTCATGGCTGTTGCTGCAACAGGCTAAGGTTCGTGTGGTCCCTCCCTGCATGTGGGTCTGGACCCATCTTAGATTTGGAAGTGTATTAGAGTGCTATGAGTTCATACCAAGGGGCAAAGGGTTCATTAATTTGGGTCAAATCCAGTGAGGTCCCAACAAGTGGCTGGGGTTTAATATTTTGTTGGATCACAGCAATATAGATATCAAATTTATTTATATATATTATTTTAGTGATTCTTTGATATGTTTGAGGGGCTATGAGCTCTAAATTATGTGCAAACGGGCCCTTTCTTTCTGTAAGTAAAGGAACTAGTAACAACCACGAAATATATCCCATCTTTGCATGTCAATATTTTCGATAATTAATTTTCAAAAGAAAATATTTTCGATTTTTGATAATTTTATTCAAAAAAATATATATATATTTTCAGTAATCATTCATGTAATTAGTAAATGTCTCTCAGGAATCCGTTTTCAAGTTTGAACACAGAAAAAAATCTCACTTATAAGGGCCAAAAAGGAATTACATTTCCATTTATACCCTTTCTGGAAACATAAACCTTGTTTTGTTACTACTACTTACTAGTATTATTAATATGCCTAAAAGGCTGGAACCCATTTTATTCCCTAGCTCACTCGCAGTCAATCCTTTTGTCTTTAGACCATCCAAACTCCTCCAAGAATGCCAATACAACGCCATTTGACCAACCAAAACCAGTCTGGGGTATGTATTCTCCACCACCCCCAAACTCACCACATTTTTCCACATCATATTTCTCATGCATTGCCCCTGTTTTCTTGTAGGCAACGTAGTTGGTTTTGATCCACCTCTCAGCTATGTCTTTTGCCACCGTCCTTGCTTCCGTTGATGCAGATTTTGATAGACCTTCAACTATCATATGCTGAAGTGGTGCCCAGCCATTTGGGAAATCCCTGTTGCCATTTTCGAATGTTAATGGCTATAGTATTTATTATAATATGTTTCAAGTGACTGAAGACATTTTTACTAACCATTGTTGGCCTGAATTTGTTAAAGAGGTTGCAATCCCAGCAGCACAAAGCAGGCCTGAGTTTTGAAGACTTTTTGTGACCTTTTCCACCACTTGAATATCTTCACATAAAATGTGTCAGAAGATCTTTTTTAAAGCTTTCTTCCATTTCAAGTTTCAAGATGTAAGATAAATAGAAGCTACAAACCTGAGTTGAACAAATCAATCCACAAGGGAACAAAATTTGAAGCAAACACCTTCTGGTTTTGGTTCTCAGCTTTCCAAGTTTGAGGTTCCTGTTGGATCATTCATCAAAATTCACTAAACTTTAAAGAATGTTATTAGATTGTGCAAAGTATCATCACTTTACAAACTATGGAACTTGGAGACAACCTCACAGTTAGCACCATTATTGAGCCAATAATCTAGCCATTGTCCCATGTTTTCATTCCAAAAAATGGAGCTGAAGGCCTTTTGTCTTTTCTGAGAAGCTCTCAGGAAATCCTCAGTGATAGTGTTCTCCCCAACAGTTTTTGCCAAGAAGGCAATGTCAAGTTCCATCTAATATCAAGAAATGAACAGCATTTGGTCATTAAATCCATGGGAGTACCACCAATCTCAGGATTTCTCGAGACAAGTATTAACATACTCTTAGTATGAATATATTTAAATCAACAGGTAAGATTGTTGTTGTGGCCAAAGTTGTAAAATCAGAAGAGTTCCTGCAATTAACCACAAAAATCATTAGGGATGGTTCTTCAGTTAACCAATAGCATCCTCTACATACAATAGTATATATTACCTCATCCATCTTGTGCTGAAATCCCATCCAGATTCAGCAGTTGAAGCCAGCTCTCGGTAAAATTGCTGTTTCTCAGAATCATTCAAGAACTTGGAAGCAAGCTCTTCATCCTGACAGAAAAAGCAAGCAAGTCAAAGAAGTAAAAAAAAAAGGAACATTGGCAAGGTAGGCAACATGGAGTGAAGAACACACAATGGTTGACGATTCCGGCCTCGGCTTATTCCACATTGCATAATACCGATTCAAAATGTGATTACAATGCTCAGCATCACGGATAATCAACTCATGTATATCTATATGAAATCACAGAATGTAAAGGAGGAAGTTAAAAAGCATAAACAAAGAAGCAGTTGATCATCCAAATGAAGTAAACATACATAGTTCTACCTGAATTCCAATATTGATATTCTTTAATCAATGGTGGGAGAGATTTCTTAACGAATTCGACATCACCAGTCTGATTATATATCTCATAGACCATTGCACTCAAAAGAGGAGGCTGGCTGCAAAAGGGACCTTGAAGCTATTAGATAGTTGCACAAGGCAATGAGCAATTAAGACTGTAAAAACTAGTAGTAATGTACATTGTTTGATCTAATGTAACATATGAAAAGCAGAATTACAAAGTTACAAGAAAACCCATTTTCATTTATTCCTAAAACAATGATAAGAAAATAATTGAAAAGCATTACCTTCGATTGGTATAATAGGCTCTAGCACCATTGAGAACATAACCATAAGTGTCTAGCATGAAAATGAGATTAGTCACTATAGCTTTTGCAGTCTCGTACATTTTACTTGCCAGCAGGCCTCTGCACAAACATATTAAACATCAATCCCCATTAAGATTTTAAACTAAGGTATGTTGATTCCATAAAAACTCCAATAAACTGTGAAGCCACATGGAAGCAATTTCCAAGAGAATATTCCTTTATGATCCTAAGACTAAAAACATTATGTTGAAGTCAAAAACTAACCTGATAACCCAATAAGAATCCCAATAATAAACCTCAGTGAAACGTGAACCAGGAATTATTACAGGCCTTGGCAAAGGAAGCAGAGTATGCAATTCAGGATGATGAAGAACCGAGCTCGAAACTTTCCTGCTCAAATTCTTCCACAAAGCATGGACTTCCAATGCCCAACCTCTCACCTCTGGGTTCTCCACCTTGGGCAAAAAGCCATCCGGCTCAGATACAAAATCCACTGGCTCAGCATATACAACATCATCCCCTGCATCATTAAAGTACTTCCCGATAAACCATTCAAAATCCTTAACAGAAACTGACCCATTTTCCGTCTTGGGAAGTTTATCGAATGCTTCCACGGTGGTGGAAAGATTAGACTTTAACGACAAGTCCACATAGTGTTTAGGATCAAAATTCGATTTCCCATAAGTTTGCAAAGCAGTTTCTTGGACACGTACAAGGAAATTTACTAAGGGTGTTGCGGGGATTACAGGACCCGGACCTTCGGTACATGATGATGAAGGTGAGAGTGGGTTAGTGAGGGCCATTTGAGGCAGCGATTGTGAAAGAATGAACACTGAAAAGAGAAAAAGGAAATGCCTTTTACGGTTGGTGTGGTCAAGAAACGGGGCCATGATGATGGGTAGAAACGAAGTAGATTGGACGAGACATGGATTAACGCGTGTTGAATTTTAAGGATCTGAAAAGAAAAAGTAAGAAAAGGACGGCCTTTGTTTTTTATTATGAGTTATGTAATCGCAAAACGATGGTAATCAGGATTTACGATAAGGACTAAGCACGTGGACAGCCATTGTAACATTGATTTATAGGCAAACATACATTGGATTTGTTAGAGTTTGAAGTTCACTAGGACTGTGGACAATGGTTAGCCAAGTGGATGAATGTCATTGCAGATTAATAAAGAAATAGTGACAGTCCTGTTCTTTGAAAATATTTGAAATGGCGTCTCTTTGTGTATATACTGATAAAATCAAAAGTTAAAGGCCAAAAGAAGGGATATTAGCATATATTGAAACTGGGGAAGAAAGGGAATTCGATGGTGAATGCTCCCATGATTTTTGGATTTTGGTTAGGAATAGGATGTAGGGCATAGAAAGTAATATTTATGTTCTGAAAGTGATATGTATTAGTATTAGTGTTTTCATATCAAAATTATGTATTAGTATAGGTTAATATACCAAAATGTATGTACTAATCTGTACCATACAGATAACCATGATTTTGGTCTACTAAATCGTTTAGCTGGATAAGAAGGTTATATTTTCGGCTCCTCAAATTTCAGCTCGATGAGAAAATATTTTCAAGGGTTCACACAGAGGTTATTGCCCCCCTCCGGTAAAACATATTTTCTATTCTGAGAACGATCCCTTTTCTCCTTGCGATCTGCATAAGACCTAGATGGTTCAGATCAGACTACTCCCTCAAATAATACATATGTTGAAACACTCCAATCTCCGGCCACATGTTTTGTTAAGGGCTTGGGATAAAATATCCTATGATTACCCACCAGGACGCTCTTGTCAGTGGTCTGGGTGTTAGACCGTAAGCATTGAGTAGCTCACAAACGAAAGCATGTGGAGGAAGATGGAACCTAGCCTCAAATGCGTATAGCGGGAGGTAGAATCCCGGCCTCCCCCATCATATCGGGGACCATAGACTGCACCAAGTGAATGGGACCACTCCAGGATACTAATTTCATTTTTTTGTTAGGTTGATTAACCACCTAAACCGATTGGTTAAAGTTGATCGTTGCGATTCCTATCAAGGTCGATTTGGTTTTTGGATTATCATTTCTTGAAAAAAAAAAGAATTATGTTCGGTTTTTGAATTTTCTTTAATACCAACCCAATGCAAAAATCTTAAAATCTAAACTCGAGACTCTAAACACAATATCTTATATCCAAGAGTTATTAATGTTAGTTTATAAGCACAATGACTTATTTGGCTCTCAAACATTACAAAAAAAAAAAATATTCTAGCCATTTTTCACCAAAATAATATTTTAATCATTCATTTTTTTTGCCTCTTTTAGATTTTAAACTTGCATTGTTTGTCGAATCACCCCATAATGAATGAAAACGTTAACGTCTATGCTCTTAAATTTATTTTTTGGCTCTTAACTTTGCGACATGGCATCACGCGACAGTCCACGTGTATGCTCGTTAGAAATTAATTAATTTTTAAAATTTAAAATATTAAAAATATATTTTATAATTTTTAAAAATATTTTTTGAATTTAATTAAAAATTTAAAATTCAATTAATCGCTAATGTGGCATTCACACGTATGACACATTAGCAAAGTTAACAAACGTTAAATTTTCTACTTATTTTAGAGTGATTTGACAAACAATGCAAGTTTAAGGGCTAAAAAATAAATAGAAGGCTAAAATAATTTTTTTGTAAAGTTGAAGGGCCAAAAAAGTCATTATGTCTTATTTATAATCGTTACAACTAATGTTTAATTATGTTTGAATAAAATTATTAGTATTTATTTGCAAATCTTTCATATTTTTGTTTAATTTAATAATAATGCATAAGACTTATGTACAGTCGTTCATCAAATATTATTTCCCTAAAATATTTAAAAAAACATTGATAAAGCTCCTAATCATATGGGCTCGTGTGACTAGGATCTAGACATGCCACCCATTTTATATAACATGTGGGGGAAATATTGTCGCAAATTAATTTTTTGAGTGATCAATGTTTTGAGAACCGGACCAACGATTAGATTAATTGGACCATCGATTCTCAATTCAACTGATTTGATCGTCGATTCAACTGATGCATTATTTAAAAATTAAAAAGAAATTTAAAAAAAAAAAAAAAAGCAAAACTAAGGGGGAGTTTTTGAAAAAAAATTGTAAAAAAATGTAAACATAGTTAAATAAAACAATAATGTCGTAAACATTAATTATATATTACAAAACCTATTTAAATTTGAAGTAATAACAAAGTTAACTACATTGGCTCCACTTCCACTGGAATCAACACCATCAAAAGATGAAAAATCCAATTCATCATTGGCCATAAAGACATCATCATCAAAAACTCTATTATCAACAATTGAATTTGAATCATTTAACAAAAGAAATGATACTTAATATTTGGAGCACCATGACCAAAGAACCTAGCTACACTAATCATCTAAGGAAAAATATATTAGATAATATTTTATAAGTTTACAATTATATAAATAGATAAGCAACATAGGAGATAATGTTTTCCACTTGGACTCGTAGTTTTGCTAGAAGTAGGTGCTAACATACTTCCAAAGCCCCCACTACGTTCTCGATAGAGAGAGCACTCATCAACCAAGCTTTTGCCAGATGTAATATGGTTGTTGTAAAGAATAGATAGAAGTCCTTCCATGATAGGTGGTGCATCTCCACAATGGTTTTTGGGTTCATACTGAAATGTTAGATTCAACCAATATGCAGCTGCATGGATATCTTCGTGCATTTGACGCTCCCGTCTATCTTCCAAAATTGTAGTGTAAGGCTCATACAATCTCAGTTGGTGGCGAAGAGTTTCTCTAATAGCCTTGCTTGCCTTAAGCATTTTATCATGAACATAATCCCAAAGCAGGTTTATCATCAAAATCCATAACTCTTAACAACCGTACAAATGGACCAACAATCTTCATGGTCACCAAGCAACCAATTCAAAACTTGTTGTCCAAAATAATATTCTGAACATTCCTTGCCCTAGTTGTTTTGGATCCATTCCAAGCAAGAAACTCCCTATAAGTTTCCATGGCTTGCAAATCACATCTATGATCATGTAGATTCTTCAAAGCAATGAAATAGTAGCAAAACGTGTCTCAGTAGGACAACAAATCTATGCCTATCCTTCTCTTCTTCTCAACTTGTTGGAGCATTTTCAAAATATATATAGTGTTTTAGTAATTACAAATGATATGAAATTTTAGTCTAGAAATTTTATTGAATGGTTAGTAGTTAAGGTGCAAGTGTTTTGACCTTAAAGTTAGTGGTGTCGAAAAAATGAGGTATCGGGAGCTTGTTTTCATAAACTGAACTCATAAATATTTAAAAATATTTAGGAATTATTGTATAAGTGAATTAAATTTTGGTTAGATAACTTTGTCGAATTAGTGGTTAATTAAGGTACGAGGACTAAATCATAAAAACTACAAAACCTAATCATTATTGAATTTTATTGGCTAAAAAGCTTCAATAGAATTTGTTCACGGGTTTAGTGTTAATTTCTAATTAATTATATGTTAAAGTTTTGTAATAATTAAATATATGTGTTAAAACATTATTAAAAGAAAGAAAAAGACATCACCTTCTTCATTTTCTTCTCTTCCACCCGAATCCACCATTGCCAAAGCTTGGAGAATTCGACCAAGATTCTCTCCCTTGGATGGTATGTAAACCAAACCTATTTTCCGTAAATTCTATGTTTTTGAGATTGTTGTAGTTTAATCTAGCTAATCAATGTACTAAATCGTAAAACTATTAAAGTTTTGGAATATTTTCATTGATGGTTTTTTATGTTAAATGATAGATTTGTAAGCTTAGAAGTGATCTAGGACTAACTTGTAAAGTGATTTTTGTTAGTTTTGAGTTTAAGGACTAAAATATAACAATGCCGAAATTGACATGAAATTTCTGAAGTTTTTGATTCTATAGGGTCATAGAAGGATGAAATTGAAATCATATAGTAAGACAAGGTATAGATGTGAAAGATATGAAAGCTTCTATTTTAGGGACTAAATTGAATAAAATGTAAAACTTTAGGGAAATTATGTAAAATGAAATTAAAAGGTCATATAATGTAATTGAGTATTGTACGGTATTTGGGATTGATAATTTGAAGTTAATCATCATATAGATCAAGATTGGATCGACTGGAGAATAATCGAGGAAAAAAGAAATTTGTTGAATAGTCCCTACGATTCAACTCGCTAGCTGATTATTAGGTAAATTCATATTGTATGTGTATGTTTTAATGGATAATCATTTGTGTTATAGATGTTTGTATGTATAATATATTTTGAATTATTCCTTAAATGATAAAAAATGTGAGTTTTGGACTAAATTGTAAAGTTATATGTATGTGATAATTATAAATCATGTGGAATTCTGAATGGATATGATCTGTTATGACATGTTTTGATTCATGGAAATACTACGACAATGTAAATGTTCTGAATTTTGTATAAATGCCCATTTGAACTTAGTAAACGATTAGGATATAATTGGTATGCCAATAGGGTTAGTTGCGCGCTTGTATGGGTTTACACTTCGGTGCCTTTGTTTGTAATATAGTGCCTATCTATAGCATTATGATGCTCTCTGGTGTGGTGTAGATACTCGAGTGTCCGAACCTTTTTGCTAATGTTCATCGAGCTATTCTGATTAAGTAAAAAGAAATGAATGATTCCATTGCATGCTTTAGACTTGAACAGATGAACTGAATTGAATGAAATGAAAATTTGAAGTATTTTGCTATATATTATTATGATGGACTAACCTACCTCTTGTAAAATGTAATGTCAGGTTTTGAAAATATCGTGTAAATTGATTGTATTTACGTATTAAGGTAAGTTATGATAAATTTTAAACTATGAACTTATTAAGCTTACTTAAAGCTTTCTCTGTTTCGTTTTTTGTTTTCCGTAATTGGCATTTTGTGAAACAAGTCTATCAAAACATCCCTAGAGCTCACACTATCAAGTTTTAGTCTCGGTAGATTTTCATATAGGCTTGATTGTGAATTAGTGTTTTTGTGTCTAAATGATTATTTTGGAAAGATGATTGAAATGATCCTTGGTGATGTTTGTTTGAAAGTATATATGTATGTTTAATTGAAGTGTTCATGTTTTTGAATTAAGAAAGAGGATAGTTTTTAGGGTGCTTAAATTTTGAATGCTTGTATGTTATGTATACACTAATATTTAAATTATTTATTCAAAATTAAATTCATCAATATACTAACTCTGTAAATACTTTTATTTAATATTTACAGACTCAATTTACAAAAATAAAATCGTAATATTGTATTTTTAAACATCACTAAAAATCGAGTCGTTACACCTCTGTTCCCCAAATAGTCATGGTAATAAAGCAGTTTTTTGTATTCTTCATCAAATATTTTGGTTTTTCTTGTTTACATGTTTTTATCATGTTACATTTTTTTTCTCCTTTATTAGGTGATTTTACCGTTAAATAGATCATCCTTTTTTGGTTAATAATTTAGGTGTCCTAACTAATTATGCCGATGGCTCCTTTTTGTGGGCAAATCCTGAATTAGAGAATGATGTTCTCTTCATTCAAGACCCTGCCAATAATAAATCAAAGTTTTTTGCATTCATCATTTTGATTTTCTCTTATTATTTTTTTTTATTAATTTAAAATTTTAACTTTATGAAAATTCAGCTTTTAAGATAGCTTTCGAATGATGATAGTGCATTAATTTAAATTTTATTATGATTACTTAATTAATTTGAATTTAATTATTTATTTAACTTATTGAAACTGTAATATTTTAACAAAATCAATATTAATCCAAAATTGCAACCACTTTTGTCGTACGAGAAAGCACAATACCCGCTGTTTGATTTAAACGTGTCGTGCGAATCGCTCGCTAAATTAAATCTTGGGCTCTTTATTCACCGCCATAAATATATCAATGTGGCGAACTTGCATTATTTTTTTATTTTTCCATATAATTTATAAATAATTTATGTATAATATATATATAATCAAAATCGAAACAATTTAATTAAAAAAATACTTTTTTATGATGTCAAATAGAAATACGCAGAACCATTTTAAAATGGTAAAAAAATGAAAATGAAAAATTTAATTGTACCCTTTTTTTGGTAATTTTGGCTCATATTATCTTTATTTATTTGTGTTTATTAATTTTTATTTAAACTCACTATTCAATTAATTAAACCAAATAATAATAATTTGAATGACTCAACCACCGCCGACTCTCACTTGAAGTATTTCATTTTCAGGGCTGAGTTTTGACTGGTGTCTGTCTGGTGGCTATAGTTGACAGCTTTTCCTTTTTGTTTTCTTAGATTCGATAGTTTATTACACATGTTCAAAAGTCACAACTTTATTATTAAAATCTATAACTGTGAGATGATATTTTTCGAACAAAATAAATAAAAAAATTAATGTTTATTTACTTTATTAATAGAATATAAGAATTACAAAAATATTTATTTATTTATTTATTTATTTATTTAATAATTTTAATTTTTTAAAAATAGCTTTTTATAATTTTTATTTTTAATTTTTAAAAAATTAATCAAATGTTGACATATCATCCATATGATAATTCACGTGTACGCAATATCAACAAAATTAAAAAAGTTAATTTTTCATTCATTTTGGACTATTTGATAAAAAACACAAGTTTAAAGATTAAATAAACCCTTTACCAAAATCAAACCCGTATTTTTGGTTAGACGAATCCTTTTCATTCTTATATTTCAACCGAACGACTTTCTTCTCTATTCTCGTGCCACGAATTACTTCAAGTGTAAGCTCAAACAATTTGAATAAAAAATAGAACCATAAATAGTTTTCTAATTTTTAGTGTGAAAGCAAAATTCTCTCTAAATGGAAACCTGCATAATTGTTATTTCGAAAAATATAATTAATACTAAGAGAATAAACCCGCTATTTACGGGTAGAGTAACAATGTCTTGAAGTTCTGTATTTAGTCCTACCGGTTCCATCTATTTATAGAGAGAAGAGGTGAAACCCTTGTTGAATTGTATAAGTCTATTTCAATTAATTATAATTTAAAAAATCATAAATTCATTTTCCAAGTCATTTCTATTTAGAGAAAACCACATTCATTTTCAAATGTTTCTCATTTCTCCAACTTTACCACTTTTATCCATTTTTGTTCATTTGATTCAACATGCAATTTATTTCTAATTTTAACGAGCTAGTGAAAGAACCGATTGAACATATGCAATTAGAGTTCAAATGATTTATAGTCTTAGTGGAATTGTTCCTTTCTAAAGTTTGTCGAGTCGATGTTGGCAAGCTAACACCAAGTTAACAATGTAGTTGGTTTCATTGAGAGACATATTTAGCTCTCTATGGATGCACATTGAAGTTCGTGAGGTATATTGTATGGTCCATGAGACTCACTACACAAGATATAACACAAAGTTAAAGGATCAAGATAAAATTATATTAGTTTTACTATTTTAATTAAAAAGCAAAATTATATTTCTATTAACAATAATTTTGTTTATTATTAATCATAGTTGTTTTAAAATTAAATACATATGCCACTTAAAGAATTGGAATAAAATTGTCGATTGAGTTTTAGTTCGATTGATATCGGTATTATTCCTCCTGCACTGAAACATATTATCCTCCTATTTAAGAGTTGAAGAGGGACTATGAGTAATTCTAAATATGGTATAAAAAAGAATATATCTCATTAATTACATGTATAAGCACAAGCACAAAATTACAACATGCCACATCAAAATTTGGATATCAAAAATTCTCATTTGCCATTGAAATCGGCTATTGAGGGTGTGGATGAAGTTGGACCCTCCAAATATCAAACTTTACCTCTCCCTTTTTGCATACTCAACTAATTTACTAAATAATTGAGCCACCTAACTCTTTTACTAAATAAATTTTAAATTTTAAATAAAAATTTTCCATTTGGACGGGCCCACCAGCCCCTAACTCCGGCCGACAACTGCCGCCATCAAAATTTGGAGATCAAAGATTCTCATATGCCATTGAAATCGGTTATTGAGGGTGTGGGCTTTGAAGTTGGACACACCAAATGACAACTTCACCCCTCCGTACTCAACTTATTTACTAAATAATTCAGCCACCGAACCATTTTGCTAATTAACTTTTTTAACCCAATTATGTTGTATTATATGTAGATGTGTAAAGTCTAAAAACGAAATCAGTATAAAAGAAAAATAAATTTATATGAGACGTGTTAAAGAAAAACTAGTAAATTAAATAAAACAATGCAAAATTAGGCCCCTCACATTAATTAAACAAGTTCTAATCGCACGTCTCTTACCCTGCTTGCAATTTGAAACATGGCGACGAGGCACGCCACACTTTTCACTTGAGAACAAACATCGCGCGCTGTGATTACCAGTCCTAAATGCATTGTCGCACGAGACCGTCGCAAGCTAAATGCAATTTTAATGAGTATTTTATTCAAATTCAATTTGCCTATCAACTCCGTTATACGCATCATATAATAAAAATTTGAAAAGGTATTCTTTAAAGCTTTGAATAAATCAATTTTAAATATATATTTATATAATTAATTAATTAATTATATTTAAAATAATAGAAGCTAAATTTTAAATTTTAATAAAAATTACATTTTTATTGCATCAATCAAAATAGTGAAAAGCTTGTGTGGTTGAATTAATTATACCCCAAGTTGGAGAGAAAATTCAAAGTTAAACCAATATTCATTTTGAGAATGTCAAAATTTATTTGTGCGCATAAAGCGGATAACAACCTAGGCAAGTAATAATTGGAAAAAATCTGGTTTGAAAACAGTTTTTTTATATAGTGAAAAATATTTTTTTTAAAAATAGAGTTAGTTTGTGATATTTATAGTACTAAACCTTTTATCAAAATCGTACTTGTGTTTTTGATTAGACGAATCCTTGTCATTCTTAACTTTCAACCCCATAGTCTTCTTCTCTATTCTTGTACCATGAACTGTTTCAAGAGTAGGCTCAAACAATTTGAATCAAACATAGAATCAGAAATAGTTTTCTTCACTTTTAGTGTAAAAGCAAAATTCTTTCTCAATGAAAACTGGTAAAATTGTTATTCCGAAAAATAAAATTAATACTAAGAGAATAAACTCTCACTATTTTCGGGCAGAGTAACAATGTTTTAAAGTTCTGCATTTAGCCTTACTGATTCCATCTATTTATAGAGAAGAGGTGAAACCCTTGTTCAATTGTACAAGTGTATTTCAATAGAATAACGAACTTATGGTCTAACTAGGATTAGGTGGGGCGACAACCCTAGTTAAACCAACTAGGGTTTGTCATCCCCCTCTTTAAACATGAAAGGCTTTTCGGTCTCTCTTATATTGGGTTTAATTATTAGTACTTCAGGGACTTTTAATCCAGTACTTTATAATTCAATCCAACCCGATATTTGGTTTTTTATTTCTCAAAATAAAAATATTAAATTAATTTAAATTAATTAATTTCCTAATTAAATAATTTTCTCAACCCAATTCTAATTCCATTAAAATCATAACGACTTTATCGTAAAAGAATCTATGAGAAAATATATTTAATATTTATACATTCAATGGATTTATCATGACCAATAAATTTATTTTTATTTTGAACTTCAATTATTTAATCAATTAATTTATAATTTGAAAAACCATAAATTCATTTCCATTTAGAGAAAACCACTTTCATTTCCAAATGTTTCCCATTTCTCTAACTTAACCATTTCTATCCTTTTTTTTTTCATTTGATTCAACATGCAATTCATTTCTAGTTTCAATGATCTAGCAGAGGGATCGATTGAACATATGCAATTAGGGCTCAAATGATCTATAATAAAGTTCCAGCTTTTCTCTGATTAATTATAAACTCATTTAGTTACGAAGTCAATCCACTATGGTATCATGACTGAGCTCTCCTTAATGGAGTACCATTACGAAAGCAACTCGATCAGTGCTCGTCTAATGACCTTGTCATAAGTGTGTTACCCTCATAAGATATCCTTAATCTCTTTAGGAAAATTCTGTTCATCTAATATGATCTTATTTTATCTCATAGTAACTATCTCTTTAGGATAATTTTGTTCATCTAATATGATCTTATTTTACTCATGGTAACTATTACATCGTCCTTCATGAAAAGTCAATTACTATCAAATAGTAATAAAGTCATTCATCACAAAGACGAACGATCCGTGGCCATGTTCAGTTTTCATCAACCATGTAATACGAATGAGAAGATATCATTTACTTATATTTCGAACTATTAATTCTACTTTTTTGAATCACACTACATACTATAAAAGTCGTATACTCAATGCATCAGCTTTTGGTTCCTTATCTATTTGAACTTAGGCTTTTACTTACATCAAAGTATACAAGTCACACATACAAAATCTGCCATCCACTCAGGATTAAGATATGTCACACTTTAAACGTCACAAGTGATTGAATTCATGAATTATATTAACGAATTTGTTCGAAAAAGATTACAAATTTATAAACGAATATACTACACTTAGGAAACTAGATCCATTAAGCAAGTAAGAACGGTGGGCTCTTTTGCAAACGAGATGTACCAAAGAGGTGAGAAACATTTTAAGTTAAGAGATGACGGAAGCCAAAGAAAGTGTTTAGAGGAATGAGACTATTTGACATAAAGGCTAGTCAGGAATCAATCGAGGCATCGAGAAAGTTTTGAGGCGAGTCAAACCAATACCATTTCGAGGATGCAATGAGGGCATCACGAGAATGGGTTAGGGGAATTTCACGGATCATGGATTAAAGCTCGTGATCATTATGCATGAAACATCCTATGGAGGTCAACTGATGTTCTCTTTTATAATGATAGTCCCCAATGGCTAATTATTAAGGTAATTTGGAAGATTTCATGCTAACCGAAGATCCAACACTTCCTTTGGTTGGATTGGAAAGATATGACTCATGACAAATACAAGTCGTATATTTTGACGTCTAACTATAGACGAGAGTTGGCATCACGAGAATGGGTCAGGGGAATCTCATAGATTGTGGATAAAAGCCTGTGATCATTGTGAATGAAACATCCCATGGAGGTTAACTGATGTTCCTTTTTATAATGATAATCCTCAATAGCCAATTGTTAAGGCAAATTAGAAGATTTCATGCCAACCGAAGATCCAACACTTCCTTTGGTTGGATTGGAAAGATAAGGCTCATGATAAATACAAGTCGTATATTTCGACGTCTAACTATAGATGAGAGTTGTAATATTTATAATGTGATAGAGGATAATATTTTGCATGTATTATGTGAGAAAATTGCTCACATACTACTTTTTTTTCTCTTCTAATCGATCAACTTGGCTTCTTCTTAATTTGCCAGTGCATAAGAAGAGTTTGGGGAAAATTGATTTGTCGATTTTGTGAAACTAAATACTAGTGGAAGCTGTAATATTCAAGACGCTGCTGATGTAAGGGGTCCTTAGGGATGGTTATGGTAATTGGTTTGGTGGCTTTCAAGCATTTCATGAAAAATATTGCATTGATTTTGTCGAGCTTTGGGGACTCTACCAAGGGCTACAAATGGCTCGTATTAAAGGGTATAAATATGTGGGTGGTAAAATTGATTGTTTGCCATCTGTCACAATGATCAATCATGGTGTTGGTCTTATGCATCTATACACTGCATTATATCAATTATTAGAGACTTGATACGATATTAATGGAGATTTGATTTGTGTTTTATTCCTCAATAAATGAATTATGTGGCAGCAAATTTACCCATATATGCTGAAAAAAATTCATTTGAGAAACTATTTCAAATTTTTGAAAATTTATCGATCTACGCTATGTTTGGAGAGAGAAAGGAAAAACAGGTCCTACATGACGCGTTTTCACAAATCCTGCAAAGAAAGCGTCCTACATGGCACGTTTTCTTTGGCAGATGTGATAAATTATTTTTTATTGTAGTTTGTTATAACTCAAGGTCCCGGTTAACAGTGGTTATATGATCTCCGATTGAAGTCTAACTACGGCTTCAATTTTACAAAAGTTATGCTATCAAGGGATGGAGCATAAATGGGGCCCCAATTGACAATGTTTAAGCAAGCAAGGCAATGAGTTTCTCATCATCAGGGGAGGAATCTATTCACCACAGAAACATAAGTATGAGGAAAACAAACGCCACTACGTTTTTCTTCATCTTACTTATGTTTCTATGATGAATAGTTTCCTCTATTAATGATGAAAAAAATTGTTGCTATGCTTGCATAACCATCGTCAACTAGGGCCAAAGTTATGCTTTGTCCCTTGGTAACATAATCTTTGTAAACTTGAAGCCTTAGTTACACTTCAACCTGAGACGGTATAATCACTATCAACTTGGACCTCGAGTTACAATGAGATCTCGGCTACTCAAGTGATGGCTCAACGCTCACATGGTAGCTAAAATTTTTAGGTCACCCGGTTACGCGACATCTTCGTAAACCTAAACATAACTTAAAAGTAAGACTATGTCTCTCTCAAAGTGAGGGCAATAAATTTTCAAACCCAAAAATTTCATTATACAGAAGAAAGAAAAAATAATTTGGAGATGTGGGTGAGTAGGTTTAGGTTTAGTATATTTATATAGGGAATGGGGTGAGGTATAATGGGAATCTTTTTTATCCCAAGAATCCCAGGTTGTAGGTCTTAAACACAGAAAAAATTAACTTTGGTTGATGTTGAAACCCCCAGAGGTAAAATGCTCCTCGCAAGAGGCGTTTTTATTTGACATGCTAGTGAAAACGTTTCCTGTAAGAGGCATTTTCTCTTTACATTTCTAGGTGGAAAACGCTTTCTGTAAATGGCATTTTCAGTGTATTTCTAACATGTTAGTTGAAAATATCTCCGACAAAGGGGTATTTTCTCTCTAGTGTTCTCTCTAACCTGGGATTCTCGAAAATAAATTCATGATTCTTGAATAACACATTTGTAGGGGAGTTTCTTCTACCCCCTCAAAATTCTATAATCGTAGTACAAGCATTTGGTTTTTCATACGGCTTTTGAAGCATATTGTTCAAGGTTATATGGCATTATGAGCAATAAGCGTTGTTGTGTAAGCTTGGACTTTACCATATTATAATAATGAAAATTTTGATACGGTAACAATATTATCAAATGGATTTTACCATGTTACGAGGAAGAATTCGTAAGGGACTTGTACTCGGGGGCATAAAAATGGTAATCGATACTATACCCACGATTGAAAAAGGAGCATGCAACCACCTATTTTAGCTTTTTCGGTATTGTCACCCGACACATTTCTTGGTACAATATCGCCAGCATCGTCAATCCCAAGTTAAGTTGTTATGCTTCTCTTAAGTCAGCTACTAGTAGTAGTAACCTCAAGTGTACCATTTATCTCGCATTAGTAGACCTTTGATCAACCTCAATATGAATGCATGTGGGAATTGCTCATTTTCAACGTCACTCGCTAAAGCGTCAATAGTTTGGAAGTTATCCTCCAACCATATCATTTCGATTCGACTACCCCTAAACCTATTTGGCACCTTCCCCAACAATTGCTTGCATGTTGCACTCCAATCGGCACTAACAACTAACCTCATAACGACATCCTTATCGATCGCTAGACCGAAGTTTAAATTGATGTCCTCTAATGTAATTGTACACTCACCATAAGGGAGATGAAATATTGCATCTCTAGTCTCTATCTCTCGACCAAAATATTGATGAGTGAGGGATCCAATTTAATCCTCCCGAGCAAGCAAGTAACATATAAAAAAACCTGTATCTCGCAAGTGTCCATGAATGACCTCCGGTGCACCTATTGGCGATATTGGATGTATTCGTGCAACTAGTGGATAGGGCATGTAATATGATGTGGTGGTTGGCGATCGTGCAACATATAGCGTTGGGGAAGGTATCGATGCATGAAATGATTGCGTATGATGTGGTACTTGTGAAAAATAAATTGATGATGGTTGTGTCAATGTAGGGAATGATTGCGCGTGCTATGATGCTTGTGTGAAATGAACTACCGATGAATTTTTCAATGCAAAGAATGTTGCGTATACAGTGGTGCTTGTATGAAATAAAGTGGTGATAAATGAGTTGATGCAATGAACGATTGCGGGTGATGTGGTGCTCATGTAAAGTAAACTGATGTTGTATGTGTTAATGCATGGAATGATTGTGTGTGTTGTAATGATAGTGTAAAATAAAATGAGTTTGTGATAGGAATAAATGAACCATACTGATCGGGAGGTTGCATGACAATTGGGTCCTCGTGTGCATGTGGCAGACATGTCGATCCCTCCACGGCATCTTCTCCCGACCTGGGATTGATAAGCCTTTATTTTGGCCTTTAACGACTATGTTGTCTACTCCTTTCTAAAGCTGTTAGTAAATATGACTTCCCATGATGCGTAAACCAACCCATGTAATCCGGAGATAATGCCAACTCCGACGTGAGAAATGGTTCACACGTTGGCAAGTAATCATACTTGTGCTACCAAAACTCGATATACTTATTGTGGAATCTTTCCCAATCTTCGTTAAGTCTCCCATGCATGTCGATCTTATGTAGGTCATTGAGCTCTTGAGGTTGCGACGAAATATGTTGTGTACACCCAAACTGCTGCATCATTAGGTCGAATTCCTGCATCTCAACCGTTGCAAAGATGATCAGTGACACTTTCACATGCCAGATTCTACAATTGGCCAAAAATTAATCCGGGATGCATTCTTGAATCCTTGGATCCGCGTATGGCATTCATACGAACTGCAATACAAATTTATAAATTCCAGCAAGTGTCGAATATTTAATTTAAAATGTTGGAAAAAACTGCCAATTTTGAAATTAAAAAACTAACCTCCTCTTTTATTTGTTGTTTTAAAGCTAGTTAGATGTCCTCGAGCTCGGTTGGTATACCGATGTGTCTCGCGGGGTTGTTCCACTTGTACAAAAAATATGTTATTTCAAAATTACAACAATGAAAATTCTGATACGGTAACAATATTATCAAATGGATTTTACCATGTTATGAGTGAGAATTTGTAAGGGGCTTGCACTTAGGGGCATAGAAATGGTAGTCGATACGATGCTCACGATTAAAGGAGCATGAAACCGCCTATTTTAGCTTTTTTCGATATCATCGCCTGACACATTTCTTGGTACAATGTCACTAGCATCGTCAATCCCTAGCTAAGTCGTCCCGCTTCTCTTAAGTCGATTTGTATAGTTGTTGGACAAAACACGTTAGTGAACATATATAAATATAAATATTTGTATTAAATACAAGATTTCAATAAAATATATAAACAAATATTTATATTTATGTAAAAACACAAGATTTAAACAAGACAAATTAAATAAATATTTATATTTATATAAAATATCATATTTGAAAAACAAATTAATTAAACAAGATCTAAAAACCAGAAATCAAATAAAGTGTATCGAGTTTTACTAAATGTTGAGGCCTATTTTCACAGTTTCATTAAGACAGATTCAGTCGTTCTTACGATACTTGGAGAAACGTTGGTTGTTTGTCTCCTAGGATACAACAATAAAATGATCTCGGTAGTAGTACCTCTGCAGTGATCAACAAACAAACCTTGCCTTCTTCTATTATCGAAACATTTGAAAATTTGGAAAGAAAAAATAATTTTTTTAGAGTGAAATAAATTCATTGCGTGTCTAAAGAATTTTGTAGTATTCTTTAGCCTTTTATAGGCATTCAATGTGGAGGAATTTAGGAAATTTCTATGAACAAGGATACAAATTTGCATTAAATGAGTCTTTAAATCAATTTGAATAGAATCAAATCGAATCGTAAATTAATTTGATTATAATAAAATCAAATTGAGATATTTGTCCTTTTAAAACAGATTTTTATATAATATCTGCTGAGGAAAAAAATAAATTGCGTATTAGGCTAAAAGATTCGTAGGCTCAATCGATCTAAACATTTCGTGTCATCCACGTCGTGCAAGTACATCCCAACACCGACATATTTAGATCTGCACCCCCTGTACGCGAGGCAAAACTTCAAGCTTAGTCATTCAATAATCCCTTAGTGGGTTTTCATATATATATATATATATATATATATATATATATATATATATATATCCCACACTTGACATCTAACCAATGTGGGATCTAAGCTTTTTTTTTTCTCATCCACAAGTGACTTACTTTGAGCATCAATTTCTCATTCATCACTAATTCATTTTGAGCATATGATATAACATTGTAAAGGTCTCATGGAGTAGAATATAAAGCCATAATTTTATGATTCAACCCTCCACTTTTACTTATTGAGAATATGCCTCAAAGTTGCCAAAAAACATTTTTTCCAACAGTAGTAGCCACCTCAAGTGTACCATATTGCGAGATTTATCTAACATTAACAAACCTCCGATCAAACTCAAGATGAATGCCCACGAGAATTGCTCCTTTTCAATGTCGCTTATTGAAGTGTCGATAGTTTAGAAGTTGTCCTCCAACCATCTCATCTTGATCAGGCTACGCCTAAACCTGTTCAGCACCTTCCCCAGAAATTGCTCGCATGTTGCACTCCAATCAACACTAACAACTAGCCCTGTAACGACATCCCCATCGATCGCTAGATCGAATTGTAAACTAACATCCTCCAGTGTACGTCGTAGGGGAGATGAAATATGTGTATCTCCGGTCTCAATCTCTCGATCAAAGCACTGATGAGTAGGGGATCCAATTTAGTCTCCTTGAGCATGCGACGCGTATAAAAAACATGCATCTGGCAAGTGTCCATGAATGACCTCCGATGCACTTTCGCTTAAGTTGTTTATGTATGTCTCCAAAATTCTATCTTCAATCTAAATATATGAACATAAAAAGATTAATAATCTGAACATCATAATAACTAACTATTTAAAATTAAATAGTTTAATAATATTCCCTTAATATCATAAAAATTAACGAATTAAAATTAAATAATTAAATAATATTTTCTTATCATTTCTAATTGAATGTCGTAAATATGCTTGTCATCCAAACAAATAAGTTGATATGCCATTGACTATTGAATAGAATAAAATCAAAAGATTTAGACATTTAAAAAAAAAGATTGGGAATTGAGAATTTAGAAAAAAAATCAAGAATTGACAATTGAGAATAACAAATCGAGAACAATAAGTTGAGAGTTGAGAGTTGAATTGAATAAAAAGAGAATTGTAAGGTTCATATAGGGGAAAATTAGTCGTTTTGGATTTTTGCCTGTTGGACAGAAAACGTGTCTTACGGGATATATTTTCATTGATCCGTCAAAGAAAACGAGCCATGTAAGACTTTTTTTTAGGAAAAAGAAGAAACCGTGTCCTACAAAACACATTTTCTCTACAAGATTTATGAAAACGTGTCACTTAGGACATGTTTTTCTTTTTCTCTTCAAAAATAGTATAAATCAATAAATTTTAAGTAAAATGACATAATTTCTCAATTGATTTTTTTAAGCATATATGGATAAATTTACCTGGCAAGGGGTCATTCATTTGTGAAAGTTGCTATTTTTTTAGAATTGTTAATATTGCTTTGAGTTGTGCATGTGTTACAGAAAGATGTAATGAACCGAGCATTGCCCAGACTAGCTGCTCCTCTCGTTAAAAAAAAAAATCATTTTTTAAATACTATTATTTTTTAATATAAAAATACTATTATTTTAAATTTAAAAGTATTATTTTTATTTATTAAACGATCGTGCGACTACAGAAGAAAAACGAAAGACATCGCGCGGACTGTTGAAAAGTGGCCCAGTCGGCAGAGTAAATAGACAGAGATGGCAGTTCTAACATCGACAGTCAGTGGTAGTGAGGGAGCCTTATAAAACCAAAACCTTGGAGGATGCCTTCAAACTTTCTGATCATCAGTTTCTTTCTTCATTTTGTTCATAGCTAAAGGGGTTGACTTGAAGAAAACAGTGTCCGCTGCAAATGGAGGGTACAGGTGGTGCTGAAGGAGAGGAGATTGAGGCCCAAATCCGGAAACAGAACGCTCAAGCTAAGAAGCAAAGACATAATGCGAGCTGTAGACGGTCTCGACTGAAAAAGAAAGTACAGTAATTAATTAACCCATCATTGATTTCTTTTTTCCCCTGCTTTTGTTTATCTCTTTAATCAGTTAAATAATTAATCTTTGCTTCGTGTCTTTTATAACTAAAGACGATGCATATGGAACGAGACCAAGAGTTCTTAAAATTGCAAGCTGATCACAAGAGGATCAAAATGGAGCAGGAGCACCAAGCTAAAACGGTGATGGAGTACCATGGAAAGCTCCAATCTTTGGAAGATGATAACCAAATACTTAGGGCAAACCATCACAATATGGTTCACACCCATTCTTCTCTCTTTTTACACTGATATGGTTTCATTACAGTATAAAAATTAGGTTAAACAACCATAAATTAGTTTGAATCATAAGGTTGGTGTTGGATATACTATATCTAAGGATTATTTTGGGTCACGGAAACCTTCAAGTCTCCTAAAACTTCCTAAATTACTAGGAAGAGTAATGATTTGTGCTTTTCCCATAAGCATAATAAAACCCTTTTTGTTGTTATGATAATTGTGTTTTTCAGAAAGAAGCGTTGGAATGGACGAGGCAAATCGCCGTTGAATTGATGAACTTCCATGTATGGGAATTTGTTTAGTATTAACCGTTTCTCTCTCGCTTATAAATTTTGTTAACAATCTATTTTTGATAAATCCATGGTATTTTTTTTTATTCAGATGAATAATACATTTCTCTTCGATTGCAGGGGCATAACTTTGCTTCTTTTGACCAGGTATAATAATTGTCGATTATCCCATCTTCTTCTATTGAGTGCTGAACTCAATTCTTTGTTGCAGGCCGTAGAATGGTTTGCGTTGCAGAATTATGCGGGAGGTGGTCAAGTTTCAAGAGCTTCTGGAACTGGTTTACAGAATGTTAATGGATTGGTGGGATCAGTACCTGTTCCAACAATCAACTGTCAACCTTCCATGGTTGATTTTGATCAGCAAATGTGTTATGGTAATTATATAATCCATGAGCCACGCCTTGATTACATTGCTCGGTGTTTTTATTAATAGACTTGTAACATGTTTGCAGACCAGGACAACACCAATATTGCTACCTTTACTGCTGTTGGCCCCGCATATACTGCTAACCATGCTAGCTCCTCTGCTTCAGGTTTGCGCTCATCACCATATATTTTGGTTCCTCTCATATACTTCTCATTTTTTTCCCCAAATATTGACATAGGATTTACATGTTTTTATGGTATTAAAGTATTTTTACTTTTTGGTTTTGTGTTGGTGAATTTTACTCTTGATTACAAGGTCTTCTTATGTCTTTCTAAATTTACTTGTTAATTTAGGAGTTTGTGAAGAACTGAGAGAATTTTTCTTGTAATTCCATTAACTTAGCTTGTAATACCTCAGGTTTACAAAGATAGTACCTGAAAACTAGGCTAACTTACTAAAACCTCTATCTGGCATTGCAGTTTGGATTAATTCTGCTGCTGGCTCTTCCTCGGGTGCAAGTCATAACTTTGGCGAGTATGGTGCAATGAACAATCACAATAACCTTTGCAATAGAGACCTTGCTGTTGGTAATAAATTGAGTATTTTGCATATATTACTTTGGTTTATCTTGTTTATTGTATTTTCTTTAATTCCCCCCTCCATTTGGCAAAGAAATTACATGTTTTTTTTGGGTCTTATGTTGGTTAATTTCACTCTTGATTACAAGACAAGGTAATCATCATATCGGTTCATCTTGTTTTGTGATTCTTTTTTAATTCCTCCCTCCAATTGGTAACAATATTTCATGTTTTTATCATTGTAGAAGAACAACAACAAAAAAAAAGTACTGCTTCTTTGTTAGTTAATTTTAACCCTAAATTTACTTACCCTGCTTTACTTTTTTTGATTAATAATTTAGGAGTTCCGACTGTTACTGACTCCTTGCCGGCTGCAAATCCTACTCTGGTGTTTGGTTCCACAAATAACCATGAGAAAGATGATGATTTTTCCAGCTTTCTTGAAGCCCTTCTTGAGAGTTAGCTTGGAGATGGTCTCCATAAGACTCCGAGAAGCACAACACTAATCCATCTTAGGAGTCATCTAGGTGTTGTCCGAGATTGTCCTGCCATGTTTCCTTCTATTGCCGGTTGCTGCCCTCCTTTTATGTTGATGGTGTGTTTTGATTGATCTCAAGTTTGTTTATGTTGCAAGAGATGCTTGATCACTCAATTACCAATTTACCAAATGTACTATCAAGTCATCTTCTTCTTGATGACTGAGTCAACATTGAATTGCATGGTTATTGAATTTTATTCCATCAGAACATATTTTGTTCAGGCCAAACTCGATTTGATTTGAGTTTTGCATGCCATAGGGGTTAAAAGGAATAGAAAATCGGAAAAAGAATGTGATCAAGTCCCATTCTTGTTAGGTCTCTGGACCCTTTATTTCATTCAGTTGAGCTACTAGTATAAATCATAAACCTGGAGCATTAGTTATTTTGTTATATTTGGTGAATTGGGTTTACCTTTACTGTCAATGTTTTTCATAATTACTATTTCTAATAAGCTACTTAATATCGCATCGGTGAATGTACTGTTTTTTTTTTATTGAAATTGGTATGTGTTAGGTATTGGTCTGTTTCGATGTTTCAATTTGGATTTTTCAATATTTTTAAAAATATTTAGGCTTTATTTATTGTTTGACCCTTAAATTATACCCATTCTTTTATATTGCTACCTAAATTTTTTTTTGTCCTATGTTGATACTTAAACTATACTTTTTGGCTCTCGTCATTACTTTTCTTAAAAAAGCATTTAATCAGAACATATCATGTGTCCCCGTTGACTGCTGATGTGGATGATGACATGGCTGAGTTTTGACTGGTGTCTGGTGGCTATAGTTGACAGCTTTTCTTTTCTTTTTCATAGATTCGATTGTTGACAATGGTGAAGAGTTAAAACTTTATTTAAAATCTATAGTTTGCAAATTGTAACAACAAAAAAACCCCTCAAATTGGGTTACTGTTTGAGAGTTGTCCTAAAAGGACGAAGATGATATTTTCCGCGTTGTTAGGCTTTTGCTCCCTGATCACCTGAATGTATAAAAAAAAAATACTCCAAAAATTGAACTTTATTAACTTTACTGATATGATATACATATAGATTACTATATAAATGGCACATCATCATTTAACTAAAATTTTAATATATAAAAAATATATTTTTTTTATAAATTTTTAATGATTTTATTTTTTAAAATAGTTTTATATTTGTTTGAATTTTTAGATTTTAAAAAATTGACTAAATATTGATTTATTATCCACATGACAATTCACACGTATGCAATGTCAACAAACTTAAAAGAAAATGTCAACTTTTACCTTTTATTTTAAGTGATTTGACAAAAAATTTAAATTTAAAAATTAAAAAATTAAATAAAAATTAAAATAATTCTTTTTTTAATTAAAAAGCCAAATAAATTATTATGAAAATAAAATATTAAATTTCAATCCAACAATTTTTTTTTACCATCAATTGAGTGATTTTTCAGTCACATTTGAAGCGACTAAAATATAATTAAAAACATTATAATAACTGCATGGGCTTGCGTGGCAATTAGAAAAACATGCCGCCCATTTTATATTACACGTTGTAGGGTGTAATTTTTCAGTTTTAACTAGATTAACCGACCAAAATTAAACGTTTTCTTTTTTGTTATTTCATGACACTGTAGTTGTTATATAAGTATGTTAAAGTGTTGAAAAGTGTGGGAGACTTCGAATCTGTTTAGTGACACTTGAGATTCAGATTTGATTGATCGGGTCGAGTCACGAGCGTTACATGGTTGTGCATATATGCATTATATTGGTTGTGCAAATATTTGAAAGATGATTAAAAGATAGGTACCAAATGACTTAAAATATACCAAAAACAAAATCTACGTCACGACGTTGGGTGATGGTCATCACGACAAGGAACTCCCTCACGTTGCGACGTCGACCCGAAACGTTGAAACTTTTTCAAATTGATCCTTGTTCGATTTCGGGCTAATTTTAGAGCATTCGTAAGATCGTATAAGCCCTGAAAAAGGTTGCATAGTATATCTATTATCTGTATAGATAATGTTTGCATGTATAATGTTTCGAATTAAATGTTAAATGACTGTATTTGCTCTGGTATTGATTGTAGCATCCGGCAATTCGGACTCGATGATCAGGTCGGGTAAGGGATATTATAATTTTTTAATAACATTTTTTACAATTTTAAAATAATTTTAACAATATTTAGTAATTATTTACAATATTTAATTTTTTTTACAAATTTTAATAGTTTTAATAATTTAAATATTTTTATATAATTTTTAATATTGTTTTGACAATTATTTCAATTTTTTGGTTTGGTCAATGCAATCAATGGCCACATCATTGTCCATATCAGTGGTCAATGGGGACACATGGTGTGTTATGATTTATTGTTGTTTTTTTAACACCGTTAACAGAAGAGGCCAAAAAGTGTAACAAAACTATACAGGGGTGAAATAAAAAAAAAATTTAGGGGGATCGAAATTAAATTGTAATTTTTACGATAGTAAAAGTATAATTTTTAAAGGATTAAATTAAAATTTTATCATTTTTAGGGGAGGTCAAAGTGTAATTTATCTTTACTAATTTAAAATTTTAAAACATTTCAAGGATTTAAATGGAAATTTTTTTATTTTAAGAGGGGCCAAAACCCCTGCCAGCACCTAGTTTCGCCCTTGGAACTATAGTTCAAGTATCAGAATGGAACAATAGTTATGTATAATTCAGGTATCACTGTACTTTTCTACACAGTCGAGACTTTCAAAACAAAATTTATGTATAATTCCAGTGTTAATTGGTTAATGGTGTGTTATACTCTTCAAAATAAGACAAGAATTATATAAAACTGTTTTTATCTTTGGCGAAAAAAAAGAAAAACTCTTTTTAACTCCCATTGTATTGATGTAGATAGGCTACTTAAACATGCCTCTACATAGTGTTCGCACACTTAGGTTATCTTTTCCCACTCTAAGCCACCATAATCTTATCAGAAGTAGTCGCGCGCTGGAACAGGTAGAACGGAGATGGCTGGCAATGTTAGAATCGAACACCTTCAGCCGTCTATAAGAGGAAGCATGCGAGGCCACATTTTACCATGCGTTTTCCAGAGGAGTTGATTTGGAGAGAACTGTGCGCTTTACAATGAATACAGGGGCCAAAGAAAGAGGTACCAAATTTGAGAAACAAAGAACTCAAGCTGACAGGGAGAAACATGCCGAAGTCTGTAGAAAGTCTCGACAGAAAATCAAAGTGCAGTGATTAGCCCATCATCAATTTCTTTGTTTATTCTTTTTTTTTATCGTCTTTAATTAATGTTTGCTTGGTGTTTTTATAACTAAAGGAGCAGCGTGAGGAACTTAAACAACAGAACCTAATGTTGAAGGCTGAAAGCCAGACGATGAAAATTGAGTTTGAGTACTACAAATCTATGAAGGAGCTTGAGCTCCAACAACATAAGAGAGTGATTCAGAATCAGGTTTTCCACTCCCTATTTCTCTCTCCTTTAAAGATAATATGGTTTTTTTTTGTGTGTGTGTGTGTGTGTGTGTGTGTGTGTGTGTGTGTGTGTGAAAGATGAACGACAACATTGTCTTGTTTTGAAAAGTTTGAGAAACATCAGCTCTGTTCCAACACAACAATGCAATAACACTGAAATTAGCAACCAATTAACACTGGAATTGTACATAAATTTCATAAAATTTATTTATCACGGTCTTGGATATACTATATATGAGGATTATTTTGGATCATGGAAACCTGCAAGTCTCCTAAAACTTCCTAAATTACTAGGAAGAATGATGAATTGTGCTTTTTTTGGCAAACATAACCATTTTTGTTGATATGATAGTTGTGTTTTTCAGAAAGGAGACGAGGAATTGATTAAGCAACTCTTCATTGATTCGATGGCATACCATGTACGGAAATTTGTACAGTATTAACCGTTTCTCTCTTTTTTCTTACAAAAGCTCTGTTGCTTATACCCAAGATTTGGTCAAATCCATGTTATATTTTATTCAAAGAGATGAAATAATGCATTTCTCTTCCATTGCAGGGGCATAAATTTTCTTCTTTTGACCAGGTATTCTCTAATTACGTTGTATATAATAATTTCCGATTATCCCATCTTCTATCGAGTGCTGAACTCAATTCTTTGTTGCAGGCCGTAGAATGGTTTTTGTCGCAGAATTATGCGGAAGGTGGTCAAGTTTTAAGAGCTTCTGGAACTGGTTTACAGAATGTTAATGTCAACTTTCAACCTTCCATGGCTGATTTTGATCAGCAAATGTGTTTTGGTAATTATATAATCCATGAGCCACCCCTTTTCATTGCTCGGTGTTTGTATTAATAGACTTGTAACATGTTGGCAGACCAGGACAACACCAATATTGCTGCCTTTACCGCTGTTGGTCCCGCATTTACTGCTAATCATGCTAGCTCCTCTGCAAGTCATAACTTGCCAGAGTATGGTGCCATGAACAACCACAATAACCTTTGCAACAGAGACCTTGTTGCTGGTGTTCCGACTGTTATTGGCTCCTCGTCGAGGGCAAATCCTACTCTGGTGTTTGGTTCCACAAGTAATAATGAGAAAGATGGTGATCTTTTCAGCTTCGTTAAATTCCATTATCCGAGTTAGCTTGGAGATGGTCTCCACAAGACTCCATCTTAGGTCTCATCTTCGTGTTGTCTGAGATTATCCTGCCGTGTTTCCTTCTATTGCCGATTGCTGCCCTTTTATGTTGATTGTATCTTTTAATTAAACTCAAGTTTGTTAATGTTGCAAGAGATGCTTCATTATTCAATTACCAATTTACCAAATGTACTATCAAGTCATCTTTGTCTTCCCGACATTGAAATACATGGTTACCCATTTTATAATTTTATATTATTTTGTTTTGCAATATTTTTCATTTTTATAATTTTTAAAAATGATGTATTTTAAAAACTTGAAAATTCTAATTTCTTTTATTTTTTTAATGATGTTTTTTTTAAAAAATATACATAATAAAAATTACTAGATTTCGTCATGTAGCATAATCTTAACATGTCATGTGACGATGTTAACAATCGTTGATGCTTTTCATAAAAAATTAGGATTTGAGGATTTAAATGATATCTCAAATTCGATTGAGAGTTCAATTAGGTGTTTTTTTATTGAAGGCTTGATTAATTATTGAATTATTTAGAGTAATTTTTTTTTATATAATGAGCTTATAAAAAACTTGAAATTTGTGATAAAACCTAAAAGACATATTATAAAAAATTGGAAACTATTTTTACAACATTAATTCTTGAAATTATAAAAAATGTAAACATAATAGAAAAACATATATTCAAAATGAATCTACAGCAATAGTTGCTCTAATTTAAATGAGTTTTGATAAGCATTTGTGTTTGTGCATTATGAATATAAAATAAAATAAATAAATATGAATTTCGGGTATTGACATGATGGTCAAAAATATTCATCATGATTTGAATTCGAATCACGTTGATCGCTGTTTGTAATTCAAAAAAAATCTTAAAAATAAAAAAATTTTCAAAAATCTAAAAGGTTACAAAAATTGAAAACTTTATGTACAACACAAGAGTTTATTTTTAAAAATAATTTTTATATCATTATTTTTTAAATTAGAAAAATATAAAAAAATACTAAAAACTCAGAAAGAGACAAATTCATTATAGACGTTAAATAAAAAATAAATTTCCTAAACTTTTAATTTAAACAAATATTATCAAATTCAAGTACTACCATATACATTAAACCCCAAACTATAGACGAGGTTTGTGAAAAGATAAGAAAAAGATAAAAAGGTGATGAAACCCACTCATTCTGCTGAAACTCAATAATACTTTTAAACTCTGTATATTATTTTATAATTTTTTTGTTTAAATTCTTTAAAATGACAAAATTAATTCGCAAAAAAAAAAAAAAAGTTTGCGCGAAGAATTGAAAAAGTTACGGCGGCGAGAAAACACAGCTGGCAATGATACTGGCGTTGAGTCAACCTTCTCTTGCTCGATCGAGAATGAAAGTAGTGTGGATCTGCAATTAACGATTCGAATAAAGCAATTTTAAATAAAATAAAAAAATCAAATTTTGATCAGATAATATTATTCTAGCATCAATCCAAAATGCTTAAAAAAACAAAAACAAAAACAAAATAAAGGGAGAATAAATAAATAAATAAATATCCTAAAAGAAATTCAGAAAGGTGTTAATTCATGAAGGAAGTAAGTATAAAGGTTGGATTTGGGCATAAAGCTCAGATAGCAGTGGGCAAGTATAATGGGTGGTTGGATGAACAACCTTCTTTCTAAAAGTTGTGTTTCAGTCTAGCAGTTTTATACCTTTTTAAGCATGGAAAGGTACCTTAAAAAATAAATTCTGATTGACATTCTATCACCAACAAAATATGTGTTGGACTCACCTTGGGCGGGTATTTAAAGCAAGTCACATCGGCCGTAAAGGCATGGGCTCGCGTCACGAGGTTTTCAACATGTCCCACAATATCCAGGGGAAAAATATTCAATACAACTGCTAAAACAATAATTTCAATATTTAATATAATATTTAAATACAACATGCCCCACAATAATTTCATGGATGTCTAGTATTAAGGGTGTGTTTAACTATACTTTCAAAAAGTATTTTTGGGTTAAAGCAATGTTAAATAGTTGCAATACTTTTTTTTACTTTTTTATCTGTTTTTCTACAGTTCAAAAAGCTAAAATTTTGAGTTTTTTTTTTAAGTCAAAAGTCTTTTTGACTGTAAAATTATTTTTTATCTTTCATGTAATTTTCTTTCCCCTTCTCTCTTTTTCTCTCAAAGGTGATATTTATTCTATTGTTAAATTAATATTTTATATATTTAAATATTAATGATAAATTATAATTATTTTTATATTTTGTTAAAATATCGTAATGTTAATTAATTTTAACATTTTTTCAAAAAAATTAATTTGGACAATATTTAAAATGTATATTTATTATTTTATAATATCATGTTTAAAATAAATATTTTATTTTTAAAAAATATTTTTTGACAATAATACTAAACACTCAAATCTTAAATAAAAACACTTTTTAAAAATATTTTTTTACTGTACTTTTTAAAAATTCTTTTCAAAAATAATGTTAAATTAATCTTAAAAAGAGCCTCCCACCGAAGTGCTTGGAACTAACCAGAAGGACATGGACAATAACTTTGATTCTTTTTGGATTGATGTAATAGTTGATTTTTTTTACACCAAAAAAAAAATTAATAAAATAATATCATATTTCACAAAAAGAATATATATATATCTTATAGGATTAGGTTTATATGTAAAGAGAATGAACATAAAAAATATTTATAACTTTTTTATTTTAAATATCTTAAATAAGTTTTATTAATTTTATATTTTTTATTATTTATTACATTTTTATAATATTTATAAGTTTATATTAATTTTAATATTTTTTTATGTTTAATATTTTTATGAAAAATATTATATCAAATCAGAAGTTGTCACGTGTCACTGTATGATTGACTTGTCAATTTATTTTACCAATCAACATAGTCAATGACGAAAATTGTTAACGAAGAGGCTTAATTGATTATTTTAGTTAACGATAGAAGCTTTAATTGGGTGCTAATTTATTTTACCAGTCAACATAGTCAATAATAAAAATCGTTAACGAATAGGCTTAATTGATATTTTAATTAATGACAGGTGCTTAATAGACATGAGATACGCATGAGATTGCTTCAATGTCTCATTTTCCCAGAACCTGCTCATGGAAAGGTCTACCAAATGTTCGAAGTTCGTGACAAAATGCTACGACAGTTGCAAATACCATGCATAACCTGAGTCTTTTAATTTTATTGAAAATGACATGTTCTTAATTTCATCTAAAGCCCCAAATACATTCATATGGTTTACATAATGGGCCAAATGGTCCTAAAGATCCCCTTAACCATCATACATCATTTTTAAGAACTTAAAAGTAAGGGAGACATCGTAAAATTTTTGAGCTAAAAGCTCATTTTTATACTTTCTAACTAACCTTAAGGATTCAACACTCTGAAAATCATGCAAATGCTTCTCTAACTTTTCTATTTTCTATTGCAAGGTATTTTGATTAGAATAGTTATAACTATCATTATAATCTTCATCACAGTTATCATCCAATCAATATCATCTACTAAATCACTATTACCTTGGCTTACAAACTGACGGTTACGTTCATAGTGGACTTATTCTTCCCTTCCACGCATTAGGTTTCGACCATGATTCATCCAACCTACTTTTAGCTCCTTGATGAGCTTTTCATTTCTATCATTTACTCACTTTTGTCTATCCATTTGCTCCTGGATAAACTTCTATTATTCTTCATATCTTTTTTGTTGGGAAGACATTTGCTCCTCTATAACTCTTATCCTCTCTTGTATGTCCAAATATTGTTGACTGTCAAACTGGTGATGTTGAGATCCTTGGTCTATTGGCGATGCCTCAACATGATGCTAATTCTAGTTATTGTAATACCATGGGGGGTATTATACTAGTATAAGTTTTGTTTTTATGAATTTTGTTGATTTTCGTTTTAAGGGTTAATTTGAGTTTTTGGATTTTTGTTTTGGTTTCCATGCAAGGAGTATGGGTGCTGAGTTGTTCTAGTTTGGTCATTATTTGTTCCTATGTTATGGTTGATCTACCGTAATTCGTTGTAGTAGATTAAACCTCTTTTTGTACTTAATGAGCTCGTTAGAAAGCAATTTTGTTATGTTTTTATTTAGTTTTTACTTTTAGCACTTAGGTAATAAAATGAGCAATTTTGGCATTTTATGTGACCTTGTGGGTCGAGTAGGCCTAAAGGTAAACTAATATGTTTGATGAGTGTTCAGGACATTACTTGAGGGTAGAAAGGCTGTGGAATGCTCCCGATGTTGCAACATGGAGCTAGAATGTCGCAACACAGCCTTGGTGATAAGTGCTAAAAGTAACATGTTTTGATCTCATTCTTAATACGATTTTGAATGATTATTCGATGTTAATAGTGAATTTTATGCTCCCAATCCTTTAAATTCATATTTTTATACTTAGGAGAGCATTTGGGAGCAAAAAGAGCAAAAATAAGAAAATCAAAGCAAGTTACAAGAGCCATACGGGCTGACCTTTTCCACACGACTTGCCACACGATCATGTGTTAGACTATTTTGATTTCGTGAATTTGCACTTTGAACAGCGAGAAAATGCAATTTTTAGGTTTTCGGGCATTCTAAGACCTATATATGACAAAAATAAAAAGATAGGAGTGAGCCGTCATAGAATACTAAAGAAAACAACTAGAAAAACATCATTGGAGCCGATTCTAAAGCAGATTTCCATCAATATTGAAGATTCCCTTTTGATTTCTTTGGAGATTATCATGAGTTTCTTTGTTTCTTGCGATTATTTTATGTTTTGGATGTTTTTATTTGCAAGCATGAACTAATTTTCTAAATATCTAGGGAGATGAACCCTATGATGTATTTTATAGTTTGATTTTTATTTTATGCAATAAATACTTGGATCTTGTTCTTAATCATGTGCGTTATCGATTTAATATTTCTAGATTATTGATCCATATTTGATATGCTTAAATTAGATGAGGAATGGACCCTATTTAAGAGTAGGCATAACGTAATTGAGTGGAGCTGTATGCAATCCTAGAAATAGGATGACATAAACTATCGGATTAGAGTCAAATCTAATAGGGGGATCCATAGATCGAATTAATGCAATAATAAGGGCTTTAAGTAGAAAGAAATTTCAATTAAACAACCTAAAGTCAGTTGCTCTTACTCTCGAAAGAGATATTAGCATAATTTAGGGATTTTTAAGGATCAAGATACTAAGTGAAGAAATTCCATAATTTAGATTGATAATGACAGATGAAATCTACGTGAATTCTTTCTTTCTTGGGTATTGTTTCGCTTCTTGGTTGTTTACTCGATTATTTTCCTGATTTGTTTTTCGTCGTGTTCTTTATTTAATTTTAGTTTTTAATCAATCACTCTGATTATTCAGTTAAATAATAGAAATATAGTAATTACTAGTACTTTTAGTCTTTATGGGAACAATATTTTTGCTCACCATACCTATACTATTAATTGATAGGTGAAGTTGTCTTAGTCAAATTTTTAGTTAGTTTACGATGCATCACTTGGAGACACGCCTAAGGAAGTATACTACCATCAATGTTGCGACACTGACACGACATGACCACTTAATGAAGAAAGGTGTTTTTGTTCGCACAACGTTCTTTAAGGAAGATTGGTCAATTGTTTTAGGTCAAGGATGAGCTATTAACCCTAGGCATATAAATACGATTTCTCAAAATAGTTTAGGGGACTTTTTGTCTCCCGTTTAATTTCACTATTATTCTTAGTTTAGGTTTTTACTTGTAATTTTTATTTCAGTCTTTGTTTTGTTCTTAAAGAGATCTGAATTATGGATTCGTCCAATTCATTATAAATTGTTGGTCATAGTTCAATATTTATATATAGCAAGATCTTTCTCATCTTTACCTTTGATTTTGCGAATATCTATCTTTCAATTCAATTCTATCATATATGTTAGATCCTACGAGGAACTAATTTGTTAGGGAGATTAACAAGTCAATATGGAAGTTGACGCCTATGTAGGGTTTCTTAGTGGATCAGTTGGTTGGGAAAGGAAGAACTTAAACCTTAGGATTGACGATCCTAAGAAGTCACAAAGGTAGAAATTAACCCAAAATTGATATGGTCTATCGTGAAAACCTTACCCCAATCTGGTCTAACCTGTGATATCGAGAGATAAGTAGTGTTTGCCGATTCATTAGGTTGGTGGAAGGTCGAGAGGTCCTATTAGGTTAATGTTTAATAGATTGGATAAAACCCAAAATAGGAGTTAACTATGAACACTAAAATAAATTAGTCTTCTACATTTAGATCTGATAAATTTATAGTATGTTTTTGTTGTTTCTTTATTTCTTTTTTTTTTTCAGATTTCTCTTTATTATCAATTTATGAACTGTTGTAATATAATTTGGGTAAAGTACTAGTTACACCTATTAGTGTAGGAGTTAGCCTTAGTTTAATTAAGCCTCATTTTGGTATGATGCTCAGAGTACTTTCGATACTTCGTTGTACAAACTATATTACAACCTGACTCGTATACTTGCGCACACCGTCTAATTCATGTATTTTGTTGCAGTATTTTCACTTTTGATGTGGGTATGTCAGGAGGTGGCCAACAACCAATAGAGTCTATAACTTGATCTTAAATGGGCTCGAACTCGATGTTATGAGGATCATTGACGTTTGGATTCGACATGTTTGTCCACACTCACTACACCAATTGTTAACTAGTGAGGGAAAAAAGACGAAAAAGATGATGATTGAACACGGGAGAATAATGTGAAGGTAAAGAATGATTTCAATGTAACAACCTGGTTTTTAATGGTGTCGAAAATAGTGATTTCAAGATCATAAATCCAACGAGTCGAGTCGTAAATTTAATTATTCTTAAATATTTACGATGTCATTAGCATCTTATTAAAATTTGGTTATGAGATTTTAACGTTTAGATAGTTAATTGAGTAGAAAGAATTAAATTAAAAAATATGCAAAAGTAGAGTTAAGTGATTAAAATGACCAAATGAGTAAATGAACCAAAGATCTTTTAGTGAGTGGATTAACATGAGATATGTTTTTTATAAGAAAGATTAATTAAGGCTAAGTAAGAGGATAATTAAGTTAATTAAGAAAGCTTAAATATTTACAAAATTGCCCTTTAGTATATAAAAGAAATTAAAAGAAGAAAAATAGAAATTTACCTCTTTTCTTCATCTTCTTCACGGTTGAACAAGGAGGAACTAGGGTTTTCTTCCTAAGCTTTGAGCCAAACTTTGAGTAAGTAAATTTCGAAACGTTTATTTTTAAGAAAACAAATAGGTCTCGAAAAATATTTTAAAAAATCAAAAAATGTGAGTCGCCACCAATCTTTTTATTTGGTGTGATTGGATCACCACAAAATATTTAAAAATCTGTTTTGAAAAATATTTTGGTCTTTGAAATTCAGAAAATGGGTTCGGGAGTCGGTTACGTGTAATGAAGGATTAGCACCCTTACAAGCCCAAAAATGGTATCACATCGATTATTTTCGGGTTTGATTTGTTAAAAGTTTGAAAACTCGAGTGAAGTTTAAAATACGATCCTTAAATGCATGATTTATTTGATGTACATGTTTAGGAAAGAAATCAATTTCCATTTAGAAGTCTCGCTATTTCGAAGTGATCGAGGAAGAAAGTCACGTCCAGTGAGTTAGGACAAAACGTTTCGAGATCCGAAAATAGCGAGTTTTCCTTCGAAGAATTTTTTGAGACCTTGAAAAGGGTATTCGATTATTTCGGTTTGAAGAAAAATCGCGCCTAATAAGTTAAGGCAAAAAATTTCAAAACCCGAGATAAAGGAATATTGCCTCGATTTTTAAATATTTGTATTTTGGAGAAAAACTAAAAAAATGACTTTAATTAAAATATAGAGATAAAAATGAGCATGCAAATTAAATACGAGCTATGAAATTAATTATAAAGTCAAATAACACAAAGAACGAACGATTATGCGAATGAATAAATATACGAAAATAAATAAAATATAAATTGTGAATCAAAATAAATGAGAAAATACAAGATTAACTAAAAATAAAAAAATTTAAAATTTTATACACGAAAGTCGGAGAAAGAAGAAAAAAAATGGTCGAAAATGAAGTTTCAGAGAGTTTGGGGTTAAAATGTACTTTTAGAAAGTTTAGGGGTAAAAATGTAATTTTGGAAATGCTCGGGGTTAAAAATGTGATTTTAAAAGTTCAAGGGAAAAAATGTAATTTTTGGAAGTTCGAGGGTGAAAATATCATTTTTGAGAAATTCGGGGTAAAAATGTGATTTTTGGAAGTTTGGGGATAAAAATGTAATTTTTAGAAGTTAAAGGGTAAAAATATAATTTTTGAGAAGTTGAGGGGGTAAAATGTGATTTTTGGAAGTTCGGGGGTAAAAATGTGATTTTTTAAAGTTTGGGGTAAAAGTTGTAATTTTAGAAAATTTTAGAGTTAAAATGTAATTTTGAAAAAGTTTACGGGTTAAAATGTAATTTTGGAAAAGTTTGGGGTTAAAATATAGTTTTTGGAAAGTTTAAGGACCTTTTGGGTAATAAAACCAAAAAGATGGGGCATGTGGCAGCTTCTTAGGCTTTTAGAGGTGAGAGGACCAAATTGAAAAATCATTTAAAATTTTAGGTAAATTTAGAATAAAATAAAAATTGATTTAAGGATGAAATTGAAACAAATGAAAAATGGAAAGGGCTAATTGCATAAATAAACCAAAAAAGGACACATGACAGCTTCCTGGGTTTCAAAAAAGTTAAAGGACTAAATTGAAAATGATATAAAATTAATGGACAATTTTAAAATTAATCAAAAATACAAAAAGGATGAAATTTTAAATTTAAAAAAATGGAAGGACCAAATGGGTAAATAATGCCTAAAGCAAAAACACGAGGATCCTCTGAAGCGAGTTGGGTCTGAAAATGGATAAGGCTCAAAACAACGTCGTTTTTAAGCTAAAACTCAGCCCTTAAAACGACGTCGTTTCTGAGGCCTATAAAAAGCTAAAAATTCTAAAAAAATCATTTCCCTTCCTTCTTTTAAAAAAATTCAAAATCCCTTTTCTTTTCTCTCTAACCCTCTCTTTCCGACCACAGCTTTGATCACCGGGCTATTGTCTGTGCTGCCACGCACCGCTGTCTATCGCCGTCGTTCGCCATCGTATACGGCGGCCAAGGATAAAAATTCTTCCTTTTTATTTGCTTTGCTCTTTCTTTAAAAAACTCAGATCTGGATCTAAATCCAAATATTAAAAAAGGGTTTTTTTTTCTTTTCTTTAATATTTGTTTTAGTTATTTTTTCCTTTTTAAATAAAATCTATCTTTTGTTTATACATATTCTGCTTTAATGCTCCTTCTTGTGTTATTTCTTTTCTTTTCAAAATAATTGGATATCTTTATCGGAATCCCTTATGAGCACGATCGAATTCGAAAGGGTTCCGTCCGACGACCAAGGCAACGACCGTTCATTTCCAGGTATGACCTTTTAACTATCTGTTATTTATTTATTATTAATATATATTTATTATGTATTTATTACTATGTTTTATTATTTATTAATTTAATGTTATGTATTTAATATAACTAGTTATTACGTTTCAAGTAAATGCTAATAATGGCAGTGATAATATAATAAGTTATATATATATATACACACACACACACACTAAAAACGTTTCAAATTTAGGCAAATAAGTAAACTAAATATACCTTGCTAACTGATACTAGAAGGTGTTGATTCTGCTTTGCTCTTATCTGTGTATTGATTTCTGGAAAGTCTTGTATTAATTTTGAATGCACTCACTGTCTTTTTTTGTATTGATTTTCAAAATGTTCCAAAAAAGAGTCATTTACAATTGTTCTGAATTCGGCTTTTAAAACCTTGTTTACAATGATCATGTTTTGTTATTTGCAATTGAATTGCTGTCATTTCTTCCTTGCAGATGCAAGCTTGGTAGTGACGGTGGTGGCAGTCCAAGTTGAAGGAGGTGATGTTGTTGGTGCTGATGTGGCAACTCCTGATTGGGTGAAAGAGGGTGGCTGCAGATCCACTTGCTGCTAGGGTTCTTATTTTTTTCAAAATGTAATGGGCTAGGTTAGGGTTTGGGTCATTGGGTTTGTAATTGGGCTTTGGGTATGGGTTTTAGTATGTGTAATTTGGACTTTAAGATTTGTACTTGGACATTTTTTAAATAAATCTAAATTTTAAAATTATTTGTTTGGTTTTTGGTTTTGAGTTGGGCCCGGACAAATTAGGCTCCAACAGCTGCCCCTTTTTGCTCGTCGTCGTGTAACGAAAACAGGGCAAAGACTAAAAGGAAGTCCAATTTCGTCAAGTCTTATTTCTTTGACGCTCTTTCTTCAATTAGCCCGCCTTTCGCTTTATTGGTCGATTTCACTGCATCCGCTTCTACGTCTTCAGCATTGTGATTCCATCTTGTCTTAAGGCAATTTCAAAAAGGCAAAATTTGCTACTATAGCTTCACTCAATTCACTTGCAACTTTAAGGAGATTGAGATTCGTCATCGTAGTCTTTTGCTTTAATCTACTGACACTTCAAGGTAGAAGATTCACCATTGTGTCTTCAATTTGTTCCTGTTCGGCTTTACGGTATAAGATTCACCATTGTGGCATCAATTTTTCCCGTCACGTTTCTAAGGTGCTAGGTCCGTCGTTGCGGCCTCAACCTTTCCCATCATATCTTCTAAGGTACTGGATTTGCCGTCGCTGCCTCAACCATTCCCTTCATTTCTTCACGGTATTGGGTTCACCGTTACGGCCGTAACATTTCCCATCACATTTTCTAAGGTACCGGGTTCACCGTTGCTGCCTCAACCTTTCCCTTTACATCTTTTAAGGTATCGGGTTCACCGTTGCGGCCTCAACCTTTCCCATCATATCTTTTAAGGTACCGGATTCGCCATCGAGACCTCAATCATTTCCTTCAAATCTTCATGGTACTAGGTTCACCGTTACGGCCTCAACTTTTCCCATCACATCTTCTAAGGTATCGGATTTACTGTCACGGCCTCAATCCTTCCCTTCAAATCTTGATGGTACTGGGTTCGCCATTGTGGACTTAATTTTTCCCTTCGTATCTTTTATGGTATCGGATTCACTGTTGCGGACTCAATCCTTCCCTTCAAATCTTCATGGTATCGAATTTGCCGTTGCGGCCTCAACCTTTCCCATCACATCTTCTAAGGTACCGGGTTCGTCGTTGCGGCCTCAACCTTTCCTTTCATATCTCCAGGGTATTAGATTTACTGTTGCGGCCTCAATCTTCCATGTCAAACCTGTAGAATATGCTTTCATGGACCTCTATATAGGCCAAGTTGTTTATGATGCTTTGATCAGAATGAATTACATGCCTCTAACTGAATGATTGTGCATGATTAATGTTAGATTCAATTTTATTAATTATTTGGGTTGACATGGCCTGTCGTTTGTGCAAATTCCGTCGTGGGTGCGCTGTCTTATCTCTTTCTAAGCTTAGCTTGAATTGCTTATTTTCAAGTTTGTTTTCCAATTTGGTTGTCCTGTTTCGGGCCCTTGTACTATTTAGGAAATTCTAGATTAATGCTCATGGATCTTTGTACGATTTATATTATTAGTTAATTATCCGTTATTTTAAATGCAAAATGCTTGAACAAGATTATGAAAGAATAAGCTCGAGATTTATTGAAGACACAATTCAAAAGATCAATAGGAAGCAAATTTTACTCAAGAAATTGCCAAGTATACAACAAAAGACAAGTAGATGCCCCGAATATTGCAGGATGAGCTTCTTTGAGCTAACTCATTGAGAATCATTCTGAGCCCAAATATGTGTCTAGAGGACCTGGAGTGCTTTGTTGATGCTTCAAGCTACAATTTTCTTCCATCTCGTTACAATTGAGGAAGAAATGATCACTTTGAACCTGTTCTTGAATTTGAGTCGCCCTTTGCGGGTTTTCAACTCAAAATCCCTTTGGTTTCAAGACGCCCTTTGCAGGTTTTCATCTCGATCCTTTTTTTTTGAGATGCCCTTTACGGGTTTTCATTTTAATCCTTTTTCCTTTTTTTAGGCGAAGTATTTCATCGAGTCCTAGTTAACGGGGTTATGCAGATCCTTGCCGTCCATTTCTGTTAGAATGAGAGCTCCTCCTAAGAAAGCTTTCTTTACCACATAAGGCCCTTCCTAGTAGGGGTGTAAATGAACAGAACGTTCGGTGAATTGTTCGTATAACGTTCGTTTATGTTCGTTTATTAAGATAAATAAACAAGTATGAACAAAATTTTTATGTTCGTTTAATAAACGAACGAACACAAACAGAGGTGTGTTTGGTTCGTTTATGTTCACGAACAAGCTCGTTTATAGTTTGTTTATTAGCTCATTTATTATCTCGTATAAAGCTCATTTATAAGCTCGTTTAAAGCCCGTTTATAAGCTCGTTTATTAGACCCATCAAAATGTTATTCACTATTTTTTGATCAAGTGGTTGTCTTTCATCAACCCATTTCTTTGATAAACCAACCAAAATGAGCTTATTTTTCCTATATTTTAGGCCCACTTTTATCCCATGATTAACTTTGTCTTGTCCATTAACCGTAGCCCGCACATATGACATATCCCATTTTGGAGAATATGGCCATGCTCAGCAGTCAACACTCAGCAGCCTTTGAAGATTCAACCTTAGAAGCTTTTGAAGTCCAAACCCTTTTTCTCTTCAACAACAAATTTCATAGTGCGGCTAGGGTTTTCTCTTCTCTGGTAGCTACTATATATCCCTAAACAACTACATTTTCCTGGTCAACTAGATCCATCCTTTTTTTAGTTCATTTCTTAATAACTTGATAAATTTGTTTTACAGGTGATTTTATAGTTTTATTTGTGGAAAAAACAGAGATTCAGAGATGAGGTAATTTTTAAATTCTGTCGTTTTATTTTTCTTTCGTTTTTATCTTTTGGAGTTATCTGATTTTTTTTAAGAGAAAGAAAAGAAAAGTCTAATTTGGAAGTGAAATGGAAGTAGGGAAAGGAATGGCCGAATGGGATCATCTTCTTCTTCCCTTGTTTCTTAACTCTTTGGCTCTAAAGAGTTTCTGGTCACATAAAGCTTCAAAGGATATGCTTTATATATATATTATGAAGATTCCATGTGGGGGGAGTTTGATGCTGTTAACAAGTCACCTTTGGGGTCTTCATTGTCCGTTTATTTTTCGCTCTTCATCCTCCATTATTTTGTGTACTTTAATAGTTACGTACGTGTTAAATAATTAATTAAACTCTAGAGTTAATTTTGTATAGAAAATTTTAAATTGAAGCGTGGTATCTTCTTCGACAAACTATAGTGCTTAAAAAATTAAAAAAAAAACATTTTTTGAGGGAGACAATACAAAGAACACCTTCCAAGATTGGTAATAAAAATTGATGGTAAATGCTAAAATTTAATGTTAAAAAACAACATTTTATCATATATAAGATGAGAATAAACTAAACTACAATTGTTAGAGCTACCCATCTAAAACAGCTCGACATTTAATTTTATTGTTGGAACCTTGTGATATTCCATTTACCAAGAAAACCTTTTTAAAGGAGTTATTAGAATCAGATGAATTAGGTCCACAATTGATAATGGAGTTTGATACTGAATAAAAGAATATTGTTTTAAAGATTTTTTTCTTTTTTTTTTCTTTTATGAGTAATCTTTTCTTTTTGGTTTTTAATGGGGTTATTTGATACTGAATAAAAGAATATGCTTGAGGAATTAAAGAAAACCCATGAATTTATAGTATACTATAAACTGCTATATGCTAGTATTAAACAAGAAACAAAAATATTACATCAAACTCTCCACTTTTAATTAATACACATAATTTATAGAAATTACATAAAATCTTACTCTGTTTTCACAAACTTTATTATATATATAGCAGCAAAGAACTATATATATATATATGTCACACGTCTTTCTCACAAATACTTATGACATTAATTACTGCTATTACACTATTTATGGTAGTGCCTTCCATACATTTTCTTTTATTTATGGTAATCTATTACTTGTTTAATCTATGTGTATTATTTCTTTCATTTATTAGATTTGATGTTATCTATTATTAATTATTTAAGTTTTAATTTTTAAGTATGTCTTATAACTCAGAACAAGGTCATTATTCCTATTCGTGTACTGGTTCTACATCACCGATGGATGTCGTTGAAGGAAATGAAATTTCTAATGCTCGGGATACTACTCATGAAAGACCAACCCTTGAGGAGGTTGAGAGTTTGGATGATATTGATGCTGCCACTTATACGAGGAGAAACAGAAAGAAGACATCAGTTGTTTGGCAAGAATTGACCGTAGTTAAGCTTGCTGATGGGACCGAAAAGGTGCAGTGTAATCACTGTAAAATTAAACTTTCTAAGAACAAGGATGGTACAACTACACAATACAAAAGACATTTAGATGGTTGTGTGAGACATCAATTATCTTTAAAGGGATAAGGCAATCTTTTTCTACCATCGCAAGCACCTAGATCGGACAATGCGAGTGGTATCTAGCTTTGGAAATACGACCAAGCAAAGATCAGAGAAGTTGTTTCTCACATGATAATGGTTCATGAGTTGCCTTTTGCATTTACTGAGTACGAGTTATTCACTTTGTTGATGAAAAATGCAAGTCCTCACTATGTAAGAATTTCTCGTGCTACAGCCAAAGCTGATTGTTGGACTAGTTATGAGGTTGAGAAGAAGAGGTTAAATGGGTTGTTGAAGATAGTGGATAGGATTAGCATTACAACTGATATGTGGAAGTCGAGTCAGAAAATTCAATACATGGTCTTGACAGCTTATTTTTTGGACTCGGATTGGAATTTGTAGAAAAGAATTTTGAACTTTGTTGATGTGCCTCCTCCGCATAGTGGAGTTTTTGTATATGACGCATTGTACAAATGCTTACAAGACTAGGGTATTGAAAGGAAAAGTGTGCTCAATTTCTGTGGATAATGCTTCTTACAATGATGCAACTGTAAGGATGTTGAAAGATAGCCTTTCATTTCATAAAAGGCTTCCTTTAAATGAGAAATTGTTTCATGTCCGTTGTTGTACACACATCTTGAATTTATTAGTGCATGATGGTCTTTCAGAAATTGAAGATATAATTGATAATGTAAGAGAAAGTGTGAAGCATATCATAGCATCCACTGTGCGTTTGACTATGTTCAGTGATATTGTTAAACAACTTCAGCTGCCAAATAAGAGGTTGATTTTAGATTGTTGTACACGATGGAATGTAACATATGCTATGTTGTCATGTGTATTGGAGTTTAAAGATGTATTTTCCATGGTATGCTCAACGAGATGCAAGTTATAAGTATTTGCCAAGTGATGAAGATTGGGTGAGGATTGAGGAAGTTTGCTCTTTCTTGGCACTTTTTAATGAAGTTACCAACATTATCTTAGGTAAACAATTTACCTTCATCTAGTTTTATTTCATTATTTTTTAATTTTCATTTATGTTATTTAATTTCATACATGATTTTCCTTTATAAATATTAGGTTCTGAATATCCAACTTCAAATTTATTTCTTCCTGAACTTTGGAGCATCAAAGAGTTATTGATGGAGAAATCTTTGAGTGAGGAACTTTGGATGAGACAAATGGCCGATAAAATGAAAAGAAAATTTAATAAATATTGGGGTAAATGCTGTTTGTTGATTCCTATTGCTGCTATACTAGATCCTAGGAATAAGATGAAATTGATTGACTTCAGTTTTCATGTTATTTATTCTGAAGAGGAAGCTCCTAAACAAATTTGCTTTATGCGTGATAATTTATATGAGCTTTATAAGGAGTATGTGGATGAATATGCAGTAGCTAATGTTGGTACATTGATGGAAAATGATGTGTAAGAAAATGGTGTTAGTAATGCTCATTTGTAAGGAAAATTGTGGTGATTTTGAAGCCTTGGAGTGGTGAAAGGTTAATAACCTCAAGTTTCAGATTTTATAAAAAATGGCTTGTGAAATCTTGTCTATTCCTATTACCACGGTGGCTTCAAAATCTGCTTTTAGTGCTAGTGGTAGAGTGATTGATGCATACCGTTCATCTTTAGGAACTGATACGGTGCAAATGTTACTTTGTGGTTCTGATTGGTATTGAAACTTTTATTGGTTGAAAAAGAAAGCCAAAGTAAGTAATTTTTAAGTATTTGTTTTATTTATTTAATATTTGAAATATTATTTAATTTGGTCATCTAATTTTAATTTTTTATGTAGAGCAAAGTAGAAATTAACGAGATTTCTTTACTTTGAAGTTATAATTTTGAAGAATTTCGAAGGTACTTAATCTAATAACTTTCAGGTTTTTATGTTGTTTTATTGAATTTGATGAGTGAAACTCATGAATTTTCATATTTGGTGTTTTCAGGATGTGGTATCATTCGATTCATTGCAAATGAATGCGTTATTTATGCTATCAACTTTTATAGTTTGTGTTTATTGTGCATTTTTGGTGTTATCTCTTTTAATTGTTTCTCTTGTAATATGTTTTGTTTTGAATCGATTTAGCTACTTGTTTGCAACTAAGTTTTTTATTTAGTTGGTTTTGTTTTATTTAATTTTTTTTATTTGTTTAGATAGTTAACATAAACGAACATGTTCGCGAACGCAAAAATGAACATGTTCGCGAACGTTAAATGAACATTAAACGAACATGTTCATGAACATATAAACGAACATGTTCACGAACGTTAAACGAACGAGCACGAACACACTAAATAATAAACGAACCGAGTTCGAACATGATTCTGAAAATTTAAACGAACACGAACCGAACATGAACAACTTTCAAAATAAACAAACAAACACGAACATACCCTTGTTCGTTTGAGCCCGATTCATTTACACCCCTACTTCCCAGTTGGGCATCCATTTCCCTCGAAAGTCTTTATGTATGGGAAGTATATTTTTCAAAACTAGATCTGCCTAATGGAATTCTCTAGGATGAACCTTTTTGTCATAAGCTCGCATCATTCTTTTCTGGTACATCTGACCATGGTGGATAGCTCTTAACCTCTTTTCTTCGATTAAATTCAACTGATCATATCAGGCCTGAATCCATTTTGCCTCATCTAATTGTAACTCTATCAAGACTTGGAGAGAAGGTATTTCGACCTCGATAGGTAAGACTACTTCCATACCATATGCTAGTGAGAATGGTGTTACCCCAGTAAAAGTTTTGATTAAAGTTCTGTAAGCAAAGAGGGCAAATGGTAGTTTTTCATGCCAATTTTTGTAGGTCTCAGTCATTTTCGCAATGATCTTTTTGATGTTCTTATTAGCTGCTTCCACAGCTCCATTCATCTTTGGGCAATAGGGAGATGAATTGTGATGCTTGATTTTGAATTGCTCACAAACTTCCGCTATTGTGCTATTGTTCAAATTCAAGGCATTGTCAGATATGATCCTTTCTGGCATCCCATATCGGTAGATGATCTCCTTTTTAAGAACTTACTAATCGCAAATTTCGTGACGTTGGTGTATGAGGTTGCCTCTACCCATTTGGTGAAGTAGTTGATAACCACGAAGATAAATCTATGACCATTAGAAGTCTTTGGAGAAATTGGCTCAATGACATCCATGCCCCTCATAGAAAATAGCCAAGGAGAAGTCATGACATGAAGGTGTGATGGAGGTACATGAATCTTGTCTCCATAGATTTGGCACTTATGGCACCTCTTAGCATAATTGATGCAATCTCCTTCCATGGTAGACTAGTAATACCTAAATCTCATTATCTGCCTAGCCATTGTGAAACCATTGGCGTGTGTCCCACAAATGCTTTCATGAACTTCTTCTAAGATCTTTCTAGCTTCAGTTGTGTCGACACATCTTAGCAACACCTGATCTTTTCTCCTTTTGTACAAGATTTCCCCATTTAGGACATTTTCATTGGCAAGTCTTCGGAATGTCCTCTTTTCATTTTTAAAAGCTTGCTCGGGGTATTTGCGATCTCTTACATATTGAAGAATATCTTGGTACCATTGGTGGTCATCCCTTTCTTCTTCTTCTTCTTTAATATCATAACAATAAGTCGGAGCCTCATAGATGCTCATTTAGATGGGTTTCATATCTTTTGGTCTATTTATTTTAATCATTGAGGTCAAAGTGGCAAGAGCATCAGCCATCTGATATTCTTCTCGTGAGAGATAATGGAATGTGACATCATCAAACTCCTTGGTTAACTCAAGAACCAATTTTCGGTAATCAATTAGCTTAGAATCCCTCATTTCCCATTCTCCTTTGAGTTGATAGATTACTAGTGCGAAGTCTCCATATATCTCTAAAACTTTGATTCCTCATTCTATGGCTGCACGAATTCTTATGATACATGCTTCGTATTCTGCCATGTTATTTGTGCAATCAAAATTGAGTTTACTGGTGAAAGGATAGTGGTCTCCTTCTGGTGATACCAAGATTGCCCCAAATCTATTACTCGTGAAGTTTGAAGCTCCATCAAAATTCAATCTCCAAGGATGTTCCACTGTGGTTCCCTCTTCGGTGGTTGCAACATACATTAAATCCTCGTTCGGGAAGTCGAAGTTCATTGGCTCATAGTCCTCTAAAGCCCTGCTAGCTAGGAAGTCTGCTATCGCACTCCCTTTTACCACCTTTTGATTGACATAGACTATGTCGAATTCAGAAAGCAAAATCTGCCACCTAACCAATCTTCCATTCAATGCGGCCGACTCTATCATGTACTTCAGAGGATCTAGTTTTGAGATTAACCAAGTGGTGTGGTACAATATGTATTGCCTTAATCTTCGTGTGGTCCAAACTAGAGCACAACATAGTTTTTCAATTAGTGAGTATCGAGTCTCACAATCGATAAGTTTCTTGCTTAGATAATATGTTGCCCTTTCCTTCTTTCAAGACTCATCGTGTTGGCCTAGTACACATCTCATGGAATTTTTAAAGACTGCCAAGTATAGGATCAATGGTTTATTAGGAATTGGAGGCACCAAGATGAGAGCATTGGACAAATAATCTTTGACTTTGTTAAAAGTTTCCTGACATTCATCATCCTATACACCTGGGTTGCGCTTTCTAAGCAAACGGAAAATAGGATCACATTTCTCAGTTAGCTGTGAGATGAAACGAGCAATGTAATTTAATCTCCCTAAAAACCATCGAACTTCTTTTTACATACTGGTTGGTGGTAGCTCTTGTATGGCTTTGACTTTATTTGGGTCAATTTTAATCCCCTTTTACTGACCACAAAGCCTAACAACTTCACCGAAGTGGTTTCGAAAGTGCACTTTGCTGGGTTTAACTTTAATTGCTACTTTCTTAGCCTCCCAAACAACTTTCTCAGGATCCTTACATGCTCTTCTTCTGTTCGGGATTTCGCAATCATGTCGTCGACATAAACTTCAATTTCTTTATGCACATGTCATGAAACAAAGTCACAATGGCCCTTTGATAAGTTGCCCCTGCGTTTTTGAGTCCAAAAGGCATCACTTTGTAGCAGAATGTTCCCTATAGCGTGACAAATGTGATTTTCTCCATATCTTCAGGATCTATCCTTATCTGGTTATACTCGGAGAAGCCGTCCATTAATGAAAATAGTGAGTGACCTGCTGTATTATCTACTAAGGTGTCGATGTGAGGTAATGTAAAGTTATCCTTTGGGCTAACTTTGTTTAAATCCCGATAATCTACACACATACGCATTTTCCCATCTTTTTTAGGAATAGGGACTATGTTGGCTACCCATTATGAGTACTTAACTACTTGGAGAAACCCAGCATCAAATTGCTTTCTGACCTCTTCTTTTATTTTCAATAACACATTAGGTCTCATCCTTTGGAGCTTTTGCTGAACAGGCCTGCATTCTTCCTTTATGAGGAGTTTATGTACCACGATGTCAGTACTTAAGCTAGGCATGTCTTGGTAGGATCATGTGAAAACATCTTGGAACTCTTGAAGCAACTTGATAAGATCTTTTTTGGTTTTTAGGGAGATGCTTGTCTCAATTTTTACTTCTCTCTTTTCATCTTCATTCCCTAGGCTTATAACTTCCAACGGTTCTGAATGAGGCAAGATTTGTTTTTCTTCTTGTTCCATCATTCTTAACAGATCAAGAGAAAAATTACAATCTTGATCATCTTCGAAGTCCTGAAGTTCTTCTAAACACACATATTGCTTGAAACGAGGCTCTAAGTTAGCATCAAGGTCACTCATATTATTGATATTCAAGAACCTGTCAAAGGAATAAAAGGGAGGTCCAAAGAACAAAATAAATTTACGAAAGAATGATTATATGGTATGAGTATGAGTTTGTTTGTCAAATTAGACAAAAATGTATGTATTAAAAAATGATTAATTTTGTTTATTGGATATGTACGAACGGTTTGTTGAGTTGGTTTAAGAATGAAAAAAATAATTAGCGAAAAATTTGTCATGTAAGATAGAAGATTCATTTTCATTTAAAATAACCAGATAATGATCATGGGCCCTTTTACAAAAAGATTTATATTGCTTTCGAGCATAAAGCAATAGGTGTGTTCTGAGCATTACTCTGAAGAAGCCTTAAAGACTATAGGGAATTCCTCTACAATCCAGTTGTCAAGAGTACTCCCGGGGGTAAAAGGACGAATTTCTACTGGGCATCCATCTCATTTTCTTCCCTGACGACATTGATGCTCAAATCTTCATTGATCGCATTCACTCCTTGATCGGGATGGTTAGGCAAAGGGTTTTCCGCCACATTGGGTCCAGATGACTTGTCAAATCTTATTTTGTTTTTCTTGATCATTCTCTCCACCAGCTTTTTGAAATTGAAGCAATTCTCAATAAAGTGTCCTACTACCCCGTAATGATACTCGCATCGAGCATTCGCATCATACAATTTTGGAAACGGGGGTAGTACTAGATCCGAGTAATATGAAGCAACCGTGTGCTGATGATATAGCTGTTGGTAAAGCCCTTTGTATGTCACCGGGATGATCTTGAACGAGGTTCTTTTAGTATACAACCTTGAGCTTGGTCCCGACCTTGGAAGATTTCGATTGTTGGTCATTGGAGCATTTGATGGCGTCGTCATGATTGGTCTTACGTGGTTCGGCTTATACATGCTTGCATTATTTATTTCGGCCTCTTTTTTCTTAAAAGCAGGTCTCTTGGCGTTCTCTCCAGCATTTATCTTCCCACTTTTGATCGCGTTTTCGATCATTTCTCCGGACAGGACCATGTCAGAAAAGCTTTTAGTGGCATTCTCCAACATATGGTTGATGAATGAAGTCTTCAAGGTATTGACAAACAACATTGTCGTTTCTTTTCCAACAGAGGTGGCTGCACTTGAGTTACCATATCCCTCCATCTTTGGGCGTATTGCCTTGAGCTTTCGCTGGGCTTCTTCTCCATATTCTGTAATGTGATCCTATGGGGGATTATGTCGGTAACATGATCGTATTGCTTCATAAAATCCTGTACCAAGTCTTTCCATGAACTAATTTTTGCACGATTAAGCTGATTATACCACATAGCAGTAGAACCTACCAAACTGTCTTGGAAATAGTGGATAAGTAATTGGTCATTGTGGACATGTCTCGTCATTTTTCTACAGAACATGGTGATGTGAGCCTCTAGACAACTCATCCCGTTATATTTTTTAAATTCTGAAGTCTTGAATTTAGGCGGGAGTACTAGGTCTAGGACCAAGCTCAACTCCTCAGCATCTATCCCATATAAGTTTTTAGATCCTTGCATTGCTTGGATTTTTTCTTCCAACACTTTGTATTTTTCTTCATTTTTCTAGAGAGATCCATTCTCGCTATTTCATCAAAGTCAAGAACACCAGCATTTGCGATATTTTCTCTTGGGTTGGATCCTGACCCTATTGGATAATTATTTGGTCTCGATGTACCAGTGGGATGTTGTTACGTTCTTATTGTGACAGGAGCATCCTGCGTATATGCTTTAGGTGGGATTTGATTGTATGGAAGAGTAAAACCTAGGGGATTAATGAGATCCTCTTCTTCTTCCTCCTCGAGATTTATTGTGGGATCCTTTTCTTTATCAGCCCTCTCTCTTAGCATTTGGGCTAATTGATTGATTATATCCCTTTGATCTTTCATGTCTTATTGCATCTTTTCCATTTGATCTCGTAATTGTGCATGCATTTGCTCCTGCATGTCTCTTTGTGTTTGCTCAAGCCTTTCAATCTTTTGTTCCATCACTTTCGATTTCGTACGAGTGTAGTAACGATGGGGGTTCTCAATAGTTTCGATATAACTGTATCAGGTTTAATTAATTAGGTATATGTTTTTTTTAATTTTATACATGTTAACAGATGCAATGCTTATGAATGCATGTATGCATAAGAAAGATATTGCCTTATAGTTCAATTCTATTAGAAAACTTTATTAGAAAACAAATTCCTTTACATAAAATAAATACGTATATGGTCGTGACGTAGTATTCAGGAACTTTTAATCTTTGCTAGAAGTCATTCAAATTCGCCTTGGTTCGTCTCTGACTTTGGGTCCAAAATATCAACTTGAATGGTTGAGTGATCAGTCACTTCTCCTACTTGGACCAAAACTTGGTTGGCTGCGTGATCTTCATTTTCGTCCTGCTTATTTGGCAAATAATCGATTTTCCTTTTTCTTTTCTTTCTTTGTCGTGCACGCCCGACCATATTATTTTCCATTTTATCAAGGAACTCGTTTTTTTATGACCAACTTTCTATTTAGTAATTGAACTTAAAACTATACCTTTCTTAATATGGGGATGTAATGCAAACGCATAAAAACAAAGGAGAACACAAGTTAGTATGATAATAAAATACATATATAAAAATAAAGAACCTAGGCTAGGGAGATTGTTAACGGTTTAATGTAATTCCATCCTAAGGTGGGCACTTAAAGCTCACTATATGTTGTTTATATTCTAGAGTAGGGGTGCCTAAACCAACAGATTCCTTAATCCTCACCCATTACAGGTTCATACGGATGAGTTCAATTTAGGAGGACACATTTCCCACATGTTTGCACGAAAGTGAAAACTTCACGAAAACATGGGTACGGATGTAATCCCGAAAGCAATCCACTATCCTGCACGGAGATTAAAACCTCACGAAGGAGTAGTTTCTCACTTTCAGTTAAAGGGGCAGTAACACATGCATATGAATGCAAACTTAACTAATAATATCGACATATAAAATCACACAAAAATGCAAAGGATAGTTTATTAAACAAAATCGAGTGTTCAAAATTTTAACAAAAAGACCTAAAAATAATTAATTTTTGGCTTGACTCTCTTTTATTTAGAAAAAAGTTTTCCTAGTGGAGTCGCCAAGCTGTCGAAACATTTATTTTTGGGAAAACAAACAGGTCTCAAAAAATATTTTAAAAAATCAAAAAATGGGAGCTACCACCAATCTTTTTATTTGGTGTGATTGGATCACCACAAAATGTTTAAAAATCCGTTTTGAAAAATATTTTCCTTCGAAGCATTTTTTTAAAACCTTGAAAATGGTATTCGATTATTCCGGTTTGAAAAAAATCGCATCTGGTAAGTTAAGGCACAAAATTTCAAAACCTGAAATAAAGGAATATTATCTCGATTTTTAAATATTTGTATTTTGGAGAAAAACTAAAAAAATGACTTTAATTAAAATATAGAGATAAAAATGAGCATGCAAATTAATTACGAGCTATGCAATTAATGATAAAGTTAAATAACACAAAGAACGAACGAACGATGATGCGAATGAATAAATATACGAAAATAAATAAAATACGAATCGTGAATTAAAATAAATGAGAAAATAAGAGATTAAATAAAAATAAAAAAGTTAAAATTTTATACACGACAATCAGAGAAAGAAGAAAAAAATGGGGTTAAAAATGAAGTTTCAAAGAGTTTGGGGTTAAAACATACTTTTAGAAAGTTTAGGGTAAAAAATGTAATTTTAGGAAGGTTTGGGGGTAAAAATGTAATTTTTGAAAGTTTAAGGGTAAAATGTCAATTTTAAGAAATTCGAGATAAAAATGTGACTTTTTGATTTTTAAAAGTTTGGGGGTAAAAATTAAATTTTTGAGAAGTTTGGGGGTAATATATGATTTTTGGAAGTTCGAGGGTAAAAATGTGATTTTTGGAATTTAGGGATAAAAATTATAATTTTGGAAAAGTTTGAGGGTCAAAATGTAATTTTAGAAAAGTTTAGGGGTCAAATATGATTTCTAAAAAGTTCAGAGACCTTTTAGGCAATAAAACCAAAAAGATGGGACATGTGGCAGCTTCTCAGGCTTTCAGAAGTGAGAGGACCAATTTGAAAATTTATTTAAAATTTCTGGGTAAATTTAAAATAAAATAAAAATTGATTTAAGGATGAAATTGAAATAAATGAAAAATAAAAAGGGCTAATTACATAAATAAACCAAAAAGGACACACGACAGCTTCTTTGGTTTCAAAAAAGTTAAAGGACTAAATTGAAAATGAGATAAAATTAATGGGTAATTTTAAAATTAATGGGTAATTTTAAAATTAATCAAAAATACAAAAAGGATGAGATTGTAAATTTGAAAAAAATGGAAGGACCAAATGGGTGAATAACCCCTATAGCAAAAACACGAGAATCTTCTGAAGCGAGTCGTGTTTGAAAATGGTAAGGCTTAGAACAACGTCGTTTTGAGGCTAAAACTTAGACCTCAAAACGGCGCCGTTTCTAAAGCCTATAAAAGGCTAAAAATTCTGAAAAAATCATTTCCCTTCCTTTTAAAAAAAACTTCAAAATCCCTTTTCTTTTCTCTCTAACCTTCTCCCTCCGACCACAGCTTTGGTCACCGAGCCGTTGTCTATGCTGTCTCGCGCTGTCGTCCACCGTCGTCGTCTGCCACAGTATACGGCGGCCAAGGGTAAAAATTCTTCCTTTTTATTTGTTCTTTGTTTCAAAAACTCAAATCTGGATCTAAATCTAGATCTTAAAAAAGGGTTTTAATCTTTTTTTCTTTTTCTTTAAAATTTGTTTTAGTATTTTTCCTTTTTAAATAAAATCTATTTTTTTTGTTTATACATATTCTGCTTTAATGCTCCTTCTTGTGTTATTTCTTTCATTTTCAAAACGATGGGATATCTTCATCAGAATCCCTTACGAGCATGATTGAGTTTAGAGGGGTTCCGTCTGACGGTCAAGGCAGCGACCGTTCGTATCTAGGTATCACCTTTTAACTATCTTTTATTTATTTATTATTAATATATATATTTATTAGGTATTTATTACTATGTTTTATTATTTATTAATTTAATGTTATGTATTTATTATAACTATTTATTACGTTTGAAGTAAATGCTAATAATGGCAGTGATAATATATATATATATATATTAATATATACTACAAAACATTTTAAATTTAAGCAAATAAGTGAACTAAATATACCTTGCTAACTGATATTAGAAGGTGTTGATTCTGCTTTGCTCTTATCTGTGTATTGATTTCTGGAAAGTCTTGTATTAATTTCGAATGCACTCATTGTCTTTTTTTTGTATTGATTTTCAAAATGTTCCAAAAAAGAGTCCTTTACAATTGTTCTGAATTCGGCTTTTAAAACCTTGTTTACAATGATCATGTTTTGTTGTTTGCAATTGAATTGCTGTCATTTCTTTCTTGCAAGTGCAGGCTTGGCAGTGGCGGTGGTGGCAGTCCAAGTTGAAGGAGGTGATGTTGCTGGTGCTGACGTGACAACTCCTAATTGGGTGAAGGAGGGTGGCTGCAGATCCACTTATTGCTAGGGTTCCTGTTTTTTTCAAAATGTAGTGGGCTAGGTTAGGGTTTGGGTCATTAAGTTTGTAATTGGGCTTTGGGTATGGGTTTTAGTATGTGTAATTTGGACTTTAAGATTTGTACTTGGACATTTTTTAAATAAATTTAAATTTTAAAAATTATTTGTTTAGTTTTTGGTTTTGAGTTGGGCTTGGACAAATTGGGCTTCAACAGTAAATGTTGCTCGTTTTTAGTGATTTTTATGTTTTTGAGTTCGTATTAGCTTAATCTAGCTAATTTAATGACTAATTTGTGAATATGTCAAATGTTAAAAATTTCACCATTGTTGAATATGTTTGTTCTTTAAAGCTTTTGATGGAATTGTATGCTAAATGGTTGGATTTGATCTTTTTGTAAAGTGTTTTTTGATGAAAGTAGGGTTTAAATACTCAAATGTAAAAATGATGAAATTTTGGGTACTTGATGTGAAATGGTTAAAATGTAGGGACTTTTATGGAAGCTTTAACAATTAGCTGATATGGGTTTAGAGAGAAAATGGTTATTTTGTATGTTTTGTGTTTGAGGACTAAATCGAATAAAAGTGAAATGTTAGGGGTAATTTCATAAATTTTCCAAAAAGGATCGAATTGCATTAAATGATATATTCATGTGATTTACTTAGAAATTTGTATAATTATTGTGATAGATTACAATCGTGCTACGGATTGTAGAAAAGGGAAATTAGCAGAGTAGTTCTTGGAGCCTTTCCGTCACTACAATTTAGACCGGTAAGTTCGTAATGTAAATTTGTATTTAGATATTACTTGTATCTATTTATCCTTGCTACAAACAAACGATAGTATTTGGAAACAAAGAGATTGAAAGAAAGGGATCGACAAATATAGCAGGCTTTAAGCCGATGAAATGAAACCGACGCGATGGTTGGGGAACCGCATATGTTGCGAGTCCTCGACAACTCATGTGAGCAGTATCATGAGTCGAGAAACGAGAAATGAATCCAAGATTGGATTATAGGCCCTATAATGGCTGGATTTATGCATAAGTGCATATTCTCAACAGCTCATGCGAGCAGCATCGTTAGGGAACAGTTATATGAACAGATACAGTATCGATGGTTGGGGTTTCATATATGTTGCGAGTCCTCGACAGCTCGTGTGAGTAGCATCAGGTATTGGTAATAAAGATGATATAGATAGGAAAAATTGAAATGCTAAATATGGCTTGAGGAAGCAAAGATTTATCATGGCTCGATTGAGTTATAAACTGCTCTATGCATATGTTTGGTAACTCGCTTAAACCCTTCGAACTTACTGAGCTATGAAGCTTACCAGTGATGTTATTGTTGTTTTGTAAATTTCTTTTTGCTGCTTGAAGATCGGATCATCTCGAAGAAGTCACACTATCGCGGAGCTCGTTTGGCAGTTTTTACATCACTTGGTTATATGACATGTACTAGGATGATGTTATTTTTGTATAATACTTGATTTTGGTTGATGGATACATTGATGAAACCTTAGTTAAATGTTGAACATATTTTGTATGTTGCTCAAAGTTGAAAGTAGGCACAATGAAATTAATTGTAATGTTATGTGTGTTTATGAACACTAGGAATATTATTGATCGTACCCTATGCTTTTGCAATGAAAATTGTTTGATGAACATGAAAACTTGTGTGAATATTTGAATTCTGCATACTTGTTTCGGTAGAACTCTTGCATGTATCGGTAAAAGTACAGGGCAGGAGAGAGGTTGTTAACTGACTTGTGTTGTATCTGTAGTAGCATTAGTACTGTACATGGTAGTATAGGTAGTATGATTACTTGTATCGGTAGAAGTTGCAGGGTAAGGTTTCTTATCTCTTTGGAGTTTTTAGTATCGATAGAAGCATGACTTGTTTCGGTAGAAGTCACACTTGTATCGGTAGAACTATCACAACTATCGGTAGAAATCTACAACTGTTTCTAAATTGTTTACTAACTTTACTATTACCGATACTTGTCCAACAAGTACTGGTAGAAAGTACTGGTAAAAGTCTCCCAGATTTGTGGAAATGACATTTTTGCCCTTATTTAGTTGTATTAATATTAAATCTTCGTTTTATGTTGTGTATAATGTATTTTCTTACTTATATATATAAAAATTATGTAATAATGTGACTTAATTCGCAAAAGATGATCGAAAAGACGTCGGGACCCTAACCGACGATGGTGTCGGGTTTTGAGTGTTACATTTAATTTTGGTGATAGTCAAGAATCAATAAGGAAGAGTGTTTACACGAGTTCATATAAGTTGTTTGCATGGCTCTTTTATAATGGGGAATAAACTTGAATATGTGTCCTGAGGTAAGTGACGTGGAAGTTTGATTTGACCCTTGGTAGTGATGGTGATGCTATGTCCTAGGATGAGATGTTTTAGGGTGACTAGCAATCAATTACTCTAAGCCTTCATGTGACCCTCACATAGTCTTGGTGGAGTTGTTCCTTTCTAAAGTTTGTCGAGTTGATGTTTGCAAAGTAACCTCGAGTTCATTGAGAGACATTTGTTTAGCTCTCTATGGATGCACATTGAGGTTTGCGAGGTGTACTATAAGGTTCATGAGACTCGCTACACAAGTTATAACACATATGTTAAAGGATCAAAGCAAAATTATATTAGTTTTACTATTTTATTTTGATGTCCACTAAACTAACTAATAAATTGATTAAGGCAAGTGCACCTATCAATTAATAGTATAACTATGGTGAACATAGATATTGTTCTCTCGAGGACTACAATTACTAGAATTACCACCTTTCCATTATTTAATCTAACAATTCAAAGGATTGATTAAAATTAAAATAAACTATCTAAACTAACTAAAGAATGCATCAAAGAATAAAACACAAAAACAATCAAATATCAACCAACATGACAAAACAATACCTAGTTAAAAATCTACCTAGATTTCATCTATATCTCAATCTAATTCATGCAATTTCTTTTCTTAGCTCTTTGACTGTAAAATTCCTAATTTATGTTAATATCTTTTTCGAGCATAAGAACAACTAACTCTAGGTTGATTAATTGAAATTTCTTTCTAATTAAAACCATTATTATTGCATTAATTCGCTTTATGGATCCCCTTATTAGATTTGACTCTAATTCGATAGATTTATGTTATCATATTTCGAAGATTGCATGCAACTTTATTCAATTATACAAGATCTAATCACAAGAAGGGTCTATTTAACCTCAAACTTATGCACATAAAATATGGATCAACACTCTAAAATTATTAACCCAAGAAAAGTTAAGCATTCATAATTGAAAAAAAAAAGGTTTTATTGCATCCTAAGGTTCATCTCCCCTAGGTGTTAAGAGAATTTGTTCATACTTACAAGAATAAACACAAAAAATACAATATAACCACTAAAATAAAAGAAATCCATGATAACTCCCTTGGAAATAAACTTGGACTCTTGAATCTTGATGGCAAATTGCTTGGAAAATCGACTTCAATGGTGTTCTTTGGGTAAATTTTGTGCTATCCTATGACGGCTAGTATCTTTTCTCTTTTATTTCTTTATTTATACCTTCTTAAAGTGCCAAAAACCTAAAAAAACGTCACTTCCAACTGTTAGTGCACATAGTTTCTGAAATCCACACGCCTTGAACACACGCATGTGTGGATCACATGGCCGTGTGGATAGCAGTGTGAAAATATGTTGCATGTGTACAGCTTCTGAAATGCTCCAATGTTCTAATTTTCACCCGTTTTTCATTCCTATAGCTCCCAAGTGCCTTATTAAGCATCAAAACATGAATATAGAGGATTAGAAGTATATAATTCACAATTAATGCCATATAATCACCCAAAAATGTATTAAGGATAAGGCTAAAATATGTTAGTATTGACACTTAAATTTACAAAGCAAACTTATATTTCTATTAACAATAATTTTGTTTATTATTAATCACAATTGATTTAAAATTAATAGTTTGGATGGAATAGACCTATCCATGGGTCGGGTCGAGCCTGGACAAAATTTTAAGTCCATTTGATAGGTCTGGGCTTGGCTTGACCCAAAATTGGGCCTAAAATTTTTTCCAAACTTGGCCTAGTTCAAAATTTTAAAACTCGGGCCTGACCCAACCCACTTGTATTAAATTATATATATATATTTTAAAAAATATTACATCAAAAACATTAAAATAAATGTTTCTAACAAATAAAAAATAAATTAAAAAAATATTTATACTTAAATAACACTAAGATAGATGCAACTTAACAAGCAAATACCTCTAAAATAGTAGCAAAATTAACAATAAAATAAGAGTTATACAATATTCAAATAATAACAACAAAATAGTAACAACATAATAGTGAAATGTCAGCAAAACAATGAGAAAATAACAAGAAAACAATGGGAAAACAACAAGAAAACATCATTTTTTTTCTTTTTGCAAATTTGGGTTGGGCTCGAGCAAAAAAAACCTTACCCAAAGCATGATCCGTTTTCTAAATGGGACTTATTTTTTTTATTCAAACCCATTTTTCGGACATATATTATTGTCCAAATCCTCTCACTTTTTGAGCGAACCTCGAGTCAGACTAGGTGCCCCGATCCATAGGTAGATCTAGATAACATAAAAATTGCTTTTAAAAAACAATAAACATGTGTAGGAATGCATTAGGGTATTGAGTTTTTATTGAATATTTCCATGAGTAGAAATATATCACTTTTTTTTTTCATTTTTTTTTTTGTGAATTAGAAGGGAAAGGTAAAGTCTTAACAATAACGCGATTAACGCATCACACTTGAAGTAATGAACATCTTTAACCATCAGATCAATACACGAAATTCAAATATATATATATTTTTTGAATGATTCAAATATACCTCTTTAATTACATGTGTAAACACAAACTCAGAATCACAACCTCCAGATATGAAGTTAAAAAACTTAAATTAAAAATTTTCCATTTGGGCGGGCCCGCCAGCTCTAACTACGGCCGACAACATCGGCCATAAAAATTTTGATGTCAAAGATTCTCATATGCCATTGAAATAGGTTCTTAAGGGTGTGGGCTTTGAAGTTGGACCCTCCAAATGCCAACTTCACCCCACCCTTTTTGCATACTCAACTTATTTACTAAATAATTCAGCCACCTAACTATTTTGCTAAATAATTTTTTAACTCATATACATATATATATGAAAAAAAACCCAATTATATTGAATTATATGTACATGTGTAAAGTCTAATAACGAAATCAGTATAAAATAAAATAAAATAAAATAAAAACAAATTTATATCAAACGTGCTAAAGAAAAACTAGTAAATAAATAAAGAGTAAACTATAAAAATAGTCACTTTTATTTGCTTCAAATTACATTTTAGTCACTTATGTTTGAAATGTTATATTTTAGTCATTTATGTTATTATTTTGTTTCGAAGTGATCACTTTACCGTTTAAGTTCCATTATCTTCCTAATGATAATCCTACGTGGCAGTTCAACTAGATTTTAAGTGCCAACTTGAATTTCCAAATGGGATGGGAATAGATTTTTAATTAAATAAATTTAATTAATTAAAAAATTTAAACCTAAACCTTAACTAAAAAACCCTAAACCCGTTTCCACACACCTCTCATCTTTATCTTCATCTTCATCTTCTTCCCTTTTGATTCCAATGCCTTTAGTTACAAATATGTCTCAAAACTTGAATCTTTGAAACCCATTAACTCAAAGAAATTTATATTTTCAAGCTGATAAATTTTAAATTTTCTTCTCTTTGATCCTTTCTCTCTCGCTTTCCCTCTCAAATTTCTCTCCTTAAAAGCAAACAAATTTTCTCTTTATTTTTTGTTCTAAATCATATTAAGTCTCTCAGTTCTCTCGATCTCTCATTATTTATTTCCCCTAATTTTGCTTCGATTCGGTTAGTCTCTCTATTTTTGCTTTTTTTTTTAAAATTTTTTATTTTGAAGATTGTACAGAAATCATTGGATTCTTAGGGTTCTGCATTGTCTAAATTTTGATTAATGCGATTTTAATTAACAAAAAATGGTTACTAAATTGCAGGCTACTCAGTTAATTAAGTTTTGAATCCAATTTGGAGAGGACTTGAAATTTATCAACTTGAAAACATAAGTTTCTTTGAGCTAATGAGTTTTAGATATTCAAGCTTTGAGATAGATTTGTAATTAACGACATTGGAATCAAAAGGGAAGAAGATGAAGATGAAGATGAAGAAGAGAGGTGTGTTGGAATAGGTTTAAGGTTTTTTCAATTAAGATTTAACGTTTAAAATTTTTAATTAATGGAAATTAACGGTAGAGTGATTAGTTTATAACAAAACAATAACATAAGTGACTAAAACGTAATATTTCAAATATAAGTGACTAAAATATAATCTGAGACAAATAAAAATGATTAGTTTTGGAATTTACCCATAAATAAAACAATGCAAATTGCGGCCGTCACATTAATTGAACGTGTTCTAATCGCACGACTCTTAAGCCTGCTTGCAAATTGAAACGTGGCGACGAGGCAGGCCACAGGTTTCACTTGAGATCAAACATCGCGCGTTGTGATTACCAGTCCTCAATCCATTGTCGTACGAGGAGGCCATCGCGATCTAAATGCAATTTTAATGAATAATTTATTCAAATTCAATTATGCTACCAACTCCGTTATACGCATCATATAATAAAAAATTATTGCTTTTGCGGCATTGGATGGCATCCTGACGAAGAAAAGCGAAAAAAAGTGTGGAGTTTAAATTATAATTTATGTTATATGGATAGCAAAATATCATACGGCGGTTCACAAATTATTTATAGAATAAAATAATAGAAGCCAAAGTTTAGAAATTTTAATAAAAAAATTTACAATTTAATTGCATCCATCAAAATAGTGAAAAGTATGATGGTTCAACTAATTATAGAATTTTTTAAATAAAAAAAAGAGTGTTTGTTGTTAGAAATAATGAGTTTTTTTATGGGGTGTTTTGATTATGAAATGTGCTCTATTATAATAGGTAATGATCAAACCCTTAATCTTATGATTAAAAGATGAGATAATCAATCATCACATTATATTTCATGATTAATTATAAATTTTTTATTCGACTCATATAAAAGTTTTTAATTGTTAGTATTTTATTTATTTTTAATTATTAAAAAATAAAATAATTAACAAAAAGTCAGAGTCTAAAGATAAAAAAAATTAAAAGAATAAATTAAATATCCACAAATGCTAATTATTATTTTTCAACAATTTACATAAAAAAACTAAAGTATTTGGTTTGTAAAAATTCAAATCAAATTTCAAATATATAAAGATTTTTTTTTACCTTTCAATTTTAAAAAATTAATTTATCCTTTCATTTAATTGTTTACTTTTTTTAATACTTAAATTTACGTTATTTATCAAATCACCTTTAAATAAATAGAAAAATTAAATTTTATTAATTTTATTAACGTTGCATCCACGTAAATGACACGTCAATATTTAATTATTTTTTAAAATTAAAAAAATTATAAAAAATATTTTAAAACTTAAAAATTATCAAAAAGTTGTAAACAAAAATATTTTTAAAATTTTTAAATTTTTTTAAATGTTAACAGGTCATTTACGTGACAATCTACATGTTTGTTATATTAAAAATTGATGTTCGGTTGGTTGATAATATCATAATATAAATATAATTGATGGAAGTAATGAAATGTATATATTAAAATTAAAATAAATTTTTAATTAAACGTTAAAATAACTCTTTAATTTAAAAAAAATAATTTTTAATTGAATTGATATACTGATGATGATACCCATTCAAGTATGACTTGAATAACCAGCAGATTATTATTTTATGATATATTCTAAATCTAAAAGTATATTTGTTTTTTAAAAAAAATTAGGAAAACGGTATCGAGAGAAATTTTCGCGCGAGCAGATGAAAAAGTTGCAAAGAAAAATGTTTAATACTGTTTTTAGTCTCTGTATTTTTATATATTTGAATTTTAGTATTTTTACTTTTTAATTTTAGAAGTCTAGTTTTTCTATTCTTTTAATTTAATAATCAAAGTTGAATTAATGACACAATTCTGTTAAATTGAATTATGTGTCTATTTTTTTGGTGAAAATTATGTGTCTATTTTTAAAATATAATATTTAATCATAAGATTTATGTGTAAAAAATCACGTGATCTAATAAAGTATTGGGTGTGTTGGTAAAATCGAAACTTTAAAAATTTGAGTTATTAGGTTCGAATTTCTGCCATTATGATTGCAACTGTTGTATCTTAAATGTAACTTCAAAAAACATATTAAAATAAAAGGATTGAATTCTTGATATTAAAAGTAAAGGGATTAAAGTTCAAATGAACAAAGAGTACAGGGACTGATAGAAAAATTAGATCAAAACAGAATTCTAACTTTGCACCTTGTTCTGCTATCTTCATATAACTCGACTGAAGAGGCTATGAATAATCGGTTTCTCACTTTCTCTTCAAAATTTGAGATGATGAGTTTCTTTTCTTCACCCTCGATTTAGCCTTTCGGAGGTTTATCAGAAATGGATGGTTCTCACCTTTTCATCACCTTTTCTTCGTTTTGTTCTTATCTAGAGGCGTTGACTTGAAGTCTTCGTTTGTTTTTTTTGAATCTTTGATCCATTCCCTAAGCTAGTTTTTTGAAAGAATAAATCAATTGTTTGGAATCGAAAGTAGTGTGTAGTACAAATTTCGGGTAATCAAGTAGAGAGGCAGCTTTATTCTTGTAATCTAGTTTGATGGTGAAAAGAAAACAGCAACCTCCTCCAGAAATGGAGGGTACGGGCGGCGCTGAAGCGGCGGTGGAGGCTGAGACCGGAATCCAACCCAAACGAAGGGGTATCAAATCTCTGAAAACGCAAGCTCAGAAGGATAAACATAACGAGAGCTGTAAACGATATCGACTGAAAGTTAAAGTAAAGTGATCGTCGACTTTTCCCTTCGTTTATTTATGTCTTTAATTAATTAATTAATTAATCTTCGCTTTGGTGTTTTTATAACTAAAGATGAGGCATGAGGAGACTGAACAAGAGATCCCAAAGTTGAAGGATGAACACCATAGGACGAAAATGGAGTTAGAGGAATACAAGTCTATAATTGGAGTTATGGGAAATGAGATCCAACAACTTAAGAGCCAGCTTGAGGCACAGGTTCTGCACTCCCATTCCTCTCTCATGTTAGTTTCATTTCAATAATAATTAGCTTAAACTATCATAAATTTGTTTGAATCACATGGAAAACCTTGAAATCTCCTAGAATACCCATTTATACGACTGTTTTTCAATCTTATTTTGTGAAATTATAATTACTTTTTTTATAGACAGCAAACGAGTAACAATTGAGTGGAATCCCACTGGATGGAAAGTTGATGTACGGAAGTTTTGTATTATATAAATCTGTTTTTTTAAATATACTTATTTAGAAAACTGTTTCTTATAAAATTTTATAATCTATGTTTATTACCATTTTTGCTTAGTAGTTAGTACTCCACATTTGTTTAAGTTTATGCATCTTTTATTCAAAGATTTACTATTTATTTCTTTTTTATGATTAGTCCTTAACTTAGTAGTAGAAAGGAAATTAGGGGAACTTTTAGATCCCTTGTTCAAGTGTCATTGGATGTAGTTTTCTCTATATTTATTCTACTTTATTTTGTGAATTTGTTCATACACATGTGTGTGTATATATATATGTTAGTTATTAGTTATCAGTCAGATAGTTCATTGTAATAATTGATCATGTTTGTATTTATTATTGAATGCATTGCTTGTAATTATAATTGTAATTTCATGGACGGTGTCTCTTCGGCCAGCTGAATTGGAAATGTGTTACAGCTTTTCAGAAGCTCTTTTTGTACCGAAATAGGTTTTGTTGTCTCTTTTCACGTTGGGGAGGGTTTGTCGTCACCATTTTTTTGGTTGAGGTAGTATTCTCTTATGTTAGATAAAGTTTATAATTGATTTCTCTTCAATTGCAGGGGCAAATGCTTACTTCTTTGGAAAAGGTATGCCGATTATGCTGTATATTGAATATTTGAGTTTCTGATATTCTATTGAGTGTTGAATTGAATTCTACATTGCAGTTGGTAGAATGGTTTGCATTGCAGACCAATGTGCAAGGCGGTCAAGTTTTAGCAACTTCAGGAGTTGTTTTACAAAGTGTTAATGAATTTGTGAGTTCGGAAGGGACAGGGACGACATACTTTCAACCTTCCATGGCTGGTTTTCTTCAGCAAACATGTTTTGGTAATTGTATAAGCCACAAGCCGCAACTCGAGTAAATTGCTTGGTGTTGTATTAATAGACTCTTTTAACATGTTTGCAGACCAGGACATCAACATTACTGCCTCTGCTGCTGGTTATGCAAATCATAACTTGCCCTTTGTGTTTGATGCCCCAAATAGTCATGGTAATAAAGCAGGTTTTTGTACTCATCATCATATATTTTTGGTTTGTCTTGTTTACATCCTCTCTCTTCCCCCACCCCCCCCCCCCAAATTTGTGCGAAGGATTTACACTACTTTATGGTATTATGCTGGTTAATTTTACTCTTGATTTCAAGGTCTTTCTCACGGCTTCTTGAATTAACTTGTTAATTTAGGAGACTGGACTAATTCTGCTACTGCAAATTATAACTTGCTTGAGAATGGTGCTACGAACAATCATGATAACATTTTCAACAATGTCGGTGCTGGTAATACATCGAACTTTTTTTTTTAATTTTATAATATTAGTTTATCTTGTTTATTGTATTTTTTTAATTCTCGTCTCCAATTGCTACATGTTTTTAACACAGCTAATAGTCCAGTGGTAAATAACTTGTGGGAGTTTAAGTTCTACTGGGATGATCTCCAGTGGTCTAGTGGCAAATAAGTTGTGTAGGTTTAAGTTCTGTTGCCATGTTCTCCATGATTCGAATATGTAATGAAAGCTTAACTTACCGGAAAAAATTGCTTCTTTGTTAGTAAAACTTACCCCTATATTTACTTAGGTTTTATTTTTTGGGTTAAAAATGTAGGAGTTCTTCCTACTGGTTCCTCCTTGGAGGCAAATCCTCAAGTGTCCATCATGTTTGATGCTACAAATAATCATGAGAATGATGGTGATCTTTTACCCCATGGCCATGCTACAGGTAATAAATCAAGTTTTGCATTTATTATGTTGGTTGATCTTGTTTATTTCTTAATTCTCCCCTCTGATTGGCAAGGAACATGTTCAGCTCATTCTTGATTAATTTTCCTTGTTAATTTAGGATTTCAACTTTGTGAAAATACATCTTCAGAGGCAGTTTGGAAATATTCTCCATAAGACTCCACACCTCAAGCAGAGCATTACTTGGCCATTTATGTCGTCGTATTTTTATCTTCAGTGTTTCAATTGTTGCTACAGCTTTTTATGTTGAACATGTGTATTGATTTATCTAAAGTTTGAATATGCATGGTCCTATCAAATATCTTTTACCTTTGTTGACACAAAACAGCTGCTAAATTGCAAGGAACATATTATGAGCAGAAATGATAGCGAAAGTGGACACTTATGCTACAATTGCGACAACCACAATGAAAACAAGAGATAATAAATTGTTTATGTTTATTTATATTTATAGAGCCTCATTTAGTGAGATAAATCTATTATCTTTGAAATTAATATAACCAACGATTCTAGATTTAACACACCTCAATGAAATTTTTTTATTTTTGTAGTTCAAATACTAAAACCTTGCACCACTAATTTTTTCCTTAAGATGCTTGTAAAACTAAAACAAATATCATTCCTTACTAAATAGATAAGTTCTCTCAGTAATTAATATAACTACCTATATAAGTCTTTTAAATATATAAAGATTTTTGAGACTTGTTAACGTATTAGAGATCAATCACAATCTTTTTTAAACAACTAAAATAGTTAAATATAATATAATATTAATGATTAAAGTAAAAGGGTTTGTTGGCAGATAAGTAAGTTTTGATCTGATCCAACTTCATTGATATAATGATCCGATCCTCCAAAAATGTTTCTCAAGTGAATTGATTTTCATTAATGAGCTTGAATCATCACAATTCAAAGATTTGTTCAATAAATTGTCAATTTTCCAATTATTGGCATATTATCAATTTTGATATTGTGAATTATTGTTTATCCACTTTAGGCTGATCAACCTTTGTACTATTATTTATAAGATTGTTTTCAATGTAAGTAGGTTTCAAGTACTTCGCACCATTATAGAGGCTCAAAGTGTTTTTATTCCAGGGATACTTATCTTTAATAATATTATAATGACTTATGAGGTTATACACTCACGGGTGAATGGTGTCTGTTTATGGATTTATTCACTTGTGATGTTCATAGTATGATATACCTAAATTTTGAGTGGATGGCAGACTATGTATACGTGACTTGTACACTTTGATGTAAGTAAAAGCCTAAGTTTGAATCAATAAGGAATCAAAAGCTAGTGCGTTGGGTGTACAACTTCTGCAGTGTGTATCGTCATTCACAACAGTGGAATTCATAGCCTGAGACATGAGTAAATGATATCTTCTCATTGATATTACATGGTTGATGAAAAGTAAATGTGGCCATGGGTCGATCATGTAACACCCCTTACCCAGCCCGATTGCTGGCCCCGAGCAAAAGGATGTTACCGCAGATAACACCCATTTATGGAACAATTTTTAGGTCCTTAAAACCCTATATATATAAATTATAACACCCCTAACCCATATCCGTCGTCGGACCAGGGTCAAGTAATGTTACAAGAGCTAACTTCCTTATAAACACACACAAAATCGTTCAAACATGTCAACATACATACATTCACCCAATCATACCAAAACTTGTATTAATGTCATTTAATTTATGCTAGAAAACCAAAAGAAACTGAAACAAAACAAGATTTCATTCTTAAAATAAAGTGAAAAGAAAAGGGTGAAACAAGGTACACGCACTGTGCTAAATCGTGTACTAGCCTGTGTGTGTGTGCGAAAAGGGGTCACACGATTTTGTAACAGCCCATGTGTCCGCCCGTGTGTACATGCGCAAATACAATTTAATTTATAACCCACGCCCGTGGGTAAAATCGTGTGTGTACGCGAAATTGAGCCACACGGCCGTATCCCTAGCCCGTGTGTCTATTAGAAAAAAACTGCCTTGCACCAAATAAATAGCACATGGCTGTGTCAACCCGTGGCATAGGCCGTGTGTTCCCAAAACGTTTCTTCTTAATCAAGATACAATTCTAACTCAACTTATACTACAAGTCACAAGGATTTATTAGGCAATTTCTAACATTTAAACACCAATCTCACATAAGCATTTCACAAGAAGACTAAAGCTTATATTTAACATTCTTGAACTTAACAATCAATAGACAAACACAATGTAACTACATTCTTCATCTCTTATAATCATCCAAAATTCCATATTCACAACAACTTTCATTACATATTGTCGAAACCACCTCAAAACGGGGCTTCGAAAAATGATTTTAAAATTCAAAAAAATGGGGGAGTCGCCACCAATCTTTTATTTGGGTGTGATTGGAACACCGCAAAACGTTAAAAAGCGTTTTAAAACAGTTGGTCTTCGAAATCCAGAAAAATAGGTCTGGGAGTCGGTTACGCATGAGAAATGATTAGCACCCTCATACGCCCAAAATTGGTACCTCATTGATTACTTTTAGGTCTTGTTTGTAAACTTTGAAAGTTCGAATAAAATTTAAAATACGATCCTCGAATGCATGGGCTATTTTTTAAAAGAAAGATAATTTTGTTTGGAAGTCCCGCTATTTCAAAGTGATCGGGGAAGAAAGTTGCGTCCAGTGAGTTAGGACACAACATTTCGAGATCCAGAAATAATGAGCTTTCCTTTGTAAAACGTTTTAAATTTTGAAGAAGGATATTTGATTACTTCGATTTGAAGAAAGGTTGCACCTAGTGCGTTAAGGTGCACCTTTTCATAACCGAAAATAAGGAAATATTGCCTCGATTAAGGGTATTCGATTATTTCGGTTTGAAGAAAAATCACACCTAATAAGTTAAGGCGCAAAATTTCAAAACTCGAAATAAAAGAATATTGCCTCGACTTTAAAATTTTTATAAAAAACAATTTTGAAAACGTTTATGCGAGTTTAATGAGCAATTATTGACGGATATAAAATGTCACGAAGTAAAATAACTAAGCAAGGAAAATGATAAAAAATGAAACAAACATGATATACGAGTGCATAATGCTTAAAGTTAAATACAAATATTAATAATAAAAAATGATGCAATCGGGATTAAAAACGAGACTTTTTGGATATTCGAGGGCAAAATAGTAATTTTTGGTGAAATCGAGGTTAAAAATGGAATTTTAGAAAGTTTAGGGGTAAAATGGTAATTTTTGGTGAAATCGGGTTCAAAGATGGAATTTTGGAAAGTTTAGGGGGCAAAATGGTAATTTTTGGATAGTTTAGGGACTTATAGAGCAATATAACCAAAGAATAGGTGACACGTGGCAGCTCCACAGGCATCCAAAAGTCAAAGGACTAATTTGTAAATCTTGAAAAATTCCTGGGCTAATTGTGTAATTAAACAGAAGTTGATTTAAGGATTAAATTAAAACAAATTAAAAGTAAAAAGGACCAATGACATAAATAAGCTAAAGTAGTGACACGTGGCAGCTTCTAGTGCATTCAAAAAGTCAAGGGATTAAATTGAAAATCAATTAAAATTATTGAGCCAAATTAAAAAAATTAAAAGTACAAAAAGGACTGAATTGAAACAATTAAAAAATTTGGAAGGGCCAAACGCGAAAATAGCCCATTAGTCAAAAACACGCGGATTCCTGGAGCGGGTCGGGTCAAACCGGGTCGACCATAGGTAATTTAAACAAAACGGTGCCGTTTTGGGTTTCAAAAGCCTAGACCAAAACCACGCCGTTTTGGCCTAGTATAAAAGTCCCAAAGTCCCCCTTTTTTTCATTCATTTTCACTTCATTTTTGAAAAAAAAATACCAAAACTCTCTCATGCTCTCAAAATAGACCCATGGCCGACCATGCCTTGGTCTCTTCCGGCCACCCTTGTCCCCGCGCGTGCGCGCTCATTACCGTCGCTGTCGACCACGCACGTCTGTCCGATCACTACCCCGCCGCCGATGGTCTGTCCATACGCTGTCCGACCGATTCTTTGGTAAGGGAAGTTCATCTTTTGTTCTTCAGTCGTTTTAAAAAAAATCTTTGTTTTCTTTCTTTGTTTTGTTCCTTTTTTAAAAGAAAATAATCTTGATTTTCTTTTTAATCTCGTTATGAACAGATCTGGTTCGAGACCAGATCTGTAACCTTAAAGACCTTTCCCTTTTTTTTTGTTTCAAATAAGTTTCTTTTTTTTAAAAGCCCATTCGTTCTTTTTATTCAGATCTTCATTTATTTTTCTTAGTTTAAAAACCTGTTAAATGTATCATTGTAGGAACTCAACGTGGTGGAATCGTTGACGGTCGGAGGATTCAATTGACCACTCCGGCAACGGCGTAAACAGGGGGAAATTCTGACCTTTCGACTCTTTTTTATTATTAAATATTAATATTTAAAAAATTACTATTAATAATAATTATTATTATTATTATTAATGAAATTAATTAATACTTAACCTATATTGAATGCATATTTGAGAAAACAGATGGGCAGAATTAATACTAAACAATAACTTAATATATGTTTATATTAAAACGTTTTGAATAACTAAGGATAATAAATAATAATAGTGATAAGTTTGATAGAGATATTAATGCATAATATTGATGATAAAAAAATGTTTGAGTTTGAATAATAAGCAACAAACAGAACAAGCAGACAATTGATGTATGTATTTAATGTACCTTTGCAAGTATTCAATGCTTTGTTATGGTAATGTTTGATGCCTCTATTTGCTGTCGATTGCTAGACTTTTCTTTTTGCCAATGCTGGTTACTTGCTTATATTCAGAGTTTGAAGAGTGTATATTTATTTTTTTAAGAATAGGTTTTGTATTGGATTTTCAAAGATGAGTTCGTAACCCCTTTTACAGAATTCAATTTGGCTTTTATAGCCACTTTTACAATGATTTCAATTTGTTTTGCCCCCTTAAATGCTAGTCTTGTTCTTGCAGGTACAAGGCAGTGGCGGTTGGAGCAGGTTGAAGAAGGTGGCTGTGGTAGAAGCAACTTGGAGCTGCTAGTGCTGATGTGGTGGTGGAGTAGTGCAATTGGGAATTTCTGACTTTGGGCAGCTTTGGGTTAGTTGCAGTTTGGGCACTTGGGCTAGCAATTTGTATTTGGATTGGGGCTAGCCAAATTTAGCCCAATTGGGCTTGTAAATTAACCTTGGACCCTTTCTTTGTAAATGGATATTCTTTGTATTTGGACATTTAGTTTATATTTATTTTAAATTTAAATTTATATTAAGTTTAAATTTTTTAGAAAAACTTAAACCTAAAATAAATTTAATTTAAAATAAACTTAGACTCTGTTGGGCCCGGAAAAATTGGGCTTTAACAGCTGCCCCTTTTTGCTCGTTGCTGTGTAACAGGAACAGAGCAAAGACCAAAAAGAAAGCCTAATTTTGTCAAGTTTTATTTCTTTGCTGCTCTTTCTTTAATTGATCTACTTTTCGTTCGCCAGTCGTCCATTCTTTGCCACATCCACCTTTCTATATCTTTGATGTCGCGATTCCATCCTACTTTTAGAGTAATTTCAAAAAGATAAAATTTGCTACCGTAATTTCACTCCATTCTCTTAAAATTTCAAGGAGATTTGGAATTCATCACCGTAGTCTTTGAGTCTAGTTTCATTGACTCACCCTTCCTCTCAGTGTCTCATCAGGAAGATGACCGCATCACTTGTTTTAATTCTCTTCTCTGGATCTCCGCAGGAAGACGAATTTGGTCCACTTCTCTGTGTCCCATCAGGAAGCTAACCATTTTATTGCTTCGACCTGCTTCTCAGTGTCTCATCAGGAAGCTTGGTTTGAAGATTTGCTCGCGTTGAGCGTTAAGTTGGTATTCTTCTCTGTATCTCATCAGAAAGATGACCGCCTCGCTTATTTTAATTTGCTTCTTTGGATCTCCTCAAGAAGACGAATTTGGTCCACTTCTCTGTGTCTCATCGGGAAGCTAACCATTTTATTGCTTCGACCTGCTTCTCAGTGTCTCATCAGGAAGTTGGGTTCGAAGATTTGCTCGCGTTGAGCGTTGAGTTGGTATCCTTCTCTGTATCTCATCAGGAAGATGACTGCTTCACTTGTTTAATTCGCTTCTCTAGATCTCCTTAGGAAGACGAATTTGGTCCACTTCTCTGTGTTTCATCAAGAAGCTAACCATTTTGTTGCTTCGACCTGCTTCTCAGTGTCTCATCAGGAAGCTGGGTTCGAAGATTTGCTCGCGTTGAGCGTTGAGTTGGTATTCTTCTCAATCAGGAAGATGACTGCCTCGATTGTTTTAATTCGCTTCTCTGGATCTCCTCAGGAAGACGAATTTGGTCCACTTCTCTGTGTCTCATCAGGAAGCTAACCATTTTATTGCTTCGACCTGCTTCTCAGTGTCTCATCAGGAAGCTGGGTTCGAAGATTTGCTCACGTTGAGCGTTGAGTTGTTATTCTTCTCAGTATCTTATCAGGAAGATGACCGCCTCGATTGTTTTAATTCGCTTCTCTAGATCTCCTCAGGAAGACGAATTTGGTCCACTTCTTTGTGTCTTATCAGTAAGCTAACCATTTTATTGCTTCGAGCTGCTTCTCAGTGTCTCATCAGGGAGCTAGGTTCGAAAATTTACTTGCATTGAGCGTTGAGTTGGTATACCTCTTTGTATCTAATTAGGAAGATGACCGCCTCAATGTTTTGTTTAACTATTCGTGATTGGAGTAAGGTCGATTGATGGTGATCTACCCCAAACTTGGGGTAAATGATCAATTGATTGTAACCTGCCTCGAATTTAGAGGGAAGTAAATGGTTGTCAATATAACTTCATGAGATCCGTCGTGGATTCGTCTTTCTTCATCGTATTTCTGGGTTCGCCATTTCGACTTGAACCCTCTTCTTTAAATCTTCATGGTGCTGGATTTTTCACAGCGGTTTAAATCTTTCTCGTCATGCTTCAAGGTGTCAAGACCTGTAAAATATGCTCAAATGGGTCTCTAGATAGGCCAGTTTGTTTAGGATGACATGCTCAGAATGAGTCAAAAATATTCCTAACTATATGTATGCATGGTTAATGTTTTATTTATTATTAGTCAAGCTGGTATGGTCTATCGTCCATCCAAATTCTATCGTTGATGTGTCGATCCATCTTCTTCTAAACTAATCTTGAACTGCTCATTTTCAAGTTTGTTTTCCCACTAGTGATCCTGTTTCGGACCCCTATAATTTTTGAAAATTCTAGGATAATGCTCATGAATCTTTATACGATTTATCAGTTCATTACTCGTTATTTAAATACGAAATGCTTGAATAGAAATTGTGTGGAAACAAAGTCGTATTTGATAATTGTATCAAAAGGGAATCAAAGGAAACAAAATCAAAAAATGGCTAAGTATACAAGAAAGGGCAATTTAATTATCTTGAATATCGCCAAAAATGAGCCACTCTTGCATCGACTTTCTGAGAATCACCCTTAGCCCAAACGTGTGTCTAGAAGACCTGTAGTGCTTTGTTGATGTTTCAAGTTGTAACCTTTATCCATCTTCTCGACCTGTTTTTGGGTTTGAGCAGCCTTTTACGGGTTTTCAACTCAAAATTCCCTTGGTTCAAAGATACCCTCTGCGGGTTTTCATCGTGAACCCTTTTTTTTTGAATCGAGACGCCTTTTACAGGTTTTTGTCTCAAATCTCTCTCTCTTTTTTTAGGCAAAATATTTCTTTACTGAGCCTGAATTGACAGGGTTATACATTCCTTGCCGTCCATTTCCATTAAGATGAGAGCTCCTCCCGAGAAAGCTTTCTTTACTACATAAGGTCCTTCCTAATTGGGCATCCATTTTCCACGAAAATCTTTGTGTATGGGGAGTATCTTCTTCAAAACCAGATCTCTCTCATGGAACTTTCTAGGACGGATCTTTTTGTCATAAGCTCGCATCATCCTTTTCTGGTACATTTGGCCATGGCGGATGGTTTTTAATCTCTTTTCCTCGATCAAATTCAGCTGATCATATTGAGCTTGGATCCATTCAGCCTCATCTAATTGGAGCTCAGTTAAGACTCGGAGCGAAGGTATTTCAACCTCAATGGGTAAGACCGCTTCCATACCGTATGCCAACGAGAATGGTGTTGCCCTAGTAGAAGTTCTGATCGAAGTTCTGTAGCGAAGAGGGCAAATAACAGTTTTTCGTGCCAGTCTCTTTAAGTTTCGATTATCTTTGCCACGATTTTCTTGATATTTTTATTGGCTGCCTCTACGGTTCCATTCATTTTTGGGCGGTAGGGAGAGGAATTATGATGCTTGATTTTGAATTGCTCGCAAACTTCTGCAATCGTGCTATTATTCAAGTTCAAGGCATTGTCGGATATAATCCTCTCTGGCATCCCATACCGACATATGATCTCTTTTTTCAGGAACTTGCTGACTGCCAACTTGGTGACGTTGGCATGTGAAGCCGCCTCTACCCATTTGGTGAAATAGTCGATCACCACAAAGATGAATCTATGCCCATTGGAAGCTTTCAGAGAAATTGGTCTAATGACATCCACGCCCCACATAGAGAAGGGCCACGGGGAAGTCATGACATGGAGGTGCGATGGAGGTACATTAATCTTATCTCCATATATCTGGCATTTGTGGCATTTCCTGGCATAGTTGATGCAATCACTTTCCATGGTAGACCAGTAATACCCAAATCTCATTATTTGCCGGGCCATCGTGAAATCGTTGGCATGTATCCCACAAATTCCCTCGTGAACTTCCTCCAGGATTTTCTTGGCTTCCACTGCATCAACACATCTTAGTAGCACCTGGTCTTTCCTTCTTTTGTACAAGATTTCCCCGTCTAAGACATATTCACTAGCAAGTCTTCTCAATGTTCACTTTTCGTTATCTGAGGCTTGCTCGGGGTATTTTCGATCTCTTACAAATTGAAGGATGTCTTGGTACCATGGGTGATCATCCTTTTCCACTTCTTCCTCTGCCTCGATATCACAATAATGAGCGGGAGTTTCATAGATACTCATCTGAATGGGCTTTACATCTTCTGGCCTACTTACTTTGATCATCGAGGCCAAAGTAGCAAGAGCATCGGCCATTTGGTTTTCTTCTCGCAAGAGAAAATGAAAGGTGAGAAAATGAAAGGTGACGTCATCGAATTATGTGATTAATCTCGAGAACTAGCTTACGGTAATCCACTAGCTTAGCATCTCTTGTTTCCCACTCTCCTTTGAGCTGATAAATTACCAGTGCGGAGTCTCCATAAATCTCCAGAACTTTGATTCCCCGCTCTATGGTTGCACGAATTCCCAAGATGCACGCTTCGTATTCAGCCATGTTGTTAGTGCAGTCGAAATCAAGTTTGCTGGTAAAAGGGTAGTGATCTCCTTCTGGCGATACCAATACTACTCCAACCCTATTACCCATGGCGTTTGAGGCTCCGTCAAAATTCAATTTCCAGGGCTATTTCGTTGTGGTTGCCTCTTTAACTTTTGCGACATACATTAAATCTTCATTCGGGAAATCGAAGTTTATCGGCTCATAATCCTCTAAAGCCCTGCTGGTTAGAAAGTCTGCTATCGCACTCCCTTTTACTGCCTTCTGATTGAGATAGACGATGTCAAATTCTAAGAGCAAGATTTGTCATCGAGCTAACCTTCCATTTAATGCAGCTGACTCTATTAGGTACTTCAAAGGATCTAATTTCGAGATCAACCAAGTAGTATGGTAGAGCATGTATTGTCTTAATCTGCATATAGTCCAGACTAGTGCACAACATAATTTCTCAATAGGCGAATACCGAGTCTCGTAATCGGTAAATTTCTTGCTCAGATAATATATCGCCCTCTCCTTCTTTTCGGATTCATCATGCTGGCCTAACACGCATCCCATGGAATTCTCAAAGATTGTCAAGTACAGGATCAAAGGTTTGTTAGGAATTGGAGGGGCTAAGATAAGAGCTTTGGAGAAATATTCTTTGACCTTATTGAAAGTTTCCTGGCACTCAGCATCCCACACACCCGGGTTACGCTTTTTAATTAAGCGGAAGATAGGGTCACACTTCTCAGTCAATTGTGAGATGAACGGAGCAATGTAATTTAATCTTCCTAAAAATCCCCAACTTCTTTTTGCATGCTGGGTGGTGGTAGTTCCTGTATGGCTTTGACTTTGTCTGGGTCGATTTCAATTCCTCTTTTACTGACCACAAAGCCTAACAGTTTTCCTGACGTAGCCCCGAAAGTGCATTTAGCCGGGTTTAGCTTTAATTGATATTTTCTTAACCTTATAAACAACTTCCTCAGGATTCTCACATGCTCCTCCTCTGTTTGGGATTTCGCTATCATGTCATCGACATAAACTTCGATTTCCTTATGCATCATGTCATGGAACAGGGTTACCATAGCTCTCTGATAAGTTGCCCCTGCATTTTTAAGTCCAAAGGGCATCACCTTGTAGCAAAACGTTCCCCATAGCGTGACGAATGTGGTTTTGATCATGTCCTCAGGGTCCATCTTGATCTGATTATATCCAGAGAAACCATCCTTGAAGGAGAACAAAGAATGTCCTGCTGTGTTATCGACCAAAGTGTCGATGTGAGGCAAGGGAAAATTATCCTTTGGGCTAGCTTTATTTATGTCTCGGTAATCCATACACATTCGCACCTTTCCATCTTTTTTAGGGACTGGGACTATATTAGCTACCCATTCGGAGTATTTAACGACCTGGAGGAAACTGACGTCAAATTATTTCTTGACTTCTTCTTTTATTTTTAACAGCATATCCGGTCTCATTCTCCGGAGTTTTTGCTGCACGGGTCTGCATCTTTCTTTTATAGGGAGTTTGTGCATTACAATGTTAGTGCTCAAGCCGGGCATATCTCGGTACGACCATGCAAAAATGTCTTGGAATTCTTGGAGCAACTCGATGAGACTCCTTCTGGTTTCCTCACAGATACATGTCCCAAATTTCATTTCTTTCTTTTCGTCTTCGCTCCCCAAATTAATCACTTTTGCAGGGTCCGAATGAGGTAGGATTTGTTTTTCTTCTTGCCCTATCATTCTCAACAGATCTGGAGATAGATTACAATCTTGATTTTCTTCAAGGTCCTGAAGCTCTTTTGGACACATGTCTTGCTCAAAGTAAGGTTCTAAGTTAGCGTCAGGGTTACTCATATTATTGATATTTGAGAACCTGTCGAGGGATAAAAAGGAAGGTCCAAAGAACAAAATAAATTTATGAAAGAATGATTATGTGGTATGTATATGAGTATGTATGCGTTGAAATTGTATTTGTTGATTATGTACGAGTGTTTTATTAAGCTGAATCAAAAATGAAAGAATAATTTTAGGAAAATAATATAAGATATTAAATGCATTTTTCATTCAAAATAACTGAGTAATGAACGTGGGCCTTTTACAAAATATTCATATTGCTTTCAGGCCTAAAGCAATAGGTGTTTTAAAGCATTATTCTGAGGAAATTTTAAAAATTACAAGAAGTTCCTCCATGGTCCAATTATCCAGGGTGCTTTCAGGTGCATATGGACCAATCCTTGATAGATTCCCTTCCCTGTCTTCTTCCGGTATGTCATTGATGCTCAAGTCCCTCATAACGCTCCCTCCAGTACCAATGGTTACTCGCTTTTTCCCTTGCTCTTCCTTCTGATTAATTATTTCTCCCAAAATGAAAGTATCGTAAATGTGTGGGAAAATCATGGGTTCCCACGAGACTTCCCTTCCAGATAGTCTAGCCTTCCTCCTTTCTTGCCTCTTTCCAATTTTTTTCCTTTTCTGTTTCGCATTTGGCTTATACCTCAGGCCGTAGCGATCCCGCTTTTCCATCAAGGTCGGCACGTTAGTTCTCTTCTGAAGGTATTTCCCGAGTCCTTTTCCAGGTATAGCTCCCTTTCCAAGCATCATCTGCAGGCCCATTTTGGTGGTTGATGATATTGTAGGCACAGGCATTTTGCTTCCTTCTGAAATAAAGGTCACATTAACAAACTCTAATGAACAGAACGAGCATTCTAAAGCCCCTTCGTCTATTCCTACGTAAGGTGAATCGCTTGTTACAAAGGCAATTATTTCTTCCTCAGCATTGATGGTAATTAACCACCCTTCATTCATTAGCTTCACTTTCTGGTGCAGAGAGGAAGGTACTGCTCCGGTCGAGTGGATCCATGGCCTCCCCAATAAGCAGTTGTAGGTAGGCCTAATATCTATCACTGGGAAATCTACTTCGTACGTGTTTGGCCCAATTTGCAGAGGTACTTCAATTTTTTCGATTACCTTCCTTTCCGTTCCGTCGAATGCTCTTACTATGTTGTTGCATCCCTTCAAATGAGAGCTATCGATCGGTAATCTTTGGAGTGTAGCTAGTGGTAGTACATTCAATGCTGACCCGTTATCTATAAGTATTCCCGGTAGCGTGTACCCTTTACAACAAGTGGTGATGTGCAAGGCTTTGGTTGATCCCATCCCCCCAGATGGGATCTCATTATCGCTGAAGAAGATAAAATTATCTGCACTAATGTTATTAATTAAGTGGTCCAACTTGCATACCGATATGTCATTGGTCACGTAAGTCTCGTTGAGCACCTTCATTAATGCATCGCAGTGCGCTTCTAAGCTTAGGAGCAATGATAAGATCGATATTCGTGTAGGCTGTTTATGGATCTGTTCAACTACACTGTATTCACTGTGCCTTAAAAACTTCAAAAACTCTTTCGCCTCCTTTTCAGATACAGGCTCATTGGCGGACCCCTCAAGCCTGGTAGCTATCTCTTCTTCGGGCTCCCACATTACCGCTTTTCCTTTATTGATCTCTTTTGTTTTTTTCTGCTGAGTCATAAATTTTACCACTTCGGGTAACCAAGTTTACATCCTTCCTAGGCTCCCATTCTCTAGGTATGGTCACATTGCAGTTGTAATTCCATGGAACCTTCTTGCTATCCTTGTAAGGGAAGGTTGCAGGTCTTTGTATGATAATACGAGGGGTTGTCTATTCTTTAGCTGCGCTTTTTATCGATTTACAAATGATCACCTTTGGGTGATTGACCGACCTCTCTTCGGAAGCACAAACATCATTGACTTCTTCTTCTTCTTCGAAGAATTCCAGCTCTTGATTGTCCATTAATGTTTGCAACAGGGCTTTAAACTCGTCATAAGCTTGGATTTCTTGCCCCTTAACGGTATGAAATTCAAAGTGGTTATCAGCCTCCATCATCATACTCTTCTTATCCTTCACAATCATCCCTACTTTGACCATCTGTTGCCACACCCACCGTATCGGAGACTGAATTTCTTCCACTTTTCTTTTAACTTTTCATGCTCCATCCTCCAGCACGGCATTTACCCCTTGATTCGAATGATTCGGCAGAGGGTTCCCAGCTACATTGGGCCTAGCTGGGTCTTCCAATTTCACAACCTCGAATCTTATGAGTTCTTCGACTCATCTTTTGAAAGCCGGGCAATTTTTAATTGAATGGTCTTCCGCATCTGTGTGGTACTCACAATGAGCATTCGCATCATACCAGGCCAGGCACGGTGGTTTATACGGTTTTACCCTTTGAGGAGCTATCTCATGGGCATCATATAGTAACTTGTAGAGTTCTTCGTACGACACCGAAAGTGGAGTGTATTGAATTCTTGCTCTATTTTGCCTAACACTCGGTTCCCGCCTTGGGGCGTTTTGATAATTGATTGCTGGTGCTTTAGGTTGACTTGCTACGAAGGGTTTGGCACCACTAGATCGGTATACACTTGCGTTGTTGGCCTCATTATCTCTTCTTCTAGGGGCAGGTCTTCTAGCATTTTCTCCAGCTTCAATTTTACCGGCATTGATTGCATTCTCAATCATCTCTCCTAAGATGACCATATCGGCGAAGCTCTTGGTGGCATTCCTCAGCAAATGGTTAAGGTAGGGGGCTTTAAGGGTATTGACAAATAGCATCGTCGTCTCTTTATCTGTTAACGGTGGCTGTACTTGGGTTGTCATTTTTTGTCACCGCTGCGCATACTGTCTAAAGCTTTCATTTGACCTCTTCTCCATATTTTGTAATGTGAGCCGATCAGGGGCTATCTCGGTCACATGACCGTATTGTTTCAAAAAAGCTTGCGCTAAGTCTTTCCATGAACGAACTTTCACTCGGCTCAATTGGTTGTACCATCTGACCGTCGACCCGGCCAAGCTATCTTGAAAACACTGAATCAACAATTGATCGTTGTGAACATGCCCTGCCATCTTTCTACAGAACATGGTTAGATGAGTTTCTGGGCAACTCGTTCCATTATACTTTTCGAATTTAGGAACTTTGAACTTGGGAGGGAGAACCAAGTTCGAAACCAGACTTAACTCTTTGGCATCTACTCCGTAAGAATTTCAATTCCCTGTATTGCCTGGATTTTCTCCTCTAATAACCTATACTTTTCCTTCATTTTCCTAGAGAGATCCTCTTTCATCATCTCATCAAAGTCTGGGACACCCAGATTTGTAGCATTATCTTCTGGATTTGATCCAGATCTGATTGGATAGTTAGCAGGTCCCGACATGCCTGTGGCCTATTGCTGTGGTATGATAGTGACGTGGACTTCTCTTATCGGCATTTCATGTGAAGCCGGGTTATGCAGTGGTGTAAAGCCCAGAGGAACACTTGGGTCTTCGTCATCCTCAATAGCAGGGCTTTTTCCTTTGTCAGCCATGCTCTGTTTAACTTGTACTAACTCAATCATCAAACTCTTTTGTACCTCCAAAAATTGGTTTTTTATTTTCCTACACATTGTTGCCATTTGTTCTTGCATTTGATCATGTAGTTCTTTCTGGATTTGTTCAAGCCTTTATTCCATGGTTTTTGTCTTCTTGCGGGTATAATAACGATGCAAATTTTTAATGATGACTGGTGTTAACTGGTTAATTTTATTTTAATTAGTTAGTATTGTCAAAAAAATACAAAAAATGTAATGCGAATAAGATGCATGCATGCAAAAGAAAGGTATTGACTTATAATTCACTTTCCATTTTAGAAAACTTCATTTGGATAACAAGTTCCTTAACATAAAGTAAATTACATAAATGGTTTTGCTTTGATGCTCAGAGCCTTGACTTTCTTAAGGAGTCCTGCTAGTTTTTGACCTCGCTCTGTCTTCGTCTCGTATTGTATGCTTAACTCTTCTGCTTCAACTGCCAGTGTTTGCACATGCTCAGCTACTCCGCGAATTTGGTTTAAGGCTTCGCCCATAACATAATCCCTTTCTCTGACTTCCTTTTGAGCTTGTTGAAGATGCCAATCATTTGTCTCCAACGTTCTTTCCAAAATCTCAGTTCGTATTTTACTATTCTGCAAAATGGCTTCTAACTCTTCCACCCTCTTATTCAGTCTCTCGACCTCAGCTCGACTTGCTTTCAACTCTACTACTGAATTTCGGCTGCGATGCCTATACAAAGTTTCCTCCAATTCTCGTACTCGAGCTTTTAATTCGGCCACCTCAACTTGGCTTTCCAGAAGGCTACCCTTCATAGCATTTTCCTAGACCTGGGCGTCTTGAAACTTGTTTTTCCAATGACTTGTTTTATTCTTCTCTTCGCGGATTTCTTGCTGCCATTGCTTGACGTCTTACTTAAACCGGCAGTCCTTATTGACAGGCGAAGCTTCTTGTAGTCCTTTTTCAAACTGTTGAGATCTTCTTCAGCCTTATTCTTTTCTTTTCTTAATTTTTTCACTTCTAGCTTCTGAACATCAACGTCCAATCCTAAGAGCACCTTCTCTTCTTCTAGTTTTTCTATCGTTTTTTCCATCTCAACATTCTTCCTCTCGAAATCCTGTTAAATTATCTCTAGTTCAGTCGGGACTACCTGCAGGTGTTCTTCAATTGGGCGAACAATCTTCGGGTTCGGTATAGGAATGTTATCGTTGATTCTTCTGTTTCTCCACTATTCGTATTCTGCAGTCATCATGGGATTGGCACCAAATGCTTTCATTCTTCGAACCTGATTCCATGCATTTAAAATTTCTTGGATCCTCTTCTTATTATTTTCTCCCCGGTATGCGAATTCACACTGAGCTATCCTCTGAGTCGCGGGTATGAACTGTCTCGATCGATATTGTCTTGAAACCATCAAAGGCGCGTATCCTGTGGCTCTTCATATTCCCGCTAATGGGACCCAGTCGAAATCTCCACATTGGTACATTATTTCGTTAGGAATGAACCACGATGCTCGCTATTCTATATCTTCGTCCTTAAGGCTCTAGAGTATGGCCATCCACTTTTCTTCTAAGAAATTTTCTTGTCTTTGCGAAGCTACGAAATCTTTCAATGGGGAGTAATCCTTAGACAAGTACTGATAGGAGACCTTTTCAGTTTTCCAGAAGTGACTATGGACCCATACCATCAATAGTGGTGCACAAGCAACAAATCGTCCTTCTCCCTCCTTTCTACACGTATTTAAGGACCTGAAAGTTTCAGCCAGTATAGCCGAGACAGGTGTAACTCTTTTACTCAATCGATCAAACAAGTCTATCACCGCGTCTTCTATACGCCCCAAAGCCTTTGGAAAAATAACCAACCCGTAGATACTCAGAGCCAGGATGTCAATTTTCTTCTTTGCGTCAAGATGAGCCAGTATCAAATCCCGTAGACTTTTCCACGTGATGCACTTGTTATCGCATTTGACCTTAACTCGAGCTGCAACCCACTGTTCGCTCATGTTTGTGATGTTTATCAATCTTTTGACAATGGTCGGGAGATTTAAAGCTCTGGAGTAGGCTTTATCTACCGAGATTTTCGGACAACGTAGCAACGTAGTATACTCCTCTATTGTGGGTGTCATGTCTATATTCCCGAAAGTGAAGCAACTGTAAGCTGGGTTCCAATACTGTGTTAATGCTAGAAAGAGGAATTTGTCTACTTTAACTTCGAACAAATATGGCAAATCTCCGTATTCTTGGTAAAAGATCTGTCTCATGCTATTATCCCAACTGTCCCATATCTCTTTCAATTCCAGTACATTGTTTTGAGTCGTGCTGATCCTAGTGTAGTCCCAAAGTTCTGACTCGTATCCTTCCATTAAGCTATCTTCTTTTTGGCGTTGAGTCTCCTCCGACCACATGCGCACGACCATATTGTCCTCCACTTTATCTAGGTACTTGTTTTCCATGATCGATTCTCTTGTTGATAATCGAAATTTTAGTCTATACCTTTCCTTTATATGATGATGAAATGCAATGCAAAAAGAAGACAAAATAAACAAGTTAGCAGAACACAACAATATCAATATACAGATATAGAGCACAGAACCTAAGAGTTTGTCTTTGAAGGTCGCTAAAAGGTCAAGCATAACTCTTTCTAAAGTGTGTCCTTACGGCTTACTATATGTGATTTTAGGCTCTAAAGTAAGGGTTACCAAACCAGCAGATTCCTCGATCCTCACCCATTATAGGCTCATAAGGACGAGTTCGGTTTAGGGGGACGCATTTTCCACATGTTTGCACGAAAGTGAAAACTTCACGAAAATAAGGGTACTTTGTAATCCCGAAAGCAATTCACTATCCTACACGGAGGTAGAGACCTCACGAAGGAGTAGTTTTCGGCTTCCACTTAAAAGGGGCATATCATATGCAAATGTATGCAAGTTTACACTAGCAATCTCACATAAAATGTTGCATAAAGAATGTCGAGGATCATATATTAAACAAAAATCGAAACTTTAAAAGTTTTCAAAAAGACCTGAAAATAATCAAATTTGGCTTGACTATCGTTTATTTTTTAAAAATAAGTGCCCAACGGAGTCGTCAGCTGTCGAAACCACCTCAAAACGGGGCTTCAAAAAATGATTTTAAAATTCAAAAAAATGGGGGAGTCGCCACCAATCTTTTATTTGGGTGTGATTGGAACACCGTAAAATGTTAAAAAACGTTTTAAAACAGTTGGTCTTCGAAGTCCAGAAAAACAGGTCCGAGAGTCGGTTACGCATGAGGAAGGATTAGCACCCTCATACGCCCAAAATTGGTACCACATTGATTACTTTTTGGTCTTGTTTGTAAACTTTGAAAGTTCGAATAAAATTTAAAATACGATCCTCGAATGCATGAGCTATTTTTTAAAAGAAAGATAATTTTGTTTGGAAGTCCCGCTATTTCAAAGCGATTGGGGAAGAAAGTTGCGTCCAGTAAGTTAGGACACAACATTTCGAGATCCAGAAATAACGAGCTTTCCTTTGTAAAACGTTTTAAATTTTGAAGAAGGATATTTGATTACTTCGATTTGAAGAAATGTTGCACCTAGTGAGTTAAGGTGCACTTTTTCATAACCGAAAATAAGGAAATATTACCTCGATTAAGGGTATTCGATTATTTCGGTTTGAAGAAAAATCGCACCTAGTAAGTTAAGGCGCAAAATTTCAAAACTCGAAATAAAAGAATATTACCTCGATTTTAAAATTTTTATAAAAAATAATTTTGAAAACGTTTATGCGAGTTTAATGAGCAATTATTGACGGATATAAAATGTCACGAAGTAAAATAACTAAGCAAGTAAAACGATAAAAAAAATGAAACAAACATGATATACGAGTGCATAATGCTTAAAGTTAAATACAAATATTAATAATAAAAAATGATGCAATCGAGATTAAAAATGAGACTTCTTGGATACCCGAGGATAAAATAGTAATTTTTGGTGAAATTAGGGTTAAAAATGGAATTTTGGAAAGTTCAGAGGTAAATGGTAATTTTTGGTGAAATCGGGGTCAAAGATGGAATTTTAGAAAGTTTGGGGGTAAAATGGTAATTTTTGGTGAAATTGAGGTCAAAAATGAAATTTTGGAAAGTTTGGGGGTAAAATGGTAATTTTTAGATAGTTTAGGGACTTATAGAGCAATAAAACCAAAGAATGGGTGACACGTGGCAGCCTCACAGGCATCCAGAAGTCAAAAGACTAATTTGTAAATCTTGAAAAATTCCTGAGCCAATTGAGTAATTAAATAGAAGTTTATTTAAGGATTAAATTAAAACAAATTAAAAGTAAAAAGGACCAATGACATAAATAAGCTAAAGTAGTGACACGTGGCAGCTTCTGGTGCATTCAAAAAGTCAAGGGATTAAATTGAAAATCAATTAAAATTATTGGGCCAAATTAAAAAAATTAAAAGTACAAAAAGGACTGCATTGAAACAATTAAAAAATACGGAAGGGCCAAACGCGAAAATAGCCTATTAGTAAAAAACATGCGGATCCTTGGAGCGGGTCGGGTCAAACCGGGTCGACCATGGGTAATTTAAAACAAAACGGCACCGTTTTGGGTTTCAAAAGCCTAGACCAAAACGACGCCGTTTTGGCCTAGTATAAAAGCCCCAAAGTCCCCCTTTTTTTCATTCATTTTCACTTCATTTTTAAAAAAAAATACCAAAACTCTCTCGTGCTCTCAAAATAGACCTATGGCCGACCATGGCTTGGTCTCTTCCGGCCACCCTTGTCCCCGCGCGTGGGCGCACGTTGCCGTCGCTGCCGACCACGCACGTCCGTCCGATCACTACCCCGCCGCCTATGGTCTGTCCACGCGCCGTCAGACTGGTCCTCAAGTAAGGGAAGTTCATCTTTTGTTCTTCATTTCTCTTTCGTTTTAAAAAAAATCTTTCTTTTCTTTCTTTGTTTTGTTCCTTTTTTAAAAGAAAATAATCTTGATTTTCATTTTAATCTCGTTATGAACAGATCTGGTCCTTAAAGGCCTTTCCCTTTTTTTTGTTTCAAATCGGTTTCTTTTTTTTAAAGCCCATTCGTTCTTTTTATTTAGATCTTCATTTATTTTTCTAAGTTTAAAAACCTATTAAATGTATCATTGCAGGAACTCAACGTGGTGGAATCGTTGACGGTCGGAGGATTCAATCGGCCACTCCGACAACGGCGCAAACAAGGGGAAATTCTGACCTTTCGACTCTTTTTTATTATTAAATATTAATATTAAAAAATTACTATTAATAATAATTATTATTATTAATGAAATTAATTAATACTTAACCTATATTGAATGCATATTTGGGAAAACAGATGAGCAGAATTAATACTAAACAATAACTTAATATATATTTATATTAAAACGTTTTGAATAATTAAGGATAATAAATAATAATAGTGATAAGTTTGATAGAGATATTAATGCATAATATTGATGATAAAAAAACGTTTGAGTTTGAATAATAAGCAACAAACAGAACAAGCAGACAATTGATGTATGTATTTAATGTACCTTTGCAAGTATTCAATGCTTTGTTATGGTAATGTTTGATGCCTCTATTTGCTGTCGATTGCTCGACTTTTCTTTTTGCCAATGCTGGTTACTTGCTTATATTCAGAGTTTGAAGAGTGAATATTGATTTTTTTAAGAATAGGTTTTGTATTGGATTTTCAAAGATGAGTTCGTAACCCATTTTACAGAATTCAATTTGGCTTTTATAGCCACTTTTACAATGATCTCAATTTGTTTTGCCCCCTTAAATGCTAGTCTTGTTCTTGCAGGTACAAGGCAGTGGCGGTTGGAGCAGGTTGAAGAAGGTGGCTGTTGCAGAAGCAACTTGGAGCTGCTGGTGCTGATGTGGCGGATCTTGATTGGCTGATGTGGTGGTGGAGCAGTGCAATTGGGAATTTCTGACTTTGGGCAGCTTTGGGTCAGTTGGGCACTTGGGCTAACAATTTGTATTTGGATTGGGGCTAGCCAAATTTAGCCCAATTGGGCTTGTAAATTAACCTTGGACCCTTTCTTTGTAAATAGATATTTCTTGTATTTGGACATTTAGTTTATATTTATTTTAAATTTAAATTTTTTAGAAAAACTTAAACCAAAAATAAATTTAATTTAAAATAAACTTAGACTCTGTTAGGCCCGGATAACTTGGGCTTCAACACATACAAACCATCAAAAGAACATATTAACATTAGTATTCAACAAAAGATGTTCCATATCAAGAGAATTCATAAGTATCTTATATACATGCCATCCTTAAACCCAAAATAAGTTGCTCAAAAAGCCTATCGAAAAGATGGATGATAGTGTGTACTTTTGTTTGGATCCAATCGATGCCAAGATTCCTCGAGACCTCCATTCATGAAATTTCAAACACGATAAGTCATTTAAAACTCAGTAAGTTTGAAATGCAAATGGAAACATAATTTAAATAAAACTAGAAATTTTATCCCAAGTGTTTTTTGTTCCTTCTTGATTCACCGGTACAAAGCCTACTAGGCACAAAGCCCGAAAATACCGGCACAAAGCTTACTAGGCACATAACCCGAATACACCAACACAAAATCTACTAGACACATAGCCCGAATACACCGGCACAAAACCTACTAGGCATAAAGCCTGATTATTTAAATGCAATTGTATCAACCAACATAGGATGATACCTTTCAACAAGTAACCACCACATATGCCAATTATATAATTCAACAATGAACATTTACAAAATGAATTTATAAATTACGTAGTAATGAAACGAACTTACTTATATAGTGACCACGGTATTTAGCATAGATTATTCAACCACTTTTCCTTTCTCTCGATCGTTCGTTGGAGTATCCGTAGTTTGATCTAATAAATAAGCACTTAAGAAATTAATTTAAATCTAACACCTTTAATCATTATTACAAAACAAATAAAAGAATTTCATTACTCATAAACCATTGTTCTTTACTACCCGTATGTCCAAAATTCCTTATGCCAAAAATTGAATTATAAGTATTTTATAGCCCAAATTTCAATCGAATGAAGAGCAAAATAATTTAAATATATATATATATATATATACATTTCTTTTTGTTCTAGCAATATTATATTCGTCTAATTAGCTAATAGAGCCCTAAATTTCCATGCCTTAACAACTAAGTCCTTTGGCTACTAACCAACCTCCCACATGTTATGAAGCTCTCAAATTTCAAAACCTCACTTTCATTTCATTCAAAATCAGCAGCTAGAACCAACATCAAACATGACAAATTTCACAACTCTAATTATTTTTTAGAAAAATAATTACTAAATTGCATGCACCAAAGTCTAAGGGTCAAGAATATACAAAAATTAACAAGAAAAGATCTCATTAAGGCTTAAAAAAAACAAACAAACTTGGAGCTCCTCTTCTATGGTGTTTTCGATGGAAACCAAGATGACAAGCAAAAGAAGAAAAATAACTAAAATGATATTAGATTTTTCCCTTATTTCATTCCTTTCCTCTTTTACTACTTCACTACTTTAACCTTATTACAATTAAAAATTGGTTTCTTTAATTTAGACAACCCAGTCCACTCTTTTTTACATGTCATTTTATTCATTAAGTCCTCTACCCTTTATTTTCTTTATTTGTTTAACAATTATTATTTAACAACTACAATATAGATATTCAAGCTTTTCTAATTTTCTCAATTTAGTACAATATACTAATTTATCAACAACCATAGAAATTTCATATGCTAAATACTTCATATGACCTTATGACTATAATTTAAACAATAAAATTAATTTACTAGATGTAATTAAAATTTAAATCTATACTCCCTTTACCACTGAAAACAGGCTATTACATATATATATTTCTATGTTAACAAAATTGACTTTTTAAAAAAATTTGAGTTTCTTAAAAGTTAAAACATATTTAAAAGTTAAAAAAATTCGATGGATCCTTATAAAAGTATTCAATACGCAAGTTCATTACGGTTACGCTCGTCAGCATGAATACGTTTTCGCTCGTCAACATGAATACGTTTACGCTCGTCTGCATGAATACGTTTGCACTCGCCAGCATGAATACGTTTTTCGCTCGCCAGCATGAACACGTTTACGCTCGTCAACATGAATACGTTTATGCTCATCATCATGAATACGAGAAACATTGCGTTCGAAACTTTTATTTGATCCATCAAAATTTACTTCACATATTTATTTACTTTGCATTATACATATTTCACATGTATATATTTACATATCTAGCTTTATCAACATTATTATTGAAATAAATTAAGTCCATAGTTAAAATAAAACTTACTTCATATTATGCCATTTCGAGCACACATCCAGATAGTTCTTATTTTTCAATCAGAAGATCAATTTAGCTAATAATGCAATTTAGTTCAATTTACTAATTGTCATACACAATTCTATTTAATTCATTCATAACATAAATAAAAACTAACATATCATATTATTAATTAAATCTTTCTTTTTCACATGAATTTAAATATTTTCTTTCATTATTTATAGTCATGGCCTTGAATTATAATTTCATTTCAATTATACCATTTCAAGCTCATATCCATATATTTCATATTTTCTAATTATAATATCCAATTTAAACATCATCACCAATTATTCCAACTCATCACATAATTATCTCAAACAATCAAACTCAATTTCATCATGAATAGATATGTCTTAAATTACAAAAATAACATATAATTAATTTGATAAATTTACGAACTTACCTCGACTAAAATAGTTGTAAAAATAGAGTCGACCACTTATCCGAGACTTTAGCTTTTCCTCGATCAAAGTTCCTTCTCCTGTTTCTTGATCTAAATAATAATTCCATTTAATTAAATAATTCAAATAACTTAAAATACTTAATCCAAGCCTATGATCCATTTTATTTCGAATTTAGAAAATTACCCCATCATTTTAACTTTTGTGCAATTTATTCCCTAAACCCAAAACTCACAATTTAAGCACGGTTAAAGAATACCCATGCAAACTAATTTTTACCTAGTCCATACTCAACTCACTTTTATCAAAATTTCACAAGAAATTCATGAAATTTCACTATTTTAACATTTAATCCCTAATTACAAAAATTAATAAAATTTTCTAAATCAAATGGTCCCTAAACATTTCATAGCTTTAAAATCTAACACTTTCCATCAAAACTCAAACAATTTCACTCTAAATTAAATCTAACTCTATATTTCTCATTTTTACTTTAATTTATCAAATTTACAAAATTTGGTTCTTACTATTTGAAATTAATAATAAATTTCAGTACTTAGTCTATTTCCACTTCTAACTCAAAATATATCAACTTTATCCTTAAACTTTATCTACCAAACAATGATAATATTTAATATTCTTGATAATAACGAAAAATACAACATGGGTCAAGAAAAGTGAGATATCAAAATTCTAAAAACATAAAAATTAAAAAAAAATTAACTTAATTAAACTTACCAATTTGAAGTTTCAACTTATTAAAACTCCAAACTTTTCCCAAATCTTTCTTTCTCCCTTTACTGCCGAATTGATACGATAAGGAGAAAGAAGATATTTTTTTTTACTTTCTCTTTTTCTCCTCACCATACTTAATGTCGGAACCACCTCGGGAACGGGGTTTCGAAAAAACATCTTTTTAAGTATTTTGGAATAAAAGGGAAATGGGAGTCGCCAGCAATCTTTTATTAGGTGTGATTGGATCACCATAAAACGTTTAAAACGTTAAAAAAGTGGGTCTTCGAAATTCAGAGAAACAGGTTCGGGAGTCGGTTACGCACAAGGAAGGATTAGCACTCTCATACGCCCAAAAAAATTGGTACCACATGATTATTTTCGGGTCTTATTTTATGAAAACAATGAAAAGTCGAGTAAAATTTAAAATGCGATATTTATTTTAGACGGCTTCGTATAATTTCAAAGGAAGACTTTTAAGGAAAATTCGTCCTCGTGTTTCGATCCTCTATGAGAATTAGAAGTCGTGTCCAACACCTTAGGGCACTAAATTCTCGGAGTTTTAAAACTGCGAGACGTTTTGGGACATTTTAAAGAGAGTGTTCTATCATATGAACCATACGAAAATCACACCCAACACGTTAGAGCACAATGTTTCGAGATCTTCACACGAAAGAACATTGTTTCTTCTTTTGGTTATAAAGCCACTTTGTATATAATTATTAGATTGACGGGTATTTTGAAATCTTTTGAAAAAGATATCCGATTCGCATGAATTACGAAAATCACACTTAACACATTAAAGTGCGATTCTTCGAAGTTCTCACACGAGAGGACATTGCCTCATTTTAAAAAAAAATATTTGTCATATATTTTTGAGAATTTGAAAATTTCGTATTAAATTTAAAATGTAATCCTCGGGCACATAGTTTAAAAGATTCAAATATGGAATACTCATTTACTTCGATTTTCACGGAGAATTAAAATCGTAACCAACACGTTAGGACATGATATTCTCGAAATCTCGGGGTTAACGGGTATAAAAATCTTAAAAAAGGATATTCGACGCGTGTGAGTTGTACGAAAAATCACACCCGACACGTTAGGGCATGATTTCTCGAAGCTTTCACACGAGAGGAATATTGCCTCGTCTTTGAAGATACTTTAAAAATGAGCGTGTAAGTTTAAAATATCGAATAGCAATTAATAAGAGAAGTTAAATACGAGGCAAGATAATAAGCAGATAAATAGAATGCAAAGGTGAAATACGAATGCATAATGATTAAAATAAATACAAGTATTTAGTAAAGTAGAAAAATGATGCGATCGGGATCGAAAATGGGACCTTTGGATGCCCGAGGGTGAAATAGTAATTTTTGACTTTCGAGGGTAAAAATGTAATTTTTGGTGAAATCGAGGTTAAAAATGGAATTTCAAAAAGTTTAGGGATAAAATGGTAATTTTTGGTGAAATTGGGGTTAAAAATGGAATTTTGGAAAGTTTGGGGGTAAAATGGTAATTTTTAGTGAAATCGAGGTTAAAATTGGAATTTAGGGAAGTTTGGGGGTAAAATGGTAATTTTTGGATAGTTTAGGGACCTATAAGCAATAAAACCAAAGAAAGGGTGACACGTGGCAGCCCCACAGGCATCCAGAAGTCGAAGGTCTAATTTATAAATCTTAAAAAATTCCTGGGCCAATTGTGTAATGAAACCGAAATTGATTTAAGGACCAAATTAAAACAAATTAAAAATAAAAGGGACTAATTGCACAAATAAGCCAAAATAGTGACACGTGGCAGCCTCTGGTGCATTCAAAATGTCAAAGGACTAAATGGAAAAGTAAACAAAATTACTGGACCAAATTAAAAATAATTAAAAGTATGAAAAGGACTAAATTTAAATAATTAAAAAATGAAAGGACCAAATGCGCAAATAACCCATTAAATGAAAACAAGCGGATCCTAGATCGATTTGGGTCAGATCGGGTCGGGTCAATGGGTCTTATATAAATAGCAATTTAGGTTTTTTTTTTTTTTTTCATTTCCTTCATTTATCTGAAAATCATCCCCCCCTTTCTCACTTTTCTCTCAACTCTCTCCTTCCCCCAAGGCCGGCCATGCTTGCCTTCCTCCGACCGTCGCTGAAGCCGTGTGTGGGGGGGCGCCGTCGACTCTCCCGGTCACGCACACCCACGTCGACCAATCCTCCGCCGCCGGGGGTTCTCCACGCGCCTCCGTCCTTCGACCCTGGTAAGCCGAAAGGCCATAGTTTCTTTTCTTTTTTTTTTCTTTTCATTTTCACTTCCCTCTTTTTTTATATTATTTTAAAACAAGATCTGGTTTTTGAACCAGATCCGTACCTCTTTTTTTGAAAAAACCTTTTCCTTTTCAAGTACTTTTTGTTTAAACCCCAAACATTTGAAAGCTATTTAGTTTAGTTTTTTTTATCCTTTTTCGCAGATCCATGCATGTCAAGGCGGTGGCGGTGCACGGAGAAGACTCTGGCGACGGTGCTCTGGTGATGGTGACAGAAACCGAACGAAAGGGGGGACTTTTCACTTCCCTTTTTTATTATTTCCTATTTATTTATTAATTAATACTATCATTAATTATTGTATTATTATTAATAATGTTATTTAATATCATACTTATTATTATTATTGTTATTAATGTTATTAATGTTATTTGAAATTTAATGTATACATTCATTGTACTTTTGAAAATAGATAGATAATAATAATGAAAAAGGGGGGGCAAGGTATTCAATGCAGTTTTGAAACTGATGAGTTTAAGAATTTGGAACCTAAATGTCAGTAAGCATACAATGAATGTTACCTGATTAATTTTGATGCTTGTATTCTGATCTTGGTATCGGTTTATCCTATGCTTTCATTAACTGTTCTAACTTGACTTGTAAAATACCTACTGCCTCAAAAGATTGACTGTGTATTGATTTTTTTATGTTCAATTAAAGGTCCGAACCCCTTACAACCGAAATCAATTTGGCTTTTATAGCCAAATATACCATCATGCAATTTTGTTTTACACATTTAAATGCTAGTCCTAATCCCTTTTTCTTTTTGCAGGTGCAAGCAGTGGCGATGACAGCAGCAGTTGGGGCAACTGGTGGCAGTGCAAGTTGACTGAAGAATGAGATACAGCTTGGGTTGACGTGGCGGTCTTCAATTGGCTGAGGTGGAGGTGGCTTGATGCAAGTGGGCAGAGGGCTAGGTTTAGGTTTTAACTTAGATATTGGACCTATTTGGGCCGTTGTAAATGGGCCCTCAATTTGGGCCTTTGTAAATGGACTTGGTTTTTGTAAATGGACATTTAATTTAATTTTAAATTTAAATTTATAATAGACTTAAATTTTATACAAATTTAAATCCAAAATAAATCTAATTTTAAAACTAAATTCATTGGGCCCGGATAAATTGGGCTTCAACAGCTGCCCCGCTTTACTCATTTCTGTGTAACAGGAATGGAGCAAAGACCAAAATGAGGCCCAATTTTGTCAAGCTCCCTTTCTTCGACCTTTTTCTTCCTAGTGATCTGCCTTTTACTTTGTTAAACGTCTGATTTTCGCCATATCTACCTTTCTATTATTCGGTGTCATGATTCCATCCTGCTTTTAGGCAGTTTCAAAAAGTCAAAATTTGCTACTATGACTTCACCCCATTCTCTTGAAATTTCAAAGAGTTTGAAATTCGTCATCATAGTCTTTGGGTTTGATTTCATTGATCTGGTCTTCTTCTATATGTCTCATCAGGAAGATGACCGCAATCATCTGTTTTAATTCACTTCTCTGGATCTCCTCAGGAAGACAAATTTGGTCCACTTCTCTGTGTCTCATCAGGAAGCTAACCTTTTTATTGCTTTATCCTGCTCCTCAGTGTCTCATCAGGAAGCTGGGTTCGAAGATTTGCTCGTGTTGGAGCGCTAAGTTGGTATTCTTCTCTGTATCTCATCAAGAAGATGACTGCCTCGCTCGTTTTAATTCGCTTTTTTGGATCTTCTCAAGAAGACGAATTCGGTCCACTTCTCTGTTTCTCATCAGGAAGCTAACCTTTTTTATTGCTTCGACTTGCTTCTTAGTGTCTCATCTGGAAGCTAGGTTCAAAGATTTGCTCATGTTTGAGCGCTAAGTTGGTGTTCTTCTCTGTATCTCATTAGGAAGATGGTCGTCTCGCTTGTTTCGCTTCTTTGGATCTCCTCAGGAAGACAAATCTGGTCCACTTCTCTGTGTCCCATTAGGAAGCTAACCTTTTTATTGCTTCGACTTGCTTCTCAGTGTTTCATCTAGAAGCTGGGTTTGAAGATTTGCTCGCATTTGAGCGTTGAGTTGGTATTCTTCTCTGTATCTCATCAGGAAGATGACCGCCTCGCTTGTTTTAATTCGCTTCTCTAGATCTCATCAGGAAGACGAATTTGGTCCACTTCTTTGTGTCTCATCAGGAAGATGACCGCCTCGCTCGTTTTAATTTGCTTCTCTGGATCTCCTCAAGAAGACGAATTTGGTCCACTTCTGTGTCTCATCAGAAAGCTAACCATTTTATTGCTTCGACCTGCTTCTCAGCGTCTCATCAGGAAGCCGGGTTCGAAGTTTTACTCGTATTTGAGCGTTGAGTTGATATTCTTCTCTGTATCTCATCAGGAAGATGACCGCCTCGCTTGTTTTAATTCGCTTATCTGGATCTCCTTAGGAAAACGAATTTGGTCCACTTCTTTGTGTCTCATCAGGAAGCTAACCTTTTTATTGCTTCAACTTGCTTCTCAATGTCTCATCAGGAAGCCGGGTTCGAAGATTTGCTCATGTTGAGCGTTGAGTTGGCATTCTTCTCTGTATCTCATCAGAAAGATGACCGCCTCGCTTGTTGGACTACTCTGTGATTGGAGTAAGGTCGATTGATGGTGATCTGTCCCAAACTTGGGGTAAAGGATCAAATAATTATAATCCGTCCGAAAGAATGGTTACCCTCATAATTTCACGGGGATCTGTCATGAATTTGTTACTCTCGTCTTGCTTCAGGGTGCCGAGACCTGTAAAATATGCTCAAATGGGCCTCTGGGTAGGCCAGATCGCTTAGGATGCCATGCTCAAAAATGAGTTGAAATGCTCCTAACTATATGTGTGCATGATTAATGTTTTATTCGTTATTAATCGGGTCGGTATGGTTTATTGCCCATCCAAATTCTGTCCTTAATGTGTCGATCCAGCTTCTTCTATGCTGACCTTGAATTGCCCATTTTCAAGTTTGTTTTCTTACTTGTGATCCTGTTTCGGAACCCTTATAATTTTGAAAATTTCTTAGGATAATGCTCATGAATCTTTGTATGATTTATCAGTTCATTACTCGTTATTTAAACGTAAAATGCTTGCACAAAAGTTGTATGGAAACGAAGTTGCATTTGAAAATTGTATTAATAAGGGAGTCAAAGGGAACAACATTAATCAAAATGGCTAAGTACAAGAAAAGGGCAACTTAATTGTCCTTTATATCGCCTAAAATGAGCCTCTCTTGCATTGACTTATTGAGAATCACCCCTAGCCCGATCGTGTGTCTAGAAGACCTGGAGTGCTTTGTTGATGCTTCAAGTTGTAACCTTTCTCTATCTCGTTGACCTGTTTTGGGTTTGAGCCGCCCTTTACGAGTTTTCAACTCAAAATTTCTTGGTTCCAGGATGCCCTTTTGTGGGTTTTCATCGTAGACCCTTTTTTTTTCAGGCGAAGTATTTCTTTACTGAATCTGAATTGACGGGGTTATATAGTTCCTTACCGTCCATTTCTGTTAAGATGAGAGCTCCTCCTGAGAAAGCTTTCTTTACTACATAAGGTCCCTCCCAGTTGGGCATCCATTTTCCACGGAAATCTTTATGTATGGGAAGTATCTTCTTCAAAACCAGGTCTCCCTAATGGAACTCTCTAGGACGAACCTTTTTGTCGTAAGCCCGCATCATCCTTTTCTGGTACATTTGACCGTGGCGGATGGCTTTTAATCTCTTTTCCTCAATCAAATTCAACTGATCATACCGAGCTTGGATCCATTCAGCCTCATCTAATTGGAGCTCAGTTAAGACTCGGAGCGAAGGTATTTCGACCTCAATTGGTAAGACTGCCTCCATACCATATGCCAAAGAGAACGGTGTTGCCCCAATGGAAGTTCTGACTGACGTTCTGTAGGCGAAGAGGGTAATCGGTAATTTTTCGTGCCAGTCTCTGTAAGTCTCGATCATCTTTGCCACGATTTTCTTGATGTTCTTATTGGCCGCCTCTACAGCTCCATTCATTTTTGGACGATAGGGAGAGGAATTATGATGTTTGATTTTGAATTGTTCGCAAACTTCTGCAATCCTGCTATTGTTCAAGTTCAAAGCATTATCGGATATAATCCTCTCTGGCATCCCATACCAGCATATAATCTCTTTTTTCAGGAATTTGCTGACTGCAGACTTGGTAACGTTAGCATATGAAGCTGCCTCTACCCATTTGGTGAAATAGTCGATCACCACAAAGATGAATCTATGCCCATTGAAAGCTTTCGGAGAAATTGGTCCAATGACATCCATGCCCCACATGGAGAAAGGCCAGGGAGAAGTCATGACATGGAGGTGCGATGGAGGTACATTAATCTTATCTCCATATATCTGGCATTTATGGCATTTCCTGGCATAGTTGATGCAATCGCTTTCCATGGTAGACCAGTAATACTCGAATCTCATTATTTATCGGGCCATCGTGAAACCGTTGTCATGCGTCCCACAAATACCCTCGTGAACTTCCTCTAAGATCTTCTTGGCTTCCACTACGTCGACACATCTCAGTAGTATCTGGTCTTTCCTCTTTTTGTACAAGATTTCCCCGTCTAAGACATATTCATTAGCAAGTCTTCTCAATGTTCTCTTTTCATTGTCCGAGGCTTGCTCGGGGTATTTTCGATCTCTTACCAATTGAAGGATGTCCTGGTACCATGGGTGGTCGTCCTTTTCTACTTCTTCCTCTGCCTCGATATCGCAACAATGAGCGGGAGTTTCATAGATACTCATCTGAATGGGCTTCACATCTTCTGGCCTACTTACTTTGATCATTGAGGCCAAAGTAGCGAGGGCATCAGCCATTTGATTTTCCTCTCGTGGGAGATAATGAAATGTGACATTATCGAACTCCGTAATCAATTCGAGAACTAGCTTACGGTAATCCATTAGCTTAGCATCTCTTGTTTCCCACTCTCCTTTAAGTTGATAGATTACTAATGCGGAGTCTCCATAAACCTCTAGAGTTTTAATTCCCCGTTTTATGGTCGCACGAATTCCCATGATGCACGCTTCGTATTCAGCCATGTTATTAGTGCAGTCAAAATCAAGCTTGCTGGTAAAAGGGTAATGATCTCCCTCTGGTGATACTAAGACTGCTCCAACCCCGTTGCCCATGGCGTTTGAAGCTCCGTCAAAGTTTAAAATCCACGGTTGCTCTCTCGTGGTTGCCTCTTCAACTATTACGACATACATTAGATCTTCATTCGGGAAATCAAAATTTATCGGCTCATAATCCTCTAAGGCCCTGCTGGCTAGGAAGTCTGCTATCGCGCTTCCTTTTACTGCCTTTTGATTGACATAGACGATGTCAAACTCTAAGAGCAAGATTTGCCACCGAGCTAACCTTCCATTTAATGCAGCTGACTCCATTAGGTACTTCAAAGGATCTAATTTCGAGATCAACCAAATAGTAAAGCATGTATTGTCTTAATCTGCGTGTAGTCCAGACTAGTGCACAACATAATTTCTCAATAGAGGAATACCGAGTCTCGCAATCGGTAAATTTCTTGCTTAGATAATATATCGCCCTTTCCTTTCTTTCGGATTCATCATGCTGGCCTAACACGCATCCCATGGAATTCTCAAAGACTGTTAGGTACAATATCAAAGGCTTGTCAGGAATTGGAGGAACTAAGATAGGAGCTTTGGGCAAATAATCTTTGACTTTATTGAAAGTCTCTTGGCACTCAACATCCCATACGCTCAGGTTACGCTTTCTAAGCAAGCGAAAGATAGGGTCACACTTTTTGGTTAATTGTGAGATGAACCGAGCAATGTAATTTAATCTCCCTAAAAATCCCCGCACTTCTTTTTGCGTGCTGGGTGGTGGTAGCTCCTGTTTGGCTTTGACTTTGTCTGGCTCCTATATAGCTTTCTGATAAGTTGCCCCTACATTTTTAAGTCCAAAGGGCATTACCTTGTAGCAAAATGTTCCCCATAGTGTGACGAATGTGGTTTTGGTCATGTCTTCAGGGTCCATCTTGATCTGATTATATCCCGAGAAATCGTCCATGAAGGAGAACAAAGAATGTCCTGCTGTGTTGTCAACCAAAGTATCTATGTGAGGTAAAGGGAAATTGTCTTTTGGGCTAGCTTTATTTAAGTCTCGATAGTCCACGCACATTCGTATCTTTCCATCCTTTTTAGGAACAGGGACTATATTAGCTACCCATTCAGAGTATTTCACGACTTGGAGAAAACCAGCATCAAACTGTTTCTTGACTTCTTTTATTTTCAACAGCACATCCAGTCTCATTCTTCGAAGCTTTTGCTGTACGGGTCTGCATCCTTCTTTTATAGGGAGTTTGTGCACCACGATGTCAGTGCTCAAACCGGGCATATCTTGGTATGACCACGCAAAGATGTCGTGAAACTCTTTGAGCAGCTCCATGAGGTTCCTTCTAGTTTTCGCAGAGATGCATGTCCCCATCTTTACTTCTTTCTTTTCATCCTCACTCCCCAAATTAATCATTTCTACAAGGTTCAAATGAGGCAGGATTTGTTTTTCTTCATGTCCTATCATCCTAAGCAGATCAGGGGAGAGATCATAATCCTGATTCTCTTCAAAGTTCTGAAGCTCTTCTAGACACATGTCTTGCTCGAAGTGAGGATCTAAGTTAACGTCAGAGTTACTCAAGTTATTGATATAGTACGTGAAAAATAATCAGTTACTGACTCACTCGATTTCACTCCTAATGTTTCAAACTTCGAACGAAGTGCTTGAAGCTACTGCCTCTTGCACTTTCAAAACCATGAAATTTTTTCTTCATGGAATCCCAAATATGCTTGGATGTGTCTTTGCAATGAATGATTTCCAAGATTGAACGATCAATAGCTTGGAAAAGATAATTTTTTGCCTTTAAATCCTTCAAGCGCAACCCTTCTATTTTTTTTGAGCCTCTGTCAGTGCTGTGCCAGTTGCTAGTTCCTCAATTCCTTCAAAAACAACTTGCCAATACTCCTTGGACCTCAAAAAGTTCTCCATCAACATACTTCAGTAATCGTAATGTCCATCAAAATGAGGAATAGACGGTTGAACAAAGTTATCGATGGCCATCACTTTGTTTGTTGCTGCTATAAAACAAAAACTTTTAACCTAGCTCTGATATCACTATTGAAATGTAGAGGAATTAAAGATAGAAGAAAAATGAACTCAATGTTCTTGTGAAACTGCAGTGATTTATTTTTCATATCACAAAGCTTTATACAAGCAAAAGAAAAACAACTATGAACTAAAAATAAGAGCCACTACTAACAAATGTTCAAAAATAATGGAACAAATAAATAAAAATATCAACCAAATCACTAAAGATAACTACATTTCAAAAAAAAAACGTCAGCTTCAAACCAGTAAATCTTCCAAAGTGTAGATTCCAAGCAACTTCCTCAGCTATTGAAATGTAGCTATCTTTAGCGATTTGATTAATATTTTTATTTATTTATTCCACTATTTTTGAATATTTGTAAGTAGTGGCTCTTATTTTTAGTTAATAGTTATTTTTCTTTTGACTACATAAAGCTTTGTGATATGAATAATAAATCACTGCAATTTCACAAGAACATTGAGTTAATTTTTCTTCTATCTTAAATTCCTCTACATTCCAACACATCTGTTAACTAAAGAAGGGAGTCGGTAGGAAACGAGATGTCTGGTGGGTGGAGGAAATGCCCGAGGAGCTGGAATCGACCATTGTCAAAGATATGGGGTTGATTGGGGGCTCATTTGAAGTTGTGGTTTGCTCTATTTTTCAAAGAAACTCCTCATATTTTTCTAATTTGCTTGTAGCTTTTTCAATTTGAACTTTCATTGTTTCATTAACTTTTATTTAATTTAATTTAAATAAAATTATTAAAAACAAAAATGCTAGCTTACTTTACCATTTCAAAGTTAAGATCTATTCCTCTATTTTCATTTTTACATGTAAAAAAAGATTAGAATTAATTAGCTGTCATTTAATTTTAATAAAAAATTTGAAGGGCGAACATTGATTTGTAGGCAGAGAAATAGAAAACAAATAAAATAAAATGTTAATTAAATAAAAATTAGCATGCTCGCTAAAAAATAAGGACTTTCATAATTTTTTGTTTAGTGTATTTTATAGAAGTAATAGTATAAAAAATATTTGAGAAAAATAAATAAAAAATAAATTATTCGTTCATCTAGAATAATATTTTTGATATTTTATTATAAATTTTAATAATATACAAAGAAGTTTAATGTTAGTTCATAATAAACAATTTTTTTATTCAATCGAGTCATTTTCGAGAGTGACGTTCGATCTGTTCTCTCACGATTAGTTATCGAAGGGATTGATAGATTAGAAATATTCACTCATATCCAAGATGCAAAATTGAAAGATTCGTAAAAATTATGAAAATTATAAAAAGTTCAAAATAATTTTAAAAAACATAAAATACATGTAAATATTTTGCGGAATGATATATTTAAAAATGTAATATTTTAGCACGTATTTTTTAATTTATAAATATCGAAACGTTTATTTTCGGAGAAAATAAATAAGTCCCGAATAATATTTAAAATCAAGAAAATGGGTATTTTAAATGATTAAAAAAATTGGAGTCGTCACCAATCTTTGTATACGGTGTGATTGGATCACCACAAAACGTTTAAAATCCGTTTTGAAAACATTTTGGTCTTCGAAATCCAAAAAACATGTTCGGGAGTCGGTTACGCATGAGGAAGGATTAGCACCCTCATACGCCCAAAATTGGTACCACATTGATTATTTTCGGGTCTTGGTTTGTTAAACATTTGAAAACTCGAGTAAAATTTAAAATACGATCTTTGTCTTTAGAAAACTTTGCATGATTTCAAAGAAAACCCTATTCGAGGAAAATAGTCCGTGTGTTTCGAATTTCTAGGAGAACTGGAAGTCGTGTCCAACACCTTAGGGCACTACGTTCTCAAACTTTCGAAATTGAAAGACGTTTTGAAAGATTTTAAAGAGGATATTCGATCGCGTGAATTATACGAAAGTCACACCCAACACGTTAAGGCATGGTTTTTTCAAAGTTTTCACACGAACGGACATTACCTCGTCTTTGTTTTAAAATTATTTATGTATATATATTTTTTGAGAACTCAAATTTTCGTATTGAGTTTAAAATACGATCCTCGGACACACGACTTAAAAAGATTTGAAGAAAGAATGCCCGTTTGCTTCGACTTTCGCAGAAAATTGAAGTCGTGACTAACACATTAGGGCACGACATTCTCGGAATCTCGAAGTTATAAGGCATTTAAAAAAAACTTGGAAAAGGATATTCGATTCGTGTGAATTATACAAAAAAATCACACCCGACATGTTAGGGCATAATTTCCCGAAGTTTTCACACGAAAAGGACATTACCTCAATTTTAAAGGTTTATGAAAAAATAATTTTGAAAACAAATGTGTGAAATGTGAACGATTAATAACGAAGATTAAATGAAAAGAAAATAGTTAAGCAGATAATTATATACACGAAAATGAAAAAAAAAAGAGAATACGAAATTCGAAATAATTAAAGACTAAATATAAATATTGAAGAGAAAGAAAAGCAAAACAAACGGAATAAAAAATACGAGTTTTGGATGCCTAAGGTAAAATGGTAATTTTTGGAGATTTAGGGGTAAAATGGTAATTTTTAGATACTCAGGGGTATAAATGTGATTTTTAGGAAGTTCAGGGGTAAAATGGTAATTTTTGGAAAGTTCGGGGTAAAAATTGAATTTTTGGAAGTTTAGGGTCAAAAATGGAATTTTTGGAAGTTCGAGGGTAAAATGGTAACTTTTGGAAAGTTTAGGGTCAAAAATGGAACTTTTAGAAGTTTAAGGGCAAAAATGCAATTTTTGAGAAGTTTAGGGGTAAAAATGTGATTTCTGGATAGTTCAAGGACCTTTTGGGTAGTAAAACCAAAAAAGGGTAACACGTGGCAGCTTCTTAGGCATTCTGAAGTCAAAGAACCAATTTGTAAAACTTTTAAAATTATTGGGCTAATTTAAAATAAAACAAAACTTGGTTTAGGGATGAAATTAAAACAAATAAAATATAAAAGGGATTAAATGCATAAATAAATCAAAAATTGACATGTGGCAACTTCCTGGACTTTGAAAAAGGTCAAGGGATTAAATTGAAAATGAAATGAAATTCTTGGGTAAATTTAAAAATAACTAAAAGTATGAAAAGGACCTGATTGAAAATTTAGAAAAAAACGGAAGGATAAATTGTAAAATATACCATTAAGCAAAAACACGCTGATCTTTGAGGTGGGTCGGGTCTGAAAACGATTTAAGCTCAAAACGACGTCGTTTTGAGGCTGAAACTCAGCCCTCAAAATGGCATCATTTCTAATGCCTTTGTAAACCAAATTTTAAGCAAAAAAATCATTTGAAACCCTTATTTTTTTGAAAAAACTTTGGAACCCCTTTTTTCTCTAAAATTCCCCTTCCCCTTCTTCAATCCATGGCCCTCGATGCCTCTCCTTGGCCAGCTGCGCTCCTCCGTCGCCTCTGTCGTCGTCCTCCCGCTATCCACGGTGGTTCAGGTAAGAGCTCGTCCTCTTTTATTCTTTCTTGTTAAAAAGTCTCAAATCGGGTTTAAAATCCCCAAATCTGAGCTGTTTATTTTCTTAAAAAAAAAGGAAGCCTTTTTCTTCTTTTCTAAAAAATCTCTCATGAACCCTAGATCTGGGTTCGAGGGTTTTCCGATTTTTTTTTAAAAAAAAATTTCTTATTTTTTAAAACTTTTACTCAAAACGAAACAGAATCGCCTGTTTTCAAAGATTAAATCCAATTTTTTATCTTGATTTCCCCTTTTTTAAGTTATGCTTTTATAATATTCGAGTTTTTTTTTTAGTACTAATATATTTCCTGATGTTCTGTGTTCGGATCCACGAAGGCGATGACTAGGGCTGCAAGATCGACGGCGGCTCGGAGGCCTCCGTTCAGGACTTCGACGGAAAAGTCAGCTCAGAAAAAGGGGGGAGACCTTTCGAATTTTTCTTTTTATTAATATTTATTATTATTATTAAAATTATTTAATATATATTTATTACTTTTTGAAACAAACAAAAATAATAATAACTGATGACAGAGGTGTTTAATGTATGTATTAATGCACACTTGGAAACTGATAGGATTAGGAATTTGAACCATAAATGGCAATAAACACTTGTTAAAGTACCTGGGTGACTTTAATGCTTGAAAATTCTGAAACTCTTCGATCTGTTCTCTGCTTGCTATTGATTGTTTCCTATTTTTTATTTCAAAATGCTTGTTGTTTCTCTATTGACAAAAAAAATTGCAACCTTACAAATTGTTTGAATCTGATTTTTATAACTAGTATTACAATCATGGTATTTTGTTTTTTGCCATTAACTGCTGTCATTTCTTCTTTTGCAGGTGCGGCAATGGCGACTTGGTAGTGACGGTGGTGCAGAGACAAGTTGTTGATGGTGAAGCTGTTGGTGGTCAGTGCTGACGTGGCAACACGTGGATGGCTGGGAAGGAGGTGGCTGATTGCAAGTGGTCCAGCAGATTTGACTATTTTAGGTTTAGTTTGAGTCATTTGAGCCTGTTTGGGTCAATTGGATTTGGCCCAATTAGGTTTGGGGTGTAATGGGTCAAATTGGGCCCCAATTTGAGTTGTAATTCTGGACATTTGTATGTGGACATTTTAATTTGAGCTTTTATTCTTTTAAATTTAAATTAAATTTAAATTAAAACAAATTTAAAATGAACTTAATTTTAAATTAAATTTAAAAAATGAGTTTAGTTTGGGTTCGATCAAAATTGAGCTCCAACAATAAAAATATATCTCTTACAAGATATTCGAGCACACAACGTTCAACAATGAAAAAATTGATAATTGAATAGTCAAATATATGTTACAACATAAAAACACACTATATTCAATGGGACATGATGTAAATGACATCATCATCATTGGAAACTTGCCTCCGAAGATGGTTTTTTACAAAATTGAAATTTCAAATTAACAAGGGAAAATAATCAAACATATGTTACAACATAAACAAACACACTACATTCAATGGGACATGATGAAAATGACATCATCATCATTGGAAAGTTGCCTCTTATTATGGATTTTCACAAAGCTAAAATTCCAAATTAACAAGGGAAAATAATCAAACATATGTTATAACATAATCGAACACACTATATTTATGTTACAACATAATCAAACACACTATATTCAATGGGACATGACAAAAATGCCATCATCATTATTGGAAAGTTGCCTCCGAAGATGGATTTTCACAAAGCTGAAATTCCAAATTAACAAGTGAACATATCTTACAACATATTCAAACACAATACATTCAATGGAACATGACGTAAATGACATCATCATCATTCGAAAGTTACCTCCGAAGATAAATTTTCACATAGCTGAAATTCCAAATTAGAAAAAAAAAAATCAAAGGGTGAATACATTTTTGAAAGCACAAAAAGAAGAATCAAAATGATAAATGCAAAAAAACTTGATTTATTACCAGCAGTGCCTTGAGTGAAGAGAACAACATTCTCCAATTCAAGATTTGCCCACAAAGAAGAGCCAGCGGCATCATTAGTCAGGACTCCTAAATTAACCAACAATGGAGTAAAACACCAAAATATATGATAAAGAATACAAAAACTTGCTTCATTACCATGACTATTTGGTTGAACAGAGGCAGCAATGATGTTATGATATTGGTCTGCAAACATGTTAAAAAATTATATTTTATTAATGCAATACCAATCAATTTTAATGAAGGTGTGGGTTATATAATCACCATAACCCATTTGCTCATACAAATTGCCCATGGAAACTTGTATGTTGGCTGTCCCACTCATTCCCAATCCCACTATTTCATTAACATCTTGGGAAAAAACTTGACCATTTTGCACCTTGGTCTGCAAGGTAAGCAACTGCAATGAAGAATTAACACTGAATACAAGACCCTACACTCACAATATGATCAACATTTAGCATACCTCTTCAAAAGTTATGTTTTGCCCCTGCAATTGAGCAGAAATGTTTTTTTTTTTTCAGCCAATTAACGGTCAAAATAGTTTATTTTAATACAAATATTCTTACTTTGACTTTCCATTTAATGGGGATTTGCCTCATTTTTTCCAAAATTGCCCCCTGAAAAACCCAAACCTTATTCTGTTAGTTGGAGAAATTATTAGGTATGCTGTATCTACCACTAGAACTCTTTATGGCCCGGGTTATCTGCTCAAGTCTGAAGATCTGTCCGAAATTTGGGAAGAAATATTAGGCCCGAGAAATAAATCTGGGCAAAAAATTAAACCCATGTAAAATATGGGTAGGGCTCGGGCTTGAACATTTAAGGCTAGAGTTCGGTCCGGCCCGTTTTAAGTTTATTATATTATATAATTTAGAATACATAAAAAAAATAAACTTATATAATACTACTCTAATGTAAACATTAAAATAATGTTAAGTTAAGATGACTTTATAAAAAAATTCAATAAATAAAAAAATGTATAAATTTATTAAATATTAAAATAATATAATATAAATATTTTAAAAAATTTTAAAAAATAATATTGTCGGGCCTAAAATGAGCTTGAGTTAATCTTTTACAAATATGAAAGAGTTTAGACAAAATTTTAAGCTCAGATTTCGAGTCGAGTCAGAATTATGCAAACACAAAATATATTAATATTATTATTAAACCCGGCCCATGAGCACATCTACCTACCACATAGGTGTTGAAGCCCAATTTTAACCGGGCGCAACTTAGATTTTAAATTAAGTTTGAATTAATTTTAAATTTGTTTTAAATTTAAATACATTTAAAATAATTTGAAACTTAAACTTAAAATTAATAATGTCCAAAGTCCATTTACAAAGCCCAAATCGGGGCCCAAGCATAAATACAAACCCAAGTGACCCAATTTCACCCAAATCCTAATGTACCCTAAGCCAAAACAGAAGCCACTCCCACCTGCACTGCACCACCACCACATCAGCCAACTACAGCGTGCCACGTCATCGTCTTCAGCATCACCACCAGCCAAGTTGTCACTGCCACCAGCTGCTCCAACTGCTACATCTATTGCAATAGCCGAACCTGCAAAAAAGGAGAATAGATATATATTTAGTTAGGTAAAACAAAATAGAATCATTATATTAATGGCTATAAAGCCAATTTCAAAATCTTGTAATGGGTTACGACCCCTGTTCTTGAAATCGAAACACACACCTTTTTTGGAAATTAAGACACGAACCCTCTTTCAGAAACCAATATACACGAATTTGTTTTTCATATACTAAAAAGGAAATCGATATCAAACAGACCTTCAAAGTCCTTTTATAAATTCAGGCAGAAGCAATTAATAGCAACAGAGGCACTCGAATAGGCACCCATCAGCAAGACAGATTCAAAGTTCAAAGCAATTAAGTTATACAGGTACTGATAGCTTGTATTAACTTTCAGTCATTGCTTTAATTACCTCAAATGTTTTAAATATATACATGCATTTATAAGAGCCATTACCCACTACATTAACTTCAATTATCCTTTCATCAGACTGCATTAAATATACGCCCGGTATTAAGTAACGTATTTAATAAATAGTATTAATATTATTAATATTAATAATTTTTAGTAGTAATTAATAGTAATAAATATTTTCTATAATAAATTTTTTTAAATAAAAAAGAAAGTGAAAAGACACATCCCTTGATCGCTATTGTCACCGTCGGAGCTACCGCCTCCATCGTCGTTCGAACACCTGCAATAACATCAGAACAGACTTGAACAAAAGTGAGAATGAAAACGCTTTTAAAGAAAAATAGAAGAACACATATGTGAAGCGAAATCAGATTTTCTAACAAGTTAGGCTTAAACCTTTTCGATTTGTTTAAAAAAATAAAAGGGTTCTAAAAAAGGGAAGAACATGTGTGTTTTAGAAATTTCCAGATCTGAAAAATCCAAATTTGGGTGTTGTAAACAAAGAACAAAAGAAAAAAGATGAAAAAAAGAAAAGAAAAGAAGGGACGGTTACCTGTGACATCGGGGCGTGGACGGAAGGCGACTGAACAGGTAGCCCGCGGTGGCTTCGACGACGCTAGGCAAGGGCGCGTGGACGCGGGCACACGCTGGATGGCGGGTCGGAGAAGGGTCGGGTCTTGGCCGGCGTGAGATGAGAGAGAAGAGAGAAAAAGAGGGGGGTCTTTGATTTTTGAAAGAAAAATGAAAAAATAAAAAAAACCTAAAATAACATTTATATAAAACATCATACCCTAACGTGCTGGGTGTGATTTTCGTATGATTCAAATGATAGAACACTCTCTTTAAAATGTCTCGAAATATCCTTCAGTTTTCAAACTCCAAGAATATAGTGCCCTAATGTGTTGGACACGACTTCTAGTTCTCATAGAGGATCGAAACATGAGGGCAAATTTTCCTTAAAAGTTTTCCTTTGAAATTATACAAAGCCGTCTAAAATAAACATCGTATTTTAAACTTTACTCGAGTTTTCACTGTTTTCATAAAATAAGACCTGAAAATAATCATGTGGTACCAATTTTTGGGCGTATGAGGGTGCTAATCCTTCCTCATGCGTAACCGACTCCCGAACCTGTTTCTCTGGATTTCGAAGGCCCACATTCTAAACGTTTCAACCGTTTTATGGTGATCCAATCACACCTAATAAAAGATTGGTGGCGACTCCTATTTCCTTTTTATTCCAAAATTAATTAAAATAATTTTTCGAAACAGCCCCGTTCCCGATGTGGTTTCGACAGCTGGCGACTCTACTGGGGAAGCTTTCAAAACAAACAGAGTCAAGCCAAAATTGATAATTTTCGGGTTTTTTTTTAAGAACTTTTAAACTGCGGTTTTATTTAACATGCGAACCTCGGTAATTTTTGTGTAGCATTATACTATGTGGTATTGCTAGTGTAATTTTGCATCCATATGCATTGTGATCTTACCCTTCTAAGTGGAAGCGGGAAACTACTCCTTCGTGAGGTCTTCACCTCCGTGCAGGATGGTAGATCGCTTTCGGGATTACAAAGTACCCTTGTTTTCGTGAAGTTTTCACTTCCGTGCAAACATGCGGGAAATGCATCCCCCTAAATCGAACTCGTCCGTATGAGCCTGTAATGGGTGAGGATAGAGGAATCTGCTGGTTTGGGTACCCTTTACTTTAGAACCTAAACTACATATAGTGAGCCGTAAGCACTCACCCTAGATGGAGATAGGACGAGCCCTGTTAGTAAACCCGAAGTAATTTTTTTAGGTTCTGTGTTATATATGCTTATATCACCTGCTACTAACCATGTTTGTTTTGCCTCTTTCTTCTGTATTTGCATCCTCATGAATGAAAAGATGTTGATTTGAATTCGTTTTACTGACTAGGCAGTTTCATCATGGAGGAAAGATTTCTAAATAAAGTACAGGAGAATATGGTGACGCGCCTATGGTCTAAAGAGCAGCAACGCGAAAAAGGTGACAGCCTGAAAGATGGGCATTTGTCAGAATTTTGGGACTATACTCGTATCAATGTAACTCAGAATAACCTGCAAGAGTTGAAAGAGATTTGGGGATAGTGGGATAATGAGATGAAACAGATGTTTTATCAAGACTATGGAGATCTACCTTACTTGCTGGAAGTCAAGATCGACAAGCACCTTTTTCGAGTCCTTACTCAACATTGGAACCCCGGATATAGTTGCTTCACCTTCAGACACTTGGACTTGACACCTACCATAGATGAATATACTGCTCTAATTCGATGTCCAAGGATCCAAGTCGATAAGGCATATTCTAAAGACGTGAGTGTTCCAACATTGTTAAAGAGATTGATGAATGCAACGGGGATGAGCGAGCAATAGGTTACTCCTCGTGTAAAAGTAAAAGGAGACAACAGGTGCATTACTTGGAAAAGTTTGCGAGACCTGATTGTGACACACCCAGATATGAGAAGACGCATTGACATTTTTGCCCTCAGTATATACGGGTTGGTCTTGTTCCCGAAAGCATTATGGCACGTGGAAGATGCAGTAGTAGCATTGTTTGATCGACTCAGTAGAGGAATTACGCTGGTCCCTGCTATCTTGGTAGAAACTTTTTGCTCGTTGAGTGCTTGTCGGAGAGAATGAGAAAGAAGATTTATCGGCTGCGCACAACTTTTGATGGTTTGGTTTTATAGCCATTTCTGGAAAGTGAAAAAATTTTCTTGTAAGGTTTTCTCGACCGACTTCTCGCCTTTGAAGAATTTTGTGGCTTTGCAACGAGAACTAAAAGTATTTGAAGAAAAGTGGGCGACTGTTCTCTAGAATCTACGAGACGAGGACATTGAATGGTGCGCTCCTTGGTTTCTTCCCGATGAGGTCCTTTACCGCTGCAGCGACTTTGATTGGGTCCCGTTACTCGGAGTCTGGGGTGCCACTGGGTATGCTCCTCTGCTCGTTTTGAGACAAGACAAGACAGTTTATCCCTACAACTCATGGTATATCACATTACGAGTTTTCATATAAGGGAATGATTATAAGAAAAAGGTCCAAGAAGTGGCAAATGCGTGAAAGAAGGTACAAAGAATGAAGAAGTTCAGTGTGAATCCTTTAACAACCCCGAACTACGACTGGTGGAGGAGTAAGAGGGTTAATGATAACATTTTCGCACCAAATCCTGAAAATGTTCGTCTAGTAGAAGAATGTCTGCAAGAAGCTCCTTCAGAGTTAGACATCCTCAAACAAGATTTTGAAAGGAAAAACTCAGAGTTTGGCAAGAGGATAGAGGTATTGGAGGAAGATAAGATGAAGCTGGGGCTAGATGTAGATTTTCACAGACTAGAGGCTGAGAAGCTAAGAAAAGGAAAAAACAAAGCCGAAGAGGACCTCGAGGACTTAAAGAAGCATTACAAAAAGCTTCGTCAGTCTATGAAGATTGCAGGGCTGGGTAAGACATCCGAGCAATGGCCCCAGGAGATTCAGATACAGAAGGACCAAGCGGAACAATGGCAAAAAAGGTTCCAAGATGGTCAGGCCCGTGAGAATGCCTTGAAGAGGGAATTGCTAGAAAAACAGGTCGAGAAGGCCGAGATGAGAGCTAAGATGACCAGCCTAGAAGCAAGGATAGAAGAATTGGAAGAGTCATTATAGAGGCACCGCAATCGGAATACCGTACTGGAGCTCAAAGCCTGCATGGCTGAAAAATAATAGTTAAGAGAAAGAGTGCAAGAATTGGAAGCCACACTCCACAGTAATGAAATCTGACTCGAGATTATGGAAAGAAATTTGGAAACTAGTGAATGGTACGCTCGCCAAGCCCAGAGGGAAATCAGGGAAAGAGATCACGTAATGGGAAAAGCATTGACTCAAATGAGAGAAGCTGCTGATCACGTACAGGAGTTGGCTGCTGAAGCTAATGTTTTGAGTCTTCAATACGAATCCAAGTCAGAGCGAGGAAAGAAGTTAGCTAGACTTCTAGAAAAAGTTAAAGCTCTAGGACAAAAGGCCAAACCATTTGTGTAACTTCTGTTTTATGTAAAAAAAAATTCTCTCTCGAGAAGTTGCTCTAATGGAAAGTGGATTTTGGAATCAATGTCTTTTCTTGCATTGCATGCATGCATTTCATTTGCATTATATTTTGCATATTCTTGCATAATAACACTAATTAATTAAAATTAAAAACCAGTTAACGCCAGTCATCATTGAAAATATGCATCATTATTATACCCGCAAGAAAACAAAACCCATGGAACAACGGCTTGAGCAAATCTAGAAAGAACTACAATATCAGATGCAAGAGCAAATGGCAGCAATGTGTAAGGAAATGAAGAACCAATTCTCGGAGGTACAAAAGAGTTTGATGACGGAATTAGCGCAAGTTAAACAAAGCATGGCTGACAAAGGAAAAGCCTTGCTATTGAGGATGACGAAGACCCGAGTGTTCCTCCGGGCTTTACGCCAGTACACAACCCAGCCTTACAAGAAATACCGGCCAGAGAAGCTCATGTCACCATTAGGCCATAACAGCAGACCACAGGCACGTCAGGACCTGCTAACTATGTAGTCGGATCTGGATCAAATCCAGAAGATAACGCTGCAAACTTGAGAGTCCCAGATTTTGATGAGATGATAAAGGAGGATCTCCCTAGAAAAATGGAGGAAAAGTATAGGTTATTAGAGGAGAAAATTCAGGTCATACAAGGAATTGAAAATTCTTACGGAGTGGATGCCAAAGAATTGAGTCTGGTTCCAGACTTGGTTCTCCCTCCCAAATTTAAAGTTTCTGAATTCGAAAAATATCACGGAACGAGATGCCCAGAAACACATCTGACCATGTTCTGTAAAAAGATGGCGGGGCATGTTCACAATGATCAATTATTGATTCACTATTTTCAAGATAGTTTGGCCGCATCGGCGGTCAGATGGTATAACCAACTGAGCCGAGCGAAAGTTCGTTCATGGAAAGATTTGGCACGAGCTTTCTTGAAACAATACGGTCATGTGATCGAGATAACACCCGACCGACTCACGTTACAGAACATTGAGAAGAGGTTAAACGAAAGTTTTAGACAGTACGCACAGCGGTGGAGAGAAATGGCAACATAAGTACAGCCACCGTTGACAGATAAAGAGACCATAATATTGTTTGTCAATAACCTCAAAGCCCCCTATCTTAAACATTTACTGGGAAACGCTACCAAAAGCTTCACCGACATGGTCATCTCAGGAGAGATGATTGAGAATGCAATTAAAGCTGGTAAAATCGAGGCGGGAGAAAACGCTAGAAGACCTGCCCCTAGAAGAAGAGATAATGAGGTCAACAATACAAGTGCATACCGACCTGGTGGTGCCAGACCCTTCATAACAGGTCAGCCAAGGGCACCAGTAGTTAATCATCAAAATGCCCCGAGGCGGGAACCGAGTGTTAGGCCAAATAGAGCAAGAATTCAATACACTCCACTACCGGTGTCATACAAAGAACTCTACAAGATGCTGTATGACGCCCATGAGGTAGCTCCTCAAAGGGTGAAACTGTACGAACTACCGTTCCCAGCCTGGTACAATGCGAATGCTCATTGTGAGTATCACGCAGACGCAGAAGGTCACTCAATTAAAAATTACCCGGCTTTCAAAAGGCGAGTCGAGGATTTGATAAGATTTGGGGTCGTGAAATTGAAAGACCCAGCTAGGCCCGCTGGAAACCCATTGCCAAGGGGTCAATGCTGTGTTGGAGGAAAAGGCACGAAAAGTCAAAAGAAGAGTGAAAGACATTAGGTCTCCGCTACGATAGATATGGCAGCAAATGGTCAAAATCGGGATGATTGTGAGGGATAAAGAGTGTATGATAATGGAGACTGACTGCGAGTTTCATACTGTCAAGGGGCATGAAATCCAAGATTGTGACGAGTTCAAAGCCCTGCTGCAAACATTAATGGACAATCAAGAGCTGGAATTCTTCGAAGAAGAAGAAGAAGTCAATGATATCTGTGCTTCTGAAGAGGGGTCGGTCAACCACCCAAAAGTGATCATTTGTAAACCACCAAAAAGCGCAGCCAGAGGACAGATGACGCCTCATATTATCATTCAAAGACCTGTAACATTCCCTTACCATGACAGCAGAAAGGTTCCGTGTGAATTACAACTGCAATGTGACCATACCCAGAGAATGGGAGCCTAAGAAGGATGTAAGCTTGATTACCCGGAGCGAAAAAATTTATGACTCAGCCAAAAAAACAAAAGAGATCAATAAAGGGAAAGCGGTAATAAGCGAGCCTGAAGAAGAGATAGCTACTAGACTTGAGGAATCCACTAATGAGCCAGTATCTAAAAGGGAGGCGAAAGAGTTTTTGAAATTTTTAAGGCACAGTGAATACAGTGTGGTGGAACAGCTCCATAAACAACTTGCACGAATATCGATTTTATCTCTGCTCCTAAGCTCGAAAGCACATCGTGATGCATTAATGAAGGTTCTCAACGAGACTTACGTGACCAATGATATATCGGTATGTAAGTTGGACCGCTTAGTTAATAATATTAGTGCAGATAATTTCATCTTTTTTAGCGATGATAAGATCCCATCCCAGGGATGGGATCGACCAAAGCCCTCCATATCACAACCCGTTATAAAGGATACAAGCTACCGGGAGTACTCATAGACAACGGATCAACATTGAATGTATTACCACTGGCTACACTCCAAAGATTACCGATCGATAGCTTTCATTTGAAAGGGTGCAAAACATAATAAGAGCATTTGACGGGACAGAAAGGAAGGTAACAGAAAAAATTGAAGTACCCTTGCAGATTGGGCCGAACACGTACGAAATAGATTTTCTAGTGAATGAAGGAAGGCTAATTACCATCAACGCTGAGGAAGAAATAATTGCCTCTGTAATAAGTGAGTCACCTTATGTGGGAATGGACGAAGAGGCTATAGAATGCTCATTTCGTTCACTGAAATTTGTAAATGCGACTTTCATTTCGGAAGGAAGCAAGGTGTCTGTGCCGGCAATATCATCGACTACTAGAATGGGTCTGCGGATGATGCTTGGGAAAAGAACTGTCTTTGGAAAAAGACTCGGGAAGTACCTTCAAGGGAGAACCAACGTGCCAACCCTGATAGAAAAGCAGGATCGCTACGACTTAGGGTATAAGCCGGATGCGAAGTAGAAAAGGAAAGAGATTGAAAAGAGACAAGAGATGAGGGTCAAACTATCTGGAAAGGAACTCTCGTGGGAACCCATGATCTTTCCACCCAATTACGAGATTTTTTTTTAGGAGAAATAATTAAACAGAATGAAGAGCAAGGGAAAAAGCGAGTAACCATTGGTACTGAGGGGAGCATTATGAGGGACGTGAGCATCAATGTCATATCAGAAGAAGATAAGGAAGGGAGTCTATCAAGGATTGGTCCGTGTGCACTTAGAAGTACCCTGGATAATTGGACCGTGGAGGAACTTCCTGTAATCTTTAAAATTTCCTCAGAGTAATGCTCGAAATCACCTATTGCTTTAGGCCTGAAAGCAATATGGAGCTTTTGTAAAAGGCCCATGTTCATTATTCGGTTATTTTAAATGAAAGTGCATTTCCTATCCTAAAATTATTCGTTCATTTTTTAATTCAGCTTAATAAATCACTCGTACATAACCAACAAATACAACTGATCATCCTTTCAATACATACATACTCACATACATACCACAGGATCATTCTTTCATAAATTTATTTTGTTCTTTGGACTTTCTTTTTATCCCTCAACAGGTCCTCAAATATCAATAACATGAGTAACTCTGACGTTAACTTAGAACCTCACTTCGAGCAAGACATGTGTCTAGAAGAGCTTCAGAGCTTTGAAGGAAATCAGGATTGTGATCTCTCCCCTGATCTGCTTAGGATGATAGGACATGAAGAAAAGTAAATCCTGCCTCATCCGGACCCTGTAAAAATGATTAATTTGGGGAGCGAAGATGAAAAGAAAGAAGTAAAGATTGAGACATACATCTCTGCGGAAACTAGGAGGAACCTCATCGGGTTGCTCAAAGAGTTTCAAGGCATCTTTGCATGGTCGTACCAAGATATGCCCAGTTTGAGCACTGACATTGTGGTACACAAACTCCCTATGAAAGAATGATGCAGACCCGTACAGCAAAAGCTCCGAAGAATGAGACCGGATGTGCTGTTGAAAATAAAAGAAGAAGTCAAGAAATAATTTGACGCCAGTTTCCTCCAGGTCGTTAAATACTCTGAATGGGTAGCTAATATAGTCTCTGTTCCTAAAAAGGATGAAAAGGTACGAATGTACGTGGATTATCGAGACTTAAACAAAGCTAGCCCAAAAGATAATTTCCCCTTACCTCACATAGATACTTTGGTCGACAACACAGCGGGACATTCTTTGTTCTCCTTCATGGATGGTTTCTCGGGATATAATCAGATCAGAATGGACCCTGAGGACATGATCAAAACCACATTCGTCACGCTATGGGGAACATTTTGCTACAAGGTGATGCCCTTTGGACTTAAAAATGCAGGGGCAACTTATTAGAGAGCTATGGTAACCCTGTTTCATGACATGATGCACAAGGAAATCGAAGTTTATGTTGACGACATGATAGCGAAATCCCAAACAGAGGAGGAGCACGTGAGAATCTTGAGGAATTTGTTTATAAGGTTAAGGAAATAACAACTAAAGTTAAACCCGGCTAAGTGCACTTTTGGGGCTACCTCAGGAAAACTGTTAGGCTTTATGGTCAGCAAAAGAGGAATTGAAATGACCCAGACAAAGTTAAAGCCATACAGGAGCTACCACCACCTAGCACGCAAAAAGAAGTGCGGGGATTTTTAGGAAGATTAAATTACATTGCTCGGTTCATCTCACAATTGACCGAAAAGTGTGACCCTATCTTTCGCTTGCTTAGAAAGCATAACCCGGGCGTATGGGATGCTGAGTGCCAGGAACCTTTCGATAAGGTCAAAGGTTATTTGTCCAAAGCCCTTATCTTAGTCCCTCCAATTCCTAACAAGCCTTTGATACTGTACCTGACGGTCTTTCAGAATTCCATGGGATGCGTATTATGCCAGCATGATGAATCTGAAAAGAAGGAGAGGGCGATATATTATCTGAGCAAGAAATTTACCGATTGTGAGACTCGGTATTCGCCTATTGAGAAATTATGTTCTGCACTAGTCTGGACTACACGCAGACTAAGACAATACATGCTCTACCATACTACTTGGTTAATCTCGAAATTAGATCCTTTGAAGTACCTAATGGAGTCAGCTACACTAAATGGAAGGTTAGCTCGATGGTAAATCTTGCTCTCAGAATTTGACATCGTCTATGTCAATCAGAAGGCAGTAAAAGGGAGTGTGACAGCAGACTTCCTAGCCAGCAGGGCTTTAGAGGATTATGAGCCGATAAACTTCGATTTCCCGAATAAAGATTTAATGTATGTTGCAACAGCTGAAGAGGCAACCACGATGGGGCAACCATGGACTTTAAATTTTGACGGAGCTTCAAACGCCATTGGTAATGGGGTTGGAGCAGTCTTGGTATCACCAGAGGGGGACCATTACCCTTTTACCAGCAAGTTGGATTTTGACTGCACTAATAATATGGCTGAATACGAAGCATGCATCATGGGAATTCGCGCAGCCATAGAACGGGGAGTTAAAATTCTGGAGATTTATGGAGACTCTGCATTGGTAATTTATCAACTTAAAGGAGAGTGGGAAACGAGAGATGCTAAGCTAAGGGATTACCGTAACTAGTTCTCGAATTGATTACGAAGTTTGATGATGTCACATTTCATTATCTTCCTCGAGAGGAAAATTAAATGGCTGATGCCCTCGCTACTTTAGCCTTGATGATCAAAGTAAGTAGGCCAGAAGATGTGAAGCCCATTCAGATGAGTATTTATGAAACTCCCGCTCATTGTTGCGATATCGAGGTAGAGGAAGAAGTAGAAAGGGACGATCACCCATGGTACTAGGACATCCTTCAATTTGTAAGAGACCGAAAATACCCCGAGCAAGCCTCAGATAACGAAAGAGAACATTGAGAAAACTTGCTTGTGAATATGTCTTAGACGGAAAAATCTTGTACAAAAAGAGGAAAGACCAGGTACTACTGATATGTGTCGACGAAGTGGAAGCCCAGAAGATTTTAGAGGAAGTTCATGAAGGAATTTGTGGGACGCACGCCAATGGTTTCACGATGGCCCGACAAATTATGAGATTCGGGTATTACTGGTCTACCATGGAAAGTGATTGCATCAACTATGCCAGGAAATGCCACAAATGCCAGATATATGGAGATAAGATTAATGTACCCTCATCACACCTCCATGTCATGACTTCTCCCTGGCCTTTCTCTATGTGGGGCATGGATGTCATTGGACCTATTTCTCCGAAAGCTTCCAATGCACATAGATTCATCTTTGTGGTGATCGACTATTTCACCAAATGGGTAGAGGCAGCTTCGTATGCCAACGTTACCAAGTCTGCAGTCAGCAAGTTCCTGAAAAAGGAGATCATATGCCGGTACGGGATGCCAGAGAGGATTATATCCGACAATGCTTTGAACTTGAACAATAGCACGATTACAGAAGTTTGCAAACAATTCAAAGTCAAGCATCATAATTCCTCTCTCTACCGCCCAAAAATGAATGGGGTCGTAGAGGCAGCCAATAAAAATGTCAAGAAAATCGTGGCGAAGATGATCGAGACATACAGAGATTGGCATGAAAAACTGCCCTTCGCCCTCTTCGCCTACAGAACTTCGGTCAGAACTTCTATTAGGGCAACGCCATTCTCATTAGAATACGGTATGGAGGCGGTCTTACCTGTTAAGGTTGAAATACCTTCTCTCCGAGTTTTAACTGAGCTCCAATTAGACGAGGCTGAATGGATGCAAGCTCGATATAATCAGTTAAATTTGATCGAGGAAAAGAGATTGAAAGCCATCCGCCACGGCCAAATGTACCAAAAAAGGATGATGCGAGCTTATGACAAAAAGGTTCGTCCTAGGGAGTTCCATGAGGGAGATTTGGTTTTGAAGAAGATACTCCCTATACACAAAGATTTTCGTGGAAAATAGATGCCCAATTGGGAAGGACCTTATGTAGTAAAGAAAGCTTTCTCAGGAGCAGCTCTCATCTTAACAAAAATGGATGGCAAGGAACTGTATAACCCCGTTAATTCGGACTCGGTAAAGAGATACTTCGCCTAAAAAAACAAAGGGGAAAATCCACGATGAAAACCCGCAAAGGGCATCCTAGAGCCAAGAGAATTTTGAGTTGAAAACCCGCAAAGGGCGGCTCAAACCTAAAGCAGGTCGATGAGAAAGAGAAAGGTTACAACTTAAAGCATCAACAAAGCACTCCAGGTCTTCTAGACACACGTCCGGGCTAAGGGTGATCCTTAGTAAGTCGATGCGAGAGAGACTCACTTCTAGCGATATTCAGAACAACTAAGTTTCCCCTTTCTTGTACTTAGCCATCTTCGATTAAGGTTGTTTCCTTTGTTTCCCTTGTTAATGCAATTTTCAAATACAACTTTGTTTCCACACAATATTGTGCAGGCTTTTTGCATTTAAATAACGAGTAATGAACTGATAAATCATACAAAGATTCATGAGCATTATCCTAGAAATTTTTAAAAATTATAGGGGTCCGAAACAGGATCACGAGTGAGAAAACAAACTTGAAAATGGGCAATTCAAGGTCAGCATAGAAGAAGATGGGTCGACGCATCAAGGACCGAATTTGGATGGGCAATAGACCATACTGGCCGGCTAATAACAAATAAAACATTAATCATGCACACATATAGTTAGGAGCATTTCAACTCATTCTGAGCATGGCATCCTAAACAAACTGGCCTACCCATAGGCCCATTTGAGCATATTTTACAGGTCACGACACCTTGAAGCAACACGAGCAAATCTTCGAACCCAGCTTTCTGATGAGACACTAAGAAGCGAGTCGAAGCAATAAAAAGGTTAGCTTCCTGATAAGACATAGAGAAGTGGACCAAATTCGTCTTCCTGAGGAGATCCAGAGAAGCGAATTAAAACAACCAAGGCGGTCATCTTCTTGATGAGATACAAAGAAGAATACCAACTCAATGCTTAACACGAGCAAATCTTCGAACCCAGTTTCCTGATGAGACATTGAGAAGCAGGTCGAAGCAATAAAAAGTTTAGCTTCTTGATGAGACACAGAGAAGTGGACCAGATTCGTCTTCCTGAGGAGATCCAAAAAAGCGAATTAAAACAACCGAGGTGGTCATCTTCCTGATGAGATACAGAGAAGAATACCAACTCAATGCTTAACACGAGCACATCTTCAAACCCAGTTTCCTGATGAGACACTGAGAAGCAGGTCGAAGCAATAAAAAGGTTAGCTTCCTGATGAGACACAGAGAAGTGGACCAGATTCGTCTTCCTGAGGAGATCCAGAGAAGCGAATTAAAGCAAGCGAGATGGTCATCTTCCTGATGAGATATAGAGAAGAATACCAACTCAATGCTCAACGCGAGCAAATCTTCGAACACATCTTCCTGATGAGGTATTGAGAAGCAGGTCGAAGCAATAAAAAGGTTAGCTTCCTGATGAGACACAGAGAAGTGGGCTAAATTCGTCTTCCTGAGGAGATCCAGAGAAGCGAATTAAAACAGATGATTGCGGTCATCCTCCTGATGAGACACAGAGAAGAAGGCCAAGTCAATGAAATCAGACTCAAAAAAAAACTACGATGACGAATTCCAATCTCCTTGAAATTTCGAGAGAATGGAGGTGAAGTCATAGTAGCAAATTTTGACTTTTTGAAGATAACCTTAAAGCAGGATGGAATCACCAAGTCAAATAAATGGAAAGACTAATGTAATGGAGATTGAACGACTGACAAAATGAAAGGCGGGCTAGTTGAAGATAGAGCGCCAAAGAGACGAGACCCAACAAATTGGGCATTCTTTTGGGTCTTTGCTTTGTTCCTGTTACACAGCAACGAGCAAAGAGGGGCAGCTGTTGAAGCCCAATTTTGACCGGGCGCAACTTGGATTTTAAATTAAGTTTGAATTAATTTTAAATTTATTTAAATTTAAATTTGTTTTAAATTTAAATACATTTAAAATAATTCGAAACTTAAACTTAAAATTAATAATGTCCAAAGTCCATTTACAAAGCCCAAATCGGGGCCCAAGCATAAATACAAACCCAAGTAACCCAATTTCACCTAAATCCTAATGTACCCTAAGCCAAAACAGAAGTCACTCCCACCTGCACTGCACCACCACCACATCAGCCAACTACAACGTGCCACGTCATTGTCTTCAGCATCACCACCAGCCAAGTTGCCACTGCCACCAGCTGCTCTAACTGCTGCTGTCACCGCCACTGCTCTATCTACTGTAATAGCCGAACCTGTAAAAAAGGAGAATAGACATACATTTAGTTAGGTAAAACAAAATAGAATAATTATATTGATGGCTATAAAGCCAGTTTCAAAATTTTGTAATGGGTTACGACCCCTGTTCTTGAAATCGAAACACACAACTTTTTTGGAAATTAAGACACGAACCCTCTTTCAGAAACCAATATACACGAATTTGTTTTTCATATACTAAAAAGGAAATCGATATCAAACAGACCTTCAAAGTCCTTTTATGAATTCAGGCAGAAGCAATTAATAGCAACAGAGGCACTCGAATAGGCACCCACCAGTAAGACAGATTCAAAGTTCAAAGCAATTAAGTTATACAGGTACTGATAGCTTGTATTAACTTTCAGTCATTGCTTTAATTACCTCAAATGTTTTAAATATATACATGCATTTATAAGAGCCATTATCCACTACATTAACTTCAATTATCCTTTCATCAGACTGCATTCAATATACGCCCGGTATTAAGTAACATATTTAATAAATAGTATTAATATTATTAATATTAATAATTTTTAGTAGTAATTAATAGTAATAAATAATTTTTATAATAATTTTTTTAAAATAAAAAAGATTGTGAAAAGACACATCTCTTGATCGCTATTGCCGCCATCGGAGCTACCGCCTCCATCGTCGTTCGAACACCTGCAATAACATCAGAACAGACTTGAACAAAAGTGAGAATGAAAACGTTTTTAAAGAAAAACAGAAGAACACATATGTGAAGCGAAATCAGATTTTCTAACAAGTTAGGCTTAAACCTTTTGGATTTGTTTAAAAAATAAAAGGGTTCTAAAAAAGGGAAGAACATGTGTGTTTTAGAAATTTCTAGATCTGAAAAATCCAGATCTGGGTGTTGTAAACAAAGAACAAAAGAAAAAAGATGAAAAAAAGAAAAGAAAAGAAAAGAAGGGACGGTTACCTGTGACATCGGCGCGTGGACGGAAGGCGACTGAGCGGTAGCCCGCGATTGCTTCTACGACACTGGGCAAGGGCGCATGGGCGCGGACGCACGCTGGATGGTGGGTCGGAGAAGGGTCGGGTCTTGGCCGGCTTGAGATGAGAGAGAAGAGAGAAAAAGAGAGGGGTCTTTGATTTTTGAAAGAAAAATGAAAAATAAAAAAAAACCTAAAATAACATTTATATAAAACCCATTGACCCGACCCGATCCGACCCGACCCGCCCTTGGGATCCGCGTGTTTTTTATTAATGGGTTATTTGTGCATTTGGTCCTTCCGTATTTTTTAATTATTATAATTTAGTCCTTTTCATACTTTTAATTATCTTTAATTTGACCTGATAATTTTGTTTACTTTTCAATTTAGTCCTTTGACATTTTGAATGTATCAGAGGCTTGCCACGTGTCACTGTTACGGCTTATTTATGAATCGGTCCCTCTCATTTTTAATTTGTTTTAATTTAACCCCTAAATCAAGTTCTGTTTAACTACAAAATCGGTTCAGGAATTTTTCAAGATTCACAATTTAGTCTTTTGACTTCTGGATGCCTGTGAGGTTGCCATGTGTGGTCCCTCTTTGGTTTTATTATTTTATAGGTCCCTAGACTGTTCAAAAATTATATTTTGACCCCAAAACTTTCTAAAAATTACATTTTTAACCCCAAAATTTCCAAAATTCCATTTTTAACCTCTATTTCACCAAAAATTACCATTTTACCCCTAAACTTTCTAAAATTCCATTTTTAACCCTAATTTCACCCAAAATTACCATTTCACCCTTGAGCTTTCCAAAATCTCATTTTAACCCTGATTTTACCAAAAATTACCATTTTACCCTCTAACTTTCCAAAAACCCCATTTTTAGCCCCGATTTCACCAAAATTACCATTTTACCCCTGGAAGTCAAAAATTACCACTTCGCCCCCGGGCATCCAAAGGTCCCGTTTTCAGTACCGATTGCGTCATTTTTCTTCTTCACTAATACTTGCATTTATTTTAATCATTATGCACCTGCATTTTACATTTTTGCATTCTATTTATCTACTTATTATCTTGCGTCGTATTTAATTTCTCTTATTAATTGCTATCCGACATCTTAAACTTATATGCTCATTCTCAAAGTAATTTTAAATACGAGGCAATGTTCCTGTCCTGTGAAAGCTTCGAGAAATCATGCCCTAACGTGTCAGGTGTGATTTTTCGTATAACTCACGCGCGTCGAATATCCTCTTTTAAGATTTTTATACCTGTTAACTCCAAGATTCCAAGAATATCGTGTCCTAACGTGTTGGTCACGATTTTAATTCTCTGCGAAAATCGAAGTAAACGGGTATTCCATATTTGAATCTTTTAAACTATGTGTCCGAGGATTACATTTTAAATTCAATACGAAATTTTCAAGTTCTCAAAATATATATATCTATATTACAAATAATTTTAAAGCAAGGCAATGTCCTGTCGTGTGAAAACTTCGAAGAATCGCGCTTTAACGAGTTAAGTGTGATTTTCGTAATTCATGCAAATTGGATATCCTTTTCGAAAGTTTTCAAAACACACTTCAACCTTATAATTATATATGAAGTGATTTTAAGACCAAAAGAAGAAACAATGTCCTTTCGTGTGAAGATCTCGAAACATCATGCCCTAACGTGCTGGGTGTGATTTTCGTATGATTCACATGATAGAACACTCTCTTTAAAATGTCTCGAAATGTCCTTCAGTTTTGAAACTCCGAGAATATAGTGCCATAATGTGTTGGACACGACTTCTAGTTCTCATAGAGGATCGAAACACGAGGGCGAATTTTCCTTAAAAGTTTTCCTTTGAAATTATACAAAGCCGTCTAAAATAAACATCGTATTTTAAACTTTACTCGAGTTTTCACTGTTTTCATAAAAAAAAGACCCGAAAATAATCATGTGGTACCAATTTTTGGGCGTATGAGGGTGCTAATCTTTCCTCATGCGTAACCGACTCCCAAATCTGTTTCTCTGGATTTCGAAGGCCCACATAACGTTTCAAACGTTTTATGGTGATCCAATCACACCTAATAAAAGATTGGTGGCGACTCCTACTTCCTTTTTTATTCCAAAATTAATTAAAATAATTTTTCGAAACAGCCCCGTTCCCGAGATGGTTTCGACAATAGGTCTCAATAATAATAAATCAAGTAATTTCTTTTTTTCAAATCTTATCTCATTTTGGAGAAATTATTTGGGATTCAATTAAAAATCTCAAATATTTAAAGATCAACTATCTATATTTTTCATCTTCCAAGTATATTTCTTTCTGGTAGATGTTTGTTTCTCGATATTTGAATAAGAACATAAACTCAAATATTATCCTATTCACAAACGATTTATCAATAATATGTGAGAAATGCTACGTTAATTAAAACTATTTATGAATATCATGTATAGTATATTGAAGACTAAGTATGTAATTAAAACGAATTTATGAATGTTTAAGTTAATTATTATTAAGAAACCATATGAGGTTTTAAAGGAGAGAGAAATAGGGAGTGCAAAACCTGTGCCAGAATAGTTGTCCAAAGTTGTTGGAACTCAAGCTCCGTTTTAGATTTGTAATCCTCAAACTCCATTTTCATCTTCTGGAATTCAGCCTTCAACATTGAGATCTCTTGTTCAAATTCCTCACGCTTCCTCTTTAGTTATAAAATCACCAAGAAAACCGTAATTAAAGACAATAAAAAGAATAAACAAAGAAATTGATGATGGGTTAATCACTGTGCCTTTATTTTCTGTCGAGACTTTCTACAGATTTCGGCATGTTTCTCCCTGTCAGCTTGAGTTCTCTGTTTCTCAGATTTGGTATCTCTTTGTTTGGCCTCTGTATTCATTGTAAAACCGCACAATTTTCTTCGAATCAACTCCACCAGAAAACGAATGTGAAATGTGGCCTCACGTGCTTCACCTTATAGACAGCTGAACGTTCCATTCTAACAAAAGCCGCTTCGATTCTGATGCATCCAATTTTTTTTTCAACCATTTTTTGTATGAAATATTTAACAATGAAATACTTGACGTGACGTTGCCATATTTGTTGAAAATATTCAAGAATTATATAAGACTACCCATTATAATGCTAGCAGCATGTTTGAAAAGTACTATGAGGATTTATAAATCACTCTGCCCGCCATGATCAATATCACTATCTCAAATGTCTTTTAGTACAAAGACAAAGTTGATAAGCTGAATTTGTCTTCAGCAGTAGTACGATGATGATGATGATGATGATGATGATGATGATGATGATGATAATGATGATGATGATGATGATGATGATGATGATGATATTAAAACATGTCATAAGTCCATATACTCTTCATAAATTTAAAATTTAGTCCCTATGCTTTTATTTTTAAAAATTTAGTCCTATTATTTTTCAAATTTTAAAATTCGAGTTCAATTATCAAAACAATTATTTTTTTAATTTTTTATGTGACATTTTGAAATTTAAAAAAAATTCACTTGGTAGCTACGTAACTAAAAAAAAGACTTTGTAATGAACTTGAATTTAACAAATTAAGTTTAATATTGTTAATAGTTGAACATGAATTTTGAAATATGAAATATTAGTTTTCCGGATTTTCAATCAAACGACCGTTTCTTCAACTAAGGTAATGTTTCATTTTCCTATCAGTTTTTAATAATATGTAGCCTTTTGAACAAAATTTTTACCTATTGAATCAAAAGTTTTGATTAGGCTATGTTGCACATGCCCAGATATTTGTTTTGCAGTAGGGATGTTGAGTCGATATCAGGCGAATCCAAGACCAAGACATTGGTAAGCAGTTAAGCATATACTCAATTATTTATGGAGAACAATGAATTATATGCTTGAGTATTTCAAAGAAGATCTTACTCCTATCAGATATACTGATTCTGTCTTCCAAACATATCGAGATTCGAGGAAATCGACATTAGGCTATGTTGTTGTCCTAAACGATAGGTCCATACTATGTGTCGAAACCACTTTTAAAACGAAGTTTCAAAAAATTATTTTAAATTTGGAAAAAATGAGAAAAATGGGAGTCGCCGCCAATCTTTTATTTGGGTGTGATTGGATCACCACAAAATGTTTAAAACGTTAAAAATGTCGGTCTACGAAATCCAGAAAAATAGGTTCGGGAGTCGGTTACGCATGAGGAAGGATTAGCACCCTCATATGCCCAAAGTTGGCACCACATGATTATCTTCGAGTCTTATTTTATGAAAATAGTGAAACCTTAAGTAAAGTTTAAAATGCAATGTTTATTTTGAAAGGTTTCGTGTATTTTTTTAAAAGAAATCTGTTTAAGAACACTCGTCCCTGTATTTTGAGCCTCTATGAGAACTAAAGTCGTGTCCAACACATTAGGGCACTATATTCTCGGAATTTCAAAATTGAAGGATGTTTCGGGAAATTTTAAAGAGAGTATTCTATCGCGTGAATTATACGAAACTCACACTCAGCACGTTAGGGCATGGTATTTCGAGGTTTTCACACGAAAGAACATTGTTTCTTTTTTTTGGTCTTAAAATCCTTTGCATATAAATATATAAGATTGAAGAATATTTTGGAAAACTTTTGAAAAGGATATCCGACTTACATGAATTACGAAAATCACACTTAACACGTTAAAGCACGATTTTTCGAAGTTTTCACACAAAAGGACATTGCCTCGTTTTAAAATTATTTGTGACTTATGCATATAGATATATTTTGAGAATTTGAAAAATTCGTATTGAATTTAAAATGCTATCCTCGGACACGTAGTTTAAAAGATTCAAATATGGAATACCCGTTTAATTTGATTTTCGCAGAGAATTAAAATCGTGACCAACACGTTAGGACACGATATTCTCGAAATCTCGGAGTTAACAGGTATAAAAATCTTAAGAGAGGATATTCGACGCGTGTGAGTTGTACGAAAAATCACAACCGACACGTTAGGGCATGATTTCCCGAAGTTTCCACACGAGACGAACATTGCCTCGTCTTTAAAATTATTTTGAAAATGAACATGTAAGTTTAAGATATCAAATAGCAATTAATAAGAGAAATTAAATACGAAGTGAGATAACTAGCAGATGAACAGAATGCAAAAATGTAAAATGCAAGTGCGTAATGATTAAAATAAACGAATATTGGTGAGGAAGAAAAACGACGTAATCGGGATTGAAAACGAGACCTTTAGATGCCCGGGGGTAAAATGGTAATTTTTTACTCTCAGGGGCAAAAATGTAATTTTGAGAAAATTTGGGGTTAAAAATGGGATTTTGGAAGGTTTGGGGGTAAAACGGTAATTTTTGGTGAAATAGAGTTAAAAATGAGATTTGGAAAGCTCGGGGGTAAAACGGTGATTTTTAGTGAAATCGGGGTTAAAAATAGAATTTTGGAAAGTTTGGGGGTAAAATGGTAATTTTTGGTGAAACTGGGGTTAAAAATGGAATTTTGGAAAGTTCAGGGGTAAAACGGTAATTTTTGGTAAAATTGGGGTTAAAAATAGAATTTTGGAAAGTTTGGGGGTAAAATGGTAATTTTTGGTGAAACTAGGGTTAAAAATGGAATTTTGGAAAGTTCGGGGTAAAACGGTAATTTTTGGTAAAATTAAGGTTAAAAATGAAATTTTAGAAAGTTTAAGGGTAAAATGGTAATTTTAGGTAAAATTGGGGTTAAAATGGAATTTTGGAAAGTTTGGGGGTAAAACGGTAATTTTGGTGAAATCGGGGTTAAAAATGGAATTTTGGAAAGTTTAGGGGTAAAATGGTAATTTTTAGAATGTTTAGGGACCTATAAGCAATAAAACCAAAAACTGGGTGACACGTGGCAGCCTCACAGGCATCCAGAAGTCAAATGACTAATTTAAAAATCTCAAAAAATTCTTGGGTCAATTTTGTAATTAAACAAAAGTTGATTTAAGGATTAAATTAAAATAAATTAAAAATAATAGGGACTAAATGCAAAAAAAGGCCAAAAAGTGACACGTGGCAGCCTCTGGTGCAGTCAAACAGTCAAAGGATTAAATTGAAAAGAAATTAAAATTACTGGGCAAAATTAAAAATAATTAAAAATACCAAAAAGGACTAAATTAAAACAATAAAAAAGCGGAAGGACCAAACGCGCAAATAACCCAATAATCAAGAACACGCGAATCCTTCTGTTCGGGTCGGGTCAAACGGGTTGGTCCAAATGGGTTAGTATAAATGACATTTTAAGGGTTTTTTTTTATTAAAATTCATTTTTAAAAAAATTCAAAAAAACTCTCATCCTCTCAAATCTCTCCCTTTCCCTTCCCAAACCAAAAGGCCGGCCATCCCCCCCAGCCAAGCTTCGGTCGCCGTTCATCCCGCGCTTGAGCGTGCGTTGCCGGCGTCTTGGGTCACCCACGTCCCTCCGATCGCGTCACCACCGCTGCAGGGCTTCGTACGCGCCGTCGCAGGTAAGGGTTTCTTTTATTTCTTCTATTTCCTTTTATACTTCTTTTTAGTTTCTCTTTTAAAACTCCATCTTTTTCTTTTAGAAACCCAGATCTCGATTTTCCAGATCTGGAAACCTTTGAAACATCGACATTCATCCTCTCCTTTTTCTTCGTTTATTTTCAAAAAAAATCCTTTTTATTTAAAACAACCTTTATGTTCATCTTCTCTATTTCAAAAACATTTATTTCGGTTTTTAGATCCATTCTTTTGGTGTTATTCGTGCAGGGTTCGAACAAAGACATGGAATTGCGCAGTTGACGGCGGCTTCACGGCGGCGAACAGCGGTGGCGCGGTTAGACAACGGCCGGTGGAAGCAGATAAGTCCACCCTTTCGAATCCCTTTTTGTTATTTAATAATAATTAATAAATATTATAATTAAACCTTTATTATTGTTATTAATTATTATTTAAGAAAAATTTATTACTTCCTATTTAACAAAACGTCTTTTACCAATATAAAAAAAATCATTAATAACTACTAATATATTTATTAATCAAAAATAATAATAATAATAAATAATGGCAGGGACAATTAATATGGGTAAACACATTTAAAGCATGCGTTTTGAACTTTGCATAAGACACTAAACATGCAATGAATGTACCTCCTGGACTGACTTGAGTCTGTTTTGTATTCTGCTTCTCTTTGGATATGGACTATTTCGAATGTTCCCACTACCTCTTATCTATTCGAATTGCCTCTATTGCTATTGAATGCTTCTGCTTTGGTTCATCAAACACTCTAATAGTCAGTTTTGCATTGATTTTTTTTTAAGAAAGGGTTGTTGTATATTGATTTTGAGAATAGGGTTTGTAACCCTTTGTACAGAATTTTGTTTGGATTTTAAAGTCAATTTTTCATCATTTTTATTTGTTTCTTTCCATTAAATGCATTTCTAATCTTTCTTTTCTCTTGCAGGTGCTCCACAGTGGCGGTTGGAGCAGCAGGTGGAGATGATGACCGTGGCAGAAGCAAGTGGAGATAGTGGTCTGCTGGAGGTGAAAATGCTGATGTGGCGCGCTCCTATTGGCTGAATTAGAGGCTGCCAGTGCAAGTAGGCAGCTTTGGATCAATTACTTGTGTTTGGGCTAGCTAGATTGTTTTGGATTTGGGCTAGCCAAATTTTAGCCCAATTGGGCTCTTTGTAATTGGGTTGTATTTTTGGGCTAATCAAATTTGGCCCAATCGGGTTTGTAAATGGACTTTGGACATTTAATTTATTTTTAAATTTAAATTTATAATAAATTCAAATTTTATGTAAATTTAAATTCAAAATAAATTTAATTTAAAACTAAATTTATGTCTTTATTGGGTCCGGATAAATTGGGTTTCAACACTATGAATAAGTGTCAAGCAAGGTTGCACTACTAACTTCACTATGGAGGGCTGAATATGAGCTATGGAAAAGCTATGGCACTGAAACAGTGTGACTATAGTTAAAGCTCAAAGAAACCACATAAGGACAAAACACATTGATGCAAAGTATCATAAGGGAATAGTGCAAGTAGTAAAAAATCGCATCTGGGGGGAAACTTTGGAGATTTGTTTTGCCAATACTCTACTAGCTAGAGAGCTCTTTGGGAAACATATGAAGGGCATATGAATGTGAAACATGACTCGTCTACTTCACTAGGGCAAGTGGGAGATTATTGGATTTGGAACCTTAAGTGTAGTATTTTTGACTAAGTACATTTATAATTTTTTGAACAGATTGGTTAATATAATTATTAATGAATTACATTAATACTTTGTACAATTGTCCTCATATTGTTTTTGCACGCAAAACAAAATGGAAGAAAATGTTTCTCATTGGTTGTCAAATGTTTAATTGATAGTAAGCGGTATTATGTGGTCGGATAGTAATACAAAAAGGCAACTTGTATTAGTAGATGAACCTAAACATGTCTTTAGTCTAAATCGGAAAAGAGCAAACTGATTGAAGGACTAATATGACATCTATCAAGTCTAATTAGGGAGATGTTTTGTCTTGGGCATCGGAGCGGATGACTCCCAGAAGATAGAGACATAGATGTGATTGACTTGACTAACAATATATTGGACTAGACCCAAGAAGAACAGACCCTAAATCTGTTTATGGATTCATTCACTTCTGGTGTTTATAGTGTGACATACCTAAATCCTAAATGGATGACAGGCTGTGTATGTGTGACTTGTACACTTTGATGCAAGTAAAAGCTTGAGTTTGAATCAATAAGAATCAAAAGCTAGTGCATTGGGTGTACGACTTCTGCAGTATGTAGCATCATTCACAATAGTGAAATTCATATCCTGAGATATGGGTAAATGATATCTTCTCATTGGCATTACATGGTTGATGAAAAGGAAATGTGGTCATGGGTCGATCGTCTTTGTGACGAATTACTTTATTACTATTTGATAGTAATTTATTTTTCATGAATGAAGATATAGTGGTTACAATGAGATAAAATGTGATCATATTGGGAGAACGGATATTATCCCAAAGAGATTAAGAATATCTTATGAGGGTAACACATTTATAACAAGGTCATTATGCAATCATTGATTGAGTTGCTTTTGTAATGGTATGCCTTTAGGGAGAGCTCAGTCACGATACTATAACGAAATGTCTTCGTGACTAAATGAGATTATAATTAATAAGCGAAAAATCGGAACTTAGTTATAAATAATTTTAGCCCTAATTGCATATGTCTAGTCGGTCCCTCCGCTAGCTTGTTGAAACCATAAATGAATTGCATGTTGAATTGAATTGAAAAAAGAGAAATGAATTCATTTACAAATGAACATGGATTTCTTAAAAATGATCGAAAGAATAAGTTTATGTTTTTGAGCTATTTTAAAGCCCGAAAATGAAAATTAATCATTTGACCATAGTAAACAAGTTTAATTTTGAAATATTAAATATATTTTCTCAAAATTTTACCAAGGATAAAATCGTCATAATATTACCAGGGTAAAATTGTCATAATATTACCAGGGTAAAATTGGGATGAGAAAATCATTTAATTGAATATAAATATTGAAGTTTATTTTGGAAAATTGAAAAACATAATCGAGTTGGGTCTTGGGTCAAAAAGTCGAGGAAGTACTCCTAATTGGACCTAATGTGAGATAGACACAAAATCCCCTCATGGAATATGAAGGGGAGACAACCCTAGTAGGAATACTAGGGGATGTCGTCCACCCTACTCCTACTCTAAGTAGGAAGTTGTTTTTTCTATTTGAAATAAACATCTCCAGTTCAACAAGGGTTTTATCTTCTCTGCCTATAAATAGATGGCACCAGTAGAGCTAAAAAAACACAACTTTAATATATCATTATTCTGGCTGAAAATAGAAAGACTTATATTCTAATATAATTAAATATATTTTTCGAGATAACGAATTTGTCGGTTTTCTATATAAGAAGAGAATTTTTATTTTCACCCCAAAAGAAATAGAAAATTATTTTTGGTTCTGTTTTTTTATTCGAATAGTTCGAGCCCACACTCAAAGTAGTTTGTAGTACGAGAATAGCGGAGAAGATTGTTTGGTTGAATGTCGGGAACGATAAACATCCGTCTAGCCGAAAACACAACTATGAATTCGGTCTAGGGTTTATTGCTATAAATATCATAAACCGGGTCGATTTTCAAAATTTTAATTTTCCATTGTGCCAGAAAAATGTTTTCGAACCGAATTTTTTCCAACATTGAGGTGGTCAAGCTGCCACCTAGGCAATATTGGAGTTATTTATTTTTCACTAAGGAGTCGCTCAAACGGTAATATTTTTAATATTAATATTGGAGTTAATATTAATTTTCGCTAAGGATTGGCTAAATTACTCTTTTCAATAAAATTACTATTTTGTCTTTTTTTAAATCCTTTTTACCAATTTTTTCAAAATTCCATACTTAGATCAATTTAAGTTCATAATTTACCATAAATATTTATTATAATTCCACGAGTAATGAAAATCTCACTTTGGCTTTTTTTCGACAAAAATGTGAAAATTACAATTTAGTCTCTATATTATTCAAAGTTTCCAATTTAGTCTTAAAAGTGATTTTCATCACACAAAATCACATTATAATCCATTTCATGCCAAACAATCCACAATAATTAACATTTTCCACATTCGGATAATTGTACACATTAATCCTCATACTTTTCAAATTTTACAATTTGATTATTTTTGTCATATTTTCACTTTTACTATTCTTTTCACATGCTTCCATTTCCTATATCAATTTTCTTTCATAAATTTCTTATCAGATTACTTCCATAAATTCACTTACTTTCTCGATATTCAAGCCCGAAATTTATGCCACTTGTCATATTAGAATTTTTGGAGCATTACACAAACATTGGGCATTAGAAACTCTACTAATCTGAAGAAGTACTTGGGCCTCCCTAATATGGTGGAGTGTAACAAGAAGCCAGCTTTCAAGTGTTAAATGATCATATTCGTAGCAAAATTAATAACTGGAGTATTCAAAGTCTCTTTTAGGGGTAATGAGGTTTCTATTAAGTCTATTCTACAGACTATTTCCACTTATACTATGGCGTGTTTTCTTTTACCGAATTCTTCCCGCAAAGAATTGGAATCTATCTTCAGTCTGTATTGGTGGCAAAAATCTCATAGAAAAGCGTAGATGCATTGGTGTTCTTAAGATGCATTTTATGATTTAAAAGAGGTCTGAGATTTGGGGTTTCAAGATTTAGCGAAGTTTAACATTGCTCTATTGGCTAAATAAGGTTGGTGTATTCTCTGTAATCATAATTATCTTGTTGCTTGTGTTTTAAAGGCAAAGTATTTTGCGAATAAAGATTTTTTACAAGTTGAGTTAGGAAATCAAACTTCCTTCATCTAGCGCAGTATCTAGTCAGCAAAGTGCTTAATGGAGAAAGGGATCATATGGAAAATAGGCTTAGGGAATTGTATTGTTGTATGGAATGATTGTTGGTTGCCTTGCAAATTTCCCTACAAGGTACAATTGGTTAGAGTGAATAATATTGAATGGGTTGTTGATCTTATTCATTCTAACAGGAAATGCTAGAAAGATAACTTGGTACGTTCAATGTTTCATGCAGAGGAGGCGAATATGATTCTCTGTGTTCCCATTTCACAACATGGCTAAGATGATCAACTGGTATGGCCTGTTAAGAGTACTGGTGTCTACATGGTCTGTAGCGAGTATAAACTGCTGCTATGGGGTTACCTATGATTAGGGAGGACGGTTATGTACCGATTGGTCCGAACATTCGGAACATTTACAGACAACTATGGCTTTTGGTTGCGCCAACAAAAACTAAAATTATGCTATGGAAATTTCTGAATAATTTTGTGCCTACTAGATCTAATTTCTATGTTAAATAACTAGCAAAGGATACTACTTGCCTTCGATGCATGCAAGTGGCTGAGTGTGCGCTGTATGTGTGTAGAGATTGTTTGGTGGCTACATAAATATGAAGCAAATTGGGATTTAGTTAGATAATTGATAAGGATAATGATGAAATATTAGTATGGGTTCATAGTTTTTTCCAGTATTGCTTTGCAAATCCAAAACATATATTTATTATTACTATCTAGGTGTGGTTTTCTAAGAACTTATATGTACATGAGGGTAAGAACCAAACTACTAAAGAGATTTTTACCTTTATTATGGGCAACATTAGGGAGATTGAAACTTTCACAATGATGTAGAATCCGGTTTGTTGGTTCCTGCCTTCATAGTCTTTTGTGAAAGTTAATTTCAATGTGGACTTCCAAGAAAATGCGAACACAAGTACTGAGGTCTTTATTCGTAATTTGGAGGGTCTAGCTATTGGGGCTTGTATTAGATGGAATCTTAATATACTTGATGTTAAGGATGAGTGTTTGATCGAATCGAGTGAAAAAATTTCAAGTTAAATAAGTTGACAAGTCTTATTTTATCATCCTAAATTAATTTGAAATTTTTTTGAATCGAGTCGAGTGAAATAAAATTTGAGTCCATTTGAATCGAATCGAGTGAAATTGTTCGTTTTTAAATTAAAAAATTAAACCTGTCAAATTAAAATCTTGTTATAGTATAACTAATTCCATATTAAAACACATAAATTTGGAACGATATATATTTGAAAACTTTTCAAAGTAAAATAATAAAAAAATACTTTAGTATGAAATTTTTATAATTTTTTAAATAATAAACTTTGTAATTTTTATAAATATTTTAAAATTTTAAAATTATTTTGTATTTTTTGTTGAGAAAGACCAATTTATTCATTTTCAAACTTGATAAGGTACACACAAAATTCAACAATCAAAAATTTAATAATTGAATAATCAAAAATATATTACAACATAATCAAACACACTACATTCAATGGGACATGACGAAAATGACATCATCATCATTGGAAAGTTGCCTCTTATGATGGATTTTCACAAAGCTGAAATTCCAAATTAACAAGGGAAAATAATCAAACACACTACATTCGATAGGACATGACGAAAATGCCATCATCATTATTGAAAAGGTGCCTCAGAAAATGGATTTTTCACAAAGCTGAAATTCCAAATTAACAAGGGAACATATCTTACAACATATTCAAACGCAATACATTCAATGGGACATGATGTAAATGAAATCATCATCATTCGAAAGTTACCTCCAAAGATAAATTTTCACATAGCTGAAATTCCAAATGAACAAGAAAAAATAATCAAAGGGTGAATACATTTTTGAAAGCACAAAAAGAAGAATCAAAATGATAAATGCAAAAAAAACTTGATTTATTACCAGCAGGGCCTTGAGTGAAGAGAACACCATTCTCCAATTCAAGATTTGCCCAAAAAGATGTACCAGCGGCATAATTAGGTTTTATTTAGCATTGCTTTTCAAAAGCATTTTTGAGATAAAAAGTATTTTTGAGATAAAAGTATTACCAAACAAATTGCTTTTGAGTTTTTCAAAAGTGTTTTTCAAAAGTGTTTTCGACACCAAAAATACTTTGGAAAAACACTTTTTTTACTAAAAAGAGATGGAAAAAATTTTAACTTTTCATCAAAAAAACTTTTTGACTCAAAAGTATTTTTAAAAAGCATTGTTAAACTAGCCATTAGTCAAAACTCCTAAATTAACCAACAATGGAGTAAAACACCAAAATATATGATAAAGAATACAAGAACCTGCTTTATTACCATGACTATTTGGTTGAACAGAGGCAGCAATGTTGCTATGATATTGTTCTAAAAACATGTTAAAAAATTCTATTATATTAATTCAATACCAATCAATTTTAATGAAGGTGTGGGTTATATAATCACCATAACCCATTTGCTGTTACATATTGCCCATGGAAACTTGTATGTTGGCTGTCCCACTCATTCCCAATCCCACTATTTCATTAACATCTTGTGAAATAGTTTCACAAGTTACAGAAACTTGACCATTTTGCACCTTGGTCTGCGAGGTAAGCAACTGCAATGAAGAATTAAGTTTAACACTAAATACAAGACCCTACACTCACAATATGATTAACATTTAGCATACCTCTTCAAAAGTTATGTTTTGCCCCTGCAATTGAACAGAAATGTTATTTTTTTTCCAGCCAATTAACGGTCAAAATAATTTATATTAATACAAATATTCTTACTTTGACTTTCCATTTAATGGGGATTTCCCTCATTCTTTCCAAGATTGCCAACTAAGAAACACCAACCTTATTGTATTAGTTGGAGAAATGATTAGGAAGGCTCTACCTACCATACTTCTCACGGATAATACATCCAAGTAATTTTCTTTTACAAACCTTGTCTCATTATTAATTGATTTGAGTAATTCGAGTTTCAAGTTTAAATCGAGTTAATTTTATAATTTGAATAATTCAATTAATAGATTGGTGTAAATAATTTTTTGGTCTCTGTCAAGTTTGAATATGAACAAATTGATCTCTCTCGACAAAAATTATAAAAAATTCAAATTAATTTTCAAAAATTTAAATTATTTTTTAAAAATTTAAAATATTTATAAAATTTATACTTTTATATTTTAAAAAAATTATACAATTTTTAAAAAAATCTAAAAAACATTTAAAGAAAGTTAAAAAATTAAAAAATTTATACTTAATATAATATTTGGTACATGAACTTGACACTTCTTTCTAATTTGGTACTTAAATTTTTTTGACCCAATTTGGTACTTGAACTTGACACTTTTTCCTACTTCAGTACCTAAATTTTTTTGACCCAATTTGGTTCTTGAACTTGACATTTTTTCCTAATTTAGTACCTAAACTTTTTTGGACCCAATTTGGTACTTGAACTTGGCATTTTTTCCTAATTTGGTACCTAAGCTTTTTTTAGATTCAATTTGGCACTTAAATTTATTAAATATTATAAATATTACGTAAAACAATAAATGGTGTTGAAATTTTTTTTGTTATGCTACAAAAATATTGTCAGTTTTAGAGAAAATTCATGTTAAAATAGGTATTGAGCTATGCTTAACGAATTAATATTAAAAAAGATTAAATATCAAATTAGGAAAAAGAGTCAAGTTCAGGTACCAAATTGGACCCCAAAAAGTTTAAATACCGACTTAAAAAAAAGTGTCATGTAAGTTACTAGATTAGAAAAAAAAATGTCAAGTTTGACTACCAAATTGGATAAAAAAATTAGATACCAAATTAAAAAAAAAGTGTCAAGTTCAGGTACCAAATGTTATAGTAAGCCTTTTTGTAATTTAACTTGAATAATTTCTATCCTTTCGACTCGACTTGAATTTTATTTCACTCAACTCGATTCGAAAAATTTCAAATCAAGTTAGGATGATAAAATAAGACTCGTCAACTTGAATCTTTTTACTCGATTCGATCGAATTCTCACCCCTAATCAATTTCATATATAATATATTCAAGACCAAGTAGATGATTAAAATGAATTTATGAATGTTTAAGCTAATTATTATTATGAAACCATATGAGGTTTAGAGGAGAGAGAAACAGGGAGTGCAAAACCTGTGCCAGAATAGTTGTCCGAAGTTGTTGGAACTCAAACTCCGTTTTGGATTTGTAATCCTCAAACTCCATTTTCATCTTCTGGATTTCAGCCTTCAACATTGGGATCTCTTGTTCAAGTTCCTCACGCTTCCTCTTTAGTTAAAAAATCACCAAGCAAACATGAATTAAGGACATTAAAAAGAATAAACAAAGAAATTGATGATGGATTAATGTCACTGTACTTTGGCTCTCAATCGAGACTCTCTACAGATTGCGGCATGTCTAGCCTTGTCAGCTTGACTTCTCTGTTTCCCTGGTGTGCTACCTCTGTGTCTGGCCTCTGTGTTCATTGTAAAACCGCGCAGTTCTGTTCAAATCAACTCCTCTGCAAAACGCATGGTAAGTGTGTTTCCCGCCCTAACATTAATCCTTATATACAGGTCAACGTTCCACTTTGCACTTTCCACTTTCCACTCGAACATTAACGTCAGGTTCCGATGTTTGATCGTTTCATAAATACCCTCTAGGAAGATGTTTGGAAATTATTCTACCCCCGACCAAGGATTCTATCCACCCACAAAGAAAACATTTTTAAAACAACTTGATGTGATGATTAAGGTATTCATCACTTTAGGTATAGCTTGAATTCGAGTCGCGTTAATTACATTTATTGTTTGGGCTTTACCCTATTATTATAATTCACAAATAAAAAAAGCATTTTTAAAATATTTAAATATGGTAATTTGAAAGTGTTAAGAATTCATAATTTTATTCTAATAAATAAATTTTTTATTTATTTCATTTTATATGAGTGTAGCATCACGATTCAAACTCACGTCCTCCTACACTAACAATAATATCAAGGCTAATTAAACTAAGATCCAATTGATTCTCATAAATACTTTTTAAATTACTAGTTTATTTACACTTTTACTTGAAAATGTTACCATGTTTAAATTATTAATAGTCATGCAATTAACTGCAAATACTTTAATAGATAATGATAATAAAATATAATTATGATAAAAACATTTTATATTATATCATATCTATGAATTTTTAGAGTAAATGAAGTTGGAATGTTTTAAATATTAAATTATGATTTCAATGAATAATAAATTTAATAGATAATTATGAATTTTGAATCTAAAATATTGTATTTCAATATTGAGATAAATATACGTAGGTGGGTTAAATAAATGTATAAACATGTTTAAAAAAATTAAAAATGTATATATTTAGGGGTAAATTTGAACGTAAATTTAATAATAATTGGTTTTATTTTTTATTATTCTTAATTATCTTAAAATTGAAGTAAATCATATTTTTCAAATATTTGTTTGAATAAATAAACCAAATAATTACAACAAAACTACTATGAAAAGAAACCAGCACTAGCTGCAGTGGCGAAGCTGAACAATTTTTTACGGGAGCGAAATAAAATTATAATTTTTATGATAATAAAAATGTAATTTCACTATTTGAATAGCCTATATTTTTATAAAATTTAAAAGATTAAATCTAAATTTTATCATTTTTAAGACGTTAAAGTACAATTTTACTTTTGTTAATATTAGGGGAACCGAGGCTCCTGCCAACAGCTGGATACGCCTCTGGTTGTACCAAACTTCAAAATATTTGCTAACATGTTATTTAAACATGATAGTGTGATTTAAGGTTAAACTACCAAAATACTCGCTTTTGTTTACCTCATTTTATATTTTAGTCACTTATGTTTGAAATGTTAAGTTTTAGTAACTTATGTTATCGTGTTGTAACCTTTTAGTCACTAAATCATTAATTGTCATTAACGGTGTAATGGTAAGCTGACGTGACACGTTAAGTCATCATTTCAAACGAAAATTTTAAGTTAAATTATATAATTGGTCATTATATTTTTTCGTTTTGAGTTAATTAGTGTAATTACCGCTTTAATAGATTTGTCATAATATGATACTTAGAAAGTAGTTAGCTAGACTTCCTATTTGCATTTTTTTCTACATTAATCACTTTGTCCCTGATTTTTCTTGGGTTCGATCTTTGGGGGTACTCGACGTGCTTCATTGTAATACTTAAAAATATCACAACTGACTTGTCGCACTTACAATATAATATTAGATTTTTTTTTTATATTCATATTGATTCATAATCTCAGCACACGCACGCTAGAGCGCAATCAATATCTTTACCAAAATTATTAAATAATTATTTATTTTTCAATGAAAGAAACGTTTTAGGGAAAGATGGAAATTGATATCCTTAATGAAAAGGATACCACCATTTCATGGAAATTCCTTAGATCCCGTTGAGTTTTTTTTATTCAATTGACATTTAGAATACAAGGTAGGTCTGGATCCCTTTTTGTAGATATCTGAAATGAACAGACTAGCAGATCTTTTTATCTTTCTTCTTTCGAGTGGATCACGTAGAGATCAACATAATTTATTGCGATTGCGGTTTGTTATTCCAGAAAAAGTTTCATACTCGACTCAAGTTTACTCGAAAATAGATTTGGTATATTTTCAAAAAGTTTTAATTCAGGTTCATTCCTCGTACTTGGATCCATGGGTTGTAATCGTCAGAATTATTTTTTTCTCTAGGCATGATATTAAAATATTTTATGATTGTTAAAGCCTGACCCGACTCGAGATCTGGGCTTAAAATTTTACTTAAACCCATCCATATTTGAAAAAGACTAACTCAAGTCAATTTTAAGCCCGTTCATATTATTTTTTATTTTTTAAAAAATATTTATATTTTTAATTTTAATATTAATACTTTTATACATTTTTTATTTATTGAATTTTTTATACAGTCATGTTAACATTTTTTAATGTTTACATTAGAGTAGTATTATATATTTAGTATAAGTTTATTTTGTTAATGTGTTCAAAATTACATAATATATAAAAATAACATAATATAAAGTATTAAAAACTTAAAATGAGTCAGGTTAAGCTTGTGTGTTAAATGTTTAAGCTTGAGCTTGACTCATATTTTAAATTGGTCTAATTTTTTTGCCCAAGCTCATTTTTCAAGTCAAATTTTTTTGCCCAAACCCTCTCAAATTTTAGGCGGGCCTTCGAGTTTGGACGAGTAACCCGGTCCATGAATAGGTTTAGGTGTATATAAAATTTTAATAATATATATAATATTAATTTAAAATAATATAAATATATTTTTTTAAATTAAAAAAAATATGAGCGAGCTTAAGATGAGCTTGAGTTAATAATTTACAAATATAGGAGGACTTGGGTAAAATTTTAGCCCCACATTTCGGTTCAAATTAGGCTTGGGCAAATGTGTGTCAAAATCATGCTTAAACCGATCCAACTTGACCCATGAACACTTCTACTTCATAAAACATATTTTTAATTAATTCAATTTTATTTATTTTAACATTATATTTATATAGACTTTACATGTAAAGTTTGATTGTATTTAATAAGATTAAATGTTTAGAAAATAAAGAATAATAGATTAAAACTTTTCATAATTTAAATTTTATATTTATCAAACAATTTAATAATATTTGGTACTTAATTTTAAGTAATATGTTAAACATATTTTATAACTTATATTTTTAATACTTAAATTTAAAATCTATTTTTTCAATTGATGAAACAACATTTTAATTAATTTCAAGTTTAAAAATTTATGGGTAATTTAAAACAATGAATTAAATAAAAGTAGGTTATTAACTATATGAGGTGGGGTTATTATTATTAAGTTTTAAGCACAAGTTTTATGAATGAAAACAAATATTAGAAGAATTTCTTGTTGAATATCGAAAATGTTACAAGACATGTTACAACCCCTCGTAATCGTTGTGTCAGCCACCTACCTATTATAGTGCCAACAAGTTAGAATAGCGGCGAGTTCAAAAAAATTTTTTGGGAAAGATTGTATTTAAATATTTAAAAGGTTAAAAAATAAATTTTTGTATATTAATTTATAATTTTATTATTTTTAAAATGATTAAATAGAAATTTTTAATTTTGAGGAATCATCATATTATTAATTTATATTTTTTTAATGAAATTTAAAAAAATAACAAAATTCTAATAATAATACGACTAGTACGATTTGAATCCAAATCACATTTGTGACAATGAACACTCTTGCTAAAGCCTCAAAAATAAAATGCAATTCTTTTTATTTTTAAGACTAAAGCCTTGCTTACCGCTTGTATTAAAATGCTGCCCATTCAACATTTTGTTGAATACCTTGGCTCACAATTAGAAACTTCCGTAAAACTTGAGTGTTATGTGGCGACGAGACACGCCACGCTTGCGATCGGACGAGATTGTCCCACTTGAAATCGTACGAGATATCATCGCGACTTCGCGAGGGAGAATGATTTGTCATATGTAGTTGCTGGGTAAGTGCGGTGTTAATTCTTTTATTAAATAATACAGGACACGTCACGCTTAAGGGGATGAAAGAATCACAATTTTTCTTTTCCCTTTAATTAATTAATTAATTTCAAACCCATTTATTCTATTGATTTTGACCATTCTTTATCATATATATTTTTTAAAAATCTTATTATAAATTTTGATAATATCTATTTTTTATATAAGGTTTAAAATTACTCATAATCTCTCTCAACTCATAATGCACTTCAATGCACTCGAACCCATATCCACTTACATTGACAACAATAATAATACCAATCGAGTGATATATTTAAATTTACTAATATATCGTAGGTGGGATATAGAAGAGTCAAAAAGCGAATAACTTTTTATGATTTATATTTGGTGACCGATAAATTAGATAAATTTATTTTTTAAGAACCATGCATTTAAAAATTAAATTTTAAAATAATAATTGCAAAGAAAATAATTTTTTTAAAAGATTTATAATTTAAAATCTTTGAAGAATATTTCTTTTATTGAATCCAATGATCAAAACTTAGTAACAAAATCATGTTTTTACGAAAAAAAATTGTAATTCAAATATTTAAAAATAATTGTTATTGCAATAATAAATAAATTCAAATTATTTAAATATGTATTTTTAATTTATTGAAACTCAATAATAGTTTTAAATTTTGTGTTATTTATAATTTTATGTTTAAATTAAAAAAATAAATTGATTAAAAACCTAAAAAAATCATTATTTGTTATGAATATCTTATTAAGTGGATGTCCATCAAGATTAAAATAAGTTTGGATGAATTTTAAATTCTAGTAGTCATCATAATTAGAGTTCTATTTCATTTATACTTTTTATGTCTATAAATATAAACCTTTGAGAAGCATTGTAAAATACTTTTATTGATCAATAAAATACGCTCTCTTTCTTGCTCTGCTCTCTCATTCTCTTTGTTATTTACTATCTGTCTCTTTATTTTATAACACGTTATCAGCACGATTCTCTTCTAATTATTTTTTTCTTTCAGTCGTCAATTGAGACCGACGCATTATGGGTAATTACTAGAACCTTTAACTACTCAATGCTCTTGATAATAGTCAAGGTGATAACGATGATGTTAAAGATCTTCAGGTATATTTCACTATGATTTATTTATTATAATTTAGGACTAATCATCACAATATGAATAGATGGATTTTGATTTGAAATACACGAATGTTTGCGATGGTGATTATGGAATAAATAATCTAGCGAGACATTTATAAGTTCATCCTATTAAATTTGTTGCATTCCCAGAAGTGAATGCAAATATAAAGAAAATGAAAGATATGATCATGGACCACTAAAAGTGGGAACATAGTGATGAATAAGAGAACAATGAGGGTTTTCAGGAAACTCTTTAAAGGGCAAAGATAACTTATGTTATCAATGTGATATGAAAGGTTATTGGCCACATATGTGGTGTATGTCCAAATATTTTGTTTGGGTTAATATTCTTTAAGGAAGGATATGAGAATGTAGTAATGAATTCTATCATTACAGATAGAAAATATTCATTTTATTTGGTACTGAAACAAACCAATATTATTCCAATATTTGGTGGTACAAAATTGGTCAAAAGCTCCAAAAGCTAATATATTAATATATTGTGATGGTTAATCCATTAGTTTTAAAAGATATTCATGATAGATCTCATATTTGAATGAGAAAAAGATTATATTTCATATGAATCAAAAGAGGATTGGATTATTGATTTATATTGAATTGATTGTGATTATCTTTGTAATATTCTTTTATCATTATCCTCATTAAGGGGTTGAAGTCAAAATATTTGACTATGAAATATCTACTTAAATTGTAGAAGGAAAAATATGAGCAATAGAATATGGTAATTTTATCTAAAGTTCGTTATGATTGGATGCACCTGAAGTTGCAAGTTTTTAAAACTGTGAGTATAACTTTACAGTATTCAAAATAAGTTCTCAATTAAAAGTACGTGAAAAAATATTATTGATGAGAACCTTACAGGAGAGAACTTATTTAGTTTTTCATGATTCGAATGTGCTCTTACAGTAGCAATATCATGAAAAAAATTTACTTATGGTTGAACCAAAGTTTTTAATCACGAAACCTAACCATTCCCTAAAGAGAATGTAACATTATGTGATAAATTCAAAGGATATAATCTTTGACATGGATGTAGTAAATTGGACTATAATAATGTCATGGGTGATGATTGTGATAATTTTTCTCACCACCAAAAGTGGAAAAATGAAGAAAGTAAGAAAATACCAAAATTTTTCAAGAACTCTTTAAGAAGAGAGACAGCTTATGTATAAAAGGTCATTGGTTATGTACCTGTTGTACAGTTGAAAAATAAGATCCACTCTCAAAGTTTGCTATTAATAAATGCCTTGCATTTGAAGATTTTGGCATATTCCCTGAAGCGAATATTGCATATAATTATTTGGAAATTATATTATATGACTTAGTGTCATTATAAACTTCACATTGATTTAGAAATTTTCAGTTGTAAATGTCACAATGATATTTATATGTGGATACAAAGTGAAAGGAATGATAGTAAAATTATCAATTTGCTACAATTTAGTTCAAATTGAAACGCATGTTAAGTTAAACTAGAAGTTTACTAGTACAAATATATTTACTACTTGACATGACCAATTAGACCATCCTAGATCATATATGATGTGAAAATTAACTGAGAATTCGTATGGACATTTATTAAAGAACCAGAAGATTCTTTAAATTTAAAGAATTTTCATCTGTTGGTTGTTCTCAATAAAAATTGATTTTTAAAAACTCACTAGCTAAAGTTGAGATTTAATGTTTTGCATTTCTGAAATGAATATGGGCCCATTAATCCACCATGTGGATGGTTTTGATATTATATGATTTTGGTAGTTGCATTTACAAAATAAAACACATATGTGTTATCAACTTGCAATCTGTCGTTTGTAAGATTGTTTGAATAATTAATTTTAGATCATGCAATTAAGACAATTCATCTTGCTAATATTGATGAGTTTATATCTCAGTCTTTTATTGATTGAGTTTGAAAAACTTTGGTAAAAGTTTGTTATTTATGCGCATAATGATTTAGAAAAATTATTAATTGAATGTCTCTAATTATTACTTATGAGAATTGAACTTTTTTTTTCAACATGGGATTATGTTGATTTACGTGTTATATGTATCAAGCCAATAAATTTTAAATACTCCCCATTGCAATTGATTTTGGGTCAAAAGCTAAATATTTCTCATCTTTGAATTTTTTTTATGTGCGTATATGTTCCAATTGCTCCATCACAACACACAAAAATGAGTGAATCTTCAAAGAAAGTTGGAAATATATATTAATTATGGGCCTCCTTTTATTATGATATATTAAATGTATTGGAGATACAATTATGACATGATTGTGATTACTATTTTGATTTGATAGTTTTTCCGACATTAGGGGGAGAGAACTAATAACTTGTAATGAGTCAAGGGTAGAGTAATTTGAACCAGAAGTTCAACAAGGATAACTCATTAAAGTTCCAAATATGAAAATTTTCATAAAAGGAAAAAATTTAGATGGTCATATAGTGAAGGCAGGTGCTCCAGAAGAGACCCAAGACATAATTAATAAGTAAAACTTTAGAAGAGATTCAGGTACCTGAAGCTGAAGATTACAAAATGAAAATAAGAGATCACGATAAGTTATGTCAATTTGAGAAAATGTCGAACCAATAATAAAAGTGGTCGACAATGATTTTGCGTGCAATCTTATTGTGAAAATAATGAAATAAAAGGAGGATATTGAATAAATCTATTGGGAAGTATAGATATGAAATAAATTGTCCAAAATAGAAAGACGCAACTCAAATACAATTAAATTCATGAAGTTTTTGGACCAGCAGTCCAAATATCTAAAGGTATAAAGTCAGTAAGGGTACAAATGAAGTAGTGTTGCAAAGGAAAAATAAAAATATGAAGTTTTTCGTTAAGTCTTGACATTGACTATGAAAAGATATAATATTCTATTGTGGTGAATGCAATAACCTTTAGATATATTATTAAACTGGCAGATCATACTTTCATCTCATGGTTGTTGTTACAATCTTTTGTGAATCACTATATAGTAAAGTTTATATTAAAATCCTTGAAGGATTTGGAATGCCAGAAGGATATTGAAATTATCGGGAAATTGTTCATTCATATGAATTGAAATAATTGAACATGTGGTAAATTTGACTTAGTCAATAATAGTTAAAGGAGGATCATAAAATGATCCAAAATACCTATTTGGGTTTTTTATAGAAGAATTATGATTAAAGTTTGTTATGATTATTTCTCCCAAATTTTCCCTCTCATGACTTTCAAAAGAATAGTGATATAAATGCTTAGCAAATCCATTCAAATATTCATTTGAAAAACTAGTATTCAAGATTGAATACATAGAATATGAGATTTTATGTGATGTTTTTATGAGGGAGAGTAAATACACGTTGTACTCTTTTTTCCTTAATCGAGATTTTGTCTCATTGTACTTTTCTGGTAAGGTTTTTAATGAGGCAACATGTTATGCGTATTATATATATGTGTACTCTTTTTCCTTCACTAGGAAATTTTTTTCTCACGGGGTTTTTATCTTAATAAAGGTTTTAAAGAGGCACATTATCTACCAATGGACATCCAAGGGGGAGTTTTATGAATGTCTTAGTAAGTAGATATCCATCAAGATTAAAATAAGTTTGAATGAACTTTAAATTCTAGTAATCATCAGAATTAGAGTTCTATTTCATTTATATTTTTTATGTCTATAAATATAAACCTTTGAAAAGCATTGTAAAATACTTTTATTGATCAATAAAATACGCTCTCTTTTTTACTCTCTCATTCTCTATATTATTTACGATCTGTTTCTTTATTTTATAACATTATTATAAATATCATTATCCTAAAAGAAATATTTTGATTTATTTTTAATATTGTTTTATAATATCATATATTATATTAAATTTAAAAAATTAATCCTGCCAAAAAAGCGAGAGACAAAATTAAATACGAAATGTTCGCGCAAAAAATTGAAAAAGTTAGGGCGGTGAGAAAACACAGAGCTCGCGATGAGACGCGCGATTAGTCAACCTTCCCTTGCTTAATATAAACGGGGGAAGCTGCCAATGGCCACTTTATCCTCATAATCTCAGATCATCACTTTCTTTTTGTTAGCCTTTAGAAAGGTTTATCATTACCTATTGAGCTATCTCCCCTGTTCTTCAGTTTTTTTCTTCCTTTTGTTCTTTATCTAAAAGCTTTGACTTCGAGTCAATCTTCAAGTTTTAGAAAGATTCAGGCAAATCAAATAATCAAATGGTTTGGAACCGAAAATAGTTGATAGTAGAAAATTGTGGGTAATCAAATCGAGATGCAACTAAAGTTTTACAACAGAAAACAAGTCAAAAACTTGGTGAAGGTTAGAAGAAAATAGTGATACTTCACTGAAGCTCATTAATGGAGGGTAAAGGTACCAAATCTGGGAAAACCCGAGCTCAAAAGGATGCTCATAACGCCCGTTGCGTACAGTACAGGCAGAAAATTAAAGTACCGTGATTAACCCATCATCAAATTTCTTTCTTTCCTTTTTTCCCATTGTTTATTTACATCGTGTTTATTTATAATTGAAGAGGAGGCTTGAGGAGCTTGAACAGGTGAAGACCAAGTACTATGAACTGCTCCCAATCTTCAAGCAGATGCAAACCGAAAACCAGCAGATGCAAATGGAGTTGAAGCAAAACGAGTCTATAATTCAATATATGCAAAATTGTATTCGACAGTTCAAGGCTACACTTGAGGCAGAGGTTCAGCTCTCTCTCTTAGATTATTATCGTTGCATTAGAACAATAATTAGCTTAAACAATAATGAATTAGTATGAATCCCATGGTCTGAAGGTCAATATATGTCAGGGTTGGCCTTGAATACATAAATACATGATCATTACAATTAATACTATCTTGGAACATGGGAAACCTTGAAGTCTCCTACTAATAGGAAGATTTGTGCTGATTCCTAAGCATAACCTAACAATACCCATTTTTGTTTATAAGATAACTGTGTTTTTCAGACAGCATTGATGAGGCAAATCCCCATTCGATGGGAAGTTGATGTACGGAGATTTGTATTTTATAAACAATTTTTCCCATTAAAAAATTTACTTATATATTTTTGTCCAGGGGTCAACTTCTTCAAGAGAAGTCTTTGAAGTATTGTCTGTGAGGTAGTCAATCGATCCCTAACAATCAAAAGTATTGTCCCTCGGTGGGAGTTGTCTCCCATACTATACCGAGAGCCAGTGTGCAGTTAGCAGCCGCTTGGTGGGGGGTTTTATCTCCAGTACTATGCTGAGAGTCAACACACAGTGAGCGATTGCCCACTGAGTCATTTCTAGCCTTTTAAAGTAATTTTTTGGCTTCATCCTTGTCGATAGGCTTGGTTCACCGAGTCAAAAACACCTCAGTTGATGGTACCTACAAAACTTAAACGAGGTGTTAATATTGTGTTTGAAAATAATTATGGAGCTACTTAAACGAGGGAGACTCAAACCTCCAACTTGAGACCTATAACCCACTTGCTTGCAACCATTGTACGCAACAATTTTTATAATAATCTATATCTATTAGGATTTTTGCATAGCACTCAAATTTTGGTTTAATCTATGTATCATTTATTCAAAAAGTGGAGATGAATAATACGTTTCCCTTCCACTGCAGGGGCAAAGCTATACTTCTTTTGATGAGGTATGGCAGTTATGTTGTGTATAATTTTTGAGTCTCCCATCTTCTATTGAGTGATGAACTTAACTCTTCATTGCAGTCCATAGGATGGTTTCTATCTCAAACCAATGGGCAACATGGTCTAGTTCCATCAACTTCTGGAATTGTTGTACAAGATGTTAATGAATTATTGGGATTGGGAGTGAGTGGGGCAACCAACTTTCAAGCTTCCATGGATAATTTGTATCAGCAAATGGGTTTTGGTAATTTATATAAGCTACAGCTTTATCGAACTGCTTGGTGCTGTATTAATAGGGTTTTAACATGTTTGCAGGCCAGTACTATAACAACACTGCAGCTGGCCCTTCCTCTGTTGCCCCAGATAGTCATGGTAATAAAGCAGGTTTCTGTATTCATCGTCTTATATTTTGGTTTTTCTTGCTTTTTTATTCCCCCCAAAATTTGGGAAAGAATTTACATTTTGTTTTGGTGTTAGATATGTTGGTTAATTTCAAGGTCTTTCATTTAGTTGTCTGTTAATTTAGGGGTTGAGATCAATTCTGCTGCTGGATACTTTGCTACAGATCATGATTTGCTCGAGTTTGATATTACCGACAATCACGATAACCTTTTCAGCTATGACCTTGGTGCCGGTAACAGAATTTCTTTTTTAACTAATATTAAATCCTCAACTTTCGTGTAAAGTACAGGGAATAATAGCTGAATTTAATCGAAAAGAAATTACATGTTTCTATTATGGTACTAACGAAAATTGCTTCTTTTTGAGTTAGATTTACCCTTGAATTAATCATCCTGTTCTTATTTTTTGGGTTTATAATTTAGGAGTTGTGACTGCTTCTTCTATTGGCTCCTCCTTCGGAGCAGCAAATCCTGAACTGGAGAATGATGGTAATCCTCCTCCTTATGACCCTGCTTCAGGTGATAAATCAAGTTTTTGCATTTATCATATTGGTTCATCTTGTTTATATCTTAAGAATTTTACATGGTGCAATCTCTTCTCTTTTGGCTTTCTAAATCTACTCATGATTCAACCTTGTTTGCGAAAATCCATCCACAGGGTCACTTTGGAAATGATCTCCACAAGACTCCATAACTCAAGCTAAGCATTAATTAGCCATTTATGTCGTGTCCGAGTCTTTTATTTACTTCTTGTTGTCGTGAGAGTGTCTTGTTGCCCCCATTGGTTGCTGCAACTTTGTATGTTGAATGCGTGTCTTTTATTTATTTCTTGTTGTCGTGAGAGTGTCTTGTTCCCCCCATTGGTTGCTGCAACTTTGTATATTGAATGCGTGTTTTGATTATGTACAGTGTGATTATGTTGGAACCTGTGTTTCCCCTCCTTTATTTGAACCTTGGTTCTATCTCTTCAATGCTTGATTGAGTGAATGGGTGATTATGGTGTTGGGTTTCCAGTTAGAACCAATGCCGTTGAATATCCAACACAGATCTTGTCATGGCTGCTCCTCAAATGGAAGCGCCAGCCGCCACATACAGCTTGCATTCGCAATTGCATTGTCTATCTCAAACAACCAAAAGCCCAAGTCCGAAAGCCTATCCATATCGATTCGAACCCATAACAATTTAAGTTTGTAAGTATCAAAGTTCAAAACTTTTCTAACTCGAACCTGAGAAGAATCTGATCCAAAACCCGAGAAAGCACAAATTTATAACTAAACTGTTAGATTAGACATAATAATTAATATAATTATATGATATTATTTCAAATAAAATAAATGATAATTATTTATTTTATAAAATATATTCATAGTCATTAATATTTATATTAAAAATTTATTAATAACAAAATTAATTAATAATATTTTTGTGTTAAATTAAAAAGTGAAATAGTTTTTTAAAAAATCTTAATTATTTATATATTTATAATAAATATATAAAATTAATAATTATTCAAATCTATAAAATTTAAATTGAATGATAATACAAAATATATATTAATTTAATATTATGATAATTAGAGTTTTACTTATCATCATGTAATACTAATAACATTACTAATAAAATTAATTTTAAATCATATTTCTTTTAATGAAAAAAAGTTATTTAAAAGAATATAAAATAGAAATTTTAAAAGCTGTTTAACCATTAAAGTAAAAAATATAATATCAAAATAACATATGTTAATAAAAAAGTATTCTTAAATTCATACAATTATACAAAGTTGCCAGGAAAACATCCAAAATTTAAACTTATAAATTATGGTGAAAAGTTGTATAAAAAAAAAAAACCCAAAGATTTAGTAACTCATACTCATTCTAATACAAACAACAACCCAATAAACACTTAAAACATGCATTAGATTAAGCACAAGAATAGGGGTAAAGAAAGCTTAGTGTTTTCTTGATGGTTATTTGAAGAGAATGAAGTTGACAACAATGGAGGTCACAAATAATGCTAAAGTTCAGATTTTTGCCAAAAAAAATAAAATGAAGCCAGGTTGTATTAATGGCTAAGGATTAAAGTAAAATTACAAGTAGAGTTTGGGTACTAAAGTGCAAAGAAAACTTAGCTACGGTAAAAACTAACTCCTAACTAACTTGAAAACTAGAAAAAGTATAAATTTTTAAAAACCTTAGAGAATGGAGAAGAAGACAACTAAGAACACAAAGCTAAAAAGATGATAAAAACTAAAACTAAAAGCAACCTCTTTTCTACAGCCGAAAATGGGCATTTTACAACTGATAGATAACCCAAGATGTTGACCAAAATGCCTTTGATCTAATTTTGATTGGAGTTGAGGTTGGCCAAGAACTATCCCTGCAATAATGTTCGACAGTGGTATCGCGATACCTCAGGCTTTGGTATCGCAATACCTAAGGCAGTCCTGCAATGGGGAATCTTGGGGGTATCGGTATTGCAATACCTATCTTTGGTATCGCGATATCATTGGAGTTGACCTCGATTCTCTTCACTTCAACACTGTTAGAGGTATCATGACTTTCATTCTTCAATATCATAATACCCCTTTTTGATTGATATTTTCTTCAAGTTCGAGTCATTATCGACTCCTTACAACACTCAATCAAATTGTTAGCTCCTCATGGTGCATATGATCAACTTGAGTCTCAAAATCGGCATAAAATGAACAAAATCACTTATTAATGAGAAAAGCTAAAACTCGACAAAAGTACGAAAAAGACACCTAAATTGCTTGAGAATAAGCTCTTCAAGTGTAATAGAGAGCGTAATTTAACACATCAAATTACGACAGATCAATGGGACTCTCAAGAGGAGTTGTCAATCCAAACAGAGCTTAATCCGAGCCAAAATGTGAGTTTAATGACTCATAGAAGTGGAACAGTTTTAAAGCCCCGATCAGATAAAAATTGTGAACAAAAGTTCTGCGAGAGAGAACAGGATGATGAGTCACAAGTGTAACATCCCAAAATTTCCGAAGTCTTGAACAGTGATAAAAAAAACCAGTTAGAATGTTAGAAAGTAAAAAATTAAAAATTTACGGAGATATGAAACAGAAAAGACAGGTGGAGAAGGCATTTGGAAAAGTATAAATATTGAGATAAATCAATTTAGAGTATCGATTAAATTATAAGAGAATGGAAAGTATTGGGACAAAATGAGAAAAATTGGATGTTGAAAGGATTAAATTAAATTGATGAAAAAGGAAGAGTGACTAGAGATGAAATTACATAAAAAAGAAATAGGACACATGGGTGTTATTACAAAAAAAGTGAAGGGGTAAAATGGTAAACAAATTGAAAAGATAATTATGAAAAACTAATGGCTTTATTGTAATTAAGTGAAAAAGGTAAAGTTGTAAATAGCATAAAAAATATTTTTGTATAGATAAATTGATAGAAAAGTCTAGAAAAATGGAGAAAGAAAATGATAAAAGGCTATAAAAGCCATCAACCATGTGCTTCACGTCAGCCACTATTTTTTTTAATTTCAATTTTTATTTTTCTTTCAATTTAATCATTTTCACCAAATGCAAACCAAATTTTTTCAAGATTAGTGAGTAAAATTAGTAGAGAAGTATAGTAACTATCCAATTGTTAAAAGAAACGCATCTATACTTGTCTTAGAGGAGAGAGAAAATAGAAATTAATATTAAATACAAGTGATTAAAGAAATTGAGAACAAATAGAGAAATAGGAGAAGAAAAGAATTTAATTTCAAGCTTTGACTAGCAAGTACAACTAGAACTCTATTTATTTTTAATTGTGTGGTGAATTGTTAAATATAATTAGGAAATATGAAGAATTATTATGATAATGAATTTTAAGTATATAAGTTTTGAATAAAGAATAAGACATGAAAAAGATTAAGTGGTAATTAAGTAAAATATAATGTGAAATAATTTTGCATGTAAAGTAGGATATTGTAATAAAAGTATAATAGTTGGTTAATATGATAGTGAAAAATATACAAAGTATTAAATAAGTGAAATTGTGGAAAATATGAAATTTTATGGAAATAAAGACTAAATTGAAAGACTTGAGAAATATATGAGGTGGAAATAATACAAGTGAAATATATAGAAATATGATGTGGAAAAAAAATAAGATAGTGGGATTAATTATGTGAATTAAGTTATATGAGGAAAATTTTTTATTTACTAGTAAATAGGGAATTTTTATGATAAAAGGTGATTAAATTGGAAAGTTATAAAAGTCTACAATAAAATATGGATAAATAAAGCATATAGTGAAAAATACAAGAATATGCAAATTTTGTAGTCCAAGCTATTATTTCCTAATATTGTGAAAATTAAGGGCTAAATCATGAATTTGAGAAAATTTATATTAGAAACAGTAAAGTGAAGTGCATAACACTTAAGATGAGAAAATTGAGATTGTAGTGAATTTTGGAATACTAATAAGTATTGAATTATGTTAAATGTGTTATCAAAAGTAAAAGATACTACTATGATGAGGGCTAAATTATAAAATATGCAAAAATAATATGGGATATGCATGATAAAAGAAAAAGTTATACATGAATTATAAGAAATGGTGTTACAAAGATTTAATTGTAAAGAGAGTAAAAGTGAAATATGTAAAATATAATTTGCCCAAGTAGACGAGATAAGAACCATAGATATATAGTTGGCATGCCATAGGAACCCGAGCGCTCCCGTGTTTATCGTGATCTACGTGTATTTAGCACTTTGTGTGCTCTTTTTTTATTAGCACTTTGTGTGCTCTCTGTTCTGTAAGCACTTCAATGCTTCGTGATACGATACTTTCATATTTCGTGATTTATTCCGTGTATCATATGCGTGTTTCGTGATTTGTTTCGTGTATCCTATGTGTTCTATTGTGTTTACTGGGTCACTATTCAAAAGATAAATGATTTTTTCTGTTTAAAAAGTATATAACTTCTTTTGTTATAAGAAAAATATTATATAAACTAAATGATCAAAAGAATTAAGTAAGTGAATTAAAAGTGTTAAGTTGATATTTAATGATGATTGGTAAGTGAAAGAAATGAATAAAGGATTACTTCCGAAAAAAAATACAAGACTATTCTATTTGATTATTGAATTATAAATATTTTATGTATTGAAATGTAATTAAATTAGGAAAATTGAAAAGTTTTAAGGTTAAAATGAGAATAGTCGGGTTGGGTATAGGAGTGTTACAACAAGTAAAAGTAAAATCAACACCGCCTAAATCGATTATGATTCCACCTCCTTTTCTAGTGGGAAAAAAAAGCGAGAAAGACAATGTATAAATCCTTGATATTTTTCGTAAAAACGAGGTAAACATTCAACTACTGGATGCTATGAAAAATATACCTTATTTTGTGAAACCTTCGAAGGAATTTTGCATTGACAAGAAGATTGACGCCGATTTTGAAAAGGCAAGTATAAGGGAGAATGCGTCTTCTCTTATCTAGAAGAAGATCCCCCCTTAATTGCCAAGACCAGAGTATGATTTTAATTCCATGAAAAATAAGTGATGTAGGCATTGAGGAAGTTTTATGTGATTTGAGTTCATTTATTAACATAATGTCATTATCTATTCAGGAAACACTTAATGTCGGTCCATTGAAAGATATAGAGATTAGTCTCTAATTGGTGGAAAGCTCTACAATCTATATCTGGATGAAGTGTTGGAAAATGTTTTAGTTAAAGTAGACAAATTAATATTTCCTGCAAATTTCTACGTCGTATATAGGGAGGATGACAACTCTTTGGGCGCTTCCAAAATCCTATTAGGGCGATCGTTTCTTAGCACTGTAGTAACCAAAATAGATGTCCTTAACGATACACTTATTGTGGAGTTCGATGGTAGGGTTGTTGAATTTAATTTTTATGATTCGTTTAAAAATCCTAGTGAAGTGTCTAGGGTATATAGTGAGGATACGATTGATTCTTTGACACAAAAATCTTTGGATTTACATGATGAAATTGAATCAATTCTATTGCTTTGCAGGTTCGTTAACGAGGAAAGTTGAGTAAACTAGTGGTTGAAGAAAAATTGTTAGACCTAGTTCACAGGACATAGGTACTGAAGCCTCTAGAGGATGGCGTCAATAACATGAAATTACCACATGCTTATTTTGAGCTTTTGTCACCTATTCTACAAGCACTGAAGTGGGAATCGAAACTTTTGTTTAATCGTCTTGGTCTCCTTAACTACCTCTTATCAAGAGACCATCGAAAGCTTCCACCTCAAGATGTGGAAGAAATTTAGACTAGATATTTGACTTGAGCCGAACAATGAAAAAGTTCAAGCCAACGACATTGAACAAAGATGTTTTTTTTTTTGCGAAGGAAACCCAAATTTATTTTATTTATTTTCTTATTTGTTTTAGTTTTTATCTTTATTTCTATATTTTATTCTAGTTATTTCTAATTTATTTTATTTTTCTTCAATATGATTGGATCTTGTGGTCCCTTGCATCACTGCCCCATCACATTGCACAGCCACAGGGAAGTTTCCTCCTCATACTTAATTCATTCATTTAATTTTATTGTGATATATTGAGGACAATGTATGAATTAAGTGGGGAGAGTTTGAACTGAATTGTTAATTTATATGCTACTTTCATTTGGAAAAATTCAAAAATTACTTTATCAATTCTTTGAAGCATTTAGAAGTTAGGAAAATGTTGATGATATAATTCAATTATGATAAAAAAAAAACATGTAGATTCGCTTAATTATTTGAGAAAAATGTTTGTGTGAAATTGAACACTCTATTATGTTAATTTTGTGTTAAGTTGATCAAGAAGCCTTATTTGTATGACTTTTTTTACCATAAAAGAACTTTTATTTTATCTTATGTTCGAAAAAATGGAAAATGAAGAAAAAATTAATAAATATTGAGATAATTGTTTAGATTAAGAGTAAAGTTTTACAGTTGTGACTAATTGAGTAATCGAGATAAAAAATTTGGGTTGTCATCTATTTTCGCGTCAAAAGATTGAGTGATGTTCTAAGCTATTCACTTACTCCGCTAATTTTAACAAATATGAGTAGAGTTATTAGCCATCGAAAGATGTGACGAATTGTGTAATTAGATGGGAAACTTGGGTTGTTATCCGTCTTCGTATAAAAATTTAGTAGCACTCTAGACAAAACTTTTTAATTTTAAAAAAATGAAAAATGAAAAAAAAAATTGAACACAAGAAAAGGGACAAATAATTGTTTATGGCTGCAAATTTTTTATTAATTTTCGTGTCTTGACAATTTAACATGAATTGATATTATGGAGGTTAATTATAAGAATCTTTGATAATTTTGTCTTTAACTAAATTACGAAACATCGTGTTAGCTTGAGGGAGACGATCGTAGGGTCAAAACTTTATTAATGACTATTTGTTTGATTGAATTGAGGATTGTGGTAATTGAATTTACTTGGATGATTGCGGTATGCTCATACTAATAAATGCATGAAATGCTTGAGGGCAAGCATTGGTTAAGTGGGGAGGAATTTGATAATGTGCCCAATTCACGTATTTATTGTGCCTAATTTTGATAAATATTAAAGGAGATACTATTAATTTTGGATTTATTATTTAATTTTTGATCAAGTGTAAAAGTAAATTTGGAAAGTCAAAAAGAGTAGGAAATTGGACTTTCGTATAAATTTTGGGCAAAAAATTAAATTGATGGATAATGATCTATTTTGGGAACGTTTATTTTAAAATATATTTGTAAAAATAATATTTTTAATTTTTTATTAACTAATATTTTAATTTATCTTTAGGATAATATTTTTATTTTCTAGTATTTTCTTTTGATATTTTTAAATATCTTTTTATTATTAAATTAGATTAAAGAGTTGAAGGTTAGACTTTTGCTTTTAAAATACATATTTTAAATGCACTTTGCTTTTGTTTTGTTTTCAATTCAATTTTTACTTTGCTGTTCAATTTTGTTTCTTTCTTTGCCTGCGAAATATTACGCATTTGTTTTTCTTGCTTTCTTTATTTTCACGAGTAATTAAATTTTATATCTAGTTTTAAGCCGATAAATAATCTGGTAGAGAGTAGTGAGATCCGAATCGACACTTAAAAGTTTTTATTCTAGTATTTGTTTTTTTCTGGTTTAGGAGATAGACATCGTCATCTCACAAAGTTGTATTGGTACCAAGTCAAAAAGAGTTCGCTGGTTTGGTATTGGTATACAATTGGAAGTACTGAGTCGATTGTTTGTCGTATTCGATCTACCAAAGAACACATTGGCAATTAAGTAGTTGGTTGGATTCCGTCAAGGGAAATAACAATCGGATCTAAACGACCTGCACGGTTGAGGTCATTGGTTCGAGTTGGGCCTTTTTAGTTCGCAAGGCTATCAGAGAGCTAAATCGTGGACGCGTATTTCGTGGTTGTTCGTTCGATAAAGGTTAGTTGTTGAGCATTCCCGCAATTAATTTATACACGGGAGGGTTGGTGGTATGAGACATCCTTGGTCACTATAACTAACTTATCAGTTGAAGGAGAAATTTTATTATCAATGATCGTTTTGAAACCAAAGCAAAATCAAGCATGAAGTTGGAATTTCATCATGTCAGTTTATTCAATTTAATTTCTTTTCTGCCTATTTTAACTATTATTTTGATTTCAATTATTTCAATTATTTTTACTTTTATCAAATTTTAATCCTTCCTTTTTATTTTTGCACATACCACCACACATTGTGTGCATGACAACTACTTAGACACACAACCTAATTGAACCGAACAACAATTTTAGATATTCAATTTTTGTGGGATCGATCTTACTCCCTGTACTACTATTTATTTACTGTTTAGGCATAGAAATATTATTTTTGGTAGATATGACACCCATCATAGGATCATGGGGAGCAAAGAGGTGATTTTTGTTACCCCTATGCTCCATGAATACATTCCACTTACCGCTCTGCCAACATCTTGGTTTCACCTCAAAGAAAGAGGAAGATCATTGGAAAGAGAGTGAAAAACAATATTTAATGGCTTTTTTCTTATAGTCGTTATTGTTGTGATTGTTTGTAACTAGATCGGCTTGAACAGCGATGACAATGGTGGAATGGGACTTGAAGGTTGTGTGTTGAATCTACGCTCATTGTAACATTTGTTGATATTGTGGGTGAAGAAAGTAGAGAGAGGATGGTGTCGAGGAAGATAGATTCACCCTTGTCAGGGTCGAGAGCCAACAGAGGATCCAATCAGGTGGTTAAGGATAGACCGTCCCTCTTGTGGGAGATACGAGGCACGTGAGTAGTCGATTACTAAGTGACCATCCGGATGGAACAAGGCGGAATGTCACTTGCGGGTGTCTCTCAGGTTGATTCTCGTGTTGCCACGTGTCCTAATCGGATAGGGGTATAACAAAATTGTTATAAAAAAAGTTAGAGTTAATTACACCAGACATCCCCAAACTATCAAAGTTATATCAATAAGGTTCTTTCGTTATTAAAAATGTTAATTTAGCTATTAGATTAGAGTTCCTATATCACATGACATAATTTAAAATGAAAATTGTAAAGAAAACGAATATTGTGAAAATCTTAGTTTTTAGGCTTTCAAAGCTTTTACGTAAGCTTTATTGTCTACTTTTTTTTTTTTTTACTTTGGTTTTAGTTTTTACTTTTAAAAGTTATGCAACAACATTTTGCTTCATTTTTTTAATTTTCATATTAAATTATGTTATATAAGATTTAGCATGTCATTTAACGATTAAATTATTATTTTAATAATGAAAGGACTTGATTGATCTAATATCGATAATTTGGAAATATAATTAGATTGTTTTGAAGTTTAGGGATTAATATAGAATGAGGGTCATAGTTTGAGGATGTGCAGTACAATTAACTAAAAAAAGTAAAACTAAATTAACTGAAAAAGTTAAAAATAAGAATTTAGAAAGGTTTAAGGGGAAAAAATAAAATAAAAATCATTAAAAAGAAACTATTAAGCGATGGTGAGAAGAAAACACTACACATCTATATTTAACTGCTAGCAGCAGCCGTAAACAGGAAAATTAAGATATTTATATCTGAAAAAAAATAATGAAAAAGAAAGTGAGATAACTGGGTATTTTAGACAGTGTAAATGTGAATTCCAATTGAACGCTCGCGCGATGGAAACGCTCGCGCGATGGAGATCTGGACTACAACTTCGAAATCCTTTTTCTTTTGTTAGGATGACAATCAGTTTCATTTTTTCAAAACCTCAAAATGGAAGAGAAGGGAAGAAAAAGGCATCGACCAAATATGCAGGGTACGGGTGGCGGTGCTGAAGCTGGAAGCCATTCCAAACGACCTCGTACCGACCCTGGAAGGCATAAACACTATCGAGATATACGAAAGGTAAGAGTGATTCCTTAAACCATCATCGATTTTTTTCCCTTTGTTTATATGTCTTTATTAATTAGTGAATCCTTGCCTCGTGTTTTTCATGACTAAAGTGGATGTTTGAGGAGCTTCAACTCGTCGAAATAGATTATCACGAAAAGCTTCAAGAGTTGGCCGAGAACAAGAATGAGCTGGAGCGATGCAGATCAGAACTTGGATATAAGGAAAATGAGATCCAACAACAAAAGGCAACTCTTGAGTCACAGGTTCTTCACGACCCATTTCTCTCTCCTTTTACGCTAATATGGTGTCATGTCAATAGTACTGATTAGCTTAAACAATCATAAATTAGTTTGAATCACATGCTTGGTTTTGTATATACTAATATATGATGATTATAATTAAGAGTATTTTGCAACATGGTTGGTCTTGATTCTTAAATCACATGGTTTCAGTGGAACACGGGAAACCTAGGGTTAAAGTGGAAATAAAGAATTGTGCTTTTTCCCTAAGCATTTATTTGATAATTGTGTTTTTTCAGAAAGCATTCATGGAATTGATGGAGCAAACCGTCGTTCATATAATGGCACACTTGGTATGGAAATTTGTATAGTATTAACCGTTTCTCTCTTTTTCTTACTAAAGATCTGTTGCTTTTATATTTTTATAACAGTATATTTATTATGCTTTTTACTTAGTACCCAACACTTGGTTAAATCCATGTTATCTTCTATTCGGATGTGTAATTCATTTCTCTTCAATTGCAGGGGCTTAACTGTACTTCTTTTAAAGAGGTATGCTAATTATGTTGTATTTAAAAATTATGAGTTTCTGATACATTTGTTGAGTGCTGAATAGAGGTTTAATCGAGCCGAGCCGAGCTTGAATATTGTCAAGCTTGAGCTTGACTCAAAATTCAAAGCTTAATACTCGACTCGAGCTCGATCGAACATCTATTTTTAAGCTTGAGCTCGGCTCAAGATATAATCGAGCCACTTGAAATGCTTGATAAAGCTCGCGAGGCATTTGAGTTAAGTATTACTAAACTCGTATTTGGTTCGATAGATAGCTTGAGTTGCTTGAGCTCGGCTCGATAATTATCAAATCGAATTCTAAATTTTTTCGAGTTGAACTTGAATACCTTGCAAGCACCAATGACTCATTTACAAAACTTTATTCTTCATTGCAGGTGGAAGAATGGTTTGTGGCGCAGAAGTACGTGGGAGATGATCAAGGTACAGCAACTGAGACCGCCAACTTTCGAACTTCCATGGTTGACTTTTGTCAGCCAATGGGTCTTGGTAATTTTATAAGCCACAAGCCACCCCTTGATTAAATTGCTTGGTGTTGTGTTATTGACTTTTAACATGTTTTCAGGCCAGTACCATACCAGCATTGCTGCCTCTACTGCTGCTGCCTCATCCTCTTCTGCAGGTTTTTGGATTTGTCATCATATATTTTAGTTCATCTTGTTTATCTTATTCTTTTTTTCTCAAATTTTGGCATAGGATTTACATGTTTTATGGTATTAAAGTTTATTTTTCTTTAATGTGAAAAATGGTTAATTGAACTCTTTGATTACAAGCTCTTCTTATGTCTCACTAAATTTCCTTGTTAATTTAGGAGTTTGGCTTAATTCTGCTGCACGCTTTCCCTTTGGTACAAATGATATCTTGTCTGCGTATGGTGATCCGAACAATATTGGTAGCCATTTCGGCAGTGACCTTGCTACTGGTAATAAATTTAGTTTTTTGCATTTATCACATTGGTTTATCTTGTTTATTGTATTTTCTTTAAATCAACCCTCCAGTTGGAAAAGAAATTAATTACTTGTTTTTACTTTTTATCATGCTTAAAAATTCACTTTTAGAGCTGTTTTACAAAATTTAATCAATTAGAGGGCATTTGGTTAGGGGACAATAAGATTTTGTTATTTGGTTGATGGAATGTAAAGACATAAAAACCTTCTTTTTAATTCTTAAAACATGTTATTAACTATGGTTTAAAGGTAAATTTGACCAAAATGATAAAAAAATGACATTTTTATCCCATTTTTTTACAGTTACTAATCTGTTGGGAATGTGAATTGAAATTATTGGCTAAGGTAATATTTGAAAGGGTAAACTATAAAAATAGTCACTTTTGTTTGCCTCAGGTTACATTTTAGTCACTTATGTTTAAAATGTTATGTTTTAGTCACTTATGTTATTAATCTGTTATGAAGTGATCACTCTGCCGTTAAGTTCCGTTATCTCCCTAACGGTAATCCTACGTGACAGTTTAACTAGATTTTAAGTGCCAACTTGGATTTTCAAATGAGATGAGAATAGATTTTTAATTAATTAAAATTTTTAAATCTAAATCTTAGTTGAAAAACCCGTAAATCCATTTCCACACACCTCTCTTCTTCATCTCCATCTTCTTCCTTTTTGATTCCAACATCTTTAATTACAAATTTGTCTCAAAGCTTGAATCTTTGAAACCCATTAACCTTAAGAAACTTAACGGGAAGAAAATATTGGAACCAAAGATATTGAATTTTTTGGTTAATGGGTTTTAAAGATTCAAGCTTTGAGACAGATTTATAACTAAAGATATTGGAATCAAAAGAACGGGAATAAAATATTGGAACCAAAGATATTGAATCTTTTTGTTAATGAGTTTTAAATATTCAAGCTTTAAGACAGATTTGTAACTAAAAATATTGGAATTAAAAGGAAAGAAGATGAAGATGAAGAAGAGAGACGTGTGAAAATGGGTTTAAGGTTTTTTTAGTTAAGGTTTAGGGTTTAAAAATTTTAATTATTTAAATTTATTTAATTAAATATTTATTCTCATTCTATTTGAAAATCCAAGTTGGCACTTAAAATCTAGTTGGAATGCCACGTAGGATTACCGTTAGGGAGATAATGGAACTTAAAGGTAGAGTGAGCATTTTGTAACAAAATAATAACATAAGTGACTAAAAAGTAATATTTCAAACATAAGTGACTAAAATGTAATTTGAGGCAAACAAAAGTGACTATTTTTGTAATTTACCCTATTTGAAATCCAGATATGAGATATTACCCTGAAAATGTTCCATTCCTTAGCCATCTCTCCAGGATATCTAGTTTTGTTAGATTGTAATGTCTTCTCACCTTACTAAAGGAACCCTTTACGGTGTTATATTATTGACTTTTAACATGTTTTCAGGCCTGGACTATACAAGCAATGTTGCCTCTAGTACTGCTGCTGGCACCTCCTCTGTTCCCCCAAATGGTCATGGTAATAAAGCAGGTTTTTGTATTCATCATCATATATTTTGCTCTTTCTTGTTTACATCTTACTCCTACCCCCCCCCCCCCCCCCCCCCCCAAAAAAAAAAAATTTGGTAAATGATTTACCTGTTTTTCAGGTAAAGTTTTTGCTTTTATTTTGGGTAATTTTATTGTTGATTAGAAGGTCTTCTCATGGCTTCCAAAATTTACTTTCTTGTTTATTGTATTTTGCTTTCCACTAACCAAATGCCCTCACATTGGTTTATCTTGTTTAATGTGTTTTCTTTAAATCAGCCCTCCAATTGGCAAAGAAATTAATTACAGGTTTTTACTTTTTATCATGCTAAAATTTTTCACTTTTAGAGCTGTTTTACAAAATTTAATCAATTAGAGGGCATTTGGTTAGTGGAAGATAAGATTTTGTTATTTGGTTAATGGAATGTAAAGACATAAATTACCAACTTTTTATTATTAAAACATATTATTAACTATGGTTTAAAAGTAAATTTGACCAAAATGATAAAAAAAAAGAATGATATTTTTATCCCATTTGTTTGACAGTTATTAAACTGTTGGGCATGTGAATTGAGATTATTGGCGAAGGTAGTATTTGAAATCCAGATATGAGAATCCTATTTTGGAATCTCATATTACCCTGAAAATGGTCCATTCCTTAGCCATCTCTCCACACATCTAGTTTTGTTAGATTGTAACGCTTTCTCACCTTACTAAAAGAACTCTTTACAGTGTTATATTATTGACTTTTAACATGTTTTCAGGCCTGGACTATACAAGCAATGTTGCCTCTAGTACTGCTGCTTGCACCTCCTCTGTTCCCCCAAATAGTCATGGTAATAAAGCAGGTTTTTGTATTCATCAACATATATTTTGGTTTTTCTTGTTTACATCTTACTCTTCTTTTCTCCCCAAATTTGGCAAATGATTTACCTGTTTTGCAGGTATTAAAGTTTTTGCTTTTATTTTGGGTAATTTTGTTGTTGATTATAACGTCTTCTCATGGCTTCCAAAATTTACTTTCTTGTTTAGGTGTCTGGAATAATTCTGATGCTGCAAGTTATGACTCGTGTGAGTTTGGTGTCCTTAACAATGACGATTTCCTTGGCAGTGATTATTGCCTTTTCATCGATGAGCTTGATGGTAACAAACTGAGGGTTTTTTTTTTTTTTTTTTGCATTCATCATATTGGTTTATAGTTTTTTAAATATTCTTCCCCACAATTGGCAGAGACATTCTTTTTCTTTTTTGGGTTAATAATTTAGGAGTTGTCACTGATTTGCTGCAGGAAATAATCATGAGAATGATGGTGGTCCTTTCCCCCCTTTTCCTTGATGCAGGTAACAAATCATGTTTTGCATTTATCGTATTGACTCATCTTGTTTATTTCTTATTTCTCCTTTTTCATGTTTTTGATGGTCCAATATCTTCTCTTTTGGCTTCCCAAGTTCCCTCATCCTTGCTTAATTTTCTTGTTAATTTAGGAATTCAGCTTTGTGAAAATCCATCTTCGGAGTCACTTGGGCAATGGCCCCCAGATGCTTTATTTATATCTTATTATCGCAGTAGTCTTTCCTCCATTGTTTTGCAAGTGTGTTTTTGATTGATCTAAAGTTTGAATATTTTAATAGAGATGCTTGATTATTCAGTTGGTACTGTAAGGCATCTTTCTCTTCATGACTGAGTCACCTTTGACACGCATGGTTTCCAATTTCCTTTAAAGTTAAATATCTGTTTTTGTAGATTAATGTGAATAATGATGTATCATGTTGTATGCTAAGGTTTAAAATTATGGTACAGCATTTATTTGCCTTAGAAACAAATAGAACTACCCATCATTGAGACTTTTAACTTGCTTCTTCCACACAAGTTGGATGAAGATCATAATCACAGGCATCACAAGAAAATGCCCAGAACTTCCCTTGTCTTTCGCAATAGTTGCAGACATATGCTTTAGCCAAGTCCAGTTTAAGCACATGTTGATGCTTTATGTCCTGGATTTTCCTTGGCAGTGAATCCCCTTCTTTTTTCAAGCTTTCTTCAATTTCTTCAATGCTTGATTGAGTGAACGGGAAAGCCTTTGCACCATACAGGGTGATTATGTTCTTCCCGTTTGTGCTAATTGGCTTCCCATCCGGTCCAATAAGAACTAGTGCAGGAATGGCTTTGATGTTGAAGATTCGGCACAGATCTTGTCGAGTTCGGTCTTCAAATGGAAGTGCCAGCCATGGCATACCACTTATGTTGACATCGAATTCTTTCTGGTCTCTGTCTGAAGAAACCAAAACAACCTCAAAACATTGTCCCCTGCTGCTCAATAGCTGGTTGTAAGCTTCTACAAGCTGTGCAGTGAAAGCACGGCATGGAGGACACCAGTGTGCGCCGAAGTAAAGGCCGACTGTCTTCCCATTAAGTTTGGATACTAAAACCTGCAAAACCCGAAATAAAACTGGGCTCATAAATGATACCTTAACCCTACATTATTATAAAAAATCACAGATAATGTTACCTTTCCACCATCGCTAGCAACGACATAATCCCGTCCTGGACGAGCTAAAAGTTTATCGATTCCTCCTTGACGCTTCGAATCATCAATAGCCTTCAATTCTTCTTTTCTCTTCTTGGTGAAAGGAAATGCATCTTCCCCAAAATCGTCAATCAGTCCAATCAAGTCTTCTTCAACTGATTGTCCATCTAAGTTTATAGGAACGAGCGAGGGAATACGGACAACATGAAACCTTTCACGTAATTTCTTATGCAAATTCACATTGAAAGGGACGGTAAGCCAAGGCATGGTCTCGAAGTGAGCATTGAATCCATCTTCATCGTGGTCCAAGGAAATAAACACAATCTCTAGCTCTTTCCCCATTGTTCTTAATATGTTGTATAGCTGCACCAGCTTTGGGGTAAAACTTTGGCAGGGCCAGCACCAGTTTGCAGAGAAGAATAGGCAGATCGTCGTTTTCTCATAATCAAATGAAGTTAAGGGTACCTAAAAACACACAGCAAAGGAACTAACCGCTTTCTTAGGATAATCAAATCACTAACCTTATCCATATAGTCCAAGCAAGATAATCAAAATTTATCGACAAGCAAAAAAGGGTACTTGAATTTTGTCAGAGTACCTTATCTTCTTCACCCGATAACAGGAAGTCAACCCCTTCAGATGCCAAGATGGTGATGAAGTCCCACAGGGGCAAGTTTTTGGCCTGATAATCAGGCTTTGCCATAGCAACTGCAAGTAGAATTGTGTAGTTACAAGGCTTAAAACATGAAGTTCGGGAGGTAATTTTTGAGCAGGGTGGCCTGAATTGCAAACGCTTGGTATAAAAGGTTAATTATATTCTGCTACGCAACTTAGTGTTAACTTGATGAAAAAGTTTTATTCTCATCAAGCAACCAGGAATATTCGATGAGCATTTTTCAGATAATTTAAGCCATAAATGGGAGAAACATTTCCAATTTTCTCCGGATATATTCATGACACTGACTCATGTTTCGTCGGCCCTGTTTTTTTTTTTTTATTTTTTTTGGTAAGGATAGGTTCAAAGTTTGGATATAATGGAGCCCACTTATATGATATACCATTCATTTATTTATTTATTAGTTTTTATGCAAGATATAAGTAAAAACTTGGTTAAAAAAGAGTATAAACTAAAGAGGCAGAAGCAAGAATCATTCTTGCCGATACTCTGACTCCCTTTTTCTTTTCTTTTTGGCTTTGGGTGCTTCTTTGCTAGAATTTTGTGCCTAGAAAGCAACGTTAAAAGCCTTCAAACCCTCCATCTTTTGTCACCAACCAATGCTATCGATGCACTATATAAGAGAAAAAGAACAAACAAGAGAATTGAATATAGGAGTCGTAATAAATTGAAATTGAAATTCATCCTTTAGTTTTTTTGCAATGCTTATACTATCAATTTCTACCATGGTCCAGTGTCTGACATTTACTGGATTTTTCTTCTTTGGATCAAGAGAACCAGATCAATTCTAGCTAAAAGAGATTAAAAGTTGCAGGGAATTAAAAAAGTTTTGTCCTCTAACACTCAGTCATGAAAACAAAATGTATTCATTCACCAAAAATAACATCCGAACCAAGGGGGATATACTTCTCCCTTTTTAACTTCTGCCATGGAGAAAAATTACAGTATCCTCGTCTCACCTACCTGTGCTATCGTCCTTCTTACCCTTTGTTTTGCTTGTTTCAGCAATCAAAATGTCATTACCAGTTTTTTAAAGTTCATCATGAGAATCATCATCTTCTTCAGTTGACCCACCACCTGGGGCTCCACCGGATCTTTGGTACACAGCTGTGGTGATTGGGTTGCATACTGCCTCTACCTCCTTGCACTTCTCCTCGTAGTCTTCCTTCTCGGCACTCTGGTTGTCGTCAAGCCACTCAAGTGCCTCTTTCACTGCGGTTTCAACTCTCTCCTTCTCATCGGATTCAAGCTTGTCAACGAGCTTATCCTTGTCACTAATCTGGTTTTAACTTATGATCTTAGATTATTAAAACATGTGTTTTAGATCAGAGAATTGAAGGAGTTTGAGTTAAATCTCCATTATTGAATGCTTAAGGAAATTTTGAATGTTTAAGTTTAAAGACATTCCTGAATAAAGTTAGTTAGTTGATGGCAAAAGTAAGTTAAAAATGTGATTGATAATAGTAAATCAAGCTTTGATTATTTGATAAATTATATGTTATTGAGGAACTTACTGAAAAGTTTGAAAACTTTGGAGATTTGTTAGTAAATAATAAAAACAGGAAGTTCCTGTACTATATATGTAAAGTCGAATTTAATTTCGATCGGGAAAGTTGTAAGAAACTAGCATTTCGGATATTATAGGTACTAAAGTTGTGTAATCAATGAATTTTTCGTATTCAGATTTAATTTTGCAACTAAAAATTATGTAGAGCCCTCTCGAGACAAAGAGAAATCCAAAGCCGTCAACAAATATATATTTTGGTTTGTGCTTTCATAACTCAAGTTCATTAAATAATTAAATATATATATTTGAACCGATATATGTTTAGAAATGGTTTACTATTAATAAGAATGTGTTTGACACATAAGTGTATACTTGATTGGGTGATTTCTGATCAATTAGGTGAATGAATATATATATATATATATGCTTGATGATGTTATACTATTAATAATGACAATATTTGCCCTATTAATGTTGTCGGATAGACTCACCAGTATAGTTGGCATGCCATAGAATCCACATTGATAGGTCATACATGTATATACTGGTGAGAGAATTCTTACGGAAACTCTCTAAGTCACCAAAATATAATGGAAGCAACTCGAAGACACAATGAAAGAACTGAAAAGCCACATTAAACCAATGCACATAAGCTGTTTGAGTAAATGCTTTCAAATATATTCTTTAACTTAAGAACAAGTGAAGTACAAGAGGATGAAGTGATTACAAATGAGAGGGAAGACCTCTATTTATAATTGAGTTCCCTCATATCCAATGATACATATTGAATTACATCAACGGCTGAGACCAGTACCAATTTACAATATAAGAGTCCTAAAGGATTTAAACTCTATATAGTCTTATCCCTTAAGATTTACATTGACCATGGTAACTTTAGTTTTATTGGAGTGTTTTACTAGTCCACTAAGACTTCAAATAGATGGGTTTCTCCATTGGTTCTACAAACCGAGCCCATTTAAGTGGGTCAAAAAAGCCTCATTTAATCAATTGATCTTCATTGAATGCTCTGTGTGCATTCATCATGAGCTTTGATCTGCAACTTGTGACATTCTCCCCCAACTATTCTTGCAACGCCCTCGTCACATCCTTGGAATGGCACGGCACTTGTTTTACTCGTCTTGAAACTGTCTCAATGCATCGACCAATTCCTACCAAATGATTTTAAGAAAAAATCCATACAAACATTTACAATATTATTTTTATTGTTATATGACTATTAAATGATTTTTTTAATTCAAAATGTCACACCAATGAATTTAATAAAAGAATTTTAAGGATGGTAACAATTAGATCTAAATTTTTAAATCCAAAAAGTAGAGAAGATAAAGTTTTGAAAATAAAAATTAGGGATTAAATTTCAAATGTTCAAAGTGTACAGAGACTTAGAGTATATTTTTATCTTCAAATTTTTATTCTATTATTTGATACAAACAAAGAATCAACCCAATGCGAAGTGTGGGAACCATACTAATATTTTACGTATATAAATTGGGGAGGGATTCACTTACACGGGTATAAAACTAACTTATGCCCTTTCATATCTTTATGTACGACTAATATTTTCATGATCCAACCATCATATCTCATATTCTATTCATATAGATCATACATATCAAATTTAATGTAAATTAAAAAATAACTAATTATTTGTTTTATATAAAAATCTTTCAACAGTTCAAAAATATTAATATATGCACTTTTCTATATTACTATTATAGAGATATTAGATCGGTTCGAAAATTTATATGCAAAACAAATACAATTATATCGATAAATTCAACGATTGGATTGTGAAAATGTTAATCGTACAAAAAGATACGAAAGAATGTAAAACTACTTCAGTTTTACGTTTTACACAAATATAAGTGAATCCCTCCCATTTGAATTTAACATAATTGTATAAAGTTCAATAATTAAAATTAATCGAACCAAATTAATTAAATTATCGGATTTGTCTCATTCTTTAGAGGAGAAGAAGTTGGGCTAGTCGGGGTTGTGTTGAAGCAACTGGGCTTGGATTGTCTTTAAATATGTGAGGCTGCAATGCTGTTGTTTCCAGTGAATGAAAGATTTCACCAAAAAAAAGTCGGTTACAGAAACATGGGCCCAAAGCTCAGAAAAATGCAACAATTAAGTCCAAAAACTCAATCCTACAAAAACGCCGGCACCAAGCCATTGTGCAAGGAGGAAGAGGGAGAGAAGAATGCCGGGAACACGACGGGGGTCACCGCAACTGGCCCGAACAGCATGTGCGCCTCCATGGCCATGGCAATATGAAGCCTGAAACAGACACCGGAGTCCAGCAGTGAGAACTTAAACAGAGGAGGAGAGAAGGCTAAGAGTCCACGAAGTGAAGTAGCCCATTAAGCTAGAGTGGGGGCTATAGTGTTGAACATGTAGCCATAGGCCCTTCCCACCACATGGACATCAATCATCAAAAAAACCTCTCTTTTTTTTTTAGCTCATTTTATTAAAGATGTGATCTACATGACTAATTATAATTATTAAATAATTTAAAATTTTAAAGAAAAAATAGAAACTATATCTTTACAAGAGTAAAAAAATGCTATTATAGAGAAAAGCTTTTGAGTATATTAAAAAAATGAAAAGGGGAACAACTTTATGGATAGATCTAAATACATGAAGGGTGAAAGGTTAGGTTTAGGAATATTCTTCTCCCTCATTTATGATTACTCCTTTCTTTTAACTAGGAAAGCTAAATGATTACCAAATCAATTTACTCACTTAAATAAATACATATGATATTACAAATATTTTATTTACTTAAAAATATATTTTTGCTAATTATTAAATATGATATTAATGCATAAATATTTCAATTTTTATATATTATAAATTGTTAAGCCAAATTTCATCATGTGCCACTGTTTGGTCATTTCGTCAACTAAGCCAAATTTTAAGAGTGCAAATGGATGAAATTTTTAATAGAAAAATATTAATTTACAAGTTGATCTCATTTTTATGGACTAATTTACCCATTTTTCGAATAGAGAGAATAAAATCTAATTTTAAAAAATTATTTTTATGCAAGTTATAAAAATTATATTATAAATACAAACACGTATGAATGTTTGGGATAATTATGACAAAATTTTCTTATATTATAAATTCTAAAAAAATTTATATAAAATAATTTATTTATTTTATAAAGTTATAACTAAAAAATTATTTAAATCCTAAAAAAATTAACGTTATATCCAAAAAGTTTTATAATATATTTATTTATAAAAATATATAACTAAATATAGACAATTTATTTATATGTCCATGCTATATATTATAAAAATAATATACGTATTCATAAAAAATGTTATAATTGTTTTTATCATAACTTTTTTATAGAAAAAATAATTTCTAAAGTTATATAAAAAATTATATTATTTATAAGAAGTGTTTTGAAATGTCTAAATAATTTATAAAACGTCTTCTATAAAGGTTGTATATTATAAATTTTATATTATTATTAATTACTTAATTTACATATTATAAATATTATAAAAATAGATATAATCTAACCTAAGTCATTTTCCAAATTAAATTTATATAAATTTTTATAATTAAAGCAACATACTATTTAAACTATGAACCTAAATATTATAAGGTCGGTGGTAATTATGCAAACAAAAAAGGTTTTCATGCACTATATGATGGGATATGATACCATTTGAGAGAATGATGATAGATAGAAGCACCATAGATAACTCGTGAACTTTTTAATTAAAGGCATTTAAGATTTTGAAATGTGGTTAAGGAACCATCAGTCGTTCTAAAAAAAATAATCATATAAACAACATCAACTTAGTATAGTGTAAAAAAAATATTGGGTCGTGCTAGCATGTTACATATTTCATAACTTTAATTATAGGTGAAATTGAGATAATCCATACTTCGAAAAGTACATTAAAAATGATATCTTGATAATATTAATGATTTAGATTAAAATTCAGATGACGATAAAGAGCACATGTTAAATCTTAAAGAGAGAATAACTTAACAAATATGCATTAAAACAATTAGATAAAATTACATATGATGTTTATTTTTTTTATTTTATTAGTAATCGTATTATCAACTATTTTTTAAAACTAACATAATACATATGATGATTTGATTTTAAATATTCTTATCTGTTTAAAAATAATTTTTATCATACCCTTGAGAACTAAACGTGCCTTGGAAATTACAATTCCTTCTAATTATCAACAAGTACATAAAGTAAATATATATAAAATAAAATTTTAATTTCGTGTGAATTTTTTTTCTTCTATTTATTTGGTAAAAATCCAATATTTTAGTTAGAGATGATTATTTTAGTTAATATATGCTCACCCACATTTGATTAATTCTCATTTTTTTTATAATTAGACCTTTTGACCATTAGATGTTTTTTTTTTTTTATTCTCCAATTTAAACGAAATAGTAAAAACAAATGCGCATTATTTATTCACCTTTTGAAAAAGAAAATTAGTTGTTTAAAGACATATTATGGTCGTGACTATTGAAGAATAATGATTCCATTTGAAGCCACCTCCTCCATGATTCTGATTCATCATCACTACTTACAACGTTTCAAATAATCACAATGTTTCATCTTCAATAATGCCCAACTTTTGTCTTTTTCTTCTTATGTCTAATCATGTTAATTAAATTTACCCTCTCTTTTTTTAAACCCAATTTGTTTGACTTATTGGAAAATATCAATTTATTTGTACCATTATCTTCCTTCTTATAAAAAGTTTAGGTAAAAAAGAAAGGTACATTTTATTGTTTTTTTTAAATACATTCCAATGTTATTGTACAAATTATTTCACATATATTATTTGTATATACTTATAATACTGTTAATTGTATTATTGTCACAAATCGACTCGATATTAATTCAAAAAAAAAAATAATATCATAATAAATAATTAGAGTACATTTAATATTCTTAATATGATGTATTTACTTATTTAAATTCCTTTTATTCATAATTTAAACTAATTTTTATTTTAATTTCATAAATATTGTATATGGGTTATTAATAGTCTCGAATCTTATATTTTATTATTTATATATATTATTTTAAAAGTGAACTTTATTTTAAATTCGTGATTATTACACATATACATATAATAAAAATTTTATTTTTAGTAAATAATTTGTCTGTTTCGGTGTAATGTGAAGGTGGCCTATAAATGAGACTTTAGAAAATAATTGTCCTGCCTAATCAAAATAAAGAAAAATGTATGCAAAAATATCGAAGGGTTTTTCGGCTAAAGTTAGCCCACTATGACAGCCTAATGTGGATTCCACCTCTCAATCTCAATGGGTTTGTTTTGGTAAATATGAGATGGATTCAATTGAAATTTAAAATATATTAGATTTAGTATTATACGAATTATTTATAAAAAAAATGAATAATAATTTTTTTATATATTAATTATTTATTTAAATGATAAAATTTGAATTTATCTTGTTGAGAGGGAATCCATTTCTTTATTGAGAGAAGTATTTAAAATGATATTTTCTAAGTCATCGACCCAAACTTCAACCAGTAGAGGTATTATTCTTGAATTGTGCCTAGTCAAGTGGTAGTGTTATTGCCTAGTAAGACCTTTTCAAGGTATGAGTTTGAACCCTACCAAGATCAAAATGATAAAACATTTTTTTGATAGACCTTAACGTTTCCGCCTAAATTCTATGAACCCTTTTGCTCTCTCCTCGAGTAAGAAGACACTTCAAAGACTTTTCCTTATAAGAGAGTCGGTTACCCCTCGACAAATCTCTACTATAATAATTAATAAACTTCTTATTGAATTGATGTCCTTCATCAATTAAGTCTCAACTCAATTGTGAAATTACCTAAAAATCATTCCTTTTACAGAATGAATTATATATATGATGACATTTTTTTAAAAAAAAAAAAGTACTATGATGATTTTTTATTTTTTTATATCATATAAATAAAAAATGCCTATAATGAGATTTGAAAAAAAAATCACTTAGTTTTTTTTTATAAAATTTTAATAAATATACTTTTTATATATTTTTTCACTGGTTAGACATAAATTTAATAATCTTTTTAAATAGTATTAAACAATATTTATTTAATATTTTTAAAGATAATATTAAAGTTATTTTTAAAATTTATAAATTCTTGTCTAAATGCGTTTAGGAGAACGAATATGAAAAAAGAAAAAAAAAATGTTAGTCGGATATAATTTGGGTTTAGTAGGGGTTGAAATGTCAGGGAATTTAAGATGTAAGGTTAATTTACTTATAACACCTTTGCTTAAGGGTAAAGTTGGCTCCAGAATTTTGTGATTTTATATTTGATTTTTATTATGGGTAATTATTATATGTGGGTTTTTAATTAATTTTTATTTTAGTTTAATTCTCATCATGAATGAATCATGTATAAATTTATTTGGGGTTAAGTTTAAGTATATTCTGATAATTAATGTAATGCATTGTGATAATTGACTTTGATAATACTTACACAAGAACGAATTCAGGAGGCTGGCAAGGATCTGATCTTCTTAAAATAAAATAAAAAATTATTTAGGTTCTTAAATTTTTTTAAAATTTTGCACTTTGATTCTTAAAAATAATAAAATTTTGATTTAATCATTTAAAAATTATAATTTTACTATTATAAAAATTATAATTTAACTTCGACTTCCTTTAAAAAAAATTTGATTTCACCCCCTACTTACACAAATGTAATAATTATAATTGTAATTATGTTTGTGCATTTTATTTATTGGTATATATTATAATAAAATGGATATATTGATTATATTGTAATTCTGATTGTAATTAACAAAAAAAATAGGTTCTTTTTAATTTCTTGCTTGCGAAGTTGACTCTATATTGATTTTAAATTGATTTGTTCAAAAATTATCAGTTGCGATTGAATCATATGCATGTTACTTTTAATAAAATTGAAAAAAAATCACTTTTAACATATTTAATTTATGATTAGGTATTAGTATTAAAACACATCAACATAATAATAATAATAATAATAATAATTATCATGAGAGCTAATGAGATTGTGGCTTAATAATATAAGATTGAGGTTCGAAAACGTCATGTTCAGGTCTCACTATAAGCAATATCGTGCATGTATTTTCATTTTAGAATTATTTTGGTTTAAGTTTACTAGTTCAATTACCATTGTTGCTATTATAATAATCATAGGGTTGTAAGTTTGGATTAGACCTCATCATTGGTTGGTTCATCCGCTAAGACTTGAAGATTTGTTCAAAAAGTGATAAGTTTTGGACAAAAGTAATGAGCTTGGACAAAAAATAAAGTTCGTTTTCTAAATAAATTGGTCTTTGAGTAAGAATTTTTTGACTCGAACCCGTCTGAACTATCCAACTTTTTTTTTTCTGCTACTATTTACTTCTGTTTTACTGCCATTTTGCTGATGTTTTGTTATTATAAATGCTACTATTTTGTTATTATTGTTTAAATATTATGTAACTCTTATTTTATTTATTAATTTTGTTACTATTTTAGAGACATTTACTTACTAAGTTACAATTATATTAGTGTTATTAAGTATAGAGACTTTTTTTTAATACTTTTTCAATTTGTTAGGAAACATTTATTTTAATTTTTAGTGTATTTGATGTATTGCATTTTTAAATTTATTTTTATATAAAAAAATTTAATATAGGTTTTTTTTTTATCTGGATTGAGTTTGGACAAAATTTTAATCTTATTTTTCGGATAAAAAATGAGCCTAAAATTTGATATCGACACGGCCCAACCCATGATCGAATCTAGTTTGAACATGCTTAAGTACATATTTTCTCTCTATTTAAGTATTGGGTGTTATAGGTTGAAATATGCATTATATCAAAAAAAGTTTTTCTATATTTATAGATCCTATCTAGATTTATTATAAGTTTATGCATAGATGATTTAAGTGTTGGTAAGCATTGTATAAAAAAAAAAAAAAATCTCATATCAGGTATATATCCTATTTAAATTTATTATATATGTATGTAATTTTGTTATAGATTTATTATAACTAATTGCTGTTTGTCTAAATATATTAGTTGTTGTAATTGTAAAAAATATTTTTTTTCAAAAAATAAAACTTAAAAAAAATATTTATGATGGGAGTCATAATTATTTGACCAAAAAATCCAAGGCAGGACCAGGTGGGTGTGTCTCTACTCTCTACCATTCAATGTGGGCTTTCACTATTAGTAGCAATTAATCTCACAAATTTCAATTTTTATTATCCAACCAGCTAATAATCTTTAAAGTTTAAAGCTAAAAATTTTCATGCCTACTTTTTATTGATTGATTCTAAAAGAATTTCAATGATTTTGTTTCCTTTATCATTTTGATTGAACTGTAATTCTTTTTAAGAATAACAGAAATAGGAATCAGATAAAATAAAAAAAAATAAAAGAAGATGTAGGGCTGAGATTAAAAATGTTATCATTATAAACTCCCAAAGATGGTGAATATTATCCCTGTTTATCTAGAAGAAATAGGTTAGGTTTTAGATGATTAATATTCCTTGTCTACCAAAAAAGGGAAGAAGTAGCCAAGATTGATGACTATTCCTTATTTTAGTAATAACTTTTCCACATTTTATTGCAATCATTCTGTTTACTTTAGAATTAAATTCTTCAGGGATTAAAAAAATTTAACATATGTCGACTTATTACTTATCTATTGTTTTAGGTTTTTATTTATAAAAAACTATGTGATGAATAATTTTTTGTTTTAGGTAATTTATACTCGAGGTTATTAAATTATTAGAAAGTTTAAGTTTTGGTCACTTAATTTCAAAATGTTACAAAATAGCTACTTAATTATTTGAAAGTTTTCATTTAAGTTACTGAGTTTTAATATCGTCGTTATATGGCCACCTCTAGTAGCACCACTTGCATCAAATAAAAGCTTTTTCCCTCTTCTCTTCTACAATTAACTTTTTTATAAAACAAATTTGAACATCATGAACTTACGAACTAAAATCCAAATAGTTTTCTTCTTCAATCTCCAACATTGATTGTCAGATTGATTTGGATCTAATGCATGTTTTTCTACTCAACAATGAGTATTGATCCATTGTACTGATCGTCGAATCGTCGCTTGAAGCTCGTTAGTCAGACTGTCAAAAAAAAAACTTAATAATAAGATGACTTAAATAAAAACTTTTAAATAATTCAACAACCATTTTGTAACTTTTAAAAGTTAAATGATAAAAAAAATTAAACTTATTAATAATTTAGTTTACCATTATTTTTTTTATTAATACAAAATCCAAGAGACATTGAATTTTACCTTTTTTCATTGTCTCTTTTAGACAAATTGTTCTTTCTTTATTGAGATGCCACACTTCAAAGCACTTTCTTGCCCTTTCACAATCCAGTCTTTTTACCTCACAACACATCAACATATTGCATGTAGAAGGGAAGAGATAATAGGATGCGACCGACTCACGTCTCATCTTCATTTCTTGTCTTTGCACTTTTCAATCACTAAATCAAAGTGAAGAAGAAGAAGCAAGAAAAAAGTGAGGGTCCTTATCGGAATTTGATTCATTCTGACCTTAAACGATCACATCATCCGTGGATGACCAAAGAATATGTTCATATTGATATTGCAACGTTGAAGGCTCACCATTGATTTGACGAATGTAGGGGGCAGGGACCTCTTTTGTCGATAAAGACTTACACGCTTTGGTCACTTGATTATGTACAGTGTGTGGTGTAACCTTTCTATTTGTCTGACAGACAAGATCCATCATAACTATCATGGAATATTATCGTGGTGGAATATATTAGGTGCTGAATAGATTTTTGATGTTGGGTTTTTAGTGAAGATCCAATTCTTGGTGAGTTGGATCTCCTCCCTTTCCTTTTTACTTTCTCTTGTGTGAATAAATTCCCCTAACCCTAATACAAACAAAAACATGCACAGTACTCATGAAAAGATGGTATCGATTGTGAGATATGAAATTACTATACAAGTTGGAGCAATTTTGTATCTCAAAAAGGGTAAAACAATAATTATATTTAGTAAATTGCTCCATATTGCTTTGAGGAAATGGATCAACTTTTTATCTTAAATTTAAAGCAAAACAAAACCGAAAAATATTATGCAGGAGCTTGTATTAGGAGTTAGATTGTATTTTTTCTCTATTGAAAAATAAGCAAATTAGTTCTTATACAATAGATCAAAGAGCAAATATGTCATTTCTCTTAAAAATTTCATCCATTTGTACGGGTAAAAACTGGCATGGATAGCGGAATAACTAGATAATGACACATAGAATGTTATGTGTACTTCATGTTGGCGTACGAGGATCAATTTTTAATAACAGAAATGAATAAAATTTTTAACAGAATGATCAGTTTGCTCTTTGATCAAATGGACTATTTACCTATTTTTTGAATGGAGGGGACAAAATGTAATTCAACTTTTAATACAAGAGCCTCCATAGTATTTTTTTACCAAGGAAAACCATGTGTTGAACATGTTTACTGAGATCCAAAGCAAACTTCTTTATGTTCACCCTATATTTAGCCCATCAATTTAATTAGTCTCTAGCTATTGCTTTGCTTTTCATCATCTCCACTAGTTTCGAAGTCTTACAAGGCTCTTGAATGTGTCCATATCCAATGCAATCGATTTTTTGGAAAAAGGTTGAAACCAATTGATACTTTGCAACTGATTTGATTCATATAATTGCGTAAAAGGCTAGCACTATGTGTAGTCAATCTATACAAACATGCCAGAGCAAAAAAAAAAAGTTGAAAATGAAAGAGAAAACAATACCAATATAACCATGAGATGTGGTGTGGTGCTTGCTTATTTTATTCTTTAATCATAAGGTTGGGGGTTCGATTTTGGCTAATCATTTACCTCTTCAAAGAATACCGGTGATGAGGGGATTAGCCAAGGTTACTGAATCCATTTTATTTTGTAATATATCAATATCAGTATACTACCACATTATCTGCCTAATGCTGAACCTTTTTGACTTTGGATTTTCTCTGTCTTCCATGTCTCTGTCAGGTTCATTGTTAGCTGACCTGTGGAACATTAGAAAGTGTTGAATGTTCATGATGCCAATAACATGAACCATTCCAAGATATATTTGCAACGAGATGTTATGATCATAATTTTACGATTTATATTTTTTCATTTTTGGTATTCGCAATTAAAACGACATGATCAATAACATGTAAGGTTAATGTTAGGTGATGTAATGGATTTGATGTACAACACAAAATGCATGTCCAACTCATATGCTTACCATGACTGACCTGTATTGACAGCAATATCAGTCCCAAGGTTGAAAATTGTGCTAGTTTATTAGTTTATTCCTTCACTCAGCCTGATAATTAAATGCAATGTTCCCTACAGTCTAAATGAAATGAATTGCACCAGTATATGGAAAGCATATTTGTCATTCAACCCTTGAAAAGCTTTCCATTGTGCTTATATAGTTAAAGATTGTCTCTCTTGCAAAGTTGAAACCCATATGGAATTTCTGTTCCAACAATTGAGTGGAAAATAGCAGTGAATATCTATCATTGGCTTAGTTAACTATTCATGAGGAAATAATTCACTGCCATAACAGTGTTTTTTTGTAGAATGCTAAGTGAATCCGTAGAGCTCTCGGTAGAGCTGAAACATTTTGGATTGTTACATGTCATGCAAGTAACCAGCCAGTTTTAGATACATCAACTCATTGATTCCTCTTTGCGTGTGTGTGTGTGTGTATATATATGTGTACAAACTCATTGGTGTCTCATCCAAATCTATTCTCCTTCGAAAATATCCGATTCCTTTGGAACTCTCTCTCTCTCTCTCTCCCTCATTTTCTTCTCCTTTCTTCCCTCTTCCCTCATTCATTTCTCTACTTCCCTCCGCCATGGTTTCGCACCTTGTCACCACTGTCCGAAATGTAGTTGGAATCACAGGTATGTTCATATTATATATGCTTTTTGGATTTCCTTAAATTTGCATATAGGGAGAGGAGATTTTTTTTTTTCACTTTGATTTTCATGTATTTGAAGGCTAAACTAATGTTGTTTCTTCTGTTTCTTTTCCAGGGAATGTAATCTCCCTCTTCTTGTTCTTGTCTCCTGTGTAAGCTTTGACTTTAGCATAATCTTTCCGAGCTTTTTTTCACTTAACTTTTGAGATTTTCTATTCAAAAAACAATTAACTTCTAATGTTTTAAGTTCGATATAGATAATTTTTGAAATCAGATCAATGGTCAAACCAGTTAAGTTACCGATTCTCACCATCAACTTAGTTTCAATTAAATAAATTATTGAAAAATTATAAAATTTGGTTCAACCATTTTTTATATCTTAGTTTAACAATTTTAAGCGATGCATGATCCAATAAATTCAAACCCTATGTCTAGATTAATATACTAATCAATCTAATCCAATTTCGACGGTCATGTTCAAATATATTTTATTTTCAATTAGTTTATGCTTCATGCTAATTTGATTTTTTTAATATTATTTGGGATTGTTGGCTTTTTCACTGTCAAGGGTAACATAATTAAAGCCAATAATCAAACCTACCATGATTAAATTTGTCAGTTACAAAGGAATTAAATTATTTGGGTTTTGTTTAATTAACGTGTTAAGTTCATTGCATTCTTTTGGCTAATGAATGAGAATTATTGTGGCAGGCCAACTTTTAATAGAATTTGGAAGAAAGGATCAGTGGAACAGTTCTCCCCAGCTCCATACCTTGCAACCTTAATCAACTGCATGGTTTGGGTGGTCTATGGGCTGCCTATGGTGCACCCCAACAGCATCCTGGTTGTAACCATCAATGGCACAGGGACTGCCATTGAGATTGTATACCTAACCCTCTTCCTCATCTATTGCCATGACAAGAAAAAGAGAGTGAAAGTGATGCTAATAGTTCTAGTTGAGATGATTTTTATTTCGGGTGTCACTGCTCTGGTTCTTATCATAGCTCACACCACTCAACGTCGATCCATGGTGGTCGGAATTATAGCTATTCTGTTCAATATCATGATGTATGCTGCCCCTTTATCTGTCATGGTTAGTATCAATGGAAATCTATATCTTGATTACCTATTAAAACATTTTTATTATATGATGGTGATGATGATGGTGATGATGATGATGATGATGATGCAGAAACTGGTGATCACGACGAAAAGTGTGGAGTATATGCCATTTTTCCTGTCACTGGCATCCTTTGCCAATGGTGTTGCTTGGACTACATATGCTTTCCTCCCTTTTGATCCTTTTATTGCTGTAAGTTACACATTGGGTTTTCACCTTTTTCCTTCTCTTTTCATTACTCTTCATCTCAACTAACTAAACAAGAAAATTAATTATATACAAATCTAAAAAATAATCTTGAAAGTGGTATCAACGAGTTGGAAGGGTTAGTCATAAATCCTAAGAATGGATTGTAAAACGGATATAAAAAATACCAAAAATAAAATTGAAAGTGGTCATACAATCCATTCTAATAATAACTACACAATCTTTAGATAAAAAACAATTAGAAGAGGGAAGACTAAGTCATGTCAACGGTCTTATAACAGATTAAAAGTGACACTTACAAATTATTCATTAAAGAAATCTGACAAAGAAACTTGAATTTTGGTGTTTGTCAAAGCACAAACGAGTACTCAACTAATTGAATCAGACCATAATAGCATAACTAAATATTCTTCAACTAGTACTTCTAAACATTGATTAAGAGAATCCCAAGTTTTCTTTTGGTTAAATAATATAAGAAATTTTTTTTTATCTAACACAAGTAATCAATTATTTATCAAAATAATACAAAATAAATGGTGCTTTTCTTTTTTGACATTGAATCATCAAAATATAAAGACGATTTACCTTTGCTTTTCATATTTTCAGACACCCTATGATGTAAGATGATGTAATAAGGTGTCTGGAAAAATAGAAAATAAAGACAAATCGCTTTTACATTAAACGATTTAATGGAAGAACAATACTTTTTTTTTTAAAATTACTTTGATAAATAAATGATTCTTCATATTATATTTCACAGATCTCGCCATATCGGTTTAAAAAACATATATCATCTTAATTTATTTAGCAACTATGACAGAATTGATTAATGTATTAGTGGATACATGTAGGGCATATTAGATTGTAGAAATCAAATAATTGGCATGAAATTACCTCATTTGCAGAGCCCAACAAAAAATGAAGTCTAGGAGGGAAGGTTGGTATTTTGTGTGGTTTTGGAAAGTTAGGCACCTTTCATTGCATGTGCCTTCTAAAAGAGAAAGGCAAAGGAAATAAGGCCCTTTTTCACTAAGGACACAAAATCAGCTAACTACCATGTGGGAGGTTACACTAAGAATTTATATTCACTGCACTAATAGTGAATCATATCATGTCATCTGATAAAATGTAGAGTTGTCTGTATTTACTTTTAAGGTTTAAACACTTGATATTTTTATCAAATGCAAACTTTTTTTTATATGGGTTTTGCAAATTATTTAATAGGGATTGGGGTTTCATGAAATTTGCAGGTTCCAAATGGACTAGGGACAGTGTTTAGTTTAGCTCAGCTGTTGTTGTATGCCACATATTACAAGTCCACAAAGAGAATAATAGCAGCAAGACAAGAGGCCAAGATGGAGATGCATCTGTCGGAGGTGGTGGTCAATGGTGATAATAAGGATCCCAAGAAGAACTCCACAACACCTTAGAGACCCATCCTTCTACTATATACAACTAGAGAGGGTGTTTAATTTTGTTATGAACATCAATCACCATAAACATGGTGCTATGCAGCAGCTTGTTTTCTCTTTCAAGTCTTCTTTTTCTTTTGTGGGGTAGTGTGTGTGGGCTGAACTATCAAGTTTTAGATTTTTGTAAACTTTTTATTATGTGGCCCAACTTTTATGCATATGCTTTTCTCCAATCCAATAATAAGAGGTTCCTGCAAACTTCTATGTTTAAATCTCAGCCCTCTTTTATTTATCATTAAACATTAAAAGAAAAAACTTGATAGTGTCTGATATAACAATTATGTTGATTTTTACTTCACTAATTTTAAATTATTATCATTTGACTTGTGATATCAAATTCCCCATCATATCATCATCTGAAAATGAGTGCTTTAAAATGATAAGCTAGATTTACAAAGAATTTATGATACATTAAGAATGAAGTTGTAAGAGTACAAAAAAAAGGTCCTTATTCATTAGCAAAGATGACAAATTGGATTCATGGATTTTTATTTTTTCTAAGTTTCTTACAACTTGAGAAAGCTATTGGAAACAAAATCTTCAGTTTCTTACAAATGAGTGCCTCGAATTCTAGGACTGACTATAAGAATTACACTTTATATATATGTACAACTTAATCACAACTCTCCAGTGCTCTCACAGGAACTCCCTAAATTGGCCATCATGTCGTGAACCGATAATCGAATGATATTGCTGCCTGATGATCTTGAAACATCTAGACATTCCAGAAGGTCAGCATCACAAGCTATCAAAACCCATTCATTATCATCATCCAAATACTTGATATCAAAAGTACCCACCTCCAGTTTCAGCCTCTTGGCCACTTCCTCTTTCAGTTCCACTATCCCACTACTTAAGGAGATCCGAAATCTGATTATATCTTCCCTGTATGTAGCCTTAATGGTCACACTCTTCATTTCATGCCGAGCTGTTACATGGGGTGTTGTCTGAGTGATTGTACGCATTGTGTGCTTGATACCCAGATCGGAACATTGAGGCGGTGTCCAACTAGATTCTGGTAATCGTTCATCGGCACCGATTTCTGCTGCTATTGGACATAGGTTTCTTAAATCTTTCGAACTTCCAGCATCCTCCACTAACATGCCTCCAAATGGTTCTCGAGGTTCTGCTGTCACAGGGGCTTCAGGCATTGAGAATGAGGTAGATATATTCAGTTCCTCTAAATGGAAGGCCAACTTGGGGGAGCATTGGTCATGGTTGAAACCAAGTGGATCCTTAGTAGCGGGACTTTCAGTTGCAGGGCTACCTTGGCATGATCCATGAGAAGTAGGTGTCCCAGCGCTCTCTTCTCTAGAACCACTCCCTGTTTTGAATCTGTTTGCTCCTTTATCCAAGCTTGGTGAAAGCCCATTATGGTGAGGGAAAAGTTGTTCTTGGCTCAATGTCCTCCCTCCCAGCAACTGATCATCCACCAAAACTTGTGTGTTACTTCCTGGCGTCTGACATGTCGGCAAATCGTTTTTGTCAACTTGAGGCTCGGAAGGTTTGGAAATTGTTAAGTTTTGTTGATGGGAACCGTTCAAACCGGTTGTCCATGAAATGGAACCAACAGCAACTGGGAGTGGACTCGTGGCAAGTGAAGTTAAATCAAATGCTTCATCAGCACCTTGGACAGATTCAATAACATGCTTTAGCTTAGTGAGGGAACGGTTGACTTTGTTGATCTTACGAGATGGCCATCGGGAGATCCCATGCTGCCTGCAGATTCGCTTCATTGTTGTAGGGCAAACTGTAAAGCAAGAATCACCCTGAGCATAGTCCATTTCAATATGTATCGAAAAAAAAATATATATATATATATATATTCCAGTTTATATACAAATAAATTGGCATCTTAAATAATGCAAGTTGAAAAGGCAAAGAAAAAGTTTTGGAGGCAGAATTTAATGCATACCACCAAGGCTTTTTGCAGCATCTTTGAGACTCCCTGCAAAATACTGTTGGAGCACCTCTAGACTAATTGATTTCTCAGTTTTCCCACGTTTTCTCTCGGGTTTCTTTAGTTCTTCATTCTTTGGAAGACAAACAGGATCTTGGCTTCCACTAGCAACAACCTTGCCTCCATCAGTTGCAGGGTCATGACTATCACTTAATTGCTTTTTCAATGAATCTATTTGCAGATCTCCTCTATTTGGTGAGCTGTTAGTCCCAGGTGGCGACTTCACAGATGGTGAAATTGGAACAAATTCGAGCCTTGAATTAAGCCTTTCATCTGAAGAAGCTATAATGATTTCTATAGATCCTTTATTCTCTTTAAGTTTGGTTCCAGGAGCAACCTTAATACACTGGAAATGCTGCTTTATTGTAGACATGATGGAACCCAACAAGATCTGTTGTTCATTGAAGTCGGCAATAGCAGGAGGCAAGAAAAATTCAAGAACATAATCATCATCTCCAGTGTAAGTACTCTGTAAGCAGATTGCAAAACAGCTGGCTAATCCAAACATGCGGGCATAGTGTACTAAGGGGTACTCAGTTTTGCAGAATTGGGTAATATCAGCACAAAAGCACGGATTATGGGATAAAAATGCCCTCCCAGAAACCCCCTGTCCCTTTTGTAGGTGATGTTCAAGACAAGCCTCCCGGAAACCCCACATGTGAGCATCTACAACATAGAATGCTACGTCAGTCGTGGATATGCAGACTTGGCCCATGCAGCTACCATCAAAGCTCGTACAGTTTTTCTTTGAACCACCACCATGGGCTAAAACATTACGATGCCTGCAAGGGACCCAGGTTTGAGCCAAAGGTAGTTTGTGTGTTTCACAGACCATCGTCAAGATCTCCAGAATTTCAGCCAGTGCATTTTGACGACCTTTATTGCAAATCTGGTATAAAAAGTATTAGTTTGTAAGCATAGATATAAGAAATGGAAGAACACCACAATAAAATATCAGAAAAGAATTAACAGATTTGACACAATAATCAGTGCAGCCGACCTTGGTGCTTGGATGATCCAATCTTTCTGAACTTTTCAAATTAACTGCCTGCATAAGAACTGAAATCATGTGACTGAGGGTGCTTAAGAATGCAAGAAATAAGGTTCTCAGAGAAAGGAGTAATGATTTAGCACTGATCAAATAGGAAACCAATAAGAGATAGGTAGGGTAAAAGAAACCCAACCTCAAGTGCTTTGCATACTTTATCAACCTCAGGTGCGTAGTGAATCATCGGTGAAGTCATTATCAGTTCAAGTACACCAACACAGGACTGTTTAGAAGGTTCGAAGACCGGCAATGCCAAGGTTCCCTGAACATTGTAATGCAGAGCATGATCACGCCGTGAATACTCTCTGCTGGAATAATACTGCACATTTGGAGTCCATTCTGGCAGTTTTTGCCTAAAAACACGGCCAGGAAGCCCAAGCTGTACATCACTCTCTCCATCCACAGAAAACATGTACATCAAAGAAACCATCCTATACTGATGTAACCCACTGCTATGTGGATCAAGGACAAATGGTTGCCCAGACGTTGTTAAAACGTAACGGCCCCCATTTTTTACAGGTGCCCAAACCTGAGCTAGAACATGTTGTTCAGTTGATTCTTTGAAGTAACGTAGTGCCTGAGTCATCCTTTGTTTAATTACACAATAACTATCCGGGTTCTCGAGGGGTAGCTGTCCCAGAAATGGAGAAGGCATCCCTCTGTTATCATTCTCCTCCTTTGGATATTCATTTCCAGGATTGGGAATACCTGCATTGGAGAAATATCAAGGCAATTAAATATGTGCGATTTCCAGCATGAATTCAGTGTTTCAAGTTACGGTTTATTCAAAAGACAGAAAAACACAGAGGCATTCAGTCTCCATAAACAAGTGCTAAAGAAATTACTATAATCATATGGTTTCAAGTTCTTCTTTATGGGGTTTGTTTGGTTACCAAGAAACTCGGATTGGAACTAGATTATATAAGCTTTAGATTCCATTGAACAAATTATCTTACTCTCCAGGTCTTGAGAAACCAAATGGAGCTTTAAAAATCCAGATACCAGAAATCATGTTAGAGAGTCAGCAACATCTTAAACGAGGAAACTTCCTAAGTTTTCAGGATTATCAAATTCAACCAAGGCGGACAGACCATAGTTCAAGCTCCAAATCATCCAAAAAGTCAATAGTTTATCTTAATCAGGAGAAAAGAAAAAGAAAGGAAGAAAAGAGTTGAAAGGGACTAACACGTAACAAAAAGATTGCAATCGGCTGGGTGAGAACCAAGCTTATTATTATCATCATCGGAGAAAACCCAGAGAGGAGAACAAGGCTGTTCAGAAGAAGAAGCTAAGATAAAAGGAGAAGTGGGGTTTGAAAGGAAAGACTGATGATCAAACGTCCATGAACTCTCGAGATCGAGATCATCCAAATCCATAATCCCCTGACTTTGTTCCAAGTGGTGGTGGCGATGTTGTTTTGAAGGGAAAGAACACGCGTTGCCTTCCTCTGGCTCACACATTTTCTAGGAAACCAAACAGGGAAAAGGACCCAGTTAATTTTCTTATTATTATTTTCCTGTGGAGGAAAGTTGTTGGGTCGTTTGGTGGAGAAGAATACAATATCGAGACAGACCTGGAAATGGTAAAAAGAAGATAAAATAAAAATTGCAGTGTGATTCATCTTTATTTTAATAATATTTTAATCGGAGGAATCCAATACAACAGTGGGGTTGTGGGCAAGTTGCTACCATTTGGATTATATTTTATTTACATTTAATTATTGGGGGAGGATGATTCTATCTATGCTGCTCCCTTCCATTATCACCTCCTCTTTTGGTCTAATTCTCGCTTTACTCCCTCTATTATACTCAAACTTGAAACTCTTTTTTCTTAGTTAGCAGGTCCTTTAACTTTGTTAAAGTGTTGAGGTGAATTTTTTTATGGGAAATATTTGAAATATTGTTAGTAGAATTTAAAGTTTTCATAATTCGGATTGGGTTGATGACAATAATATAGAGGGCATGATAAAAAATTAAAAAAAATGAAACACGAGGCAAATTTTTAACTATGTTTATTCACCCTTTTTCGAATAACATTTTACAGTAAGAAATCATATTATAAATGTCACATTTGATAGGAGTATTGATTTTTACACATATTTTAATATATAAGTTAATAATAAACTAATTTAATTGGTAATATTTGGTCATTCTCATGACTTATTTTTAGAAAAGAAAAGGAATAATTTTCACTTATTCTGGAGAGGTCTTATTTTTTACAAGAGTTTTTACTTATCTTTCAAATCTCAAGTTTAAAATTGTACTGACAATATCTATTTTTTGACACAATGCCTAGAACTATCTATAGTTTCTCCCAACCTATAAATAAGAAGATAATGTGCTTCAACGCACTCAAACTCACATCCTCTTATATTGACAACATATCCATACCAGTCGAACTAAGACTCAATGATAAATTTAAAATCAATTATAATCCTAAAAAAAGTAAACCATTTTTTCTATGTATATTTTTAATGGTTATAGGTCAACCATTTTTGGTGTGGTATACTAACCATCATCACCCTATTGCTTTCGCCAAGCTGGTATCTGTGGACCTATATATATATATATGTTCTAATCCTAATTTAGTATGAGCATTTTCTATAATATAAATAATAATGTTCCACACATACATGTCATTTATAATACTCATTGTATTTTGATTTAGTGGGAGTCTATGATGATTGAATATGAGTAAAGGTGTTCATGGGTCAGGTCAGGTCGAGTTTGAATATTTAAATTCAAATTCGATCCATATTTTAAACAGGTTTAATATTTTTGTCTAAACTCATTTTCGAGTCTAATATTTTTGTCCAAACATTCTCAAATTTTGGACGGACCTTTAGACCTGGACGGAGTAACTCAACCCATGAACAGATTTAAATATGAGGCTAATAAACGCAGATTGAGATCATAAAATAAACTTTTACATTTGAAACTGCATTTAATGCACAATATGAGCATTAAAATGATGCTCCACATTTAAAGTTGAGTTTGTTTTCGTATTTGATTAGTACTAAATCAATTTTTAATAACGATAGTGATTAAAATAATTTTTTTTAATTTAAATAACCTAAATAGAAATACACTAATAGTGAGGTGATTATTTGTATAATTTACCCATACTTTATAATTTAGGAGACAAATTAAGTATTAGGCTTATATAATATGAGATAACAGGCCATGTTTTAACTTTTTATAATTCATGTTAAAGAAAATTATATATAGAAGGAGTGTAATTGGCACAAGGATTCAGCCCCTCACATTTTGTTGTTTATGTAGTTAGGTCCTTATTTGAAGCATTTGACATGTTCAATTAGGTCTATGCCTTTAATTAGTTAATTAATTTTGTTATTAAATTTAGACAAAAATAAGTTATATTTGTCCAAAATAATAAAATATTTTTTTAATTTGCAAAAGTTGTGAATTTAGTCTTTCTACTTTAATTTGATTAATTTGTCCCTATACTTCCACAATTCGGCAATTTTAGTCATTATACTTTTCAAATTTTAAAATTTTAGTCTTGACCCGAACAATAGAAGTTAAATCCATTTGGTTAAATTCAATTACTAGTCTTGTACTATGCGTATAGTTGTAGATTTAGTTCATATTCTCCAATTGGATAATTCGAAGTCTCTATACTTTTAAATATTTAAATTTTAGTCTTGACGCAAATAACCATCATTAACTAATTTTTTAATGAGTAATATATGGAAATAACAAGCTGACATGACATTACATATATGATAATATGTTTATTGCATCAAATTTTGGAAATCGTAGAACATAACTTAATAAATTTAACAGATATCATTTGACGAGGACTGAAATTTTAAAATTTGAAACGTATAAAGATTAAAAATGACCAAATTAAACTGCAGGGACTAATAATAGAATTTAACCTTTGTTACTTATAATTGGGGTGACCTATAGTAGAATTTATCATTTTATTTCCACAGTATAAAGCATTTTACTCAAAGTGGTTAACGACTCATCCCCACAAATAAAATAGAAAAAGAATATTAAAAGTGGGTTAATGCTGCATTTCACTAATTAACAAATACCAAAATGATAATCTTCTAATTTTGTTTTTTTTTCCTTAAATTAGATGATGAGTACATCATTATTCATTGATTATGTTTTTGACTTTTTATATGACGATTCCATGGGAAAGGAAATTTAATATTGGAAATGTTATATAATTAATTCCTTTAGATAAACATTATTTTGTTTTTTTAAATATTACAAAATTACTAAATTTTATAAGCGTTGAATTTATATTAAAAAATTGTAACAAATAAATAGTAAATATAATTATTTTTTGTAAAAATAAATATTAATTTAAAAAAATTACTTAAATTTTTTGTTGTAATCTTATTAATACAAAATTTTATATTATTTTGAATAGTTTTGGATAAAAAATAAAAACCATCGTTTGAATATTTCATTTCTTTAAAAAATAATTTAATTCAAATTTTAATAAAATAAAATTTAATTTGATATTTTCTTAATAAATAGCGATCTACTTATTTATCTTGTTCAATTATTTTTTATTGAAAATTTTATATCAAACATATTTAAAATGTTAAATATTAAAAAAATTATTTAAATATTTTATTTTTTTAGTGAATTATAAAGAAAAGGCAAAACCTTAACAACAATACAATTGACGTGATTCGAACCTAGATCACACTTAAAATAATAAATACTCTTGACCATCAAGCCAACACACAAGATTCTTTAAATAATTTATTAAACACATACTTAATTTAAGAATAAGATAATAAATAATGACTTGATTTAAAGGAAGACTCCTATAGTTACATTGTATTGAGCTTTCCTTAATCAGCACTTAAGCCTTCTTTATTAAACACATGAAATTACGCAATTACCCCTAACAATATTTATGTCGTTTACAAGAAAATCGGAAATTTTGTTGGTCAAAACATTGGCATATTGGTGAAATAGGTGCCCTAATCATGCCATTTAATTATTATTTGTCTTTTAATTTTTTAAAAGAAAAATCAAATTTAATTATTAATTTTTTTAAAAAGAGTTAAATTGATGTTTTATTAATGAGAATACTAATTAAAATATTAAATTTTTAAACACGACAACATGCATGACAATTCAGTCTACTCCATGCTATTTTTTTCTGAAATTTTATGAATTTTTTTATATTTTAATTTTAATGTATTTTTTATTTTTATATTGTTCGAATTATTTATTGACTTGATATATAAAAGAAATGGTGTTATATTAGTATAATATGTACATAGACTGTCATGTGAGTTGTCACACCAATAATGCTAAAAATTAATATTTTAGTTAGCATTTCCATTAAAAAAAGCAATTTAACTTTTTTTTTTAAAGATTAAGGGTCAAATTTAGCTAAAAAAATAAGGTTCATATTGACAAAAAAATGTAAACGTTGGGCTAAATTTATTATTATGCCATTAATCATAGCAAATAAAAGTATTATAGCAATCCCTATATTATATTTTAGATTGCATTTTGATCTCTTTATTGGAAAAATAAACAAATTAATCCCCACATATAAAAAAATGATCCCTCCATTAAAAGCAAGATGTTAAATGCTTATTTTGACCTTTTATATATAAGGCACAATAAAAATAGCCTTTGACTTATACTAATTTATTCAATTTAACATTTACTCTTTTGTTTAAGGTAAATTGATCCTCAATATTTTATCATTGACATGGTATTATTTTGTTTTATATGCCAATTCAATAATAACTTAAAAAATAGTTAAAATGAAAAAAATAACAAAAATACAATAAACCATAAATAAAATTTATATTTCAAAAATATTAAAAAATATTAAATTTTACGTAAAAAATTTAAAAAAATTTTAAAATTTTAAAATTTTTAAAATTATGAAAAAGAATAAAAAAAACCTTTAAAATTCAAACGAAGGCTAAGAATACACTGGTTGTCTACATGACCTCATCATTAATCGGATTCAAATAGTTACATGGGTTAAAATTTTCAAATGTAAATTTTGAATGATTTAACTGGTTGATAGTGTGAAGTGTGAGTGGAGTTTCTCTCTGTTGTATAAAATTAAAAATCATTCTGTTGTGACTTAACGAGTGTCTCAAGTGTAAAGAAAAATGATATTCATATTAGAAGATTCGAGTTCGAGCATCTGTGTGTGTAAGATATATGTATCTTGTCAAAGAGTTAAGAAAGTATGAATAGATACTATCATATAATCACATCAATATGTTCAAAAAAATCACTCTATTGTTAGTTGTTTATTTAAATATTTATTTAAAAGTAATATATTTTACAATGATAAAAAAATAATCAATAGAAAATAATTTTATCTCTTATTAACTAAAGTAAGCCAAAATTATCTATATATGTTGAAAAAAATCATTTAATAAATTAATCTAAAATTTTGAAAATTTATTGACCTACGTTGTTTTTGGATAGAGAAAAGAAAACAAGTCTTACAGGGCACGTTTTCATTGATCTTTTAGAAAAAAAGCGTCATATAGGACACATTTTCTTCTCTTTCTTAAAAGCGCGTCCTGCGTGGAGTGTTTTCTCTGGCAGGTTAGTGAAAATGTGTCTCATAGGACGCATTTTCTGGCCCATGGGCAGAAGTCCAACGGCTATTTTTCCCCTGTATAAACCCTACAATTTTCATTTTATTCAATTCAACTCTCAACACTCACCTCAACTTATTGTTCTCGATTTATTTGTCTCGATTGTCAATTCTCAATTTTTTTATTCTCAATTCTCAATTCTCAATTCTCAATTCTCAATTCCCAATTTATTTTTAATAATTTTGTCTAAATCTTTTGATTTTATTTTATTCAATTTTCGATAGCATATCAACTTATTCGTTTGGATACAAGTACATCTTCGGCATTCAATTACAAATGGTAAGAAAATATTATTTAATTATTTAATTTTATTCCGTTAATTATTATGATTTTAAGAAAATATTATTAAATTATTTAATTTTAAATAGTTAGTTATTATGTTGTTCAGATTATTAAATTTTTATGTTTGTATACTCCGTTTGAAGATAAAATTTTGGAGACGTATATAAACAAGTTCAGTGAAGGTGTAACCCCTTTACCCGACCTAGAAGATATAGCCGGATCTAAAAAGTCACAGTTGTAATTTTACCCTAAAGTAACCACTTAAACCATAAATGCATTATAATTTTTCAATAAAATAACATTAAAACAAAACAACTTCCATTATCAAAAGCTTATAAGTACGAACGTAATAATGTTTAAAATAATCTTAATCAAATCTATAAATGCCAGCAAAAGGTACTTTCAAAATATCCAAAATCTCAAGTTTAAATTTAAAACACAATCCCAAATATTATGATAATAAAACAGTCTAAAAAACCACAGAATATTCCATACTGATTAATAAATAGAAGTATATAAAACCGAGAGATCCTTCGAGTACCAAGTCACCTATGTCCAAGAATATCCGCAAAAGGAACTAAGGGGAGATGAGCTAAAGAGTCCAGTGTGTCTCTAAAGTGCAAGCAATCACAATACACTATCATAGAGATTTTCACAAAACATATTAACAGGCACACAACATATCACAACTCACATGCAATAGAGTCACAAGCACAATACAATTCACCCAATCACTTGCACACCATCACAGTGAAGAAGGTTTCCCAGAACCCCTCCCCATCCAATCCTCACCAATCATAGTATGGTTTTAATATCAGTTGTTTGAAAGGGTGATAACCACGTATTTCACCATACAACCCAAACCATGTACACACAATAGCATGATGTCACATGTATCTCAATCTTAACACAGTTTCATATATTAAATCAGAGTACACATCACATTAATTATGATATTTAACATTTCCACAATCAGATAATATGCATGGAATATTAACATGCGATAACACAACATAGATTAAAATTACACAGATAATATAACATAAAATAATATCACACAAGGTGTAGAACACGATCACACATCAAATATGTAGCACAGGAAGAAACACACCTCTAACGGGCAGTAGCTCTGACGTCGTGGAGAACGCCTCCCACACTCAGATCTAACATTGGGTCTAGCTGAATTAGAATCTACGAGAATAAACTCTACATTAAAACCTATCACTATGCCACCTACTAAACACAGCACTAAATCGAATAATAGATACTCACGTGTAACTATCGGAGCTTGTGCAGGGGCAATCTACATAGGTGGAGGAAGAGGTAACTCCTCGATCTCAGAGTCGTAATCCCTTATTCAACTTTCTTAGAAATTACTAAGTACAATAAATTACAAATAGTAAAACAGGGCTTTCGGGTTCGAATTTGACGAAACGGGCTGTGAATTCAGAATTAGGACGTTGAAAAATGTCAAGTCAAGGTTGTTCGAAAAAGTCAACGATCAACAATTAATGATTAATGGTCAATGATCAACAGTCAAGGTCAACGGTTCAGGTTCGGGTCATATTTGAGTTCGGGTACGGGTTCATAATCGGGTCAAGGGCATGGGTCGCAAATGAGCTCACGGGTTTAGGCAAAAGGTTTGGGTCACCACACTTGAGTATTGGGTTCACGATTGGGCTTCAAAATTGGGCCCTTGATTTGGGATTATATCAGTCGACCCATACCAATATTTAGCAGCAAAGGTTTTAGGGTTTTTAAACACCTCTTGACGACGCTGATCCTTTGAAACCCTGACGAGCGACGCATGCTCGTCGGTGACAGAACAAAAGGACCAAGAAACGACCCCCAACACGATAAACAACTCACCAGCACCAAGAACGACGGATATGCGGCAGAGCAACAGGACAGTGAGGGAGAACTGAATGTTTTAATGTCATTTCTCACGAACGAACACGGCGTGGGGCGATTGGGGGGTTGGTTTTACTCACGACACGACGGGGAGCACTGCGGTGGTGGCTGTGTGATACACAGATGATGAATGAGTGGCAGTCAAAGCTTGGCCGGAAAGAAAATGAGAGAGGGAGAGGTGAGAGCTATTTCGGCTGAAGGAAGGAGAGAATGGGAAAGGAAAGGTCAAAAACAAAGGGAAAAAGAGGTTTAAAACCCTAACAAATTGGGGAAATTACACAAAAGGGCTCCAACCTTTTCTCGTAATACAAATTACCCTTAAAAACCCAATTTAGACACAAAATTTAATTAAAGCTCAATTTAGACCCTTAGATTTCACAGAAATTCCAAATTAGTCCTTAAATCGAATTAGGGTTTTTAATCAAGGAAATTTTGAGTTGTTACAGAAGGTGCACCAAAGGTCATTCATGTACAATTGCGAGATGCAGGCTTTTTATACGCAGTTCGTATGCTCAAGGGACTAAATTGGATCCCCAGTTAAAATTAAAAACAAAATAAACTTAGAATTTTAAGTCGAATCTATATTAGAATAACAAGATCAAATTGAAATCAAACATAAAGCTTACAACATATTTGAACTTATCAGAATTTGGACTCAAAATGAAGCCTTAGATTAAATGCAAAATCGTCTAAAAAAAAGTGAAATTGACCTAAAATTTGATCCATCTTGGACAAAATTGGGTTACAACTATATGAACAATACACTAATACACGAATGTGTCAAACACAAGAAAGATATTATGATCTAACCTAAAACCAACTATAATGCATGCACTCATGGGGTGAATTTAACAAAGTTGTTGCATTTCAAAGTAAACAAGGATTCTTGATAGCAAAGCTTTCAATGATTCAATCCAATCAAACTTTCTTGATTCAAACGATTAGATAAGGGTGATCTGATTGATCAATTCAATCTTCCAAATATGTTTCCCAAAGTGATTCTTCTTTGACGGACAAAATATCATCCATATACTCAACAGATCCCATAAATACAGTTCAATAAATTGTCGACATCTCAAACACGAAAACGGTCTAAAACAATTTCAATGATGAGGGAGTGGACACTCCTTTGACACTTAATTTGCCAGTTCTATATTTTTTTAACATTTTTATTGCAACTTATATATTAATATGTAAATATATATTATTGAGATAAATTTATAAATTATTATTATAATAATTCATAAAAAATAATTGCGTAACCAATTAATTGACTTTTAAAAACTTTTCAAAGGAAATGAAGTTGATAAAATAATTTTATTTTTAATTAAAATTATATTTTATCTACATATAGATTACCTAAGGAAGAAGTAGTGTTGAGACTATCCTTATATTCTAGAATATTGACACTATTTGTATTATGAAATTATCTCCTCATCAAAATATTGAAATCTAAACATAGTAATCACATTTCCAAAATCTAACATTATCGTTAAGAATGCCAAAATTCGTGAACCAAATATTCACTATCTTATTACTAAAAATAATTATATATTTTCTAAACCAAATTTTAATTTTTAATATTTGCAATTTTTTATTTTATAAATTAAAAAACATTTTTATGAAGAAAATAAAATGAAATAGAGTGTGAGTGACAGGAGACGACAGAAGAGATGGAGATGGGCCACTGCATGCTTGCTTCAAAAACACATAATTTTCAAGGATTTGAAATTTATGGACCATTTGGCTGTTGGCAATGATAAAACCACAGAATTTATATTTAAAATAAAAATAAAAATTATATCCATCTGATTTGGAATTGCAACATTTAATGATTTTCTTTGACCTTTTTTGTTTTTCCTGAAACTAATAAATAAAAATAAGGGCATAAATGCATGAGGCATCTCGAGATCGCACCTTCCTTACGTAAGGATTCAATTTTTACTATCGGATTAGCTCAAATCACATGGCGACACATGTTCCCACTCCTTTTCTCCAATCAACAAATATTTATATAAACCCAATCAAATTGTCACTATTTATCTATACCTATATTTTATAATCTATAAATTATATTAGGTAAAAAGACCTCTAAATTTTAAAATTGAGCAATTCAATCCCTCTAAAAAAATTGGAGCAATTTAATCCTTTTTGATTTTGAAAGTGAGTAATTAAGGACAATTAATCACGGTATTAATGTCTTTCGTCAATTGTGCATAGTTTTGATTGGTATAATAATAAATTTAGCCATTGATATTTACATATTTTGTTAATTTGGTCTTGATTCTAAAAAATTCAACATATTTAATCTCAACATTTATAAAAATATTGCAGGCCAAATTTGTTATTATACCAGTCAAATTTATGTAAAAATGATTAAAAAATTAATATTGTGATTAATTGTCCTTAGTCGTTCACTTTCAAATTTAATAGAGACAAAATTATTTTGATTTTTTTAGAGGGATCAGTTTACTCAATATCGAAATTGAAAGAGACGGGAGAGATCTTTTTACCATTATATTAAATGTTTATAGAAGCATAAGTTTAAATAATTTTTTTAGCAAACCTAAATATCTTTTATTATTCATTATATTACTAAACTAATATTAAAAAATATTATTCAATAAAAATAAGAATAGATTCAAATCGTTATTAAAGTATTTAAAACATATTCAATATACAATATAACTTTACTTCATGTAATTAATGCAAAATAATATTATTAAAAAGTAATTACTAATTAACATAATTAACATATATTAATTATTTTAATAGTTCATATATAATGCTAATAAAAAAGTCTGATTGTGAATCCCTTGTGTTGACCTGATGGCCAAGGGTGTTTATTGTTTCAGGTGTGGCTTAGGTTTGACTCGCACCAATTGTGTTGTTGTTAAGGCTTTGCCTTGCACATATAAGTGCTTGAACCCAGATCTCTTAGGGTGAACATTCTTTTACACTTGAGCCACTCGTTAGGTTCATTTTTTATTTTTCTTAACAGTTAATAAATTCATCATAATAATTTGTAAATAATATATAATCAATAAAAATATCATATATTAGATTATATTATGAAAATATACTATTTATAAAATTTTATACATAAAATATAAAATTTACTATCTAAAACAATTTATATTTCTTTTTTCTTTTCTTTTTTGTTAATAGAAACATAATAATTTAAATATAAAAGAATAAGTTTTATTATTTATAATTATATAAATTTATTTAATAAAAATCTTTCAAAAAAATTCGAATTCTCACAAGTATTATAAATTTTCTTATCACATAAATTTGTGTAACCAATTATTTTAATAGAAGTAGGGTAAACTAAATCAATCGGTCATAAATTTTGTTTAAAATTATATTTTAATCATTCAACTTTCAAAAGTTATATAATAATCATTATATTATTGAATTGTCACGTTTTAATTACTCGTCTGTTAACTTTTATTAAAGGGATGACAGTTGCTTTTATATATATATATATATATATATATATTTGTTTTATTTGAATCTGCAACTTTATAAATCTATTTTTAATTAAAACTTTATAAAGTCATTTGATGATGCAATGTCCCACCTGTGAACTCATTCGGAAACAAAAGAAAGATTATAAAATTATGAGTTTTTTTTTTCGGGAAACAAGGAGGACAATTATATGAAAATTATTTTTATATATTAATTATAAAAAATTATTTTATTGATTTAATTAAAAATATATTAGATATCACAGTTGTTAAACTAATTTTTAATTATGCTACTAATCCAACTTCTAATCCCGTTCACCTGCAGCTGTTTGATTCAATTAATGTTTAACACTGTCATTATCGAGGATGCACTTTGCATCCAATTTAGTTTTGATTTGTTATTATCCAATTAATGTTTTTATTTTTACACGAAATTTGTTACTACTTATTTAATTATTATATCAATTTTTTTTCAAATTTTGTTATATAAAAGATTCATTGAAGGAGTGTTGTAGAACGTAATTATAATTAAAAGTTAAAAAAGGATAATGGGAGACGCATTAAACTCCTCTTCCATACCAACTCTTCAACTAAGGAATTTGGAATAGTTCAGCCGCCATGCATTGAAGTAATAGGATAATGAGAGAAATCTAGTGACAGCAGGAATACTTATGTTTTTTAATAGAAAAACAAAAGTTAAATAATTTAAAATAAAAAGCACAAGAATACTATTTTGGGTTGTTTTTTTTCTTCTTTAAATCTCTGCATGTTTGGTTTACGCAATACAATTAGTAACTACTATTTTCGTGTAGTTGCAGAATTGACATTTGAAACCATATTTTGTGGAAATAATTTCCCACTCCATTATTTCTTCCTCAAAAATTCCACCAAGGATAGAAAAGTAGAAAAGTGTTGGCATTTGTCAGCCTCCACTGCCTTTTTATTTTGAGGACTCTTCTTCCAACTCCTTTAATCATTCCACTTACTAACTTTCAATATAACAACTATATGTTAATAAATATTCAAATCCCAGGATTTCAAGGTTTAAGATTTAGATTCAATGTTGGATCCTAAACTTTTTCTCTCTTCTTTCATTGTAATGCACTTACAATTGTTGGAATTCTATTGTAATTGTTAGAATATTGCCATGTTACATCAAGTTTAGCATAGAATGTTACAATATATTGAGTAACATTGTGAAGAACTTTGCCAGAGTTGTAATCATATTGACATGTCATGCTTCTTTGGATCTATCCTCAACAATAAAAGTTATTATTACAAGTATATTTATGTTTCAACAAGATTTATTTATTACAAGTGATTTTTTCAACAAGGTTTTAAGAATATATAGGGCAAAGTGATATATATATATATATATATATTTGACTATTACAAAGTGCTATATTTTTTAATTTAAATTGCACGATTCAATTGTAAAAATAATTTGTTTAATTATAGGAGGGCCATAACCATTTCCTTTAAAATAAAAATTCTTACGATGGATACCAACTTATAGAATCATTAATTTTTATTCAAATAAAATAATATTAAAACTAAAAACCGACAAGACAAAAAAATTAAAAAATAGTGGTTGTCAAAGAGGCGGTCGGCGTTAAAAAAAAGAAAAAAAAAAGATAGGGGGAAGATCCAGTGATGTAGCTTTTAGTAAATTTTATGAATTAGTGCTTCACTACGTCAAACAATAACATAATAAAATGAAGAAAAATAAACATTTTATTATATTTTCTTTTAAATGGATGATAGAAAACGACTCCTAAAATGAATTTGCTGGGACCAATGGGAGGTGGATGGACATAATTCTTGCTGACTGGGCCTGGGGATTGATCCAAAGAAACAAGTTGATCAAATATAATTATTATTTTATTTTCCACGAAATTTAAAGAACATCTGCAACTCGGAGGTTTCTCCAAGAGTTTTGGGTCAAAGAAAGCCTCATTTTATTTGAGCTAAATAATTTAGTATTTAATTTAATTATAATTATTATTAAAAAGACATTTAATAAGTTTTAAGGATAATTATTTGTTATTTTTACGGGCTTTTTTTTATTTTATAAACAATGGGAGGTATGAGTTAAATGAAATTATTATTATTATTATTATTATTTTAATAGTTGAATTTTAGCTCAGTTGGTATTACTGTTATTGTAACGAGAGAATATTAGTTTAATCATGTTTTCTTAAGATTTAATGGTTGAGAACATTGTATTGAAAATGAAATCATCTTTAATAAAAAATCAATATTATCTAGGGATTTAGGTCATTATAGTTTTGAGATCAAATCAGTGGTCGAACAGATTAGATCATCGATCCAATTTTAATTAAAAAAAATTATTAACAAAATCAAAAAATTATAAAATTATAAAACCTGATTCAACGGTCAATGTACCGATTAGTTTAAGCTCGATTGGTCCGATTTTAACAACTATAGTTGAGACGGTTGCGGATTTAGAAATGAATAGAATAATATATTAAAGAAATTGTTGAGTAATACATGATGAAATACAATGGCTTAACCTTTTTTCCTTCTCTCAATTATCGTCCAAGAATTTGTATAAAGAGAGATCCTTTTTGGATTTGCGCAAGCTGAGCATAGCCTTGAAAAGACGTTTGCTTTTGGTAGAATATTGTTGATCCACATCTTCGCCCACCGTCGACAACGATACTGTTCTTCGAGGCTCTGACGGGTACTGTTCCAATCGACACCCATATATGTAAGCAAAAAATATCCAATTTTAAATATGTTAAAAGTCTCACAATTAGTCCTTGGTTCGTGGCCCCTACCCTTTTTTTAGTGTTGGGAGAAGTGGATCTGGGCATAAGAGACATAGTTCGTGGCAGCGGAATGTGTCGAGGAGAGCTTGATCGTTTATCTGATTTCAAAATAACCTGTAATCAGCACGTACCAAGGAATTCAGACAGGGTTTGAATCCATATCACTGTTACCTTGTCTCGGGTTCATTGAAACACTGGTCAACAACTGGGGGCGTTGTCTTGGAAAATGGCGTGGAGACTGTAACATAAAGCATCCATCACTACATCACAATTGTATTAACATCAATGGTGAATCCTAGTATTAGGAACATACAATATATTGATACTATTAGATCCCAAGATTACCCGACATGCTCAGAAGGGGTATCTGCAGGTTTTGCTTGAATGCCTGAAAATATACGATAATAATAGGTAAAAGTATCATGGAGGCATATGTATTGAGAGTTAGAGAGTTAGATTGTAATTTATCTCCTCTATTAAAAAAATGAGTAAAATTGTCATTGTATGTTGGATTAAAAAGCAAGTCGATTCTTTGATCCTTATATGAGGTAGACATGACATACCACATATCACTGTCTGGTTTTTTTATCAGTCACACTAATTTTTAACCGTCTAAATAGATGAAATTTTTAATAGAAATGATCAATTTTCTCTTTGATTTAATGTACAGGGCTAATTTGCTCATTTTTTTAGTCAATGGGGCAAATGCAATATGACTCCTAGTACGGGAGTCTCTATGTTACTTTTACCAACAACTCCATCAAAACCTCGTGAGATATGCCTTTTGTCTGAAAATACAAGGACTAAATTGTAAATCTGAGTACACTAAAAGGACCAAAATCAAATAATACCAAGATTCTTATACAGGTGCAAGTCTAATCTAGCAAACAAGCTAGTGCGGTGGGATTTCAGCCTAGGGTTGGCAATGGCAACATCATTAAGTGTCTCATTAACTGCAAGAGATAACATAAAAATTGGATCACATGGATTCAGAAAAACAAAAAGATTCTATAACAACATACTTGCCTGGAAATATGTAGTGCTTATGGCGCTTGGGTGCTTCTAACACCAATGACTGCTGTGAAAGTCCCCCTAAATTAACATAGTCTCGGCATGTTCGCAGTCTCTTAACAGAACAATGTCAAACAGAAAAATCAAACAAGCTCACTGTAATAAGATTTTGAGAGTAAAGTTAACAAAGCATTTTACCTGTTCCAGGCAAAACAAACGAAGCTCCATTACAGAATAGTCATTGATCTTTTCATCCAAGAAACTGTTGATCTTGTATGCTATAGAGCCCAAGTGATCCACTGTATTGACCAAAGCTTTAATGGCATAATCTTTCAAAGTCTGTTCCACTCTGCTCCTTGTTAAAGAGAAACAGGGTTAGGGGATGGATGTTCCTCATCGTAAGTTTCAAGTATAGGATGACTTACATTTGTTTCTGCATTTCTTTGGTATAGGCCATTTCAAAATATTCTGCTGCAGAATATAACTGTTCCCTCAGATTCTTCAAATCCTACAGTATTACTCATCAATGGGGTTAATTTAATCCATATGCAAATGTCTAAAATCGAAAATGAACAAGATGGTCTGTGTAAATTTACCTTAAGATTATCTGCAAAAACCAAGCTCTGCTGCATTAAGGCTTCATCACGGTGGGAAGATTGTTGAGGAACTGGAACTGAAGTGGATGAATTCATATTTTTCATATACTGAAAGACCAAAAGATTATTAAAAAACTGAAGAAGTATTTAATCAACTAAAGACTGGCAGACTTTATTTCCACAAAAAAGAAAAAAAAAAACAGGAGCAGATAGTGAAATCACTTGACACTAAAAACCAAACTCGAGGCTGGGTTTCAAAAGATATTTAGTGGTTGTATTTTGTTTCTAAATGTTTGGGGATAAAATAAACAATCTCACACGTTAAAATTTGTTATAATATATGAGCTTAGGCCACTCTTCTGAAAGCAACATACCCAGAAATCTCCTTGGCTCCTTTCAGCAGTTGCAAAGATCACATGAATTCCCTAGTGTCGAGGACAAGGTTTTTGTTTCCTTTTTATATTATTTTCAAAATACTCAAATGCTGTCAATGTGATGGTTTGATTATTGCATGTTATTAGGGTTCGGATTTAGGGTTTAAATTTCAAGGTTAATTAACTGTCTTACCTAAATGGGTACATTGCATGCAAATGTGAAAATGTGGTTGATCACATTATAAAAGGAACCCTTTAATTTGGTGTATAAATCTCAACTGTTAACAATGATGGTTTCCACCAGACTCAACTGTGAGATTTAATTGCAATAATGACCCCTAACTTACCTCTCGCATTCACTTTTACTCACTATTTTTTAATTTTAGTTGATTCTGTATTCCTATTGTATTCATATTATGTACTCGCATGGCATTAAAAAGTTTTAGTTTAATTTTTTATAAATTAAAAAATAATGGGTGGATTGTGCAATAAAGAAAGCAGCTGGTGGACTTTAATTTTGTGTGGATTAGCCACCCATCCGCCGCCAACAGCGACGCTGACAGGCTGATATTTACTTCAAACATGTTGGCTTACTAAAATATGTTCTTTTTATCTATATCATGTAGTAGTTTGGATAAAAATATAAGTTTGAAAAATAGATTTGAACGAAAAAAGAAGAAGAAGAAGAAAACGGATTAGGTCTTGGATAAGCTTTTTTTACTAGGGCTCGATCCGATCCGAATTTGCAAAAAAAAATGATGTTTTTTGTTACTGTTTTGTTACTGTTTTGATGTCATTTTGTTATTATATTACTATTATTTTATTGTTATTATTTAGATATTGTATAACTTTTATTTTATTGTTAGTTTTGCTACTATTTTAGATATATTTGTTTGCTAAATTGTACCTATCTGAATGTTATTTAAGTAAAAATAAATTTTTTAATTTATTTTTAATTTGATGAGAAACATTTATTTTAATGTTTTTAATATATTTGATTTATTATATTTTTTAAATTTATTTTTATATAAAAAGAATAATATAAAAAAATTAATACGAGCGGGTTAGATCGGGCTAGGCTCAGGTTTTAACATTTTTATCCGGATCAAACTTAGATCTAAAATTTTGTCGAGATTTGACCCGACCTATGATCACCTCATGGAACACAAGATTCAATTAAAGGATAATGGGCAATAGGGGTAAGCAAAACTCAATTCGAATCGAAAAATTCGAAAAAAAATTTGAATTTTGAATTATTCGAATCGAGTTATTCTAGTTAAACGAATCGAGTTGAATTTTCAAATTCAAATAACTCGAATAATTCGAATAAACCGAATAAAACTATATTATTTTTAATTTTAAATTTATATTACCGAGACCCAAATATTTTTACTTTACCCCATTTTTCCCCAAAGCCCAAACCTTTTATCTTAACCAATTTTTCCCCTAAAGGTTAAAATCCATCCGTAAACTAAATCCAAATATTTTTAATTTTTTATCTTTTACCTTACCCAAATGTTGTTTATTTGGACTTTTGCTTATGTCTTTTTTATTATAATCTTATTGTGTTGTCATTGTTTATTTGGACTTTTTTCACTTATTTATTTCAATTTTTAGTTGTATAATCATGTTTAAAAACTTTAAATAAAAATATTTTTAAAAAAATTACATAAAATTAAACAAGACCAAATTAATTTTTTTTAATTTAGCTCGAACAAATATATTCGATTCGATTCGAATTCTATCTCACTCGACTGGATTCGTAAAAATTTAAAATCGAGATAGGATGATGAAATAGGATTTGAAAACTCGATTAACTCAAAAATTTTCCATTCGATTCGATCGAATGCTCACCCCTAATAGGCAAGTGAATTAATTTTTTTTAGAGTTTATAATTGTTGTTTTTAGATTTTAAAATTTAATTTTCTTTTTAGTTGTTAATTGGATGTGTTCGAAACCATAATGTAATTGCAAAAAAGTGTAATTATTAAAGTAGTAATTATATATTATTATAATCGAAAAAGCTAATTCTTTTTTGGTGAATTACAAGTAACGATTAGTGCGACTCAATCCCAAATCACACCTGAAGCAGTGAACATCCTTGACCATCAGACCAATACACGAGATTCTCAAAAAAGCCAATTTATTTTCTCAATTTTCAAATTTTTTAAAAATTGATATCAATAATTGGAGTAATCTAATTATACACAACTTATAATTTATACAATATTTTCATTAATTTAATTTTTTTAAACATGTTTGATAACTCACAATGAAAATTATTAAATAGAATATTTTTACAAAAAAAATATAAAAATAATTGATAAATAAGGATCTACTTATCAAAAAATCTGATCATATCTAATATTTAATTTTAAATAAAATATCAAACATATTTTATAATTTAAATTCAACATTTAAATTTTTAATTTTATAAGATTTGATATCAAACTTGCGACTTAATCGTCAAATCAAATATACATGTTTTATAAAAAAAAATCAGCAAAATTTTCATAAAAAGATAAAATATTTTATCTTTCACGTTAAATATGTATAACTAATATTGTTACTTGTATATAATCATCAATGAATAAAACATTTAAAAAATCGTATATTCAAACCCATGTGATGATCTAATGATCAAGGATGTCCATCGTTTTAGATGTGCCCTGGGTTCGAGTCGTATTAGTCGCGTTTGATGTTCGAACTATACCTTATTATTGTAATTCACCAAAAAAAATTATATATTCATATATCGAACACATATTTAATAAAATTTATATATAAATTATTAGGCCCGTTCTTGACATTTTTGAGACCTTAGGCAAAATAATAAAAGTTAGAGAAAAAAATTTTAAATCTCTTAAAAGTTGATAAAAAAATTTTGGGCCCTTAAAAATTAAAAAAAAAATTGGGCCCTTAAAAACTAAAAAAAATAAAATTTGGGGACTCTTAAAAATTGATAAAAAAATTTTGACCTGTAAAAGTTAAAAAAATAAATTTTTAGGCCGTTTAAAAATTAAAAAAAATTTAAACGTTTTTAACTTTCAGTCCTGGGCGATCGAATTTCTGAACGACCCCCAAAGCCGGGCCTGTAAATTATTTACAATTCCACTTAAATCAATATTAAATAATTTTTAAAAGTAGTAAAAAATAATATGAATTTGACTTTTGTTGGGGTCAAAGGTATTAAGGCCCAGGATTTTCAAGTGAAGGACTAAGGATATTAAGGCCCATGAATGGAAGTCTAAGAAAGAAAAATAATAATAAAAAGCGTCGACAGCAGGGTTCGAACCTGCGCGGGCAATGCCCAACAGATTTCAAGTCTGTCTCCTTAACCACTCGGACATATCGACTACATGTTCGGAGGTGCATTTATATTGTAATTAAAGTATATAAAATTACTAAAGTTAGTCCGACTGTTAAATTTCATATGCTATTAGTAATTTAGTTTGACAAAATTTTAAATTTAGTCCCCCGTACTTATAAGGCTAAAAGTTAAGTCCTTTTACTATTATGATTTAGAAATATTAGTTTAATCAATTACATTATTAGTATTTCTCATCAAAATTTGCCTACTTGGCATGTTGAACAGATTGGCTCATATAACGTTGCATATGATTGACAAAATATAAACATATTAAGTTGACAAATTTTTATAGAAATTATAAACCAAAAATAATGATTAGACTAGAAATTTTAAATTGAAATAGTAAGATGCTTGAATTTTTAACGTTTAAAGTACATTAACTAAATTTCAAATTTTGGATAAGTCATGGAGTATTTGCATATTTTAACCTTTTTAAAAATATAATTTAAACTTTTTAGGTTAAAGTTGTAGTGTTAATCTTTAAAATAATCAGCTAATTTCGAAAAGTCTTGTTTTGGATGGATTGTTGTATTGTGAATAATGGGAAATCACTTTCAAACTTCGGCCTTGTGGATAAATAAATATTGAGATTGTCGATGAAATTGGGTAAGATTATATATCTATTCTCTTGTTAGAAATAAGTATTGAACTGGGAAAGTAAGTCGGACCAATCAAATGGAAAATTGGTGGACAAGACCACAAATTTTACAAAATTATGCAGATAAAAATTAAACACTTCCACTCTTTTTAGATTTTCATTAAAAGGAAATAATTTAAAAAAAAAAAAAAGGGATGACAACTAAAACAAAGTTTAAATAATTGTACTGTGGATTGTAATGAATATTTGATGTTTGAAGACTTGTGGGTGCAATGAACTATCTTCTTGCTTTGTGATATACAACTCAGATAATCTTTGCGGCTTGAACTCAGGATGAGAGTTTAGAGATGAACACTCAATACCGACGCATATTGAGATATAGATATGATGATATATAGAGATGTTAGTTGAGGCCATTATCAGCATATCACCTCCAACTTGCCAATTCTCTCACTATAGCTTTCTTCAAGTCCCCCACTCTCGTAGCTCCCAATTTGTCAATCCTTTTTTTACATCTTTAATCGTTGTGTATGGCACCATTGCATTGGTTCCTTTCGTCAAAGCAGTGCTTTTTTGTTTCCCTTTAAATATAATAACACCGGAGAAACAAGAGAAGAAAAAAAGCTAGCAAAAGTAAAATCACCACTTTGAAAATGATGTGCTTGGAATCTAGAATGGATGTGGATATGGTCTACATCATTAGGGAGAGTCCAAACTTCCAATCATTCATCAACCATTCATTGGAAGACTAGCACAAAGTTTAATTATACAAGTTTCAAAAATCTACACTCTTGAAAACAAAAACATTTTCATTACGATGATCAGATTTAATCTAGTTGATTCATGCATTAGCTCATGTAAACATCCTGATGCAAGTCTCAAGGCCTAATTTCAAGTTCATGAATGTGATTGGCTTACGTTACCTCAAAGTCCAATAATAAGCTCAAAGACCAAACAAATCAAACAAATATTCTATCAAAGACAATATGAGAGGATAAATTTTTCGAGAAAAGTGCGAATGATACATGCACGGAATGAGTGAAATTTATTAAAATCAATTCAATTACAAATTTTGAAATATTTTAAGTTATTTAGGAGTTGTATGTAAACAAAAAAGTTTAGCTTAAAACTACTTGTACACAACAATTGCTCTTTTGAGTTAATGATTTTTCTTTGAGTTTTGCTCTTCAAAAATTTCTCATCTTCAAGCTTTTTTTGCCAAGTTTTCTTTTTTGGAGGGAAAACTAAAGTTGTTTGAAGGAGGTTGTGAATTCCTCGAGTTTGGGAAAACTAGAGTTGTAGAAGGTTGTGGATTCATAAAGTTTTCAAGGCTCCTTAAGACTTTTACATGCCATCTTATCTTTTCCATCTATCTGCTTTATTCTTTTTTCTCTATTCTATTTTGTTCCTATTTAATTATTCAAATATTTTATTTGTTTAATTATTTTTTTCTATATTAATTATCTATTTTAATTCCTTCATTCAATTTTTAAAATCTTAGATTTGATTTGGATTTGTTTTCGTTTCAAGTTATGTCAAAATCCAAATTTCGTCTAGAGCTCTAAGTCAAATTTATGATTTAGACAAACCTACAATCCTGTTCCGCACTCATCCCTATCACATCCTAAAATTATTGGGTTTCTTGTGCATCAAAAAATATTTATAAGATTGGTCATCATATACCATAGAATAATCGAAAGCATAAATGTGTATGTTATGGCCTACAGTACTACCAGCGGCTTTAACTAAAAGGAAAAATGATATAGGATAAAGTAGAGGAAGCTATCATTTCTTCTTTTCCGGAAAGTTTTCAACATGATATTGTCCAACTTTACGGAAAAGTGAATAAAAAAAAAGTTATGTTCTTTAACATACTATTCGTGATTCCCAGTTCCATATGATCTACACCGTGAATTAATTCTTGCTCAATATCTCTTAAGTTTAAACCAATCATGCCTATCGATAAGTGTGGGTGTAGTGGTCAGGCACATTAAACTTGTAAAGAAGAAATACACATTCAAACTTTGAAATTGACATTGTTGGAAGAGATAATCACGAACCTCCAACATGAATAATAAAATGAACATGGAGAATCAAAAATAAAAGATAAAAGATTGAAGGTGTGGTTTGAAAAGTATGGTCCCCAATTCCCACTTTGTGTTGGTGAAGCTTTGCTCAAGGATGCAGGGATGGCTAACTTATTTAACCTCTGTATATGCTGTAATAATAAACAAACTTAGAACTGAAAACTCTTTATATGGTTTTCCTTGTAAGCTTAGTTTATGGATACCAAATTAAACTTGCTTGTTGTTCTCAATCTTGTCTCGATTCAATTTCTGTCAACGTTTCTAGAGGCTGCCATAAGTAATGTAAGTATATATATGCATACAACTTCAGAATTTAAGTCAGGTGTGGCTTTTATTTTGTTTTGTTTTGTTGCTTAACCTTGGTGTTGTGCACATAAATGCCAATGTCATAGGTGCATATTGTGTACATGGGAGAGAAAAAAAATGAAGATCCAGCTATTACCAAAATGTTTCATTACAAAATGTTGTCTGACTTGCTTGGAAGGTATTATAAATTTACATTTACACTAAATTTCAATAAAAAAGAATAACATATGCTTTGCTCCTTCTTTGTTTTGGATGAATCTCAGCAAGGAAGAAGCAAAAAGTTCAATGCTTTATAGCTATAAACATGGCTTTTCTGGGTTTGCAGCCAGGTTGACAGATTCTCAGGCAAAGGAAATTGAAGGTGATATAATTTCTTGGATTTTGTTTTATTTTAGCATCTAAAACTTTAAAAACTAAGAAAAATTACTTACAAATTGCAGCATTTCCTGGTGTTGTCCAAGTGATTCCTAATCAAGTTCACAAGCTTCATACAACTAGAAGTTGGGACTTCATGGGGCTAAATGATCATTCTGCAACAAATCTTTTGACTAAAAGCAACATGGGTGAAGGAATAATTATTGGCGTAATAGACACAGGTAATAAATAAATCTCTGCACTTACAAGGCTCAATATAAAGGCCGATAAATTTGGAAACCATGCTTGCAGGAGTGTGGCCGGAATCTGAGAGTTTCAATGATAGGGGTATGAATCCAATTCCATCTCATTGGAAAGGTATATGCCAAGAGGGACAGCTGTTCAACTCCTCGAACTGTAACAAGAAACTTATCGGAGCTCGCTGGTTCGTCAAAGGCCTCTTGGATAAAAACCAAACACCTATAAATATAAGTAATGGAGAGGATATTCTATCAGCAAGAGATAGCAGTGGGCATGGTACTCATACAGCTTCCACAGCAGCTGGTAATTTTGTAGGAAATGCAAACTATGAAGGATTGGCTGCTGGTTTGGCTAGGGGAGGTGCTCCACGAGCTCACTTGGCAGTTTACAAGATTTGTTGGTCTTTTGGACCTGGAGGGTGCACTGATGCTGATCTTCTTAAAGCATTTGACAAAGCCATACACGATGGAGTCGATATCCTATCGGTGTCCATTGGCGAGTCTATACCTTTGTTCTCTTACGCAGATAAACGTAATTCGATTGCAATTGGTTCCTTCCATGCAACTGCAAAGGGTATAACAGTAGCTTGCTCCGCGGGGAATGAAGGTCCTACTGCAATGACAGTTGAGAACACTGCTCCCTGGATTATCACTGTTGCCGCTACTACCATAGACAGGGCCTTCCCAACAGCCATTACACTAGGAAATAACCACACCCTTTGGGTAAATCTTCATTTAGCACTAGATTAATCAAACAATACAATCCTTTTTTCCATTATAATCTTATTGTCTTGCAGGGACAATCTGTTTACACTCGAATGCATAACCATGGATTCACTGGCATTACATTCTCTGATCGCATTGCCTTAAATGACAGCGATGATTCAGCGTTAGGCCTCTCTTTTGATCTAGTCAAATGAGTTTTCATATGTTTTCTTTTTCCATACATCCGGTGTGATACGTTTTCTTCTTCCAGCTTGGGGTGCAAGCGAGGAAGTCTGAATGCAACATTAGCTGCAGGAAAGATCATACTTTGTTTTTCACAATCAAGTACTCAGAATATATTTAGTGCTGCAATTTCAGTGGCGGATGCAGGAGGGGTAGGGCTTATTTTTGCGCAGCATCGGAGCGATGGACTCGAGTCATGTCATTATATACCATGCATTAAAGTAGATTATGAAGTAGGGACTCAGATACTTTCCTATATAAGAAAAGCAAGGTATACATAAATTAAGATAGTGAAGAATCAATATATATATGGTATAACCTTAACACTTAAATTCCTTTACCTTTACCACCTCTCTATTAAGGTCTCCAATTGCCAAGTTAGGTATTCCAAAGACAATTATAGGGAAATGGGCATCTCCTAAAGTTGCAGATTTCTCAAGCAGAGGACCTAGTTCAATTTCCCCAGCAGTGCTAAAGGTAAATTTAACAAGCTATAAACTCCCCATTTCCTCATTCTTCTTTTAACTAAGTAAGATTTTAGCTTTCCTTTGTCTAATCACGGTATATAGCCCGACATAGCTGCACCAGGCGTGGACATCGTAGCTGCATATATACCATTTGGCGTAGGAAAAAGTAGTAGATTTGCACTACTGTCGGGAACTTCAATGTCTTGCCCCCATATTGCAGGCATAGCAGCTCTAATAAAATCTGTACATAAGAACTGGTCTCCAGCTGCAATAAGATCAGCTCTTGTCACCACGGGTGAACAAATTTTACTTCCCATATTGACATTTTTTTCATACACTTTAAGGCTGTCTTCCCTCAACTATAACCATTAGTTCAATGTTGCAGCTTCCCAAACAGGAACCGATGGATCAAACATAGTCGAGGAGGGCTCAACTCGCAAGGTAGCTGACCCATTTGATATAGGCGGTGGAGTAGTAAATCCCAATAGAGCTACCGATCCAGGGCTCATCTATGACATTGAAACAAACGATTATGTCAAGTTCCTTTGTAGCACTGGGTTCAGCAGCAAGTCCGTGAGTGGTTTAACCCAGACCAAAGCCAATTGCACCAAAAATAGACTCAATGAGTTGAACCTCAACCTTCCATCCATCACCATCCCATACCTGAAAAGGAAAGTAATAGTGAGCCGAAAGGTAACGAATGTCGGCCCCGCTGAGTCGGTGTATAAAGCCATCGTGGAAGCTCCACAAGGTGTAAAGATGAAAGTAGAGCCCCAATTATTGAGGTTCAATAAAACCACCCAAATTGTACCCTTTAAAGTTACTTTCTTCACGACTGGGAAAGTATATGGAGATTATAGATTTGGGAGCCTGATATGGAGAGATTCGAAGCACACCGTGAGGATTCCTATATCAATACGAGCTATTTTTGTTTGAGCCATACCAGGATGTTGAAACTGTTGCTATTAAAAATAAAATTGATGAAAATGGTTTATGGTGCCATTTAAAAAAATGAAGCCTCCAACTTCATGTGATGAGGATTTGATATCTTTTCCTATTTATATTTTATGCATCTTTGATAAAAATATCATGAAATTACTTGTAACACCTCGAACATTTTCGAAAGTAAAAAAATTTGGATATTTTTAAAAATTTCGGTTTGTGGTTTATTAATTAGTTATTTCTAATGCTTAATTTCTTAAATTCGGTTGTAATTAGAAATTAGAATTAAGACTTATGAACTAGATTGTAAGAGTGGATAAATTAGAGGGTCAATGTCTTAAGATAAGAAAATAGGATTTAAGTTAGGGGAGGTCCTTATTGAGGAATTAGACCAAGGGGTTTCTAGGCAACTATCCTTTTTGAAAAATTGTTTGGGGAATAATTGTCCCTTCTCATTTTCAAGATTACATTCCCAAACATATAAAAAATGTTTTCTCTCATTTTCATAAATCTGGATTTTAAATCATTCAATTTCAATGGGTAGGTTTGATTTTCTAGTTCATGTCAGTTTTGAGGAGCAAGAGGAGGGAATTGAGTTTTGAGTTTCTTTGATCAATTCTCTAAGTTTGAAGCAAGGTGCAATCTTTTCTAACATAAATTTATGAATTTTAGTTTTTAGAAATTGGTTTTAATTAAGCAGTTTAGCTTAGGAATTGTTGTTGATAATTTATGTTTGATTGATGTTTGATCCTTTTTATATATCAAATCTTTGCTTAATAAAATGTTGTGAGGAGTTTATAAGAATGTATATTATCGATTGTGGTTTGATGCTTCGTAAATTAAATTAAAAATTCGATTAAGTTCAATGCATCTATCAATTAATAATATAGTTACTTATTATGGTTAAATATATTATTCTCACGAAGATTACAAATACTAATAATTATTGTCTTTTTATTATTTAACCGAATAATTAGAGTGATTGATTGAAACTAAAATTAACTAAAGAATACGACTCAAAAATCAAATATTTAACAATATCACCATTAACATAAATCAAATAGATATGTAGCAGATACAATCATGTAACTCAAAAATATTCTTTAATTGTTAGCAATTTTGGAAGATTATGCATAGAGAATGCTTAAGTCACATTGATTTTCTAGGCTTGTAACGTTCTAAGGCTTAAGAAATGATATGAGTTCAGAAAAAGATATGACTCAAAATAGTTCAAACATTAGAAATAGTTAGGCACATAACATTGTTCCTTCTTTTCCCTCTTTAATGTCCCATCCAAGCTCACCGCCTTTTGTCTCCCTCTCTCACCTACCTTATTTCTCCATATAGGATGATATAATCTAATACGAGCAACTATGGTTGGCTTAAGGAGTTTTGATGCACTGATGACTGAGTTTTGGTGCAATAATGTGTTTAAGTAATTTTCCCATACCATCCATTAGATTGAATATTTTTTTTTAATTTTGAAATTTTTATTGATGTTGTTTTGGATTTATTTGTGGATATTATGTGCATTGGTTAATTTAGTCTTTAAGACACAAAAGAATCAAGCATGATAAGTTGTTTTTCAGAAATTATATGTTAAGTTGCCTCCCTGAACTAGAGAATTATTTTGAAATTTTAAATTTGTAAGTTTGACATCAAAATCATTATATTTTGTGAGCTTTTAAACCTATAGAGCATATATTTTATTTCGTACTCATTTTATTGTTGGTTGTGTGTATGTCAACTTGATTTTTATTCTAGAACTTGCTTCGATTATACATATTGAGAACACATTATTGATTTGGTATACTGAGATGATAGAGGCACTTAGGATTTAACCCATTTAACCTGTAAAAATCTTACCTGTTGAATTAACCCCTAAAAAACCCCATTGATCCTAACACAATTTTTTTTCTTTTCTTTTCTAACCCATTTTATTAACCTATAACCCAAATTGATGATGTAAAATTATCTTTTTTATTGACTCCCTTTTTGTCGAGATTTTATTTGGTTAATTACCTAACTATGTTTCAAAATTACTGAATTTTATTTTGTTGATAAAAAAATTTGGTGATCCACACGACCTGAAGACATGTTCGTGTGAGACACACAACAAAAGAAAAAAAGAAAGAAAAAGAAAAAGAAAAAATATAAATATATCAAAAAAAATTATTAAGCTTGAATAATTAATCTCATATTCTATTGAAAAGCTCATATCCATTTGTGATTATTCTTGTTGATGCAATTTCTTTTAATTCAACAATTAATTGTATTTCTTGTTTGATAACTCATAAACTTGATCTCGATAACCAACTTTTTTGACCTTTTTCCATATCTTTAACCTAAGTCCTATTACAACATTGTAAAGACATCTTGATTAGTGTATTATCTCATTCTGTAGTGGTGGAGATTTGATTTTGAAGCAAGTTTATGGTAATAACATTTCTTGTTAGATTATTGAGTGCATAATATTTGAACATTAAATACTTTGAGTGTTTTGAGTGAATCTTTAATAGGATGTCAATTCTTGTTTGTTTTGAATTTAAGGTAATTATTTAGATAAATGGAGACATCTATATTTTTGTGCTTAAAATTTTTTTAGCTTGAACTGTTTGAATCTATAGTGTCCTTTTAGTTGAATTTCCAATTCATGATTGTTTGCGAATTATCTTGAAACATTATTGATGAAAATGACAAATTGAGAAAAGTTAACTTGAATGTGGGTTGAGAACTTTGCTTGAGGACAAACAAACGCTTAAGTGTGAGGATATTTGATAAGCGCTAAAATTAATATGTTTTAATCTCATTCTTAATACGTTTTTTGACGATTATTTGATGTAAAATGATGAATTTTATACTCCTAATTATTTAAATTCATATTTTTATATTTAGAAAAATATTTAAGAGGTAAAAACGAGTGTATTGATGTGATATTATATCATTTGAAGCTGAAAATATTTATATGTATTTTAAATTTTTATTTTTTTCAAAATTTAATAAAATATGTATTTCAATATCAGAGAGGCCAGACATATTTGATATTCAGATTCAGCACTGTTGCACCTACCAATGTTAAACAGTAACATATTTGTCAGCTGCCGTATTGGATTCCAAAATTGGATAAACATTTTCTAAAGAAAGTAAGAAACTGAAGGATTAGTACTTTGAAAGTGTTTAAGCAGCAGCCACATCCATCGACATTTTGACTCTTCTCATCATAAGGACTGCCATATAAAGAGGACCATTAGACCCGTGGAGAATGTGATAAATAATAAAGGACCCTCTTTTTTTTTCCAAAAAGCTTTTTCCAATGCAAGACAGCAGCATAGCATGACTTGTGATGTGTCACTTTGCCACCTACCATTTCCACCATTCTTCAATCTTATTCTGTCATATCTTATCTTATCTTCATTTTGTTTTTATACTTTTATTTTCCGACTTTATTCATCCAAAAAAATAAGACTATCGAGGAATCTCTAAATTTTTTTTTTCAAGCCGTTTGTTAATTTTTTATTTTATCTAACGATGGTGTCAATCTTTAAATAGATTGCCGTTGATCATTTTATCCATTCCATCAATTCTATCGGTCACTCAAAAGTATTTAGCTTTGCAAGGTGATTTTTGTTGATTCACAAGAGATTTCACGTTCTCCATGCTACCGGAGTCAGAGCGTAAATTAGTTATGCTTTCGACTACAATATTTTTTCTTTTCTTTTCTCATTCACTTTATATGTCTTCTCTCTTTTTAGTTTGTAGATCTATTTTGTGGGTATTTTTGTTGTCTTCACAAGTTGTGATTGACAGATGACCTGTCGTTCACTAAAATTCCATTGGTCACCAACGATTTTTCTTAGAAAGTGGGTGGCTCTTTGTCAGCTTCTTTGTAACACCCCTACACCTGGTTCACACGTATAAATCTGGTATAAGAGTATTACATACAGTGTCACAAAATTAAAAAAGAGTATAATAAAATTTTCTTTCAAATACTGTGTAATTGAATCGTTTTACTCAAAATATCACAAAATAATCAAGTATAATCAAAATCGAGACTTAAAACCAGATTGAAAATAATGAAAATGTAATTTTTACTCAAAACAGGACAAATATCGATACCACCATAAAAATATTGATACCTCTGTTCTAAAATCAGGAAATATAGCTAGAAACTTCAAACTAATCCCTCTGAAATTATATAAAAACTTTACCAATAAATCAATTCAATCTAAAACACAATTCCATTCAAAATTCATCATCTCATTTCATAAGTTCTTAGTATTCCAAAATAACATTTACAACCCATTCATTGAGCACATATAAGTACCATTTGTACATGCCATTTTACCTCAAAATAAGTATACATTGTCTTGTAATCTTCCAATGTTGATGTGATTTGATGAGAGGCAGCTAATCTAACCTTAGCTTCTCAGGGATCTTGTACCTATGCGTTGAATTAAACGTGTTAAGCTGGTGAAGGCTTAGTAAATACTACAAGAGTCATTAATCATTCATCTTTTAATCACACATTTCAAACTCATTCATATAATTATTTATTCATGTAAAATACATACTTTTTATGTGTATAACATTTAATTTACAGTAGTGTTATGAATTCACATATTCTTCCTCATTTCACATTTTAGCCATTCCAATCTCTTAGCTTACTTAGTTTTATCATTCTTTGATTTCTTATACATATATTATACTTAACTTTTATGTGATTATCATTTCACTTACCTCAATGTCACAATTTGCACATTCTTTCTTTTTCACATTGTTTACCCTATTAACAAGACTCGGACCTTAACGGATACAAGGATCTAACCAAACACACCAGAATGACATCCAGTGCCTCATCGGATAGTTCGAAGCAATCAAGTGACACCCAGTGTCTCATCGGCCTAGCCGAAGTAAAGTGGTACCCAATACCTCATCGAATCTATCCGAAGTAAAATAATGACACCCAGTGTCTCATCGACTCAAGGTCGAAGTATCCCTGAACTCTTCCAATCCTATGGCATGCCAACTACATCCGACTCAGCCCGACTAGTTAATAGAGATTTTCAATTTACAATTCATATCACTTTCAATTCCAATTTCACTTTCACTTTCACTTTTTGATCACAAATCATTCAAATTCAATTCAAATATACTATTAATTCAATATAAATTTGCATTCATCTCAATATTAACCTTACCTTATATTCACTTATTAAATATAAATATCGAAATAAACATTAAATGATGAATAATTCAAATTATAGTAATACAAATCAATAACAAATCAATTTAACCAAATAACAACCAAATATCATAAACAATTAGGTACTAATAACTTTGGAAACCTTTGATTTATCCATTTCATTCTCATTTCTCAATTTCATCACATATCACTTTATATGCATCAATTTTTCATTTCTATTCAATTTTTTTTTCTTTTTACATTAATTTTCAAAACTATACATTTGAGTCACAGTCACTAAATTATTTATATATTGAGCTACAGAATTCGAAATTATAATCCGCTTGATGATTCTGAAATTAGACTCAAATATATTTTTACTATAAAAATTTCAGAATTTTTAATTTAGCAAATTTGTATAGTAAATTCTTTCAATTTACCCATTCTCTGCTGCCTAACAGTTTCGACCTTTCTTTACTAAAAATTATTTATCTTTTAGTACAAGAATCCAATAATGTTCCCGTCTACATTTTTCTATGATTTTTCAAAGTCAGAACAGGGGAACTCGAACCTACTTTGACCTTGTTATACAAAAACTAATATATCTCAGAATATACAGATCCATTTCCATCACCGTTTTTTCCATATGAAACTACACTTAATAATATTTAATTACATATTTAATTCAACTCTTAACTCTTTTTATACAATTTTTAGTGAATTTTTGAAGTTAGTCCTCTATTTTGTCCAATCTGTTTTAATGAGAATAATTCCATTCTCATGTTTCTTTATACTAAATTTCATTCAATCATACATAATTAACATTTATAATTAAACATATCATTTTTATCATAATTAATCATATATGTTAAAATTATAAACACTTTAACTTAATTAATTCTAAACCTTTTAATACTTGTAGTACTTACCTCACTTGTAGATAATTTCTTCTCACACCTTAGCTTTCTCCTTTCTTTTTTTCTTCAATTTGATCCTTTTCCTTCATTCCTCTTTCTTCAATTTCATACAAACACATATAAGCTTAACACTAAAATTCAATACTTTTTCATGCTAGATTATGTAAATATACATGTATGTCATGAAAATTGAATCATCTCTTACCTTTGTTCTTGAATTCCCAAAATTCTAATTCAATCCCTATCCACTTTAACACTTCAAAGTGGACTCTATAAGGAAATTAAGGTGTCTACTAGCTTCCTTCTATGCTTTTCCTTGAGAAATTTTAAAGAAAATGGAAGATTTTGGAGCTTGGAGGGCTTAACAATGGTGGAAGGACTTAATTGGAATAAAAGAAAAAGTTAGAAATGAGAGATGAAGGCTTGAACGGCTAGCTTATGGAGAGAGCTGATATCTTTGCTTTTTAATTGATTTTTCTCTCTCTCAAATTCTCTAGAATTTTCTCTTAAAATATCTCACTTAATAAAAAAGGTAAAATTGCACTTTTAGTCCCTAGGCCTTCCAACTTTACACTTTGGCCCAGTTCATTGCCTCCAAAAATATCTTCCACCAAATTACTCTTTTTCCCCTCCTTAATCACTATAATTCCCATGATGACTCATAATTCATTTAGGCTAAATTGCTATTTAGTCCCTTATGCTTTCACACAATTACTAATTAATCCTTGAATTTTCTTATCCTTTCTTATTTAGACTACACATTCTAATTCTTAATTCAACTCTAATACTATTCCAATTCCGGTTCAAAAACGCGGATGTTACATTCTTAATTTGTTTCTGTTTTGAGAGTATTTCAGAATAATAAAAAATTTCACGAGTTGATTTGGACCCGTGTTATCTTAAGTTTTATATATTTTTTTTGTTTATTTTTCCATTGTTTAATAAGTTTTCAATTTTAAAAGTTTTTGTCTACTCTTGTAGCACGTTTTATTACTCTTACTTATGCATGTAACCTTAGTTTTACAAGTGATTTTAGGGATGATTTTGTTGTCGTCCTCTCTAATTTGGTGAATGCTCGACTCTTTCGTCGATTTTTGCTTGCTACTTTAGACCATCCGGGACTGATTTCCTTTAAGTGCTTGCAATCACTCCAGATATGTCGTGCTTGAGTTGTGACAAAGTCAATTGTCAAAGTGTCATGATGTTCTATTTATCTAAGGCTAAAGCTTTTGTTGTGTTGATGGAGCTTGTTCTTCACCATCTACGACGAGTGTTTGTTATTTTCTCCTGAATTGTATGGTTCCCTCCATTAATTGAATTAATGAATTTACATTTTAAAAAAAAATTATGAGAATATTTTTAATTTACTAAAAATAAAAATAAAAATAAAAATATTAATATTAATATAAATTTATTATTTTATAACAATAAAACATGATTATTTTAAATGGAAATCACAATAACTAGTAATTGGAAATTTTCTATAACGAAATCATGACCATATTAGATTTAAATTCCTACACTTCTTTGATTATGTCTTTGATATTTATTATTTTTTATTTACATTATGAGCCGTAAAAGTTAAGGCAATCTACTTTTGATAATAGCAACAATTTCCCTATTCTAAGCAATACTAATTTTTAATTAGTTTTTGCTAACCATTCTTTCAGATGATCTTTGTGGCATACAAAAAATCACATGATTTGTCCATATCGGTGTAGATTATTTTCTCTAATCAATGATATTTTTGAAAGTTTATTATAATATTTTAATTTATGAAAAAACTATATATATTTCATACTTATTATAATGTTGCTTTTTTAAAAAAAAAAATACTCTTAACCTTTTTTTAATTAAAGTTGAATAAGTCTAAAAGTTTGATTTCACTTTCAGATGGATTTTTTTAAAAGAAGAAATTGGAAATTCTGAGCTTCCCTATTTGAATAATTTGAAAGTTTCTATATGAAATCATGACCATATTAGATTATAGTGCTCATTTAAATTTCCATACTTCTTTGATTATGCCTTTGATATTTTTCAGTTGGTTTAAATTTGCTCTCAGTTTCTATACTAATTTAAAATTTAAAATGTTCAATTTTTATTTAAAAAAATTAATTTTTTACTTGTTTAATTTAAACACTAAAATTCAATTAATAATATTTTTAATCATCATTCTTTAACTTAAATACATGATATTTTAATATTCAAAAGTTTAATTTAAAAATTAAATTCCAACTTAACACATTTAAATTTAAAGTCCTCTAATGTAAAAAATTGGTCTGTCTGAATAACAGGATATTCTCTGTAAGCCCTTGTGGCTTTGTTCCGTTTGGGTTGTTGTTGTTTGTGTCTATCTTGTCCGATTATGGATATGGAATCTAGTCTAGCAGGATTGCGACTAGACGACGAAGAGGAAAAGGAAGAAAATGAAGGGTGACGGGTTGATGAGGATGTTCAAGCAACAAATGCGATTCATGAGTTGACTTTGGTGGGATGTTTCTTGACACCAAAAGCAGTAAATTTTATGTCAATGAAAACCACGTTAGCAAATCTATAGCACTCATTAGGCAGTGTTACTATATCGGATATAGGGGATAAACGCTTCACTTTCCTATTCTATTATGTTGTTGATATTGAATGTGTGATCAATGGTTTACTGTGGACTTTAACAATCATCTCTTGCTTTTACAAAAGTTGAAAGAGGGTGAAGATCCATTAGAAATCCCTCTTTTCCATGCTACATTTTGGATTCAAGTACACAGCCTCCCTAGTGGTATGTATACAGAGGCGATGGCTAAGCAGTTCGGGAACTTCATAGGGGTTTTCCCAGATTATGATGCGAAAGCAATAGAGCAGACCTTCGCAATTATATGCGTATTCGTGTGGAATTGGATGTGCGGAAGCCTCTAAAAAGAAGAAAGAAGTTGATTTTTTTCTACTGGTAATGAAACTTATGTTTTATTTAAATATGAAAAATTAACTACATTTTGTTTTCTTTGTGGAAAGCTTGGGCATGATAAAAGCTATTGCCCTCTTCGCATGGTGCATGGAATAAAAGAACTATTATTTGGCTAGTGTTAGAACCCAATTTTGACCGGGCTTTAGACTTTGATTTTTAAGTTTAAATTAATTTTAAATTTTATTTAGATTTAAATTTATCTTAAATTTAAATTTAATTAAATTTAAAAATAATATTAAAATTAATAAATTAAAGTCCATAAGTCCATTTACAATGGCCCAAAAGGCCCAATTACATTTAAGCCCAAATCACCTATTTTCTAACCCAATTACAGCAGCCCAATAAGGGCTAAGAAGCCCCTTTGCACCAACAGCATTCAAAGTCAAAACCTTGAAATTTGATCCCCCACGTGCTGCTGCCCACCGACTTCATCTGCTACCATCGGCCTCACCATGTCCTGCCATCACCACTGCCTAGAAGAAACCTGCAACAAGCAAACAAGTTAGGCAAGCATTTAAGGGCAAACAACAAAATAGCATGATGTTGTAAACTGGGTATAAAGTCAGAATTAAAATTGGTAAAGGGGGGAATTTCTTTGATGTTGCAAAACCAATAAAAAAAACGGATTCTTGTTCTCACAAAGATTACAAAGTCAATACAAAATAGATTTTTCATATCAATATTTGCAGGAAGCATTCAAAGTAATCAATTCCAAGATTCAAGACAGATTTCAAGCATCTCAGTTTCCATTTTCAAGGTATATTAAATACTAATTGTTCATTATTTCTTTTGAATTCAAAGTGTTTCTAAAAATATTGGATATATATAATGATATATATTTATAAGGTATTTAATACATATTTAATACATTAATTAATTCCCTTAATTCTAGGGACGTTTAACATATATATAAGTATTAACATATATATATTTATTATATTTGATAATGGTTTAATATCTTTATTTATTTTCAAAAAATGTTTCAAATAATAATAAGTAATAAATTAATGAGCATTAATAATGGTGATAATAATTATTTAATATTATTAATAATAATAATAAAGGAAAATTGAAAGGTCAAAAACTTATCTGCTTCAATCGAACTGAACCATCACCGTTGCCGTTGCCGTTGCCAAAGCCACCACCGCCGTCGTTCGTTTGACCTCCGATCTCGCCTCCTGCAACGCCAATCTCCGAACATGCAAAAGGGAACAAGGAGTTGTTAAAAAGGGTTTTAAACAAAGGGGACAAAAACAAAACTTTGAAAATGAAAAAATAAGAATGTTTTTTTTTAAAAAAGAAAAGGTATAAGGGATTTTGAAAATTTTCAGATCTGGTTCAAAACCAGATCTGAGTTTGAATATAAAAACAAAGTACAAAAGAAAAGAGGGAAAGAAAGAAAATAAGGAGAAGGAGAGGCTGTTTACCTTCCGACGACGGCGACCGGACGACCCAGGAGCGGCGCGTGGCAAGCGGGATCGATGGAGCGTGGGATGGCGATCACCCGGCGGTGGCGCGTGGCCCTGGACGCACGCCGGACGGCGGGCTAAGGACCAGCCAAAGTTTGGCCGGCAAGAAGCAAGAGAAGAGAGAAGAGAGAAATGGGGGGGGGGATCTTTTGTTTTTTTTGAAATTAAATGAAATAATATAAAAAAAAAGCTTTAAAATTAATATTTATACAAACCCATGGGCCGATCCGACCAGACCCAAACACGTCTCAGGATCCGCGTGTTTTCAAGTATTGGTCTATTTCTGCAATTGGTCCTCCCACATTTTTGTTTACTTCAATTTAATCCTTTTTGCACCTTTTAATTATTTGCAATTGTGCCCGGTAATTTTAATTGGTTTTCAATTTAATCCTTTGACTGTTTGACTGCACCAAAGACTGCCACGTGTCCCTTTTTGGCTTATTTATGCATTTAGTCCTTTCTATTTTTAATTTATTTTAATTTAGTCCTTTAATTAACTTTTATTTAATTACAAAATCGGTCCAAAATTTTTTCAAGATTTTTAAATTAATCCCTTGACTTCTGGATGCCTGTGAGGCTGCCACGTGTCACCTATTTTTGGTTTTATTGCTTTGTAAGTCCCTAAATTGTCTAAAAATTATATTTTGATCCTAAAACTTTCTAAAAATTACATTTTGACCCCAAAACTTTTCTAAAATTATATTTTGACCCCAAAACTTTCTAAAAATTACATTTTGACCCCAAAACTTTTCCAAAATTATATTTTGAACCCTAAACTTTCTAAAAATTACATTTTGACCCCTTAACTTTTCCAAAATTATATTTTAACCCCAAAAATTTTCCAAAATTATATTTAAACCCTAAAACTTTTTAGAAATTACATTTTAACCCTAAAACTTTTCCAAAATCATATTTTGACCCAAAATTTCCAAAAAAATTGTATTTTTACCCCGAAACTTTCAAAAATTACCATTTTACCCCCCCAAACTTCCCTAAATCCCATTTTAAACCCCAATTTTACTAAAATTACCATTTTACCCTCAAACTTCCCTAAATCCCATTTTTAACCCTGATTTCACCAAAATCTACCATTTTGCCCTCGGGTATCCAAAAAGGCTTGTTTTAATCCCGATTGCTTCATTTCTTTAATAATATTTGCATTTAATCTTAATTGTTATACCCCGTTCTTTGTGTTTGTGTTATTTTCACTTCGTGTAATTCGATACTCATTATAAAATTGCCCATTCATTGCGTATTTCTTTAAAAAATCGTTTTCACAAAATTTTAAAATTAAGGCAATATTCTTTAATTTCGCGTTACGAAAATCTTGCGCCTTAACTTACTAGGTGTAATTTTTTCTTCAAACCGAAATAATCGAATACCCTTAATCAAGGCGATATTTCTTATCTTCGATTCCAAAAATTTGCTCCTTAACTCACTAGGTGCAATCCTTCGTTAAATCGAAATAATCAAATATCTTTTTTTCAAAAAATAAAAAGATTTTGCAAAGGAAAGCTCGTTATTTTTGGATCTCGAAATATTATGTCCTAACTTACTGGATGTAATTTTTTCTTCTTCGATCACTTTAAAATAGCGAGACTTCCAAACAAAGAAAAAATAATTTCTTTTAAAAATAGCTCATGCATTCGAGGATCGTATTTTAAACTTTATTCGAGTTTTTAAGGTTTACAAATTAAAACCCGAAAATAATCACGTGGTACCAATTCTGGGCGTACGAGGGTGCTAATCCTTCCTCGTGCGTAACCGACTCCCGACCCTATTTTTCTGGATTTTGTAGACTGACGTTTTAGCGTTTTAAACGTTTTGTGGTGATCCAATCGCACCCTAATAAAATATTGGTGGCGACTCCCTTTTTACTCCTTATTTTCCAAAATTCTAAAAAATATTTTTCGAAACCTTCGTTTTCGAAGTGGTTTCTACAGCTTGACGACTCCACTGGGGATGTTTTAAACAAACGAGAGTCAAGCCAAAATTGATGATTTTTGAGTCTTTTTTGAAAACGTTTAAACTTCGATTTTATTTAACATGCGATCTTTGGTATCTTTGTGTGTTATTTTACTGTGTGATATTGTTAGTATAATTTTGCATCCACGTGCATTGTGACTTTACCCTTCTAAGTGGAAGCGGGAAACTACTCCTTCGTGAGGTCTTCACCTCCGTGCAGGATAGTGGATCGCTTTCGGGATTACAAAGTACCCTTGTTTTCGTGAAGTCTTCACTTCCGTGCAAACATGTGGGAAATGCGTCCCCCTAAACCGAACTCGTCCGTATGAGATTGTAATGGGTGAGGATCGAGGAATCTGTTGGTTTGGGTACCCATTCTTTAGAGCTTTAAACCACATGTAGTGAGCCGTAAGAATATGTCCTAGAAGGAGTTTACGTTCAACCTTTTAGTAGCCTTTCGATGCAAACTTTCTATGTTCTATAATATACCTATATATTGATATTAATGTGTTCTGCTAACTTGTTTATTTTGTCTCCTTTTGCACTACATTGCATTATCATATAAAAGGAAGGTATAAACGCAAATTCAGTTACCGATAAGAGAATTAATTATGGAAAACAAGTACCTTGATAGAGTGGAGGACAACATGGTCGTGCGAATGTGGTCGGAGGAGACTCAGCGCAAAAAAAGAGATAGTCTAGTGGAAGGGTACGAATCAGAGCTTTGGGATTATACCAGAATCAGCACGGCTCAAAACAATGTACAAGAGTTGAAAGAGATATGGGATAGTTGGGACGACAATATGAAACAGACTTTCTACCAATAATATAGCGATTTGTCGTATCTGCTTGAGGTTAAGGTCGATAAATTTCTCTTCCGAGCATTGACACAGCATTGGAACCCACCCTACGGTTGCTTCACCTTCGGGAATGTGGACATGACGCCGACCATAGAAGAATACACCACTCTACTTCGCTGCCCGAAAATCTCAGTAGATAAGGCCTACTCTAGAGCACCGAATCTCCCAACTATTGTTAAAAGGTTGATGAACATTACCGGCATGAGTGAACAATGGGTAGTAGCTCGGGTTAAGGTCAAGAGAGATAATAAATGCATTACGTGGAAAAGTCTGCGAGATTTGATATCAGCCCATCCGGATACCAATAAGAAGATTGACATCCTAGCCCTAAGTATCTACGGTTTGGTCATCTTTCCAAAAGCTTTGGGGCATATAGAAGATGCGGTGATAGACTTGTTCGATCGATTGAGCAAAAAGGTTACACCTGTCCCAACTATACTTGCAGAAACTTTCAGATCTTTAAGTGCATGCAGAAAAGAAAGAGAAGGTAGATTTATTGCCTGTGCGCAACTGTTAACGGTATGGTTTCACAGTCATTTCTGGAAAATAGAGAAGGTCTCCTATCAGTATTTATCTAAAGATTATTCTCCGTTAAAAGACTTCGTGGCCACACAAAGACAAGAGAATTTTTTAGAAAAAAAATGGATGGCCATACTCCAAAGTCTTAAAGATGAGGACATTGAATGGCGAGCACCATGGTTTGTTCCAGACGAGATCTTGTACCGATGTGGAGACTTTGACTGGGTTCCATTGGCAGGAATTTGGGGAGCAATAGGATACGCCCCTTTGCTAGTTGCAAGGCAATATAGATCAAGACAATTCATACCAGCAACTCAAGGGTTAGCCCAGTGCGAATTTGCATATCGAGGAGAAAGTAACAAGAAAAGGGTTCGAGAAATTTCAAATGCATGGAACCAAGTCCGAAGAATGAAAGCATTCGGCACCAATCCCATGACGACTGTAGAATATGATTGGTGGAGGAACAGAAGGGTCAACGATAATGTTCCCGTGCCAAATCTTGAGATTGTCCGTCCAATCGAAGAACACTTGCAAGTTGTCCCAACGGAACTTGAAATAATTAAACAAGACTTCGAAAGGAAGAATGCAGAGATGGAAAAGATGATAGAAAAGCTGGAAGAAGAAAAAGTGCTTTTAGGGCTGGATGTTGATGTTCAAAAGCTAGAGGCAGAAAAATTGAGAAAAGATAAGAACAAGGCCGAAGAGGACCTCAGTAGCTTAAAGAAAGATTATAAGAAGCTCCGTTTGTCTATGATGACTGCCGGTTTAGGAAAGACCTCAGAACAGTGGCAACAAGAAATTCGCGAAGAAAAGAATAAGACAAGCCACTAGATGAACAAGTTCCAAGTCGCCCAGGTACAAGAAAATGCCATAAAGAGTAGCCTTCTAGAAAGCCAAGCCGAGGTGATCGAATTAAAAGCCCGCGTACGAGAATTAGAAGAATCTCTGCATCGGCATCGTAGCCGAAACTCAGTGATGGAGTTAAAGGCAAATCGAGTCGAGATTGACAGACTGAATAAGAGGGTAGAAGAACTAGAAGCCTCTTTACAGAATAGTGAAATACGAACCGAGATTCTGGAGAGGACGTTGGAAACAAGTGATTGGCACCTCCAGCAGGCTCAAAAAGAAGTCAGCGAGAGAGATCATGTTATGGATGAAGCCCTAAATAAGATTCGTAAGGTAGCCGAACATGTACAAGAACTGGCATCAGAAGCAGAAGAGTTGGGTATACAATATGAGACGAAGACAGAACGAGGTCAAAAGTTAGCGGGACTCCTCAAGAAAGTAAAGGATCTGAGCATCAAGGCAAAACCATTTATGTAATTTGCTTTATGTAAAGGAACTTGTTGTCTGAACAAAATTTTCTAAATGGAAAGTGAATTATAAGTTAATACCTTTCTTTTGCATTCATTCATTCATTCGCATTACATGTTTATATTTTAAACACAATAAATCTCATTAAATGGAATTTGAAACAGTTAAAATCGAAAAAATAGAGAAACCACACCCTTACAGTACTCGACGAGCCATGGACCAGAGAATAGAAAGGCTAGAGCAAATGCAAAAAGAAATACAAGAGCAGATGCAAGCTCAACTACAAGATCAGCTAGAGAAAGTACAAAGGGATATGAGAGATCAAATAATTGAATCCCAAAGCAATATAATTAATCAGCTAACCCAGTTTTTACGAGATTCAGATAAGGGAAACGGTCCCACTGAAGACCCAAGAAAGGAAAACGAGGATCCCCAATATCCTCCTGGCTTTACACTCATACACCATCAGGCCCCGCCAGAAACAAACCCGCGAGAAACACTTGTCTTTATTCGGGCGCAACCTCAGCCCATTGGTGCATCAAGCCAAGCGAATTATCTGGTCGGATCAGGATCGAACCCGGGTGAAACTGTTGCGAATCCCATCAACCTCGACCTCGATGATACGATGGAGGCGGAAAGAACCAAAATAGAGGTATCCAAACAGATGGAAGAAAGGTACAAATGGCTGGAAGACAGAGTTAGAGCAATGGAGGGGATTGACGCATACGGTTGAATCGATGCCAAAGAACTAAGTTTGGTTCCAGACCTAGTACTACCCTCAAAGTTCAAAATGCCCGAATTTGAAAAATATAACGGGACAAGCTCCCCGGAAGCACATATTACGATGTTCTATCGGAAGATGATAGGATATGTCCACAATGAAAAATTGTTAATTCACTGTTTCCAAGATAGCTTGTTTGGATCCGCTGCAAAATGGTACAACCAACTAAGCCGCGCAAAGATTAATTCCTAGAAGGACTTGGCCTAAGCTTTTATGAAGCAATACGGCCATGTTACTGATATTGCGCCAGACAGAATTACCCTGCAGAACATGGAGAAGAAACCAAGTGAAAGCTTTTGACAATATGCTCAGCGTTTGAGGGATGTAGCTACCCTGGTACAACCACCCTTAACAGAAAAAGAGACAACAATGCTTTTTATCCACACACTAAAGGCACCGTATCTCGATCGCTTGGTGGGTAATGCTACAAGGAGTTTCTCGGACGTAGTGATGTCGGGAGAAATGATTGAGAGTGCGATTAAAAGCGAAAAAATCGATGCAGGAGACAGTGGAAAAAGGGCAGCCCCAAAGAGGAAGAAAATCGGGGTGAATAACGTAAGCACATACAGGCCAACTTATTCAAAACCAATCACGATGACGCAACCAAAACCTCCTTCTGATAATTATTAGAATTTACCAAGAACAGAGTCAAACTGAAAAAAGAATACCGAGAAGATTCAGTTCACTCCAATTCCTGTTACATACAAAGTCCTCTATCAGCAGTTATATGATCAACACGTGGTAGCCCCCATACATCACAGAGCCCGTATCGCCTCCGTTTCTGAAGTGGTATGATGCCAACGCCCAATGTGAATTCCATAGAGGAGTAATTGGGCATTCCATCGAAAATTGCTTCACCTTCAAAAAATTGGTAAAAAAATTAATTAAGATGAAGAAAATAAGATTCGATGAGCCATCGAGACCTAATGTGGCCGGTAACCCTTTACCCGTCCATTCTGATCAAGGGGTAAATACGATTACGGGTATAAAAGGGAAAAAGGTTAAAGCTCACATTGAAGAGGTCAGATCTCCCATGAGATGGGTATGGTGTCAGCTGGTGGCTAGAGGAATGATCGTACAGAACGGCGAAAAGATGGTAATGACCAAGAACCATTGTGATTTCCACAACGCTGAAGGTCATGAGATTCAGCATTGTACGGAGTTCAAGATTCTAGTACAAGATTTGATGGACCGCAAGGGATTGGAGTTTTTCGAAGAGGGAGAAGAGATGGGGGATATTTGCTCCTCCGAAGAAAAAAGGGCACATGAGGCTGATCGCCCGATAATAATTATCTCCACATCTAGGGGAGTTGAGATGAGAAGACAAGAGACACCATGTGTTATCATAAGGAAACCTACACCATTTCCTTATGAAAACAGCAAAAGAGTTCCCTGGAACTACGGGTGCAACATTGTAGCACCCAAGGATGAGCAGCTACAAAATGTGAACCTGGTCACACGTAGCGGCAAAACTTATAACTTGGAAGAGAAAGCAGCTGCCAAAGGGAAAGCTATAGCGGTTGAACCTGAAAAGGTGACTGACAAGTTGGAATCGATAAATGTGCCGGTGGTAGAAAGAGAAGCATAAGAGTTTTTGAAATTCTTGAAACACAGCGAATACAGCGTAGTTGAGCAGTTACATAAGTAACCCACGCGCATATCGATTTTGACGTTACTGCTAAGTTCAGAGGCACACCGTAACGCATTAATAAAGGCGCTTAACGAGACTTATGTGACACAAGATATATCTGTATGCAAGCTTGATCGACTGATTAACAACATTAGCGCTGATAATTTCATTTTCTTCAGCGATGACGAAATCCCATCTGGAGGTATGGGGTCGACTAAGGCCTTGCATATTACTACTCGCTGTAAAGGGTACACTCTACTCGGGGTGCTTATCAACAACGGCTCAGCTTTAAACGTTCTACCGTTAGCCACTCTCGAGAGACTACCCATCGATAGCTCCCACATGAGGAGGTGCCACAACATAGTCAGAGCTTTTGATGGAACTGAAAGAAAAGCAATGGGCAGGATTGAAGTACCATTACAAATAGGCCCAAATATTTACGAGGTTGATTTTTTGGTAATGGATATCAAGCCTTCCTACAATTGCTTATTAGGAAGACCTTGGATTCACGCAGCGGGGGCAGTACCGTCCTCACTACACCAGAAGCTCAAGCTGGTAACCGACGGAAGGTTGGTAACAATTAATGCCGAGGAGGATATTGTTGCGTCCGTAACAAATGATGCCCCGTATATAGACAAAGATGAGGAGGCAGTAGAATGCTCTTTCCGTTCGTTGGAATTCGTCAATGCCACATTTATCAGAGAGGGAAGTAAAATTCCTGAACCTAAATTATCGCGAACAACGAAGATGGGGTTGCGATTAACGATTGGAAAAGGAGTATTACCAGGAAAAGAGCTCGGGAAATATCTCCAGGGAATAGTTAGTGCGCCGTCGCCATTTGGAAAATGGGACTGTTTCGGGCTGGGATATAAGCCAGACATGAAAGAAAGGAAGAAAGAATTAGAAAGAAAAAGAGAGACAAAAAGAGCACGACAAGCCGGGGAAGAAATCAGTTGGAAACCAATGACTTTCCCTCATATTTCTAAAACTTTCGTTTTTGGTGGACTAAGGCTTGAGAAGGAAAAAGTGGCCAAACTTGTGATGGAACTGGACATAAATGCTGTTTCCGAAGAAGCTGAGGAAAGGAGTTCGCTTCGAATCTGTCCGTATACACCTGGAAGTAATTTGGACAACTGGGTAGAAGAGGAGCTCTCCGTAGCTTTTAGGAACATTCCAAAGTAATACTCGTTACACCTCTATCATTTTATGCCCGACAATGATAGAAATCTTTTGTAAAAGGGCTTTTGAGTTTTTATCCATTATCTTAAATGAAGATACATTTTGACAACTATCTCTTTATTCTTTTCCTTTCAAATCCCAAAATAAATTACTTACAGTAACACATAAAAATAAATAAATCATTCTTGAGTACATACACCCATAATCATATCACACAGTCATTCTTTAATTTATTTTGTTCATTAGCCCATTCTCATTCTTTACAGATCTTGGGATATCAGTAATACGAGTGACACTAACTCCGAACCTCATTTCGAGCAAGATATGTGTCTTGAAGAATCTCAGGACTTCGAAAATGACCAGGATTGTAATATATTTCCTAAATTGCAACGAATGATGGAACAGGAGGAAAAGCAAATCTTGCCCCACAAAGAGGTAGGGGAAACAGTAAGCATAGGGGACGAGGAAGAGAAGAAAGAAGTAAGAATCGGGACCAGCATCTCAGCAAAAACACGATGAGATCTTATTGAGCTACTAAGAGAATTCAAAGATGTCTTCGCCTGGGCCTACCAAGACATGCCTGGGCTAAACACCGACATCGTGGTTCAAAAGCTCCCAATAAAGGAAGAATGTAAACCCGTTCAACAAAAGCTTCGCAGAATGTGATCTGATGTGTTGCTTAAAATAAAAGAAGAGGTCCGAAAATAGTTCGACGCGGGTTTCCTCCGAGTAGTTGAATATTCGGAATGGGTCGCCAATATAGTTCCTGTCCCCAAAAAAGATGGTAAAGTACGTATGTGCGTAGACTACCGGGATTTGAATAGGGCCAGCCCAAAAGATAACTTTCCGCTGCCACACATCGACACTCTGGTAGATAATACAGCGTGGCATGCCTTTTTCTTCTTCATGGATGGTTTCTCCGAATATAACCAAATAAAGATGGACCCTGAAGATATGGCGAAAACCACCTTTGTCACAATGTGGGGAACATTTTGTTATAAGGTGATGCCGTTCGGACTTAAAAATGCTGGAGCAACATATCAAAGAGCCATGGTGACATTGTTTCATGATATGATGCACAAAGAAATTGAGGTCTACGTCGATGACATGATTGCAAAGTCTCGAACAAAGGAAGAACATGTGAATGTCCTGAGGAAATTATTCATGAGATTGAGAAAGTTCCAGCTAAAATTGAACCCTACCAAGTGCACTTTTGGAGCTACATCGGGAAAACTGTTGGGTTTTGTGGTCAGCCAAAAGGGAATCGAGATAGACCCAGATAAGGTTAAAAACATACAAGAGTTACCCTCGCTTCGTACACAAAAGGAGGTTCGAGGTTTTCTTGGGAGATTGAATTATATCGCTCGGTTTATCTTGCAGTTAACAGAGAAGTGTGACCCAATATTTCGCCTTCTTAGAAAGCATAACCCAGGCGTTTGGGATGATCAGTGCCAAAGAACCTTTGATAAAGTTAAGCAGTATTTGTCTGATGCTCCGGTACTAGTACCATCGAATCCCAACAAACCGTTAATCTTGTACTTAACAGTTTTTGAGAATTCTATGGGATGTGTCTTGGGCCAACACGATGAAACGGGAAGGAAAGAAATAGCCATATACTATCTCAGTAAGAAATTTACTGACTGTGAAACAAGATACTCTCCGATAGAAAAATTATGCTGTGCATTGGTTTGGACTACCCGAAGGTTGCGACAATACTTGCTATACCACACGACATGGTTAATCTCGAAACTAGATCCTCTAAAGTACATGATGGAGTCAACTGCGCTAAATAGGAGAATGGCTAGATGGCAGAACCTGTTGTCAGAATTTGATATAGTTTATGTAAGCCAAAAAGCAATTAAAGGAAGTGCAATTGCAGACTTCCTAGCCAGTAGGGCTTTGGAGGACTATGAGTCGATAAATTTTGACTTTCCAAAATGAGGATCTGATGAATGTCGCAAATACCGAAGAGGAGACTACGACCGAGCATTCGTGGTGATTGAATTTCGATGGCGCTTCAAATACTATGGGTAATGGGATCGGTGCAGTTTTAGTGTCACTAGAAGGAGACCATTCTTCACTAGTAAGCTTGACTTTGATTGCACAAACAATATGACAGAATATGAAGTATGTATCATGGGCGTCCAAGCAGCCATAGATCGAGGGATCAAAGTCTTAGAAATCTATGGGGATTCGGCATTGGTAATCTACCAGCTCAAAGGAGAATAGGAGACAAGGGACTCCAAATTAATTTAATATCGGAATATGGTCCTCGAACTGATCAAAGAATTTGACGAGGTCACGTTCAGATACCTCCCACGCGAGGAAAACCAAATGGCTGATGCTTTGGCCACTTTAGCTTCGATGATAAAAATGAATAGGCCAGAGGATATGAAGCCCATTCAAATGAGCATTTACGAAACTCCAGCCCATTGCTGTGACATCGAGGAAGAAGGAAAAGAGGGGCATCCTTGGTATCAGGACATTCTCTAATATGTGAAGGACCGAAAATACCCCGAGAGAGCTACTGATAATGACAAAAGGACATTGAGAAGGCTCGCAAACGAGTACGTCCTAGATGGAGAGGTCTTGTATAAGAGAAGAAAGGATCAGGTGTTATTAAGATGTGTGGACTCAATCGAGGCTAAAAAGATCTTAGAAGAAGTCCATAAAGGGATTTGTGGAACACACGCGAATGGATTCAAAATGGCTAGGCAGATCATGAGATTTAGGTACTACTGGTCGACTATGGAGACTGATTGTATCAACTATGCTAAGAAATGCCACAAATGCCAGATCTATGGGGACAAGATCCATGTGCCTCCCTCACCCCTACACGTCATGACATCCCCGTGACCTTTTTCTATGTGGGGTATGGATGTTATTGGACCAATTTCACCAAAGGCCTCTAATGGACATAGATTCATTTTTGTGGTTATCGACTACTTCACCAAGTGGGTAGAAGCTGCCTCTTATGCTAATGTTACAAAGTCCGCGGTCAGCAAGTTCTTGAAAAAGGAGATCATATGTCGATATGGGATGCCAGAAAAGATCATATCAGACAATGCATTAAACTTAAACAACAGCACGATATCGGAGGTCTGTGAGCAATTCAAGATCAGACACCATAATTCGTCCCCGTATCGCCCTAAGATGAATGGAGCAGTAGAAGCAGCGAATAAAAACATCAAGAAGATTATCGCAAAAATGACAGAAACCTATAGAGATTGGCATGAAAAACTACCTTTTGCCCTTCTTGCTTATAGGACTTCTGTCAGAACGTCTACTGGGGCAACACCGTTCTCACTTGTATACGGAATGGAGGCTGTTTTACCCATCAAGGTAGAGATTCCCTCTCTCCGAGCCTTATCAGAGCTGAATTTGGATGAAGCGGAATGGGTCCAAGCCAGATATGATCAGTTAAATTTGATTGAAGAGAGGAGATTAAAGGCCATCCGTCATGGTCAAATGTACCAAAAACGGATGATGTGCGCTTACAACAAGAAGGTTCGCCCAAGAGAATTCCATGAGGGAGATCTGGTATTGAAAAAGATACTTCCGATACATAAAGACTCGCGAGGAAAATGGATGCCTAATTGGGAGGGGCCATATGTGGTGAAGAAAGCCTTCTCTGGAGGAGCCTTAATCTTGACTGAAATGGATGGCAAAGAGCTATACAACCCGGTGAATTCAGACTCGGTGAAGAAATATTACACGTAAAAAAAAATCGGAGAGGTCAGGATGAAAACCCGGGGAAGGGCATCCTAAAATTAAAGGGGTTTTGAGTTGAAAACTCGAAAAGAGCAACTCAAATGCATAACAAGGACAAACCAATTGCTCCCTCAAAAGTGGCAAAATGGAAATATTTTACATATTGGGGCATCGACGAAGTAATTCAGAGACCTCCAGAAACACGTCAAGTAAAAGATGATCTTTGGATCAGGGAAGCTCATATCTGATATCTAAGTCTAATACTGTTCTTGTATCATTGTTTGTTCTTTATAATATCATAGCCAATAAATCTCCAAATTTGATCCCATTCTTTCCCATATTGTCCAAGTATTTTCATATTAAGATAATGGATAAAAGGTCATAAAAGGAAACAAGGATTCGCGAGTATTACTTTAGGAATTTCCTAAAAGACACGAGAAGCCTAAGCAACTGCCAGTTAAAAGAGCTAAAACATGAAAGAAGCAATTCAAATGTCGAATTTGCCAAGATGGATTCAAGGAAACGTCAAGGGATGGCTTCAAAATAGAAAAGACTAATCTTTGAAAAATTCAAACATTAAATCATACACATTCATTCTAGGTTAAGAGCATTCTAACTCATTTCCAAGCATAACATCTTAAACATACCTGGCCTACATAGAGGACCATTTGAGCATTTTCTGCAGGTCTCAGCGTCATAGGATGCACGATGAAAAAGCTAAGACCGCGATAGAGGATCCCGCATCACGACGACTCGAAAGGAAAAGTTCCAAGTTACAACAAATAACCTAGCATTTTGCGAACATAAAGAGTCGAATCCACGACGATGGACCTCCCACCTAGAAGTCAAGATGAATCAGACCAAAGAAGATCATTTCCAATCCACTTGAAATTGAAGTAGAGTGGATAACAAGTCTTCTTCTCTGAAATTGAAGTAGGAGCAAAGATCATTTCCAATCCGCTTGAAATTGAAGTAAAGTGGATAACACGTCTTTATCTCTGAAATTGAAGTAAGAGCAACGTCATCCGCTTGAAATTGAAGTAGAGTGGATAACAAGTCTTCATCTCTGAAATTGAAGTAAGAGCAACGTCATCCCCTTGAAATTGAAGTAGAGTGGATAACAAGTATTTATCTCTGAAATTGAAGTAAGAGCAACGTCATCCCCATGAAATTGAAGTAGAGTGGATAACACGTATTTATCTCTGAAATTGAAGTAAGAGCAACGTCATCCCCTTGAAATTGAAGTAGAGTGGATAACATGTCTTTATCTCTGAAATTGAAGTAAGAGCAACGTCATCCCCTTGAAATTGAAGTAGAGTTGGATAACACGTCTTTATCTTTGAAATTGAAGTAAGAGCAATGTCATCCTCTTGAAATTGAAGTAGAGTGGATAAATGTCTTTATCTCTGAAATTGAAGTAAGAGCAACGTCATCCTCTTGAAATTGAAGTAGAGTGGATAACACGCCTTTATCTCTGAATTTGAAGTAAGAGCAAGATCATTTCCTCTCCTCTTGAAATTGAAGTAGAGTTGGATATCAAGCCTTTGTCCCTCTGAGATCGAGGTAAGAGTAAGATGAAGCACCAACATCATTTTCGTCCCTCTGAAATTGAATAAGAGCAAAACGAAGCCTCGACGTCAAACCCTACTTTTGAAGGTGCAGCAAGTCAGATAACAGATCCTATTCTCTCCGCAGTCACAGTGGATTGGAATAGAGCTGCAAATCAAGTGCTAGCCATATGAAATAGTCAAACGATGGAGCCGAGATTTAGTGAAACTTGACAAAATTGGGTCTCCTTTTAATCTTTGCTTCGTTCCCGTTTTACAGCAACGAACAAAGAGGGGCAGCTGTTAGAACCAAATTTTGACCGGGCCTTAGACTTTGATTTTTAAGTTTAAATTAATTTTAAATTTTATTTAGATTTAAATTTATCTTAAATTTATCTTAAATTTAAATTTACTTTAAATTTAAATTTAATTTAATTTAAAAATAATATTAAAATTAATAAATTAAAGTCCATAAGTCCATTTACAATGGCCCAAAAGGCCCAATTATATTTAAGCCCAAATCACCTATTTTCTAACCCAATTACAGCAGCCCAATAAGGGCTAAGAAGCCCCTTTGCACCAGCAGCATTCAAAGTCAAAACCTTGAAATCTGATCCCCCACGTGCTGCTGCCCACCGACTTCATCTGCTACCATCGGCCTCACCATGTCCTGCCATCACCACTGCCTAGAAGAAACCTGCAACAAGCAAACAAGTTAGGCAAGCATTTAAGGGCAAACAACAAAATAGCATGATGTTGTAAACTGGCTATAAAGTCAGAATTAAAATTTGTAAAGGGGGGAATTTCTTTGATGTTGCGAAACCAATAAAAAAAAACGGATTCTTGTTCTCACAAAGATTACAAAGTCAATACAAAACAGATTTTTCATATCAATATTTGCAGGAATCATTCAAAGTAATTAATTTCAAGATTCAAGACAGATTTCAAGCATCTCAGTTTCCATTTTCCAGGTATATTAAATTGTTCATTATTTCTTTTGAATTCAAAGTGTTTCTAAAAATATTGGATATATATAATGATATATATTTATAAGGTATTTAATACATATTTAATACATTAATTAATTCCCTTAATTTTAGGGACGTTTAACATATATATAAGTATTAATATATATATATTTATTATATTTGATAATAGTTTAATATCTTTATTTATTTTCAAAAAATATTTCAAATAATAATAAGTAATAAATTAATGAGCATTAATAATGGTGATAATAATTATTTAATATTATTAATAATAATAAAAAAGGAAAATTGAAAGGTCAAAAACTTATCTGCTTCAATCGAACTGAACCATCACCGTTGTCGTTGTCGTTGCCGAAGCCACCACCGCCGTCGTTCTTCTGACCTCCGATCTCGCCTCCTGCAACGCCAATCTCCGAACATGCAAAAGGGAACAAGGAGTTGTTAAAAAGGGTTTTAAACAAAGGGGACAAAAACAAAGTTTTGAAAATGAAAAAATAAGAATGTTTTTTTTAAAAAAAGAAAAGGTATAAGGGGTTTTGAAAATTTTCAGATCTGGTTCAAAACCAGATCTGAGTTTGAATATAAAAACAAAGTACAAAAGAAAAGAGGGAAAGAAAGAAAATAAGGAGAAGGAGAGGCTGTTTACCTTCCGACGACGGTGACCGGACGACCCAGGAGCGGCGCGTGGCAGGCGGGATCGATGGAGCGTGGGATGGCGATCACCCGGCGGTGGCGCGTGGCCCTGGACGCACCCCGGACGGCGGGCTAAGGACCGGCCAAAGTTTGGCCGGCAAGAAGCAAGAGAAGAGAGAAGAGAGAAATGGGGGGGATCTTTTGTTTTCTTTCAAATTAAATGAAATAATATAAAAAAAAGCTTTAAAATTAATATTTATACAAACCCATGGGCCGATCCGACCAGACCCAAACCCGTCTCAGGATCCGCGTGTTTTCAAGTATTGGTCTATTTCTGCAATTGGTCCTTCCGCATTTTTATTTGCTTCAATTTAATCCTTTTTGCACCTTTTAATTATTTGCAATTGTGCCCGGTAATTTTAATTGATTTTCAATTTAATCCTTTGACTGTTTGACTGCACCAGAGGCTGCCACGTGTCTCTTTTTGGCTTATTTATGCATTTAGTCCTTTCTATTTTTAATTTATTTTAATTTAGTCCTTTAATTAACTTTTGTTTAATTACAAAATCGGTCCAAAATTTTTTCAAGATTTTCAAATTAATCCCTTGAGTTCTGGATGCCTGTGGGGCTGCCACGTGTCACATGTTTTTAGATTTATTGCTTTGTAAGTCCCTAAATTATCCAAAAATTACATTTTAACCCTAAAAGTTTCTAAAAATTACATTTTAACCCTAAAACTTTTCTAAAATTATATTTTAACGCCTAACTTTCTAAAAATTACATTTTGACCCCAAAAATTTTCCAAAATTATATTTTAACCCCTAAACTTTTCCAAAATTATATTTAAACCCCAAAACTTTTCCAAAGTTACATTTTGACCCTAAAACTTTTTCAAAATTACATTTTGACCTCAAAACTTTTCCAAAATCATATTTTGACCCCAAATTTCCAAAAAAATTACATTTTTACCCCGAAACTTTCAAAAATTACCATTTTACCCCCTCAAACTTCCCTAAATCCCATTTTAAACCCCGATTTCACTAAAATTACCATTTTACCCTTAAACTTCCCTAAATCCCATTTTTAACCCCGATTTCACCAAAATATACCATTTTGCCCCCGGTATCCAAAAAGGCTTGTTTTAATCCCGATTGCTTCATTTCTTTAATAATATTTGCATTTAATCTTAATTGTTATACCCCGTTCTTTGTGTTCGTGTTATTTTCACTTCGTGTAATTCGATACTCATTATAAAATTGCCCATTCATTGCGTATTTGTTTAAAAAATCGTTTTCACAAAATTTTAAAATTAAGGCAATATTCTTTAATTTCGCGTTACGAAAATCTTGCGCCTTAACTTACTAGGTGTAATTTTTTCTTCAAACCGAAATAATCGAATACCCTTAATCAAGGCGATATTTCTTATCTTTGATTCCGAAAATTTGCTCCTTAACTCACTAGGTGCAATCCTTCGTTAAATCAAAATAATCAAATATCTTTTTTTCAAAAAATAAAAAGATTTTGCAAAGGAAAGCTAATTATTTTTGGATCTCGAAATATTATGTCCTAACTTACTGAATGTAATTTTTTCTTTCTCGATCACTTTAAAATAGCGAGACTTCCAAACAAAGAAAAAATAATTTCTTTTAAAAATAGCTCATGCATTCGAGGATCGTATTTTAAACTTTATTCGAGTTTTTAAGGTTTACAAATTAAAACCCGAAAATAATCATGTTGTACCAATTCTGGGCGTACGAGGGTGCTAATCCTTCCTCGTGCGTAACCGACTCCCGAAGCTATTTTTTTGGATTTTGTAGACTGACGTTTTAGCGTTTTAAACGTTTTGTGGTGATCCAATCGCACCCTAATAAAATATTGGTGGCGACTCCCTTTTTACTCCTTATTTTCCAAAATTCTAAAAAATATTTTTCGAAACCTTCGTTTTCGAAGTGGTTTCGACAGCTAGGATATCTCTCTCAAAGTTTTTCCTCGGAGAATGGCCGATGGTGATAGCATATGGTTAAGAGACACCAACGGTAATTAGGAGTCAAACTTTGGAAATCGTGGGAAAGGAAAGTGCCAATCTGATGGGGATTCGAATATCCCTAATTTTATGGCGATAAGGGGAATGAATCATGGAATTAATTTGATGGGTAAATCAAAGCCAAATTTTGAAGATACTATAGTTGACATTGATGATATGGATTTGATAAAAGAAAATAGGGCCATTGTTATGATGGACGGTAAAAAAGGCTCAAACATAATCATGGTTTGCAAGTTTCATGTCCAAGTGATTCGAACAAACTGGGAAGGAATCAAGCGTATCTGATTCGTGAAAATGAGTTGGTAGAACCCTTGGGACGAGTCAGTCGAGACCAATGAAAACTCTTAGCTGGAACGTTCGTGGTTTAGGGAATCCACGAGCCGTCCTCGTCTCCTGAACCACTTGAGAAATTTTAATCCTCAAATTATGTTTTTGATGAAAACGAAATTAAATGAAAAAAAATGGAAGGGGTGCGTCTCAAATGTGGTTTTCCGAACGGAATTGATGTAGGGACGGATGGGTCAAAGGGTGGTTTGTGTCTCGGTTGGAGAAATCACGAAACTGTTGTTCTTAGAAGTTTTTCTCAATTCCATATAGATGCCAAAATTCGAGAGGATGGGAATTTTTGTTGGAGACTTACAGAATTTTATGGAAATTTAGATAAAAGGTTTCGGTGGGACTCATGGAATCTGCTTTGAAATTTTACTAAGGATCAAAGCCTGCCTTGGCTTGTGATAGGGGACTTTAACGAGATTTTGTTTTCTTTTAAAAAGAAAGAGGCCGAGTATGATAGGAGAAAAACATGACTTTATTTTTTGATACTTTAGAAGAGTGTGGATTACATGATTTGGGATTTACGGGACATTGGTATACTTAGGAGAGAGGTCGTTTTGCAGGGACCAACATCCGTGAACACCTTGATCGTGGGGTTACTAATTAGTTTTGGTGGGATCAATTTTCGAATTTTACTGTCAAACACTTGGGCCATTCCATCTCGGATTATTGTCCTATTCGGTGACAACATTGATTGATTATTATGGTGTTTACAGAAGAAATAAACAGCCTTTTCACTTTGAAGCAAGTTGGGTATTGGAAGGTGATTGTGAGAATATCATTCGGTGGTATTGGCATTTGGTTTCTATTCCACTTCTAGAAAAGTTCCAAGGTTTGGGGAAAAAGTTGCAACAATGGAGTATTCACTCCAAGAGTAATCGTACATTTTAAAAAAAAGAATGGTTGGACAGAATGAGTGAATTGCAGGATGAAGAATTGGATAATGTTGTGCTTACGAAAATTTCTAAAATTCAGATTGGATTGAACCTTGAAGCTGATAAAGAGGAACAGTATTGAGAGCAATGAAGCCGTACCAATTGGTTAAAGCATGGTGACTGAAACACATCATTTTTTCATTTAATGGCCACGGGGAGAAACAAAAGGAACATGATCCGTGGTTTAGAGGATAGTAATGATCTTTGGGTGGATGATGAAGATGGTATTATGGATTTAGCTGTGGAATATTTTAAAAAGCTATTCACGGCCTCAGAAGATGGGGATGATTCAAAAGTATTTGCCAATGTTCAGAGATGCATAACTGACGAAATGAATTCACAGCTGCTTAAGTCTTTTACTGTTGAAGATATTCATGTGACGGTAAAAGGTTTGGGACCTTTGAAGGCACCAATTTGAGATGGTTTTTCGAGTCTCTTTTATCATAAATACTAGCATATTGTTGGCGCGGATGTTAGCAGTTACTGTCTCAAGGTGATTCGAGGTGACATTGCTGTTGAAGATATCAATAATACCTATATTGTTCTCCTTCCTAAGGTTATAACCCTCGCTATATTACTCAATTCCATCCTATTAGCTTATGCAAAGTACTATATACGATTATTGCTAAGGTTTTGGTGAAAAAAATGAGTGGATTTCTTGATGTTTGTGTTCATGAGTCCCAAAGGGCTTTTATTCCCAACCGTCAAATTTCGGATAACATGTTGATTGCTTACGAAATTCTTCACATGCTTAAAAATAAGAAATGGGGAAAAAAAGGAAATTTCGCTCTTAAACTAGATATGGCTAAGGCGTACGATCGAGTTGAATGGGACTTTTTAACAGGCATGTTACTTAAATTGAGGTTTCATGAAGAATGGATGCTAATTATGCGTTGTGTGGCTTCGGTATCATACACAGTCAGTATTAACGGGCTATGTAGCAGCAGTTTTTTGCGATCGAAAGGGTTGAGGTAGGAGACCCGCTCAGTCCGTATTTATTTCTGTTGTGTGCTGAGGGTTTGTCGACATGTTTGGTAGCGATGAAAGAAAGTAAAGAAATTCCTAGGCTGCGAATTGGACGGGGCAGTTTATCAATTAATCATCTGTTCCTTGCATATGATAGTGTTCTTTTTGGTAAGGCCTCAAAGGAGGGAGCAGACCATATGAAACGTGTAATGACTATTTATGAAAAGGCGTCAGGCTAGCTTGTTGACTACGATAAGTCTTTGTTGCATTTTGGCACTAATGTGAAGGCAGAGGACAAAGATATGGTGGGGAACATATTAGGCGCTCGTGTGTTATCAAACCCAAAAAATTACTTGGGCTTGCCCATGATGGTGGGGCACAATAAAAAAAGAGTTTTTGCTTAGTATATTGATAAAATTCGTAAACATTTGAATAGCTGGAACTTTCAGTTTTTATCTATGGGAGGTAAGGAAACCATGATTAAAGTGGTGTTGCAAGCCTTGCCCGTTTATGCAATGTAATGCTTTTTGTTTTCGAAGATTGTTTGTGCTACTATCGAGAATGTTTTAAATGGGTTTTGGTGGAAGAACTCTAGAACTATGAAGGGTATTCATTGGAGCTCGTGGAAATTATTGTGTTTACTCAAGCCCATTGGAGGCATGGGATTTCATGATTTTGCTTTTTTTAATCTTTCACTTTTAGCCAAGCAATGTTGGCGCATATGGACTAAACCTGACAATCTGTTAGCAAGGGTTATAAAAGCTCGTTATTTTCTTACGACAATTTTTTTATCAGTAGGTTTAGGATCATTACCTTCACTTACCTGGCGGAGTATTCTTTGTGCTCGACCAGTGATAGAAAAAAGGATCGTGCTGGAGGATTGGAGACGATGAGTTAGTGAATATTTGACATGATTAGTGGCTACCAGGTCTTGGGAATGGTAGGATTAAATGTACCAATATTAATACTCATGTATCTCAGTTAATTGATAAACAGAATGGTACCTGTAATGTCTCGGTAGTTAATTCGATCACTGATCCAAACCAAGCTCAAGTGATTCTCTCTATCCCCTTGGCTCAGATTGATATGCCTGATTGTCGAATATGAATACTGGAAGGGTTGGGCTCTTACTCTGTGAAGAGTGCTTACAAGTTCTTATTACAAAACCATCCCTATCTATAACAAGTTCTTAGAAATCCTATGGCCACTGTTTGTAAAACTTTTTACACCTCTATTTAGTCATTACAGATTCCAAGGAAAATAAAAATACACCTGTGGAAGTGCTACAATAATTTTCTCCTTACTTACAATAATCTTTACAACAGGCGAATTACGTCAAATATTCGATGTCCACTTTGTAATAAGGAGGAAGAGACTATATCTCACTTGTTTCGAGATTGTACAGATTCTGTAAAAATTTAGAAAGAGCTTCACCTTCCTGACATTTCGCATGGTAGTGTTCCTGGGTTTATAGACTGGTTATGTGCTTGTTATAAAAATGTTGATGACAGAAAATGAAAGATTATGACTATTACCGTTTGGGCTATTTGGCATGCTAGAAACAGGCTGGTTCACGATGGATTGCACAAATTTGTTCAAGACATGGTGTCTTTTATTTTAGGGTATTTAGCAGAAATTGAAGGGTTAGATTATTTGGATAATAAGATTCAAGATCTTACCAAACCTCTGTGGAAGCCTTCGTCTCAAGGTTTTATTAAACTAAACTTCGACTCTACTTTTCATATACAAGAACGGGCATCTTGGTCGGGAGTAATTGCAAGAAATGATCTCGATCTAATCATGGGCCCATGTACTGTTCCACATCATCACATCTGTGACGCCTTTGTCGTTGAGGCTAGGGCGTGGGAGGTCACGGTTCGATTTGCTCAGGAGGCGGATTTTCGATGCATTCAGGTGGAAGGAGACTCGTTGACGGTTATCAAAAAGCTACATGCAAGAGATCGTGACAATTCAATGCTCAGCCCGATTATCTTAAACATTTTATCAAAAATTGATGGGTTTGGGCATATATCTTTCCATCATGTTCAAAGAAACTCGAATCAAGCTGCTCATACCTTGGCTCAAGAAGGTCTCCGCCTGAGAGGTGAACGATTTTGGATGGAAGAAGCCCTGGAGGTGATGGAGAGGACAATTGCCATGGACATGGGACAACACTTCTCTTCTCGAATTTAAGGCTTTAGAGTGTCGAAAATCCTAGATATTCACTTCGATGCACAGATATAAAGTCTTGTTCACCTCTTGTTCTTGGATTTTCTCATCAATGCTTGGCTATGGAGGCTGACGGTTTTACTGCTTTGAGAGGGCAAGGGTTTTTTTACTTTTGCAATTTTCTTCTTGTTTTATCTAATTTATTTTCATCTCTTTTTCATTTAATTGTCTTTATGATGTTTTGAGTCCTGATATACTTTCTTTGGGGTGTGCCCTTTCCTCTCTTCAATACAAGTAATTATTTATTTCAAAAAAATTAAACTCCTCTAAAATATAGGGAGTGGGCATATTATACCTTTCACTTACATGGTGAGTTGTAAAAAAAAGGATAATTTATCTTAGAAAGCATGTGATTTTACGTGTTTAATATTTAATTAATTTTTAAATATTATATTTTTAATTTTAGTAATTAATGCAAAATAATGTATATATGTTATGTGTAAGCTTTGTTAAGTTTTTTTTTATATTGATTTAATTCTGTTTGATTTTTCATCTGTTGTATTTTGTATCAATTGAATTTATATTGTATTTGTATTCATGAAACTTTAAGAAATTATTATTGTTAGCCATTTTTTAATTGAAAAAAAAGGCAAAACGAGAAAAAAAAAGCAAGAGGAGGGTAAAAATGTTAAGGCATAATGATAAATTTAGTCCTTAATATTTATCTCTTTTGTTAATTTAACCATTATTCTTTTTCTGAGCTAAAATTGATCTTAACCTTTTTAAAAAAAGTTGAATTTGATAATCAACCTTAATACTTAACTTTCTTTTTGGATTTTTAATTAAAATGTGTCAAATGACATAAAATGAATGGTTAATTTTTTTAATAGTGTGAATTTTTTAGAGTTGTTATGATATTCACTATTACCGACCTATAATCCGATTGGGTTTGGGTTGGATTCTACACGGTTCACACATTGAGCTCACACATCTAGCTCGCATGACACTATGGGTTCGCAACTAAGACACTCACACCCTCTCATGAGATCACATGATGCAGATTCGCACACCACTACATAGGCGAACCCTCATTGTATAAACGCATGTTAAACCTAGAGTTCAATACGTGTTAATATACATGGAACCTACCTAAGATATAACATCAATAAAAGTAACCATATCATATAAATGCCCAACTTTACCATCTAATGAGAATAGAGAAAACACTCGACAAGAATAATTTAAATAATAATATATAATTCGATATCACTTATGACAAAAAAACACTAATGAAGTATTATTATTTTATTCTCTAAAGCAAGAGAAGGATGATATTGGTCAGACGATTTTCCCAAACATTTGACTCAGAGGCTTTGGTTACTGGAATTGTAATTTATTTCGATATCATTGTTATTACGGATTGTTATGTTAATATCGTTAAAAAATTAAAATTTTAAGAAATGTTAAAGAAGTGATTTGACTTATTTTAAAAGATTAATGATAAAATTTAATTTTTAAAAAATAATAATCAAATTAATAAAATAAAAATATTGAAGGATAAATTTATAATTATGCCAAAAATTGGAAAGCTCAGTTTACTGACTACAAAAAAATAAAAATAAAAAGGAAAACAAATCTTTGTCCCAAATATTGCCAAAGCTGTAGCATATCAGTTGATACAGTAATGTTTCATTTCTAAATTAGTATTCAGCTGTTTATGTTCTGTTTTTTTAATTTTAATATACATTAATTCATTTAGACGTATTTCGACCTGTTTCGATCAATATTAATAAGTATAAAATTATAATTTTTAAATTTATTTTAATAACTTTTTATTTGTTACATTTGCATTAAAAAATAAAAAAAATGTTATTAAATCAAATTATTGAATTCATTTAGACGTATTTCGACCTGTTTCGATCAATATTAATAAGTATAAAATTATAATTTTTAAATTTATTTTAATAACTTTTTATTTGTTACATTTGCATTAAAAAATAAAAAAAATGTTATTAAATCAAATTATTGAACATAATTAGCAATTTAATAATTATAAAAAAAAATACATATGAATTCCAAAACAAAAAACAATAAAAGCCAATACGAACAAACCCTAAAGGGAGAAGCTATAAAAACATAGCAAAAATTTTGTGAAGCTATAATGACTTTTCCTGCAGCTACTCCAAATTCCGTCTTCAAAATTATTACCTTTAAATAAATACTTAATGCAGAATTATTCCATTCTCTGTTTCACCCTGGAATAAATTTGCTCCCTAGTTTTTAACCAAAAAAGAATTGCTCTTCTCCCTCTCAATCTGGTGGAGCCACCGCCATTGTTAAAACTTTCACCATCTCAAAGATTCCTCCAATCCAAGGTGTTGTTTTATTCTCTTTCATTTTCTTTCTTTTGAACTTTGTTTTCTTATTGCAGTGAATATCAGGAATCTGGGTTTTTATCTTTTTCTCCCCACTTTTCCCAGATCCTGATAGAACCCATTTTGATTGAAGGCAACTTTATTCGATTTCTCCAGAAAATAAAAAATAAAAACTGGTTTTCCCTTAGAAGTTCGACCACCAATATTGAAAACTGTATAAATTTTCTTTTCATGTTTTCTCACTCTTTATGGTACGCAAAAAAGAAACACATATATAGAAACTTAAATTTTGTTTTCCTATATTGCGTCCAGGGATTTTTTAGTTTCCAGAAAAGGTTGCAGTACTCCAAAGCGGAAACGAAGAACGACTAAAGAAGGTAATTCTTTATTCTTTTATTTGATTTCTCGATGGGTTTCTTTGAAAATTCTTTATTTCCATGTTGTAAATGACTAAATCTTTTTCGTTGAAATTGATTGTCAGTGATTATGTTTGGAATTTCTTTTCATCTTTATTTGATCATAGTATTTAAAACTGCTACAATATGGATATATATATATATACATGGATACATACAAGTAGATTTATGGGTGTATCTATGCATGAATGTATATAAAACTATTTATTCTAGACTGCCTTGTGAGGTTTTTTTTTTTTCTCTTTCGAATAAAATATGGGATGCTTTTGTGATGTATGCTGCCGAGTTTGTTTTTGATTCTTCGATAGGATTTTAGAATCTGAAGTCTTAAATAATTCCTCTCTGCCCATTTATTTTTGTCCCCTTTTTTAATAAAAGAGTTTCAAGGCTTAACATGTATGGCTGTGTTATAATTGAAAGACAAACACTATGCAATATGCAATCAGATAGAGTTTTCTAGGAACTCAAACATACACTCTAATGTCCTTTAAGTAATCTCCATTATCGAAAATCTTCTGCACTACGACATAAATCTCCTATCGATGATGCTCTTTTGCCTAACACCTGCATCTCTGCAGTTTCCCCTGCAGTCTTTAGTGTTTACAATTACCTGATAATGAAGATGGTATATTTTTTTTTCCGTTTCTTGTTTCCTCCTTCGACACATAAATTACTAGCTACGCTAGCAATTTTTGCCACTTTTCAATGAAGCGGTGTTGAGATGCGTTGTAATCTAAGGTTTACATAGCAATGCATATTGGTTAAATAAATGGTGAAATGGAACTTCTATTAGGCATCTACATATTGTGGTCAGGGTACCGTTTTGTCATATGGGGAAGAGTGGGAAAGGAGGGTGCTTAAGCATCATGGGCTTGATGAGAGATATGAAGAGTATCTGTGGAAGTGAATATAAAGCAGTATTTTGTTGACACAAGACTTAAGCTGTCTTAATTACTTTGTTCATTTACCTCTTATTTTGCAATATCTTTCAAGTCATTGGGAATATAATAAATTATTCTTTGTTGTGGTTGTTTATACTGTTTTTCAGATGGAAGCACAAAACTCTGAACAAGGACATATAATTGAAGTACATGGAGATGTTCCAGCAGTAGAGTCAAGCCTGGGAAGAAATACAGTTTGTGGAGGTGCACCATGTGGGTTTAATGATGCTCAAAGTAGTTCTAAAGATGCTAAGGAACGTGCAGCCTCTATGCGTAAACTTTTGATGGCAGTAGTGCTTTGTGTTGTCTTTATGAGCGTAGAAGTGGTTGGAGGAATTAAAGCCAACAGCCTTGCAATCCTAACTGATGCAGCTCATCTCTTGTCAGATGTTGCAGCATTTGCAATCTCCTTGTTCTCCCTTTGGGCAGCAGGGTGGGAGGCAACTCCACGACAATCTTATGGATTCTTCAGGATTGAAATTCTTGGTGCCCTTGTGTCCATCCAGATGATATGGCTTCTGGCTGGCATCCTTGTTTATGAAGCCATAGCTAGACTTATCCATGATACTGGTGAAGTTCAAGGCTTTCTCATGTTTGCAGTTTCTGCATTTGGTCTAGTTGTTAATATTGCTATGGCTCTCTTGTTGGGTCACGACCATGGGCATCACCATGGCCATAATCATGGCCATGGTGGGAATGATCATGATCACCACGATCATAGTCATAGCCATGACAGTGAACCACATAATCATGGATTAAGTATAACTTCTCACCACCACCATGATCATGGCTCGAATTCTAAACTAGATAATGACCATCATCACCATTCACACGAAGCTGACCATCTAGAGCCTTTGCTTAAGAATAGTGAAAAAAAATCAGAAAGTGGAGCACCTCAGAAGAAGGAACGGAACATCAACGTACAAGGGGCTTATCTTCATGTCTTGGGGGATTCCATTCAGAGTATTGGAGTGATGATTGGTGGAGCAATTATTTGGTACAAGCCTGAGTGGAAAATAATAGATCTGATATGCACCCTTGTGTTCTCCGTCATTGTGCTGGGAACAACCATCAGGATGCTACGAAACATTTTGGAAGTTCTTATGGAGAGCACGCCCCGAGAAATCGATGCCACAAGGCTAGAGAAGGGTTTATGCGAGATGGATGAGGTTGTTGCCATACATGAACTGCACATTTGGGCTATAACTGTTGGTAAGGTGTTATTAGCTTGCCATGTATTAATTAAGCCCGAAGCTGATGCTGACATGGTATTGAACAAGGTTATAGATTACATCAAGAGAGATTACAATATCAGTCATGTGACTATTCAGATAGAACGCCATTGTGAATCCATGGCGCAGTAAGTTTTGTAGTTTTACTGTTTTTGGCGTTTGGTATATTTTCAAGATTTCTGCATATTCCTCTATGTTGCTTGTGTTTGCATATCTTCCATCACCTAGCATGTTCATTATATCCATTCCCTTTTGTAGGTAGCCATGCCAAAGTAATTAATTATCACAGTTGACAGCTACAATCACATAAAGGCTAAGAAAAAGAAACTAAAATTGATAGCAAAGGTTCACAAACAAAACATCAGTTGGTCCAGTCGAATTAACTTTTAATTTTTATGATATAAAATTAAATATTTTATTTTTAAGATAATAAAATTAATTTAAAAATATTATGTAAAAATTATTTTCCAAAAATGCTATACAAGAGTTTTTTATTTTTATTTATTTGAAAAAAAATAAATGTTCCAGAAATATTTATGAATTTTTTTTGAAAAGCTTCCAAATAATATTTAAAAATTTAGCCCGACAACCACTGACCTGATCTTATAAAAATTTATAAAAGTTGATAAAATTGAAAATCTTCTATTTGTGCATTCTAATTTTTTATCATTTATTTTTTTTAGATTTGATTTGATATATTTTTAATTAAATAAATTAATTTATGAGAAATTATTTGATATATTGTTAGTAGAGTTTTTAAACTTGTCAAATTGACAAATATATTATAAAACTATAGTAAAATATTTGAAAAAATAAATATTAAAAAAAAAACACATGTAAAAAAAATACATTATCAGTATATCAAATATTCACTCTTAATTTATTTCATCTTAAAATATTTAATAGTGTAAATTACACCAACAACCACTCAACTTTCATTTTTCGAAACAAACAGTCACCTAATTTATATTTCAGTCCCTCAACTTTGAAAATGTGACAAAACAATCCTTTTTCACGTTTTCCGTCACAGACGTCACGGAACAGTGACATCGTAGTTGACGGCGTAGAAGGAGTGTAGAAAATGTCCAGCTGGCCGGTCACATTTAACAAAACAGCCACTCAACTTTGAAAATGTGACAAAACAGTCACTAAAATTATCGAAAAGTGACAAAATAGTCCTCTTGTTGTCATCCACATTAGCATCACCTTTCATCTCCCCTTTTTCTTCACTTTTACCATTAAACCAAGATGGGATTTGCAAAGTTAAGTTGGACAAACATTGAAACCAATGAAACAAGTTCCATTAAGAACTTATTAATGTGTGCTGTATACGTAAAATTCACAAACGAATAATCGAATTTGCTGGCGAGGGTCAAACATGACTAACATCCTACACTTCAAAAACTCCCTCCAAGCCTCCCCTAAAAACCGCAAACACCAAAGCTCCAACACAAAGTTGAAGGGCGAAAACATATCTCGTGTAACCAAGGAAATAAAGGCCAAAACTGAAGTTTATTACGGCGACGAAACATGCAGAGAGAAATTTGCGTCCTTGTTAGAAGAAAAAGGGTTGTCCATTGGCTTGCTAACGTTTCAAGACATTCAAGAATGTGGGTACGTTAAGGACACCGGCTTTGTCTGGATCCGACATAAAAAGAAGAGGGAGTTGTGCAAGTTCGAGGATGTTGTCCTCAGCTACGACGTCGAGATCAGTGCTTATTTCAAGCCCAACAAAATCAAGAATCTGACCGGTGTTAAAGCCAAAGAGTTCATGATTTGGATTACCTTAACTGATATCTACGTCGACCAATCTTTGTCCATTACGTTCAAGACAAATCTCGTCGGCTTGTCCAAGCCTTTCCTGGTGTCGGTTTTCAATGTTTAGGCAACTCATTTATGTTACAATACGAGAGGAGGCTCAAGGAATTTGTAGGTAATCCTAGGAAACGAAGGAGGGGGTATTATACGTACATACTGCAAAGGAATTAAAGAAATCTTTACATGTCATATCTTTTTAACTGTCCCCATTTGTTAAATGGTAAAAGTGAAGAAAAGAGGGAGTTGAAAGGTGATGTTGATGTGGATGACAACAAGAGGACTATTTTGTTACTTTTCGATAACTTTAATGACTGTTTTGTTATATTTTCAAAGTTGAGTGACTGTTTTGTTAAATGTAATCGGCCAGCTGGACATTTTCCACACTCCTTCGACGCCGTCAACTGCCATGTCACTGTTCCATGACGTTTGTAACGAAAAAGGACTATTTTTTTTTACATTTTCAAAGTTGAGAGATTGAAATGTAAACCAGGTGACTGTTTGTTTCGAAAAATGAAAGTTGAGTGACTGTTGGTGTAATTTATCCTATTTAATATTATTTCTTTGAATATTTAGTGAATATTTTATTTTTTATGAATATTTTCGTTTACTTAAACTAATGTTGCATCTAGCATTTCAATAATAAAAAAAAAGGTTGCATTTACCAAAAGCAGAAAAATTAAACCAATTAAATTATTTTTTGATAAATTGCTTATAGGATAGGCTCTTGCGAATTCATTTGATTATATTCGTTAAATTAATAGTGTTATGTATTGGGGATTGAGTTTTAGTTTGATTGGTATGGATATTATTGTTAGTAAAGGAGGATGTGAGTTTGAGTGCGTTGAAGTACATTATTTTCTAATTTAGGGGTTGGAGAGGAGCTATGGGTAGTTTTATGAATTCTATCAAAAAGAGCAGATATGATCAGAACTTATAATAAGATTGTTCAAAAATAGTGTTTCGTATTGTGTTAGTTTAGAAAAGTAGTGATAACACGATTACTAATAAAAATAGCAAGAAAAATTAACATCATATGCAATTTTATCTAATTGTTCTAGTACATATATGTTGGGTTATTCCCTCTTTAATATTTAGCAATGCTCCTTATCATCATTTATTGGTTCTTGATCGAGTTTATCATCATCTGAATTTGAATATGCATAATTAAGATTATCAAGATTTCCTTCTTCCATGTACTCTATAAGGTATGGATCATCTGAATTCTACCTATGTTTGAAGTTATGAAATATACGACATGCTAAAATGATACAACCTTTTTTTTATGCTATATTAAGGCAATGTGCCAATGTTGTTAATATGAAAAATATATTTTTTAAAAAAAAACAAATACCTTTTCAACCACGTTTCAAAGTTTTGAATGTTTCAAATTAAAAAGTTCGCAAGCTGTTTATCGTGTTTGTGTCTGACACTATTCTTTCAAATGATATCATCAAGGTAGTCAGTACCGTACGATGTACATAACATTTTTATCTTATTATAAGTACGTACTAGTACCAGCATGTTTCGATGTACTTTCAAGTTTATCGATATTTTAAATATTTTTCTCTTTTACATATTTATAGTCTAAATTTTAGTTTCCCGATGAGTTATATATACATTTAAATGTTTTTCACACACACACACATATATATATATATATATATATATATATATATATATATATATATATATATATTTATAGTTTAATTTTTAATTTTTAATTTTTTTTCATAAATTATATTATTTTGGGTTAAAAATAAATTATATATTATACATACATCCAAGTATATCTCAATTATATCCGTATAAATATATTTATCTCTACATATAAGTTTCAAAATTATTAATTAAGTTGAATAATTTAATTATAAATTTTAATACTAAATGTAATTATGAAAAAAATTAAAATGGTTAATATAAAAATTTAAAAATTAGTTTAAAATACCAAATTTTTGTACCAAGCAGTATGAGCAAGTACACTTCAGTACAAGTTGGTATTGATCAAAACGGGTCGAAATACATCGAAATGATCGAAATGAATTGAAATTTTGATAGGAACAAAGCATAGACTACTTGGTACTAATTTAGAACCAAAACGATATGTACCGATCAGTACGACTGATATCAGTACGATATCGACTACCATGGCATTATACCCTATGATATGGTGCAAGAAAATCTTTTCTATTTAGATAATTAGCGTCGAACTAATAATACTTAAGTTCACCATCCAAATAGTTTATAACTTTAATTATAAAAACTTACATAAACTTAACTTGGAAGAAGACATGCTAAGTTATATCCCTTTTGATAATAAGTAAATTAAGTAACAAATCCATCGTAATATAAACAAATCAAGATTACCAACAAACAATTTTGCGCCAACATATTATAGTAGGGAATTCCTTCAAATTCTTGACTATTTTTAATAAAGGAGGATAATATAATTATTGCAATGTTAACCACTACGCAGGGCCGAAATAAAAAAAAAATTTAGGGATCGAAATTATATTGTATATTTTTACGATAGTAAAAATGTAATTTTATTATTTTAATAATTTATATCTTTATAATTTTTAAAAAATAAAATCAAATTTTTATCATTTTGGGAGCTAAAATGTAATTTTATTATTAAAAATTTAAAAATTTAAGAGATCTAAATGAAAATTTTTTATTTTAAGAGGATCGAGCCTAACTCTGGATTCGCAACTGACACGGTGACTAACGGAATATTAGGGTCCATGTCAACCTACTTGAAACTAATGCATACCTCTTGATAGCGAATTGAAGGAGTTTTTGCCTTGGATTTCACGTATTTTGGTTTCCTTAATGTTTATGGGCAACTATTGAATCAATTAAACTGGATAATTGCACTGTTTAACGAAATTCATCCACAATAAAGAGCTTCCGTTTCTTTCACAATAGTGCCAAAATGTTTGGCAGCTTTCCTTTTTGGTCCGTAACAACCATTCCCCACGACATTATGATCCCATTCTCTCAATCTCAACCCTAATAATATAAATTATCAAGAGTATTTAATTATTTGGTGATATCTTAAGAATGAATCAATCGAATTAAGTTAAAAGTTGATTTGTTTTGGAACTGAATTGATTGATGGTTGATTAGGGAATAATATGAATAATAGCAAAGATGAACCTCTCAATTTTCTTCTTTCATTTAATATGATAATGACTTCTCAACTTCACAAAGCCATCACTTAATTAAGGGCTTAGGCAGTCTAGTATAGAGGTTAGAACTTAATAGCTTGGACGAACCTAATGGTGTTTTCCATTTAAAGAATTTGGCTGTTTGAACTTGGCAAAGTTTCAAAGTTGGCAAGCCCACCATGTAGTTGGCTGTTCACTATCTTTGGCCTAATTGTGAGTTGTCCCACGGATTTATGGAAGAAATTTAAACCCTGTAAAACGCGGCTACTGACTTGAATCACGTTGGTCAATGGTGTGTTTCATGGTCTTATATCAATCTCTATGGACGGCTAGATGGGTCAAATGACTGTTATATAAACAAGTGGGAGCTTATCCATAGTAGGCGCGACAAAAAGAAATGGAGCATTTGCAATGTGATTTGAAGTGCTTAAGCAGGGATATCCTAGCTGATATCATGGCTCGACTAGATGGTTCAACCCTGGCCTCCGCTGCCTGCACCTGTTCTGACCTTCGAGGCATAGCTCGAAACCAAAGGTTATGGAAGCAATTGTGTAATTCCACATGGCCTTCTACTGCACTCGACGAAGCCCAACACCTTTTTTCATCATCAACGGATGGTTTTCGCAGATTCTATGCTGATTCTTATCCTCTTATTTCGAATGATCACAAAGATGCCAACAATTACTTTCCTATACACCCAACCCTTATTTCTCCGTTTAATTTTGCTTCGTTTATAGATGTTTATTATAGAGAAAAATGTATTACTTCCAGTGTCTTAGATGGCATACTAATGGCAACCTACTTCGGCCAAGATGATGACACAACAACTGGTCTTATGAGTCGGGTATTTAACTGTCCATTCAAAGCGGTACTCTCGGATATTAATGATGAAGATATCGTAGATGGTGACGATGGACATGACTTCGTATCACTTGTGGGAAAAGCAGATGATCATTGCAATGAACTAAAGGAGGGGATTCGATTAAGTTGGGTGTTATTAGACAAGAAGAGAGGAAAAGCTGGAAATCTATCAAGCTGGAAGCCATTGTCGGTGAAGAAATTATGGGCTTCCAATGGGGACTATATTCTACATTTTGGGTGCATTATCCCAGTCCAAGAGAGCCTACAACTGCCTCACAACTTGGCCAAGTGTCTTATAGTGGCAAGATGCAACGTAGAGGAAAAACAAGGGTATTTGAGATGGAAAGAGATAAGTATGCAGATTGAGGACACTAGTGGAGCATATGTAAATGGTGGGAAGAGTTTAATCATCCTGAACCAAGCTCTATATTGCTCACGAAGTAATAACCGTCATGCTGTTGAAAAGGGTTACATACAATTTGAGGGACGAAAGCAAGAGATTATAAGGAAAAAGAAGCTGGAAGCAACCATGGCTGATTGGCTTTGTATATCTTTTGAAGTAGTAATCCTCTTAACTTTAGGGTACCGATTTTTACCCATTTAAAGTCAATTATTATGGTCCAATGACAGCTAAAGCAACACAAAATAAGCCAAGTGTAGTAACCATTGCAAAGCACAGTGTTCCTAGGACAAATAATTATTCAAGTTAAACTGTGTATTAACTTCTTTCATCAATTACAGACAACCATTGGCTAATCAAAATGAAAATTTGAGAGTTTCCCAAGTTAAATGATGTTGATGGGTTTGATCCAGCCTACATAGGATTGAATTGGGTAGGGCATACTTATTGGAGAAGAGGGTATCCATTTTACGTTGGGTTTAATGAGAGGCTTATTCTTCATAATGGGCTGATAAATTTAATTTCAGGCTCAATGGGTTTTAAATAGTGAGCTTTACTTTTAGTTTTAAGAATATATCTATATTATATTTATATATACTAATAGTAACCTAAAAATGTTAGATATGGCATTTTTAAAAAAATGTTAGACATGGAAAAATAATTAAAAAATTATCCAAAATTCAATAGCCTAAGAATTAAAAAATAAAAATTTCAAAAAAATATAAAAGAATTAATATAAAATTTATTAAAAATTCAAGAAATCTATAAAAATAAAAAAATATGAAAATTTGTTAAAAAGTTTAAATTATATAATATTTTTAAAAATTTCAAAAAAATTAATATTTGTAAAAAATTATTTAAAATTTGAAACCATTCATCTTCAATTCACACCCAAACTAGAAACCAAGTTCTACTACTTAAACCTCATTGGTTTAACTTTATGATTAGTAAATCGAAGGAAAAAACTTACGTGAAAAAGGGAGAGTCGTGGCCAGTCACAAAATAAAAAGAATGAAGAGGGAAATAAACCATCATCATCACTACCAGTCTTGGCCTAACTTTGATTCAAGAGTTAGTGCATGTGTCAAGGGCTGCAATTCAAAGCCCGAGACCATTGCACAAAATGCGTTCTAAAGAGGTCTATCAGTTAAATGGGGCTCATTTGACCCATGAGAGTTAATCGGATTCAAAGAGTTGTTGGAGAAGCATGTCAAATTGAAGCTTGGGTGACCCAATGATGTAGATATTAAAACATATGCTACCTTGGTAAATAGGGAAACTAATCTTAGAATATCGAGGGGAATCATATTTGATAATATTAGATTTGATTTGATATTGTATATCTTGAAAATCCCTTGATTTTAGGGATAGGCTAATCTTGTCCGTTGATGTAACTTGATCTAGACCGTCAATTTTGGGGGAGCTCAACTATAAATAGAGAGCCTCTCCTCACTTGTAATTCATCCATTTGATTTCATTCATCCATTGTTTTTGCATTCTTTGAGAGAAAGTAAAACAATTGAGAGCATTTACTCAAACACCTCTTGTGCATAGTTTTTCTGTGGCTATTATGTTCGTTGAGCCTTCTTTTGATTAGAGTTTCTTTCGCTATATAAACTGGTGCCTTGGAGGAATTCTTTGTAAATCCTCCATTGTTTGGTGGTTAAGTTGACTTAGGCGTGTTTGAATCGAAAGGGATCGCCTAAGGCTGCTTGGATTGCGAGACTAAAGTTCTAGCCCCGTGACAGTTGGTATTCGAGCTTAGGTTGTGAAGGCACCATTGAGATGTCGAAAGAAGTTTTCAAACAAAATGAGTCAAAAAAGACCCATTGGTGGGCTAGAAAATTAATCCTTATGAAGGATAAGATGTCGGTGGTAGAGGAATGAGTGGGCAAACTCGAGGAGTTCATTGTAGACGTAAAGGAGTCAATTGATGTGGTCGCGGATTGCATAAACGAGAGGGAACAGTCTAGGGACTTTGTGATCATGTCTCTCAATTCCAACATGAAAAATGTACAAGAGTTGTTAAATTCCCCTAGGAATAAGTTGACAAAGAGGAATGATGCTCTTGAGGTCATGGTGATGGCTTTAAAGGAGGAAGCAATGGCCACAGCGAAGGCTTTGAGCACATGAATAGAGGAGCTCGAGGGAGAGTTTGCCTTGTGTCGAGCAGTCGTGGGGAATGGAGTGTCGAGTGCAACACTCAATCGTGAGGATGTCCCGAAGCCGGAAGCGTTTGTGGGGACAAGGTTTGCATGCTATGTGGACAATTTTCTTATGGAGGATGGAGCACTACTTCTGTGCCAAAGGCATAATGGATGATGGGGTTAAGGTAAATACTGCTTCAAAATTTCTTACCGATATTACCCTTTTATAGTGGCGAGGTAAGTCCACAAATAAAAGGCATAGTGAGATTACAACGTGGGAAGAGTTCTAACATGAGTTAAAGGGGTAATTTTATCCAGAATTTATCGAGGAGAAGCTTGTACAAAGTTACGATAGCTTACGCAATAAGGCACAATTGGGGAGTATGTTTGAGAATTCAAGGAACTCATGCTCCAAATTCCAGACGTGACCAACAATGAAGCATTACTTGCATTCAAGAATGGATTAAAGCCATGGGTTAGACAGGAATTAGAACGAGGAAGTGTCCAAGAGCTATCGAAAGCCATGATAGTGGAGTCCATGGTCAAGCTTGGTTTAGGGAAAGACAAGCTTAAGTTTTCCAAGTCTGAGCAAAAGGGCGCATGTGAAGGGAATCACGAGGAAAATAATGAAAATGGTAACGATGATGGTGGTAATGGGAAAACACGAGTTGGGAAGAGGAAACCCAACAAAAATAGAGGAAAGATCAAATATTTTCTTTGTGAAGGTCTACATATTTTAAAAAAATGTTCGAAGAAATCTGTGCTTTCTAAGAAAGACAAGCCAGAAGGTAAGGCTATGAGACTTGGTTCGGGCGCAAGAGGTGTTGAAGACAAGGAGGCCAAAAGTGCGTACAAGCTAGTAGAGTGCTTCTTGTGTCATGATCTGCATAGGTTGCAGATATGTTCAAAGAAGTCTGGCATCAAAGAGGACTATGGGTCAAACAAAGCACAGAAAAAGCTTGGTTCGAGCGAGAGGAAATTCGAAGCTAAGAAGGTAAAGAGGAGCAAGAAGAAGAGAGTAAAATTCTTGTGTCATGGTCCGTATGAGTTGCAGAATTGTTCAAAGAAATCCAAGTTAGTCGTGGTTAAGTAAAATGCAACATCGGAGTTTATTGAGTCATCGGAGGGGTTTCCACCCAAGAAAGAGGTGAGTTTGGCATCAGACTTAGAGGAAGAAGTATAGATGTAAACATTGACGCTAGGACCAATGATGCTCAATTTGAGGAAAGCGATGGAGTTGGCCGAGTCATTGGCGAGCTTTCACCCAAGGAAGTGGTGAGTTGTGCATTTAACTTAGAGGAAGAAGTAGCAATGCAAAATTTAAAGCTAGAAATAAAGAGGCTCAATTCTGTTGACCCGAGTAAATGCTACGAGTAAGATACATTCTAAACACTTTGGTAGTGTTTTGCATTCTAACTTGTTAGCTTGACAAAAAAGTAAGGACCTTTTCAAAGCTCTTAAGCAAAGAGGCCAAAGGACTATAGGCATGTCGAAGCCTAGTTGTAAGGATCAAGAGGATTTCGATCAAGCAAGTCAAAATGTGGGCAAGTGAAAGTTGTGGCTTCTTGTCAACGAGATTTAGCAACGAGTGAAACAGATTGAGTTAAGAGGCGACGAAAGTCGAGGCAAAAGTTCCAAAAGAAGAGACGATCCGATAGTGAGACTAGTCGAGAAAAAGCTAAGGCGTTGAGACGAGTTCGAGGCAAATCAAGTTAGTGCCATTCTGAAGGCGTAATGAGGGCGTTACGAGAATGGGTGAGGGAGAATGTCACGAACCGTTATTCAAAGCCCGTGACAATTGCACAAAATGTGTCCCAATGAGGTCTATTAGTTAAATGGAGATCATTTGACCCACAAGAGTTGGCCCGATTCAAAGAACTGTTGGAGAAACCTGTCAGATTGAAGCTTGGGTGACCCAATGATGTAGATATGGAAACATAGGCTACCTTGGTAAATAGAGAGACTAATCTTAGAACATTGAGAGGAATCATATCTGATAATATTTGATTTGATTTGATATTGTATATTATAACACCCCTAACCCGTATTCATCGCCAAATTAGGGCAAATGATGTTACAACAACCAACTCATTTACAAACACACGATAACATCAACCACTCACGTTAACATACTTACATTGTGGCACCCCTATCCCCACACAATGAACTTCTAGTATTTGAATAAATCTTTAATTCATAATCATTCATAGATCACAATAATTAACATTTCAACCTTTCATTAGCATAAAAGTAATCTTTAAAAGTTCAAAATAATTGAGTGAACATAAGCTAGAAAATACAATATTATCATATAAATTATTGTAAGTAAAGAGAGCTCTACCGATACATGAACTGAAAAGTATTGGTAAAATATGTGATAATTAAACAGGTAAAAACACAGCAGTAAACTATCGAAACATTAAAAGTTTTATTGATACATCAGATCTAGGTTTACCGATACCTAAACAAGAAACTACCGATACCTCAAACCTCAGTGAGCAATTCTACTTAGTCTAGACATTTCTACCGATACATAAATTAGTTTTACCGATATTAAAATTGATTGTGAGCAAAGTTAACAATAACTGCCATTTTCTATCGATACTTAGATTAGTCTACCGATACTACTCTTATAGTTCTACCGGTAGTCTAAGTTCTTACTTTCGGAACCAAATAAGTCAATAGCTAAAATTTTTAATCCCTTGCACTTCTACCTATTGTAAAACTCAAGTACCGAAACAATCCAAACTGTTTCTTGAAATTCAATTCATTCTTTCACACAAGACTCATATTTACCTATAACTCAATATAAGCTTCCTTTCTAAACTTTAAACAATCACATTTGTGCATGCATTAACCTATACTTATCAATCTTAGCAACCAAAACACAAACAAAATGTTAAAGGCATACTATATTCATTGTGATCATTCATTACACAAAAATCACAACCCAAATTCACTACAAATATGCACTTAAACAATTCCATAAACTAAAGTCTTAACGTAAACTACCCATCAACAAAATAGGCACCAAAACATCCTATATACATGTCACCCTTTAACTCAAAATAAATACTCAAAAAGTCTACCGAGGATGAAGATGATAGTGTGCACTCTTGTTTGGATCCAATCAATGCTAAGATTCCTCAAGACCTACAATCATGAAAATCAAACGTGGTAAGTTATTTAAGACTTAGTAAGTTCGGAATACAAGTGGTAATGTAATTAAGGTAAACTAATGACTATAGTTCAAGATTCGATACTCGTTTTTGGATCACCGGCATAAAGCCTGCTAGGCACATAGCCCGAATACACCTGCACGAAGTCTACTAGGCACATAGCCTGAAAACATCAGCACGAAGCCTACTAGGCACACAGCCTGAAAACACTGGCACGAAGCCTACTAGGCATACAGCCTGAAAACACCGACACTAAGCCTACTAGGCACACAGCTTGAAAACACCGGCACTAAGCCTACTAGGCACACAGCCTGAAAACATCGGCACAAAGCCTTCTAGGCACACAGCCTGAAAACATGGACATAAAGCCTACTAAGCACACAACTTGTGTCGAAACCACCTTTGAAAACGAAGTTTCGAAAAATTATTTTGAAATTTAGAAAATAAGGAGTAAAAAGGGAGTCGCCACCAATCTTTTATTTGGGTGTGATTGGATCACCACAAAACGTTTAAAACGTTAAAACGTCGGTCTACGAAATCCAAAAAAATAGATTTGGGAGTCGATTACGTACGAGAAAGGATTAGCACCCTCATACCCCAGAATTGGTACCACATGATCATTTTCGGGTCTTGTTTTATGAAAATAATAAAAATTCGAGTGAAGTTTAAAATGCGATGTTCATTTTAAATGGCTTTGTGTAATTTTAAAGGAGACTTTTTTAAGAAAAACTCGTCCCCGTATTTCGATCCTCTTATGAGAACTAGAAGACGTGTCCAACACATTAGGGCACTATATTCTAAGAGTTTCAAAATTGAAGGACGTTTCTAAAAATTTTGAAGAGAGTATTCGATCGCGTGATTTGTACGAAAATCGCACCCAGCACGTTAGGGCACGATTTTCGAAGTCTTCACGTGAAGGAACATTGTCTTGTTTACTTCAAAATCTTTTGGATATAGATAGGGATGTGTTTAAAAACTTTTAAAGAGGATATTTCTTTCGCACGAATTACGAAAATCAAACCCCGCACGTTAGGGCACGATTTTTGAAGTTTTCACACGAAATAATATTACCTCGTTTTTGTCACGAAAATCATTCGTATATATATTTTGAGAAATTGAAAATTTTGTATTAGGGTTAAAATGCAATCCTCAAACATATGATTTGAAGGATTTGGAAATGGGTTACCCGTTTACTTCGATTTTCGTGAAGAATTAAAGTCGCGACCAACACGTTAGGACACGACATTCTCGAAATCTCGAGGTGAACGGGCGTAAAAAAAACTTGAAAAGGATATCGGGTTCGCGCGAATTATACGAAGAAATTACACCCGACACATTAGGGCGTGATTTTTCGAAGTTACGCTCGAACGGAATATTGCCTCGATATTTTTTAAAAATAACTTGTAAATGAATGCATAAGTTTAAAACACGAATAGCGATTAATAAGAGAAATTAGATACGAAGTAATATAATAAGCAGATAAATAATATGCAAAAATATAAAATGTAGGTGCAAATAAATGCAAACATTGGTAAGGAAGAAAAAACAATGAAATCGGGGTTGAAAACGGGACTTTTGGATACCCGAGGGCAAAATGGTAATTTTGGACTTACGGGGCAAAATGGTAATTTTTGGTGAAATTGGGGTCAAAAATGGAATTTTGGAAAATTCGGGGGTAAAATGGTCATTTTTGGTGAAATCGAGGTTAAAAATGGAATTTTGGGAAGTTCAAGGGTAAAATGGTAATTTTTGGTGAAATCGGGGTTAAAAATGGAATTTTGGGAAGTTTGGGGGTAAAATGGTAATTTTTGGTGAAATCGGGGTTAAAATGGAATTTTGGAAAGTTTAGGGGTAAAATAGGTAATTTTTGGAAGTTTTGGGGTCAAAATGTAATTTTCTAAAATTTTAGGGTCAAAATGCCATTTTTGGACTATTTGGGGACCTATAGACAATAAAACCAAAGGGTGGGTGACACGTGGCAGCCCCACAGGCATCCAGCAGTCAAGGGACTAAATTGTAAATCTTGAAAAATTCTTGGGCCAATTGTGTAATTAAACAAATGTTGATTTAAGGACTAAATTAAAACAAATTAAAAATAACAAGGGCCAAATGCATAAATAAGCCAAACAATGACACGTGGTAGCTTCTGGTGCATTCAAAATGTCAAAGGATTAAATTGAAAAGTAAACAAAATTATTGGGCCGAATTATAAATAATTAAAAGCATAAAAAAGGATGAAATTAAAACAATTGAAAAATGCGGAAGGACCAATTGAAAAAATAACCCTTTTCTAAAAAACAGGCGGATCCTTAGAGCGGGTCGGGCCGGATCAGGTCAAACCATGGGTATTAAGCAAAATGACGCCGTTTTGGGGCTAAAACTCAGCCCTCAAAATGACGCCGTTTTGAGGGTCCTTATAAAGCCATTTTAGGTTTTTTTTATTTCATTTTCATTTCTTTTTTAAAAAAAAACCTCACCCTCTCTTAACTCTCTCCCTCTTTTCCTCTTGTTTCATCCATGGCCGACCGACCCTAGCCCAATCCAGCCAAGGCGCGTCACGTGCCACGCTCGCCCAGCGCGGTCGTCCCTCGTCGCCACCATCCATCCGTCGTCGACCACGCACCACTGCTACCACCACGCGCCGCCATAGTTCGTCCGAAGGTAAGAAAGTCCCCTCCTTTTCTTTCATTTTTCTTTTGTTTTCTTTGTTTGTTAAAACTCATTTCACTATTTTTCTTTTCTTTTTTAGACATTCACTCAGATCTGGACTTAACCCAAATCTAAAATATTTCAAAACCTTTTCCTTTTGTATTTTGTTTAGATCCATCTTGATTTTAATCCTTAAAATCCCTTTTTTTAAAAAAAATAAACCCAATATTTATCAATCCATAAAAAATGGGACATGTTTTAAAGTTTGATCCTTTCGAATCTGTGTTAAACAGGGGAGACAGTGTTAGGTGGGGCTTCAGCGACGGCTCCGGCTCCGGGGTAAGCTCCGACGGTGGCAGCGGCGAAACGAAGGGAATTCATTCTCTGACTTTTCACTTTCTTTTGCTTATTTATTTATTATTATTTATTATTAATGGTCATTATTAATAATTATTAATACCATTCATTATTAGTATTTATTATTAATGCTATTAAAACTGATATTATTATTAATATTGAAACGTTCTTTAATACTTATCAAACACTTAAACCAGATAATGAATGCCGACCACTTATTAAATGCATGTACCCACTTATGTTTGGAATCTGATGAGTTTGTAATTTTGGGACATGAATGACAGTAACATATATTGATATTACCTGGTGATTTTTGATATTCGAACGGCCTGGGATTAAATTGAACCTCCTCTTTGCACGCTATTTTGCTATTATCTCTTTACTGAAATTTTGTAGGTTTTTCTGTTGATTTTAGAAAAAGTTTTTTTTAGAATAGGGTTTGTAACTGTATATTCAAGAACAGGGTTTGTAACCCTTTTACAATGAAATCAATTCGGCTTTTATAGCCAAATGCTCAATGATTTTCTTTTGTTTCTTACAATTAAATGCATTTCTAATCTTTTTTTTCTCTTGCAGGTGCTCAACAGTGACGGTTAGGAGCAGCTGATGAAGAAGGTGGCTGTGCAGGAGCAACTTGGAGCTGCTGGAGATGACCTTAGTTGCTGACGTGGCAAACTCCTATTGGCTGTGATGGAGGTGGCTCAGCACAAGTGGGATACTAGGTGTAATTGGGTTTTGGGTTAGCAATTTGTTTTTAGGGTTAAATTGTAATTGGGCCTTTAATTTGGGCTTTAGGGTTTGGGCTAGCCAATTTAGCCCAATTTGTAAACTCTGGACTTGTATTTGGACTTTGGACTTTTTTAATTTAAATTTTTAATTAAATTTAAATTTATTTCAAATATTTTAATTTAAAATGAATTTAAATCTAATAATAAATTTAAACCCCAAAATCCAACCACTTGGGCCCGAATAAATTAGGCTTCAACAGCTGCCCCTCTTTACTCGTTGCTGTGTAACAGGAACAGAGTAAAGACCCAAAAGAATGCCCAATTTGTTGGGTCTCGTTTCTTTGACGCTCTATCTTCAATTGGTTCGCCTTTCATTTTGCCAGTCGTCCAATCTTCGCCATATCCGTCTTTCCCCTTCTTTGGCATGGTGGTTCCATCCTACTTTAAGGTGATCTTCAAAAAGTCAAAATTTGCTACTATGACTTCACCCCATTCCCTCGAAAATTCAAGGAGATTGGAATTCGTCATCGTAGTCTTTGAGTCTGATTTCATTGACCTGGTCTTCTTCACTGTGTCTCATCAGGAAGATGACCGCAACATTTGTTTTAATTCGCTTCTCTGGATCTCCTCAGGAAGACGAATTTGGTCCACTTCTTTGGATCTTCTCAGGAAGCTAACCATTTTATTGCTTCGACCTGCTTCTCAATGTCTCATCAGAAAGCCGGGTTCGAAGATTTGCTCACATTGAGCGTTGAGTTGGTGTTCTTCTCTGTATCTCATCAGGAAGATGACTGCCTCGCTTGTTTCGATTCGCTTCTCTGGATCTCCTCAGGAAGACGAATTTGGTCCACTTCTCTGGATCTTCTCAGGAAGCTAACCATTTTATTGCTTCGACCTACTTCTCAGTGTCTCATCAGGAAGCCGGGTTCGAAGATTTGCTCACATTGAGCGTTGAGTTGGTGTTCTTCTCTGTATCTCATCAGGAAGATGACCGCCTCGCTGTTTATGTATAATCGCAAACTACTCCGTGATTGGAGTAGGGTTGATTGATGGTGATCAGCCCTAACTTGGGGTAAAGGATCAAATGACTGTAATCTGCCCCTGGCTCGGGGTAAGAGATTTATTGATGATGATCTGTCCCCAAGCTTGGGGTAAGAAATCAAACGGCTTCAATCTGCCCCTCGTTCGGGGCAAGAGATCAGAATCTTCCTTTTGCCCTTCTTGAATCTAAGGGTAAGAATGATGTAATTTGAATCCATCTCCACTGCATCTTCATGAAGATAGGATTTGATGTTGAAGTTTCATCTTTCCATTTTAGTGAGATAAATGCTTGCTATCCAACTTTACTTCAATTTCAAGATGATAGGAAATGATCTTGCTCTTACTTCAATTTCAGAGATAAAGACTTGTTATCCAACTCAACTTCAATTTCAAGAAGATGGGAAACGATCTTGCTCTTACTTCAATTTCAGAGATAAAGACTTGATATCCAGCTTTATTTCAATTTCAAGAGGATAGGAAATGATCTTGCTCTTACTTCAAATTCAGAGACAAAGACTTGATATCCAACTTTACTTTAATTTCAAGAGGATAGGAAATGATCTTGCTCTTACTTCAATTTCAGAGACAAAGACCTGATATCCAATTCTACTTCAATTTCTAGAGGATAGGAAATGATCTTGCTCTTACTTCAATTTCAGAGATAAAGACGTGTTATCCACTCTACTTCAATTTCAAAAGGATAGGAAAATATCTTGCTCTTACTTCAATTTCAGAGATAAAGACGTGTTATCCACTCTACTTCAATTGCAATAGGATAGGAAAAGATCTTGCTCTTACTTCAATTTCAGAGATTAAGACTTAGTATCCAACTTTACTTCAATTTCAAGAGGATAGGAAAAGATCTTGGTGCGGTCTGATTCACCTTGACTTCTAGGTGGGAGGTCCATCGTCGTGGATTCGACCTTTTATATTCGTAAAATGCTAGGTTATTCGTTGTGACTTGGAACTTTCCTTTCAAGTCGCCGTGATGCGGGATCTTCTATCGCGGTCTTGGCTTTTTCATCATGCATCCTATGACGCTGAGACCTGCAGAAAATGCTCAAATGGTCCTCTATGTAGGCCAGGTATGTTTAGGATGTTATGCTTGGAAATGAGTTAAAATGCTCTTAACCTAGAATGAATGTGTATGATTTAATGTTTGAATTTTTCAAAGATTAGTCTTTTCTATTTTGAAGCCATCTCTTGACGTTTCCTTGAATTCAACTTGGCAAATTTGACATTTGAATTGCTTCTTTCAGGTTTTAACTCTTTTAACTGGCAGTTGTTTAGGATTCTCGTGTCTTTTAGGAAATTCCTAAAATAATACTCGCGAATCCTTGTTTCCTTTTATGACCTTTTATCCATCATCTTAATATGAAAATACTTGGACAATATGAAAAAGAATCGGATCAAATTTGGAGATTTATTGGCTATGATATCAAATATTTACAAAGAGCAAATAACGACAAAAGAACAGTATTAGACTTAGATATTAGATATGAGTTTCCCTGATCCAAAGATTATCTTTTGCTTGTTATGTTTCTGGAGGTCTTAGGATTACTTCGTTGATGCCCCAAGATGTAAAATATTTCCATTTTGCCACTTTTGAGGGAGCAATTGGTTGTCCTTGTTTTGCATTTGAGTTGCTCTTTTCGAGTTTTCAACTTAAAACCCCTTTGGTTTCAGGATGCCCTTCCACGGGTTTTTATCCTGACCTCTCCGATTTTTTTTTGTGTAATATTTTTTCATCGAGCCTGAATTCACCTGGTTGTATAATTCTTTGCCATCCATTTCAGTCAAAATTAAGGCTCCTCCAGAGAAGGCCTTCTTTACCACGTACGGCCCTTCCCAATTAGGCATCCATTTTCCTCGAGAGTCTTTATGTATTGGAAGTATCTTTTTCAAGACTAGATCTCCCTCATGGAATTCTCTAGGACGAACCTTCTTGTTGTAAGCACGCATCATCTGCTTTTGGTACATCTGACCATGACGGATAGCCTTTAATCTCTTTTCCTCAATCAAATTTAACTGATCATATCTGGCTTGGACCCATTCAGCTTCATCCAAATTTAGCTCTGATAAGACTCGGAGAGAAGGGATCTCCACCTCGATGGGTAAAACATCCTTCATTCTATATACAAGTGAAAACGGCGTTGCCCAGTAGATGTTCTGACAGAAGTTCTATAAGCAAGGAGAGCAAAAGGTAATTTTTCATGCCAATCTTTATAGGTTTCTGTCATTTTTGCAATAATCTTCTTGATGTTTTTATTGGCCGCTTCCACTGCTCCGTTCATCTTTGGACGATATGGGGACGAGTTATGATGTCTGATCTTGAATTGCTCACAGACCTCCGATATCGTGCTATTGTTCAAGTTTAGTGCATTGTCTGATATGATCTTTTCTGGCATTCCATATCGACATATGATTTCCTTTTTCAGGAACTTGCTGACAGCAGACTTTGTAACATTAGCATAAGAGGCAGCTTCTACCCACTTGGTGAAGTAGTCGATAACCACAAAAATGAATCTATGTCCATTAGAGGCCTTTGGTGAAATTGGTCCGATAACATCCATGCCCTACATAGAAAAAGGCCACGGAGATGTCATGACGTGCAGAGGTGAGGGGGGCACATGGATCTTGTCCCCATAGATCTGGCATTTGTGGCATTTCTTGGCATAATTGATGCAATCAGTCTCCATAGTCGACCAATAGTACCCAACTCTCATGATATGCCTAGCCATTTTGAATCCATTCTCGTGTGTTCCACAGATCCCTTCATGGACTTTTTCTAGGATCTTTTTAGCCTCGATTGAGTCCACACACCTCAATAACACCTGATCCTTTCTTCTCTTATACAGGACCTCTCCATCTAGGATGTACTCGTTCGCGAGCCTTCTCAATGTTCTTTTGTTACTTTCAGTAGCTCCCTCGGGGTATTTTCGATCTTTCACATATTGGAGAATATCCTGGTACCAAGGATGCCCCTCTTTTCCTTCCTCTTCAATCTCACAGCAATGGGCTGGAGTTTCATAAATACTCATCTGAATAGGCTTCATGTCCTCTGGCCTATTTACTTTTATCATCGAAGCTAAAGTGGCCAAAGCATCAGCCATTTGGTTTTCCTCGCGTGGGAGGTATCTGAACGTGACCTCGTCAAATTCTTTGATCAGTTCGAGGACCATATTTCGATATTCAATTAACTTGGAGTCCCTTATCTCCCATTCTCCTCTTAGCTGGTAAATCACCAATGCTGAATCTCTATAGATTTCTAAGACCTTGATCCCTCGATCTATGGCTGCTTGAATCCTCATGATACATGCCTCATATTCTGCCATATTATTTGTGCAATCAAAGTCGAGTTTACTGGTGAAGGGATAATGGTCTCCTTTTGGCGACACTAAAACTGCACCAATCCCATTACCCATAGCGTTTGAAGCGCTATCAAAGTTCAATCGCCACGAATGCTCGGTCGCTGTCCCTTCTTCAGTAGTTGCGACATACATTAGATCCTCATTTGGAAAGTCAAAATTTACCGGCTCATAGTCCTCCAAAGCCCTACTGGCCAGGAAGTCTGCGATTGCACTTCCTTTAATTGCCTTTTGGCTTACATAGACAATATCAAATTTCGACAACAGAATCTGCCATCTAGCCATTCTTCCATTTAATGCAGTTGACTCCATCATGTATTTTAGAGGATCCAACTTCGAGATTAACCATGTCGTGTGGTATAGCATGTACTGTCGCAATCTTCGGGTAGTCCAGACCAGTGCACAGCATAGTTTTTCTATTGGAGAGTATCTTGCTTCACAGTCGATAAATTTCTTACTGAGATAGTATATGGCTCTTTCTTTTCTTCCAGTCTCGTCATGTTGTCCCAAGACACATCCTATAGAATTCTCGAAGACCGTTAAGTACAAGATTAATGGTTTGTTGGGATTTGGCGGTACTAGTACCGGAGCATCAGATAAATACTGCTTAACTTTATCAAAAGTTCTTTGGCACTGGTCATCCCAAACGCCTGGGTTATACTTTCTAAGAAGGCGAAATATGGGGTTACATTTCTCCGTTAATTGTAAAATAAACCAAGCAATATAATTCAACCTCCCAAGAAAACCTCGAACCTCCTTTTGCGTACGAGGCAGGGGTAACTCTTATATAGCTTTAACCTTTTCTAGGTCTATTTCAATTCCCTTCTGGCTGACCACAAAACCCAATAATTTTTCGAATGTAACCCCAAAAGTGCACTTGGCAGGGTTCAATTTTAGCTGGAACTTCCTCAACCTCATGAACAATTTTCTCAAGACTTTCGCATGTTCTTCCTCTGTTCGGGACTTTGCAATCATGTCGTCGACGTAGACCTCAATTTCTTTGTGCATCATATCATGAAACAATGTTACCATGGCTCTTTGATATGTTGCCCCCGCGTTTTTAAGTCCGAATGGCATCACCTTATAACAGAATGTTCCCCACATTGTGACAAAGGTAGTTTTTGCCATGTCTGTAAGGTCCATCTTTATTTGGTTATATCCGGAGAAACCATCCATGAAGGAGAAAAAGGCTTGCCCCGTTGTATTATCTACCAAGGTGTCGATGTGAGGCAGCGAAAAGTTATCTTTTGGGCTAGCCCTATTCAAATCCCGATAATCTACGCACATACGTACTTTACCATCTTTCTTGGGGACAGGAACTATATTGGTAACCCATTCCGAGTATTCAACCACTCGGAGGAAGCCTGCGTCAAACTATTTTCGGACCTCTTCTTTTATTTTAAGCAGCACATCAGGTCGCATTCTACGGAGCTTTTGTTGGACGGGTTTGCATTCTTCCTTTATTGGGAGCTTGTGAACCATGATGTCGGTGTTTAGCCCCGGCATGTCTTGGTAGGACCAGGCGAAGACGTCTTTGAATTCTCTTAGCAGCTCAATGAGATCTCTTCGTGTTTCTATTGAGATGCTGGTCCCAATTCTTACTTCTTTCTTCTCTTCCTCATCCCCTATGCTTACTGTTTCCACCACCTCTTTGTGGGGCAAGATTTGCTTTTCCTCTTGTTCCATCATTTGTTGCAATTCAGGAAATATATTACAATCCTGGTCATCTTCGAAGTCTTGAGATTCTTCAAGACACATATCTTGCTCAAAATGAGGTTCGGAGTCAGTGTCATTCATATTACTGATATCACAAGATATGTAAAGAATGAGAATGGGCTAATGAACAAAATAAATTAAAGAATGACTGTATGATATGATTATGGGTTATGTATTCAAGAATGATTTATTTTTATGTGTTACTACAAATAATTTATTTGGAATTGAAAGGAAAAGAATAAAGAGATAGTTGTCAAAATGTATCTTCATTTAAGATAACGGATAAAAACTCAAAAGCCCTTGTACAAAAGATTTCTATCATTCTCGGGCGTAGAATGATAGAGGTGTAACGAGTATTACTTTGAAATGTTCCTAAAAGCTACGGGAAGCTCCTCTTCTACCCAGTTGTCCAAACTACTCCCAGGTGCATACGGACAGATTTGAAGCGAACTCCTTTCTTCGGCTTCTTCGGAAACAGCATTTATATTCAGTTCCATCACAAGTTTTGCAACTTTTTCCTTCTCAAGCCTTTGCCCACCAGAAACGAAAGTTTTAGAAAGATGAGGGAAGCTCATTGGTCTCCAATTGATTTCTTCCCCGGTTTGTCGTGCTCTTCTTGTCTCTCTCTTTCTTTCTTCCTTTCTTTCACATCTGGCTTGCACCCTAGCCCAAAACGGTCCCACTTTCCAAATGGCGACGGCGCGCTAACTATTCCTTGGAGATATTTCCTGAGCCCTTTTCCCGTCAATGCTCCTTTTTCAATCGTCAAGCGCAACCCCATCTTCGTTGTTTGTGACAATTTAGGTTCAGGAATTTTACTTCCCTCTCCAATAAATGTGGCATTGACAAATTCCAACGAACGAAAAGAGCATTCTACTGCCTCTTCATCTTTGTCTATATACGAGGTATCATTTGTTACAGACGCAACAATATCCTCCTCAGCATTGATTGTAACCAACCTTCCGTCGGTCACCAGCTTAAGCTTCTGATGAAGTAAGGACGGTACTGCCCCTGCTGCGTGGATCCAAGGTCTTCCTAATAAGCAATTGTTGGAAGGCTTGATATCCATCACCAAGAAATCAACCTCGTAAGTATTTGGGCCTATTTGTAATGGTACTTCAATCCTTCCCATAACTTTTCTTTCAGTTCCATCAAAAGCTCTGACTATGTTGTGGCATGTCCTCATATAGGAGCTATCGATGGGTAGTCTTTCGAGAGTGGCCAACGGTAGAACGTTTAAAGCTGAGCCGTTGTCGATAAGCACTCCGAGTAGAGTGTACCTTTTACAGCGAGTGGTAATATGCAACGCCTTGATCGACCCCATACCTCCATATGGGATTTCATCGTCATTGAAGAAAATGAAATTATCAGCGCTAATGTTGTTAATCAGTCGATCCAGCTTGCATACCGATATATCCTGGGTCACATAAGTCTCGTTGAGCGCCCTTATTAATGCGTTACGGTGTGCCTCCAAACTTAGCAGTAACGCCAAGATAGATATGCACATGGGCTGCTTATGTAACTGCTCAACTACGCTATATTCACTGTGTTTCAAGAATTTCAGGAACTCTTGTGCTTCTCTTTCTGCTACCGACTCATTTATCGGTTTCAACTCGCCAGTCACTTTTTCGGGTTCAACTGCTACAGCTTTTCCTTTGGCGGCTGCTCAACTACTTTTTCGGGTAACCCATTTCTAAATCCTTCAAATCATATGTTCGAAGATTGCATTTTAACCCTAATACAAAATTTTCAAGTTCTCAAAATATATATACTAATGATTTTCGTGACAAAAACGAGGTAATATTATTTCGTGCGAAAACTTCGAAAATCGTGCCCTAACGTGCGGGGTTTGATTTTCGTAATTCGTGCGAAAGAAATATCCTCTTCAAAAGTTTTTAAACACATCCCTATCTATATCCAAAAGATTTTGAAGTAAACGAGACAATGTTCCTTCGCGTGAAGACTTCAAAAATCGTGCCCTAACGTGCTGGGTACGATTTTCGTAGAAATCACGCGATCGAATACTCTCTTCAAAATTTCCCGAAACGTCCTTCAATTTTGAAACTCCTAGAATATAGTGCCCTAATGTGTTGGACACGTCTTCTAGTTCTCATAAGAGGATCGAAATACGGGGACGAGTTTTTCTTAAAAAGGTCTCCTTTAAAATTACACAAAGCCGTTTAAAATGAACATCGCATTTTAAACTTCACTCGAATTTTTATTGTTTTCATAAAACAAGACCCGAAAATGATCATGTGGTACCAATTCTGGGCGTATGAGGGTGCTAATCCTTCCTCGTACGTAACCGACTCCCGAATCTATTTTTCTGGATTTCGTAGACCGACGTTTTAATGTTTTGTGGTGATCCAATCACACCCAAATAAAAGATTGGTGGCGACTCCCTTTTTACTCCTTATTTTCCAAATTTCAAAATAATTTTTCGAAACTTTGTTTTTAAAGGTGGTTTCGACAGCTTGGCGACTCCACTGGGGAATTTTTCAAAATAAACGAGAGTCAAGCCAAAATTGATAATTTTCGGGTCTTTTTTGAGTACTTTCAAACTTCGGTTTTGTTTAACATGCGATCCTCGACATCTTTTGTGTAATATTATGCTCTGTGATATTTCTAGTATAATTTGGCATCATGTGCATCGCGTTATTACCCTTTTAAGTGAAAGTAGGAAACTACTCCTTCGTGAGGTTTTCACCTCCGTGCAGGATAGTGGATCGCTTTCGGGATTACAAAGTACCCTTGTTTTCGTGAAGTTTTCACTTCCGTGCAAACATGCGGGAAATGCGTCCCCCTAAACCGAACTCGTCCGTATGAGCCTGTAATGGGTGAGGATCGGGGAATCTGCTGGTTTGGGTACCCTTCACCTTTAAAACATAAACTACATATAGTGAACCGTAAGTACTCACCTTAGATGGAGTTAGGTTGAGCCCTGTTAGCATATACCCGAAGTATTTTTAGGTTCTGTGTTATGTATATTTGAATGCTTTTTTACTATTACATGCTACTAACCGTGTTTGTTTTGTCTTTTTTTTACTTGCATTTGCATCATTATGAACGAAAAGGTTTGATTTAAGTCCGTTTACAAACTAGGCAGTTTCATCATGGAAGAAGGATTTCTAGATAAAGTAGAGGACAATATGGTGGCATGCCTATGGTCCGAAGAACAACAACGCAAAAAGGGGGACAGCCTGAAAGACGGACACTTGTCAGAATTTTGGGACTGCACTCGTATTAATGTAACTCATAACAACTTGCAAGGGTTGAGAGAGATTTGGGGGCAATGGGATGATGAAATGAGACAGATATTTTACCAAGATTACGGAGATCTACCTTACTTGCTCGAGGTAAAGATCGACAAGCATCTGTTTCGAGCTCTTTCTCAACATTGGAATCCTGCCTATAGTTGTTTCACATTCGGACATCTAGACTTGACACCGACAATAGAGGAATATACAGCTTTAATTCGTTATCCTAGAATCAAGGACGATAAAGCATACTCGAAAGACGCAAGTATCCCTACATTTCTGAAAAGATTAATGGGTATTACAGGAATGAGTGAACAGTGGGTTGCTTCTCGAATAAAGGTAAAGGGAGATAATAAGTGTGTTAACTGGAAGAGTTTGCAAGATCTGATTGCAACACATCCCGATGTGAGAAGACGCATTGATATCTTCGCCCTCGGCATATACGGATTGGTCTTGTTTCCAAAAGCATTAGGACACGTCGAGGATGCAGTGGTAGCCTTGTTCGACCGACTAAGTAGAGGAATTACACCCATCCCTGCTATTCTGGCAGAAATTTTCGCTCGCTAAGTGCATGCCGGAGAGAAAGAGAAGGAAGATTTATTTGTTGCGCTCAGCTTTTAATGGCCTGGTTTCACAGTCACTTCTGGAAGGTGGAGAAATTCTCTTGTAAGGTATTTTCAATAGACTTCTCGCCTTTAAAGGGCTTTGTGGCCACACAACGTGAACCAAATATATCCGAAGAAAAATGGGCAGCTGTTCTCCAGAATCTTCGAGATGAAAACATTGAATGGTGTGCACCTTGGTTCCTCCCAGATGAGATTCTCTACCGATGTGGTGATTTCGATTGGGTCCCGTTAATCGGAGTCTGGGGTGCTACTGGATATGCTCCGCTGCTTGTTTTGAGACAATATAAGACAAGACAGTTTATCCCTGCTACACATGGCCTGGCACATTGCGAATTTTCTTATAAAGGGAATGACTATAAGAAGAAAGTTCGGGAAATGGCGAATTCGTGGAAAAAGGTGCAAAGAATGAATAAGTTTAGTGCAAATCCATTGACAACCTCGAATTATGATTGGTGGAGGAGTAAGAGAGTGAATGACAACGTCCCTGCACCAAATCCAGAAAATGTTCACCCTCTGGAGGAATATTTACAAGTGGTCCCGACGGAGATGGACATCCTTAAGCATGACTTTGAAAAGAAAAGCTCAGAATTCGGAAAAAGGATAAAAGTACTGGAGGAAGACAAAATGCAGCTAGGGCTAGATGTGGATTTTCACAGGTTAGAGGCCGAGAAACTGAGAAAAGGGAAAAATAAGGCTGAAGAAGACCTTGAAGATTTGAAGAAACACTACAAAAAGCTTCGTCAATCCATGAAGACTGCGGGGTTAGGGAAAACTTCTGAGCAATGGCGTCAAGAAATTCAGGAACAAAAGGACCAAACGGAGCGTTGGCAAAGAAAGTTCCAAGATGGTCAAGCCCGAGAGAACGCCTTGAAAGGAGAGTTATTAGAAAAACGAGTCGAGGAGACCGAGTTGAAAGCTTAGATGGCCAGTCTAGAAGCGAGATTAAAAGAGTTAGAAGAGTCATTATGGAGGCACCAAAATCTAAACACAGTATCGGAGCTGAAAGCGTGCATGGCCAAAAGACAAGAACTAAGAGAAAGAGTGAAAAAACTGGAAGCCACACTCCATAATAATGAAATCCGACTCGAGATCATGGAAAGAAATTTAAAAACCAGTGAATGGCACACCCGTCAAGCCCAGAGAGAGGTCGGGGAACGAGATCATATCATGAGCAAGGCACTAACCCAAATGAGAGAAGCGGCCGATCACATGCAAGAGCTGGCCGCTGAAGCTGACGTTTTGAGCCTTCAGTACGAGTCAAGGTTGGAACGGGGAAAGAAGTTAGCAGGATTGCTAGGAAAGATTAAGGATCTGGGCCGAAAGGCCAAACCATTTGTATAAACTTTATTTTATGTAAAGAAGTCTTTCTTCTCGAGAAGTTGCTCTAAATGAAAATGGACTTTAGAATCAATATCTTTTTCTCGCATTTGCATACATGCATTTTGCATCACATCTTGCATATTATTGACATAACATCTCCTAACTAATTAAAGTTAAAACATTCAGTTAACAATAGTAAACATTGAAAATCCACATCGTTATTATACGCGTAAGAAGGCCAAAGCTATGGATTAGAGAATAGAGAGGCTAGAGCAAATGAAAAAAGAAATACAAGAGCAGATGCAAGCTCAGTTACAAGACCAGCTAGAGAGAGTACAAAGGGACATGAGAGACCAAATAATCGAATCTCAAAGCAATATAATTAATCAGTTAACTCAGCTGTTACGAGATTTAGATAAAGGAAAAGGTCTCGTTGAAGGCTCGAGAGAGGAAAACGAGGATCCTCAATATCCTCCCGGCTTTACACCCGTTCACCATCAGGCCCCGCCTGAAACAAACCCGCGAGAAACACCCATCTTCATTCGGGCATAACCACAGCCTATTGGCGCATCAAGCCAAACTAATTACTTGGTCGGATCAGGATCGAACCCGGGTGAAACCGCTGCGAATCCCATCAGCCCCGACCTCGATGATACGATGGAGGCGAAAAGAAAAATAGAAGTATCCAAACAAATAGAAGAAAGGTACAAATGGTTGGAAGACAAGGTTAGAGCAATGGAGGGGATTGACGCCTATAGTGGAATCGATGCCAAAGAACTAAGTCTGGTTCCAAACCTAGTGCTACCCCCGAAGTTCAAGATGCCTGAATTTGAAAAATACAACGGGACAAGCTGCCCAGAAGCACACATTACAATGTTCTGTCGGAAGATGATAGGATATGTCCACAATAAAAAATTATTAATTTACTATTTCCAAGATAGTTTGGTTGGATCCGCTGCAAAATGGTACAACCAACTAAGCCGCACGAAAATCAATTCCTGGCAGGACTTGGTCCAAGCTTTTATGAAGCAATACGGCCATGTTACTGATATCGCTCCAGACAGAATTACCTTGCAAAACATGGAAAAGAAACCAAGTGAAAGCTTTCGACAATATGCTCAACGTTGGAGGGATGTAGCTACCCAAGTACAACCACCCTTGACAGAAAAAGAGACAACGATGCTTTTTATCCATACGCTAAAGGCACCATATCTCGATCGCTTGGTGGGTAATGCTACAAGGAGTTTTTTGGATGTAGTGATGTCAGGAGAAATGATTGAGAACGCGATTAAAAACGGAAAAATCGACGCAGGAGACGGGGGAAAAAGGGCAGCACCTAAGAGGAAGGAAGCCGAGGTGAATAATGTAAGCACATACAGACCAAATTATGCGAAGTCAATTACGATGACGCAATCAAAAACTCCTTCTGACAACTATCAAAGTTTACCAAGATCAGAATCAAACTGGAAGAAGAATACCGAGAAGATTTAGTTCACTCCAATTCCTATTACATACAAAGACCTCTACCAGCAGTTATATGATCAGCACGTGGTAGCCCCATATATCACAGAGCCTGTACCACCACCATTTTCGAAATGGTACGACGCCAACGTCCAATGTGAATTTCATGGAGGAGTGATTGGGCATTCCATCGAAAATTGTTTCACTTTCAAGAAATTGGTAGAGAAATTAATTAAGATGAAGAAAATAAGATTTGATGAGCCATCGACACCTAATGTAGCCGGGAACCCTTTACCCGTCCATTCTGATCAAGGAGTAAATGTGATTACGAGTGTGGAAGGGAAAAAGGTTAAGGCTCACATTGAAGAGGTCAGATCTCCTATGAAATGGGTATGGCGTCAGCTGGTGGCTAGAGGAATAATTGCACAGAACGGCGAAAAGATGGTAATGGCGAAGAACTATTGCGACTTCCACAACGCTGAAGGTCATGAGATTCGGCATTGTACAGAGTTCAAGGTTCTAATACAAGATTTGATGGACCGCAAGGAATTGGAGTTCTTCGAAGAGGGAGAAGAGATGGGGGACATTTGCTTCTCCGAAGAAAAGAGGACACACGAGCTTGATCGCCCGATAATAATTATCTCCACATCTAAGGGAGCTGAGACGAGAAGACAAGAGACACCATGTGTTATCATACGGAAACCTGCACGTTTCCTTATGAAGATAACAAAAGAGTTCCCTAGAATTATGGATGTAACATCGCGGCACCCAAGAAGGAGCAGTTGCAAAATGTGAACCTCGTCACACGTAGCGGTAAAACTTACAACTTGGAAGAGAAAGCAACCGCCAAAGGAAAAGCTGTAGCAGTTGAACCTGAAAAAGTGATTGGTGAGTTGGAACCGATAAATGAGCCGGTGGCAGAAAGAGAAGCACAAGAGTTCCTGAAATTCTTGAAACACAGCGAATATAGCGTAGTTGAGTAGTTACATAAGCAGCCCGCGCGTATATCTATCTTGGCGTTACTGCTAAGTTCGGAGGCACATCGTAACGCATTAATAAGGGCGCTCAACGAGACTTATGTGACCTAGGATATATTGGTATGCAAGCTGGATCGACTGATTAACAACATTAGCGCTGATAATTTCATTTTCTTCAATGACGATGAAATCTCATCTAGAGGTATGGGGTCGACCAAGGCGTTGCATATTACCACTCGCTGTAAAAGGTACACTTTACCCGGAGTGCTTATCGACAACGGTTCAGCTTTAAACGTTCTCCGTTGGCCACTCTCGAAAGACTACCCATCGATAGCTCCTATATGAGGACATGCCACAATATAGGCAGAGCTTTTGATGGAACTGAAAGAAAAGTTATGGGCAGGATTGAAGTACCATTACAAATAGGCCCAAATACTTACGAGGTTGATTTCTTGGTGATGGATATCAAGCCTTCCTACAATTGCTTATTAGGAAGACCTTGGATCCACGCAGCAGGGGCAGTACCGTCCTCACTTCACCAGAAGCTCAAGCTGGTGACCGATGGAAGGTTGGTTATAATCAATGTCGAGGAGGATATTGTTGCGTCTGTAACAAATGATACCCCGTATATAGACAAAGATGAAGAGGCAGTAGAATGCTCTTTTCGTTCGTTGGAATTTGTCAATGCCACATTTATTGGAGAGGGAAGTAAAATTCCTGAACTTAAATTGTCACAAACAACGAAGATGGGGTTGCGCTTGACGATTGAAAAAGGAGCATTGACGGGAAAAGGGCTCGGGAAATATCTCCAAGGAATAGTTAGCGTGCCGTCACCATTTAAAAAGTGGGACCATTTTGGGATAGGGTACAAGCCAGATGTGAAAGAAAGGAAGAAAGAAATAGAAAGAAAGAGAGAGACAAGAAGAGCGCGACAAACCGGGGAAGAAATCAGTTGGAGACCAATGACCTTCCCTCATCTTTCTAAAACTTTCGTTTCTGGTGGGCTAAGGCTTGAGGGGGAAAAAGTTACAAAACTTGTGATGGAACTGAATATAAATGCTGTTTTCGAAGAATCCGAAGAAAGGAGTTCGCTTCAAATCTGTCCGTATGCACTTGGGAGTAGTTTGGACAACTAGGTAGAAGAGGAGCTTCTCGTAGCTTTTAGGAACATTTCAAAGTAATACTCGTTACACCTCTATCATTCTACGTCCGGGATGATAGAAAACTTTTGTAAAAGGGCTTTTGAGTTTTTATCCGTTATCTTAAATGAAGATACATTTTGACAACTATCTCTTTATTCTTTTCCTTTCAATTCCAAATAAATTATTTGCAGTAACACATAAAAATAAATCTTTCTTGAATACATAACCCATAATCATATCATACAGTCATTCTTTAATTTATTTTGTTCATTAGCCCATTCTCATTCTTTACAGATCTTGGGATATCAGTAATATGAGTGACACTGACTCCGAACCTCATTTCGAGCAAGTATGTGTCTTGAAGAATCTCAAGACTTCGAAGATGACCAGGATTGTAATATATTTCCTGAATTGCAACGAATGATGGAACATGAGGAAAAGCAAATCTTGCCCCACAAAGAGGTGGTGGAAACAGTAAGCATAGGGGATGGGGAAGAGAAGAAAGAAGTAAGAATTGGGACCAGCATCTCAGCAGAAACACGAAGAGATCTCATTGAGCTGCTAAGAGAATTCAAAGACGTCTTCGCCTGGTCCTACCAAGACATGCCGGGGCTAAACACCAACATCGTGGTTCATAAGCTCCCAATAAAGGAAGAATGCAAACCCGTCCAACAAAAGCTCTGTAGAATGCGTCCTGATGTGCTGCTTAAAATAAAAGAAGAGGTCCGAAAACAGTTTGACGCAGGCTTCCTCCGAGTGGTTGAATACTCGGAATGGGTTGCCAATATAGTTCCTGTCCCCAAGAAAGATGGTAAAGTACGTATGCGCGTAGATTACCGGGATTTGAATAGGGCTAGCCCAAAAGATAACTTTCCGCTGCCTCACATCGACACCCTGGTAGATAATACAGCGGGGAATGCCTTTTTCTCCTTCATGGATTGTTTCTCCAGATATAACCAAACAAAGATGGACCCTACAGACATGGCAAAAACTACCTTTGTCACAATATGGGGAACATTCTGTTATAAGGTGATGCCATTCGGACTTAAAAACGCGGGGGCAACATATCAAAGAGCCATGGTAACATTGTTTCATGATATGATGCACAAAGAAATTGAGGTCTACGTCGACGACATGATTGCAAAGTCTCGAACAGAAGAAGAACATGTGAATGTCTTGAGAAAATTATTCATGAGGTTGAGGAAGTTCCAGCTAAAATTGAACCCTGCCAAGTGCACTTTTGGGGCTACATCCGGAAAATTGTTGGGTTTTGTGGTCAGCCAGAAGGGAATCGAAATAGACCCAGACAAGGTTAAAGCTATATAAGAGTTACCCCCGCCTCGTATATAAAAGGAGGTTCCAGGTTTTCTTGGGAGGTTAAATTATATTGCTCGGTTTATTTTGCAATTAACGGAGAAATGTGACCTCATATTCCGCCTTCTTAGAAAGCATAACCCAGGCGTTTGGGATGACCAGTGCCAAAGAACTTTTGATAAAGTTAAGCAGTATTTGTCTGATGCTCCGGTACTAGTACCGCCAAATCCCAACAAACCATTAATCTTGTACTTAACGGTCTTCGAGAATTCAATGGGATGTGTCTTGGGACAACATGACGAGACTGGAAGAAAAGAAAGAGTCATATACTATCTCAGTAAGAAATTTACTGACTGTGAAGTAAGATACTCTCTAATAGAAAAACTATGCTGTGCACTGGTTTGGACTACCCGAAGATTGCGACAGTACATGCTATACCACACGACATGGTTAATCTCGAAATTGGATCCTCTAAAATACATGATGGAGTCAACTGCATTAAATGGAAGAATGGCTAGATGACAGATTCTATTGTGGAAATTTGATATCGTCTATGTAAGCCAAAAGACAATTAAAGGAAGTGCAATCGCAGACTTCCTGGCCAGTAGGGCTTTGGAGGACTATGAGCCGGTAAATTTTGACTTTCCAAATGATGATCTAATGTATGTCGCAACTACCGAGGAGAGGACAGCGACCGAGCATTCGTGGCGATTAAACTTTGATGGCGCTTCAAACGCTATGGGTAATGGGATTGGTGCAGTTTTAGTGTCGCCAGAAGGAGACCATTATCCCTTCACCAGTAAACTCGACTTTGATTGCATAAATAATATGGCAGAATATGAAGCATGTATCATGAGGATTCAAGCAGCCATAGATCGAGGGATCAAGGTCTTAGAAATCTATGGAGATTCAACATTGGTGATTTACTAACTGAGAGGAGAATGGGAGATAAGGGACTCCAAGTTAATTAAATATCGAAATATGATCCTCGAACTGATCAAAGAATTTGACGAGGTCACGTTCAGATACCTCCCACGCGAGGAAAACCAAATGGCTGATGCTTTGGCCACTTTAGCTTCGATGATAAAAGTAAATAGGCCTGAGGACATGAAGCCCATTCGGATGAGTATTTATGAAACTCCAGCCCATTGCTGCGAGATTGAAGAGGAAGGAAAAGAGGGGCATTCTTGGTACCAGGATATTCTCCAATATGTGAAAGATCGAAAATACCCCGAGGGAGTTACTGAAAGTAACAAAAGAACATTGAGAAGGCTCGTGAACGAGTAAATCCTAGATGGAGAGGTCCTGTATATGAGAAGAAAGGATCAGGTGTTATTGAGGTGTGTGGACTCAATCGAGGCTAAAAAGATCCTAGAAGAAGTCCATGAAGGGATCTGTGGAACACACGCGAATGGATTCAAAATGGCTAGGCAGATCATGAGAGTTGGGTACTATTGGTCGATTATGGAGACTGATTGTATCAATTATGCCAAGAAATGCCACAAATGCCAGATCTATGGGGACAAGATCCATGTGCCCCCCTCACCTCTGCACGTCATGACATCCCCGTGGCCTTTTTCTATGTGGGGCATGGATGTTATCGGACCAATTTCGCCAAAGGCCTCTAATGGACATAGATTCATTTTTGTGGTTATCGACTACTTTACCAAGTGGGTAGAAGCTGCCTCTTATTCTAATGTTACAAAGTCTGCGGTCAGCAAGTTTCTGAAAAAGAAAATCATATGTCGATATGGAATGCCAGAAAAGATCATATCAGATAATGCACTAAACTTGAACAATAGCACGATATCGGAGGTCTGTGAGCAATTCAAGATCAGACATCATAACTCATCCCCATATCGTCCAAAGATGAACGGAGCAATGGAAGCAACCAATAAAAACATCAAAAAGATTATTGTAAAAATGACAGAAACCTATAAAGATTGGCATGAAAAATTACCTTTTGCTCTCCTTGCTTATAGAACTTCTGTCAGAACATCTACTAGGGCAACGCCGTTTTCACTTGTATATGGAATGGAGGCTGTTTTACCCATCGAGGTGGAGATCCCTTCTCTCCGAGTCTTATCAGAACTAAATTTGGATGAAGCTGAATGGGTCCAAGCCAGATATGATCAGTTAAATTTGATTGAGGAAAAGAGATTAAAGGTTATCTGTCATGGTCAGATGTACCAAAAGCGGATGATGCGTGCTTACAACAAGAAGGTTCGTCCTAGAGAATTCCATGAGGGAGATCTAGTCTTGAAAAAGATACTTCCAATACATAAAGACTCTCGAGGAAAATGGATGCCTAATTGGGAAGGGCCGTACGTGGTAAAGAAGGTCTTCTCTGGAGGAGCCTTAATTTTGACTGAAATGGATGGCAAATAATTATACAACCAGGTGAATTCAGGCTCGATGAAAAAATATTACACATAAAAAAAATTGGAAAGGTCAGGATAAAAACTCGTGGAAGGGCATCCTGAAACCAAAGGGGTTTTAAGTTGAAAACTCGAAAAGAGCAACTCAAATGCAAAACAAGGACAACCAATTGCTCCCTCAAAAGTGGCAAAATGGAAATATTTTACATCTTGGGGCATCAACGAAGTAATCCCAGGACCTCTAGAAACATAACAAGCAAAAGATGATCTTTGGATCAGGGAAACTCATATCTGATATCTAAGTCTAATACTGTTCTTTTGTCGTTATTTGTTCTTTGTAAATATTTGATATCATAGCCAATAAATCTCCAAATTTGATCCGATTCTTTTTCATATTGTCCAAGTATTTTCATATTAAGATGATGGATAAAAGGTCATAAAAGGAAACAAAGATTCGCGAGTATTATTTTAGGAATTTCCTAAAAGACACGAGAATCCTAAACAACTGCCAGTTAAAAGAGTTAAAACCTGAAAGAAGCAATTCAAATGTCGAATTTGCCAAGTTGAATTCAAGGAAACGTTAAGAGATGGCTTCAAAATAGAAAAGACTAATCTTTGAAAAATTCAAACATTAAATCATACACATTCATTCTAGGTTAAGAGCATTTTAACTCATTTCCAAGCATAACATCCTAAACATACCTGGCCTACATAGAGGACCATTTGAGCATTTTCTGCAAGTCTCAGCGTCATAGGATGCATGATGAAAAAGCCAAGACCGCGATAGAAGATCCCGCATCACGGAGAATTGAAAGGAAAGTTCCAAGTCACAACGAATAACCTAGCATTTTGCGAATATAAAAGGTCGAATCCACGACGATGGACCTCCCACCTAGAAGTCAAGGTGAATCAGACCGCACCAAGATCTTTTCCTATCCTCTTGAAATTGAAGTAAAGTTGGATACTAAGTCTTAATATCTGAAATTGAAGTAAGAGCAAGATCTTTTCCTATCCTCTTGAAATTGAAGTAGAGTGGATAACACGTCTTTATTTCTAAAATTGAAGTAAGAGCAAGATCTTTTTCTATCCTCTTGAAATTGAAGTAGAGTGGATAACACGTCTTTATCTCTGAAATTGAAGTAGGAGCAAGATCTTTTCCTATCCTCTTGAAATTGAAGTAGAGTGGATAACACGTCTTTATCTCTGAAATTGAAGTAAGAGCAAGATCATTTCCTATCCTCTTGAAATTGAAGTAGAATTGGATATCAGGTCTTTGTCTTTGAAATTGAAGTAAGAGCAAGATCATTTCCTATCCTCTTGAAATTGAAGTAAAGTTGGATATCAAGTCTTTGTCTCTGAATTTGAAGTAAGAGCAAGATCATTTCCTATCCTCTTGAAATTTAAATAAAGCTGGATATCAAGTCTTTATCTCTGAAATTGAAGTAAGAGCAAGATCGTTTCCCATCCTCTTGAAATTGAAGTAGAGTTGGATAATAAGTCTTTATCTTTGAAATTGAAGTAAGAGCAAGATCATTTCCTATCCTCTTGAAATTGAAGTAAAGTTGGATAGCAAGCATTTATCTCACTAAAAGGGAAAGATGAAACTTCAACATCAAATCCTATCTTCATGAATATGTAGTGGAGATGGATTCAAATTACATCATTCTTACCCTTAGATTCAAGAAGGGCAAAAGGAAGATTCTGATCTCTTGCCCCGAACGAGGGGCAGATTGAAGCCGTTTGATTTCTTACCCCGAGCCTGGGGACAGATCATCATCAATAAATCTTTTACCTCGAGCCAGGGGCAGATTACAGTTATTTGATCCTTTACCCCAAGTTAGGGCTGATCACCATCAATCAACCCTACTCCAATCACGGAGTAGTTTACGATTATACATAAACAGCGAGGCAGTCATCTTCCTGATGAGATACAGAGAAGAACACCAACTTAACGCTCAATGTGAGCAAATCTTCGAACTCGGCTTCCTGATGAGACACTGAGAAGCAGGTCGAAGCAATAAAATGGTTAGCTTCCTGAGGAGATCCAGAGAAATGAACCAGATTCATCTTCTTGAGGAGATCCAGAGAAGCGAATCGAAACAAGCGAGGCGGTCATCTTCCTGATGAGATACAGAGAAGAACACCAACTCAACGCTCAATGTGAGCAAATCTTCGAACCCGGCTTCCTAATGAGACACTGAGAAGCAGGTCAAAGCAATAAAATGGTTAGCTTCCTGAGAAGATCCAGAGAAGTGGACCAAATTCGTCTTCTTGAGGAGATCCAGAGAAGCAAATTAAAACAAATGATTGCGGTCATCTTCCTAATGAGACACAGTGAAGAAGACCAGGTCAATGAAATCAGACTCAAAGACTACGATAACGAATTTCAATCTCCTTGAATTTTCGAGGGAATGGGGTGAAGTCATAGTAGCAAATTTTGACTTTTTGAAGATCACCTTAAAGCAGGATGGAACCACCATGTCAAAGAAGGGGAAAGACGGATACGGCGAAGATTGGACGACTGGAAAAACGAAAGGCGAACCAATTGAAGATAGAGCGTCAAAAAAACGGGACCTAACAAATTGGGCATTCTTTTGGGTCTTTACTCTGTTTCTGTTACACAGCAACGAGTAAAGAGGGGTAGCTGTTGAAGCCCAATTTATCCGAGCCCAAGTGGTTGGATTTTTGGGTTTAAATTTATTATTAGATTTAAATTCATTTTAAATTAAAATATTTGAAATAAATTTAAATTTAATTAAAAATTTAAATTAAAAAAGTCCAAAGTCCAAATACAGGTCTAGAGTTTACAAATTGGGCTAAATTGGCTAGCGAATTATACGAAGAAATTACACCCGACACATTAGGGCGTGATTTTTCGAAGTTACGCTCGAACAGAATATTGCCTCGATTTTTTTTAAAAATAACTTGTAAATGAATGCGTAAGTTTAAAACACGAATATCGATTAATAAGAGAAATTAGATACGAAGTAATATAATAAGCAGATAAATAATATAAAATGCAGGTGCAAATAAATGCAAACATTGGTAAGGAAGAAAAAACGACGAAATCGAGGTTGAAAACGAGACTTTTGGATGCCCGGAGACAAAATGGTAATTTTGGGCTTGCGGGGGCAAAATGGTAATTTTTGGTGAAATAGGGGTTGAAAATGGAATTTTGGAAAATTTAGGGGTAAAATGGTAATTTTGGTGAAATCGAGGTTAAAAATGGAATTTTAGAAAGTTCGGGGCTAAAATGGTCATTTTTGGTGAAATTAGGGTTAAAAATGGAATTTTAGGAAGTTTGGGGGTAAAATGGCCATTTTTGGTGAAATCGAGGTTAAAAATGGAATTTTGGGAAGTTTGGGGGTAAATGGTAATTTTTGGAAGTTTTGGGGTCAAAATATAATTTTCTAAAATTTTAGGGTCAAAATGCAATTTTTGGACTGTTTGGGGACCTTTAGACAATAAAACCAAAGGGTGGGTGACACGTGGCAGCCCCATAGGCATTCAGCAGTCAAGGGACTAAATTGTAAATCTTAAAAAATTCTTGGGCCAATTGTGTAATTAAACAGAAGTTGATTTAAGGACTAAATTAAAACAAATTAAAAATAACAAGGGCCAAATGCATAAATAAGCCAAAACAATGACACGTGGCAACCTCTGGTGCATTCAAAATGTTAAAGGATTAAATTGAAAAGTAAACAAAATTATTGGGCCAAATTATAAATAATTAAAAGCATAAAAAAGGATGAAATTAAAACAATTGAAAAATGCAGAAGAACCAATTGAATAAATAACCCTTTTCTAAAAAACACGCGGATCCTTAGAGCGGGTTGGGCCGGATCAGGTCAAACCATGGGTATTAAGCAAAACGACGCCGTTTTAAGGGTCCTTATAAAGCCATTTTAGTTTTTTTTATTTTATTTTCATTTCTTTTTTTAAAAAAAACCTCACCCTCTCTCAACTCTCTCCCTCTTTTCCTCTTGTTTCATCCATGGCCAGCCGACCCTAGCCCTCTCCAGCCAAGGCGCGTCGCGTGCCACGCGCGCTCAGCGCAGCCGTCCCTCGTCACCACCATCCATCCGTCGTCGACCACGCACCACTGCTACCACCACCTTCGTCCGAAGGTAAGAAAGTCCTTCCTTTTCTTTCATTTTTCTTTTGTTTTCTTTGTTTGTTAAAACCCATTTCACTCTTTTTCTTTTATTTTTTAGACATTCACTCAGATCTAGACTTAACCCAAATCTAAAATATTTCAAAACCTTTTCCTTTTGTATTTTGTTTAGATCCATCTTGATTTTAATCCTTAAAATCCTTTTTTTTTAAAAAAAATAAACCCAATATTTATAAATCCATAAAAAATGGGACATGTTTTAAAGTTTGATCCTTTCGAATCTATGTTAGACAGGGGAGACAGTGTTAGGTGGGGCTTCAACGACGGTTCCGACTCCGGCGTAAGCTCCGACGGTGGCAGTGGCGAAACGAAGGGAATTCATTCTCTGAGACTTTTCACTTTCTTTTGCTTATTTATTTATTATTATTTATTATTAATGGTCATTATTAATAATTATTAATACCATTCATTATTAGTATTTATTATTAATGCTATTAAAACTGATATTATTATTAATATTGAAACGTTCTTTAATACTTATCAAACACTTAAACCAGACAATGAATACCGACCACTTATTAAATGCGTGTACCCACTTATGTTTGGAATCTGATGAGTTTGTAATTTTGGGACATGAATGACAGTAACATATATTGATATTACCTGGTGATTTTTGATATTCGAACGGCCTGGGATTAAATTGAACCTCCTCTTTGCACGCTATTTTGCTATTATCTCTTTACTGAATTTTTGTAGGTTTTTCTGTTGATTTTAGAAAAGGTTTTTTTTTAGAACAGGGTTTGTAATTGTATATTCAAGAACAGGGTTTGTAACCAACCCTTTTACAATAAAATCAATTCGGCTTTTATAGCCAAATGCTCAATGATTTTCTTTTGTTTCTTACAATTAAATGCATTTCTAATCTTTCTTGTCTCTTGCAGGTGCTCAACAGTGACGGTTAGGAGCAGCTGATGAAGAAGGTGGCTGTGCAGGAGCAACTTGGAGCTGCTGGAGATGACCTTAGTTGCTGACGTGGCAAACTCCTATTGGCTGTGATGGAAGTGGCTCAGCACAAGTGGGATACTAGGTGTAATTGGGTTTTGGGTTAGCAATTTGTTTTTAGGGTTAAATTGTAATTGGGTCTTCAATTTGGGCTTTAGGGTTTGGGCTAGCCAATTTAGCCCAATTTGTAAACTCTGGACCTGTATTTGGACTTTGAACTTTTTTAATTTAAATTTTTAATTAAATTTAAATTTATTTCAAATATTTTAATTTAAAATGAATTTAAATCTAATAATAAATTTAAACCCAAAAATCCAACCACTTGGGCCCGGATAAATTGGGCTTCAACAACTTGAAAACACCAGCAAAAAGCCTACTAGGCACACAGCCTGAAAACACTGGCACAAAGCCTACTAGACACAAAGCCTGAATTTTAAAATGCAATTGTGCCAATCCACATAGAATGGTACATGTCAACAAGTAACCATCACATATGCCAAATCTATAGTTTAACCATGAACAATCACAAAATGAATTTATAATTTCACATAACAATGAAACGAACTTACCCATTACATGATTAACAATTTCTCGTTTCATGGTTCAACCATTTAACAACAGATGACAATGAGTAATTCTTGATCTATTCCATAATCATACATGTATATATATTTTTTTTCATAATTTTCCATCCACTGGGATTATCCAATTACACATATAAGAACACAATTAAATATCAAATAACAGTACTCGAATAAACCGACAACTACATGAATACATCTTTCCATAATTTGAATCCTTTGCATTATTCATCTATATCAAATATCTATCATTGATATCAACTTAATTAAAAACATAACTAATTAAATGCGAACTTACTCAGTTACGATAGCTGTTTAGATTGAGATTGACTATTCTGCAATCTTCTCTTTTCCACAATTCTCTTTTTAATAATTTATTCAAACCAAAGTACTATGTCATCTAATTTAATTAACATCATATTTTGGTCTATATTACCAAAATATTGTGTATTTATTAATCAAAATTACTTATAATAAAGAAACTATGAACATGACATATAAATAACATATAATAGTTTAATCTTTATACGAACTTACCTCGATTACATAACAACTTCCAACACGATTTGACCACTAATCTGTTACTTTGACTTATCCGCGATTTGCGTCCGTTCGAGTTGTTTCTTGACCTAAATAAATATTTTATTATTAAAATACTCTATTCCAGCATTTTAAAAAACCAATTTAACTTTTAACCTTTATTTATGTAAATTTACGAAATTTCCCTCAAACTTTACTTTCTATGCAATTTAGTCCTTTAGTTTAAAACTTGTAATTTCACCATTTTTAACCAAAAATCATTCTAGCCGATTTTTCTACTCATAATTAGCAGCCCACATTTATACCAATTTTACAAATAATTCCTCGACTTAGACTATTTTCGTAAATAAATTCCTAAACCTTAAAATCATTAAAATTACTTAACAAAATGTGTCCATTTAGAAACCAAATTTATCAATTTACCAAAAAATATCAAAAACATCACATATTCATGCATGGAAAAACTTTAAACATTTAACAACCTAGCAATTTGACCCCCGGTTTGACTAGACCAAGCTAAAACGAGCTTAAAAATATAAAAATCATTAAAAATGGGGTTCAAAAACCTTACCATGCATGAGAAATTTTCCATGGCCGAATGCTTGTTTCTTTTTCCATGGAGGTTTCGGTTCATCCTTCTTTTTGGAGAAGAAGACATTCCTCTCTTTCTTTAATTTAGAAACAATTTTAATTAATTACTATTTTTCTTACCTTTATGAATATAATAGCCTTTATCTTCATGTTTATTACCATGCAACCTAACCAAGAATATCCACTAACGTTAATTATGGTATAATTACCATTAAAGTCCACCAATTCACCTTTTCATAACTACTAGACTCCTTTAACATATAGAATTTAACTTTTGCATATTTTACAATTTAGCCCTCTTTACTCAATTAACTATTTAAACATTAAAATTGCTTTACCAAACTTTAATACACCTATTTAATCATTCTGTAAATATTTAATAAAAATATTTAAAAACTCGGTTTATAGAAACGAGGTCCCGATACTTTAGTTTTTAAAACCACTTGACTTTAAAGATTTACCACATAAATCAAATCACTCGATCAAATAGCATAAATTGCCATATTAAAATTTATTTTAATACCATATTTGGCTCGTAAATGTTAAATTATAATATTTACAACTCACTCGTCGAATTTGTGGTCTCGAAACTACTATTTTCGACACAATTGAAATTCGAGCTATTACATATATCTTGTAAATCTCTTGATTTTAGGGATAAGTTAATCTCGTCCGTTGATGTAACTCGATCTAGATCGTCACTTTGGGGGAGCTCAACTTAAAATATAGAGCCTTCTTCTCACTTATAATTCATCCATTTGATTCCATTTATTCATTGTTTCTGTATTCTTTGAGAGAAAGTAATATGATTGAGAACATTTACTCAATCATCTCTCATGCATAGTTTTTTTGTGGCTATTATGTTCTTTGAGCCTTCTTTTTATTAGAGTTGTTTTCGCTATATAAATTGGTTCCTTGGAGGAATTTTTTATGAATCTTCAATTATTTGGTGGTTAGTGTCACACCCTAAAATTGGACCTAGAAGTTTCGAGAGTAATTTAGGGATTTTAGCTCAAAATGTATTTGAAAATTTGAAGCATGCTAACCCGGAAATGTCTTCGTTTATGACTTTTAAGAAATTAAATCAATTTCTAAAAATAACGTGGAAAAGACTTTTTCCATTATATGCTTCATTTTTTTCATTGAGTCATTATCAAGCAATTAGATGTTCCTAGAATTTGCATTGTTATTCATGTTAAGACCACATCTTGGAATTTGAAATGTATTGAAATGAAAAGAGCATTTAGGAAAACCATTTTGAGCCTAAAATGCCAACTTTAGTATTTACCAATAGAAGACAATTTGAGCTTTAACCTTTCTTTGGAAATTAGTCGCACTATAAACCAACTTGACCATTTTTTTTGATTTCCTATGTTCGTACCCGGATCAAAGGATTTGCAATGATATCCTTACTTGAAACATATTGAACTCAAGCTACCTTTATCAAAGAAAACAAGAGAGAGAGAATGAATAGTAATGGCTACTAATAGCCTGAGATCCTTTTCTACTTTCTAACAAATATATATATCATGGTGAGATTCTCAAGTTAACTAGTCGTCTCTCCCGTTGGTTACTTCCTTATAGCTTGAGCCGAAAAACAATGTCAAGTTGTAGGTAAAGAGTATATGTAATTCTTTGATCAATAAGCCCAAAAAATCTCTTCTTTTCATACCTTGACCCAAGCCTCGTTACAATCTAACAAAGACCTTTTGATCTTTGCATCCGATTCTAACTCTAGTGGTGGAGATGCGATATATTTGCAAGCCTATAGTAGACATTTTTTTATATTATGACTCGAGGGTTGACAATACCGTAACTTTGACCGTTAATGAGGGAACCCATGGCAACTATGTCAAATCTTACTTCGCTTTGATTTCGAAAAATTGATGAGATGATTGTTCATTTGTGTTGTTTTGTAAGTACATATTCTATGAACGACTTGTTTCTTGTTTGCATTTTTTACTTGGCTATTTGTATTTGAGACATTGAAGAGTTGTATTCTTGACGACAAGCATTGTTTAAATGTGAGGAATGGAGGAAAAAAAGAATTTTTTTCAGAACTTTTTTTTTGGTTTATGGTCCAAATAAAACCTCTCCTATTTATAAGAATTTTATATCTTTTCATAGAAACATAATATTTTAAAAGGCATTTTTTCAGAATAAATATATTTCTTAAATATATATAACTATTCAAGTATTATTATAATTATTTATTTAAAAAAGATGATATAACTCATTATTTTGAATAACCATAATTCTTTATTAATAACTAAAAATTATAACTTTTGATTAATTACATATTTTACTTATAGTTATTGGAACACTATAAATATTTTAAAAATGTTCCAACAAAAATTAATAATTTTTAATTTAAATAAATTAATAAAAATTTCATACTTAAAATTTATTAAATTAAAAGTAGACTAACATCACATGAATTTTATATTTAAATGTTTATTATTTTAAATTTAAATAAAATAATAAACTTACAGATTTAAATAAAATAACTTTGTTAAATTTAAAATATTGAATGATATTTTTGTCATTTTAATTCTTTTAAAATATAAGTGTATGTATAAAGAGAGAAATCTATCGATCAGGTCGAGTCAAATTAGGTTGGATCAAAGCCCAATATAAAAAAATTAGGCCTAAGATGAGCTTGACATGCCCAAAAAATCCATATTATTATTTATAATTTTTTTATATAAATTTTAGGTCGGATTGAATTAATTTATAAATAAACAATTTTTTTAAATTCGACCTATAAATAACTCTAGAATACATGTTCCAAATCATAGCCTCACAGCCCAAAATAATGGTTTCATTCTAATTGAAGTTACAAGCTTCCAAGGAATCCATAGATTCATTAATAATAGAAAAATATGTTTAGAAATTTCAAGTTGTATAAATTTTGATAAAATGCCAGCTACTTTATTTGTTGCATATTACTTGGACTCCAGTAATCATCAATGTAGAATAATTAATGAGACAGAGTGGACTGAGAAGTTCTGCAAATTGCCGATACAAATTTCTGAAGCCAAAATTTATAAATTAAACACCCATTTCTTGTAACATTAAATATAAGGTTCTAGGAAGCTGGCCTAACAGTAGGGAATCAATCACCACACCATGAAGGAAATAATGTTACTGCTGCTGAATACATACAAAAAAGCTGGTTTCAACAAGCTCAAAACTTAGTCATGGCTGAAATGAGGATAGAAACATGAATCATGAACTAATTATTAGCTGTGTAATATCGTTGAGACAAAATAAATGACTCGAGGACTCTTCTGGGGTGTCGTGTCATGTCTCTAATACTGAGAGAATGCCTTCAATGTCACTCAAGCTAATCATCTATGCCCAATACAAAGTATCCACTTTTCATCCTTAGATCAAAACCCTGAGCTACGTATTGCTAAGGTCACTGTACACCTTGAGAGAGAGAGAGAGAGAGAGAGAGAGAGAGAGAGCACGAGGGGATAGGACAGATAGACGGAGAAGCCGACAATTGAAGCATGAAATAATGAATAGCGGCCGCCAACTGGACGGTGCGTGGTCGCAATGGTCCAGTTGAGTTTGGGAGCTGTGGTCCTATACCTATAACTCTATATAACAAATGGACCAATATGTACCCAATCATTTTTCTCCCTACCAAATGCTTTAAAGTTTTAAACCAAATGCTTTAAAGTTTTAAACCCTTTTGTCAGAACCATATGAAATGTATAATTAAGCAATTGGATACCACTAAAGTACCATCCTTTATATATATAATAATAAAATTCGCTGGTTTATGACTATCGGTTTCGTTTTAATGATGGGAAAGAGAGAGGAGTGAGGATTACTGGGGTGGGTGGCCATCGACCCTATGTTTTGCCATAAGCCCAACCTAAAAACCTAGTTAGGCAGCTATAAGGGGGATGGGGGAGACAACTAATCAATGTGCTGCTAAGCTTAAAGAAGGCATGAACCTTTATGTATCAACGTAAACAAAGTGGTAAGAAAGAGGTCCAGTCACAATAATTAGCCAAATCAGTTACACATCTTATTCTGCTCTCCAAATCCTTGATGTGTGGTAGCTTTAGTGAATCATCCTTGTTCATCTTCAGTTCTACTTTGAATGAACTTGTAAACAACATTGGGTATATATTATTTGGCTTTTCAAACTTCTAATCTTAACCTAGTATTTCTACATCACTCATATTTCCACTCTAATCATTATGGTTAGATGTGATTTCTTTTTTATTATTAATTTTTGGTTTCCGCTATAATTAACTCAAAGTCAATAGAAAAATAGAAAAAAGTGTTTTCATAATTTATATTTTACCTAAAATTTTACTTCTATTTTATCTATAATCTATATAAAAACATGAGTTTAAAAAAACAAATTTTGAATTGATGACCCTAATCAAAATGCATACATTTTTCTCATATACTATGGGGATGGCAAGAAGAGATATATTTTATATCCCAGAGAGGCTATAATTATACTGTTGTTTTTAGTACAAAAGTTCCTATAAAAATGAGAAATGCCTTACTTTTGAGTGCGGTTTGAACTATTTATTTACGTAAATGGAAGGAACCAATTAGATTTACGAGGAAACTTAAAAATCGATCAGTGATCAAATTTGAGTATCTTTGCAGGATAGACCTCAACAAAAAAACTGAAGAGTAACTGTAGCAAGTGACCTTTTATTTTCAATAATGTTATTAAATTCACATTTAAAAATATTTAATTTAGAATTATTAGTTTAAATAGTTGAAATAAAATAGAATGTGTGATAATTGTACATTTTAAAATAATTATAATTTAATAAAAATAGTGATAATTACACATTTAAAAATAATTAGAATTTAAGTTACGATTGTGCTAATTTTAAAATAAAGTTATTACTTGAATAAAACTCTAAACATAAATTATAAGGAAAAAATTGTGATAATTATAACTCTAATTTACAATTACTAGTTTAAAAAATTTTGAAGTAAATAAAAGTTGTGTTAATTTTATTGATGTAAAATAGAGTTATTAGTTGAATAGAATTCTAAGCGTCGTCGAATAAGATGGAAAGGGCCCGACGAAGATGTGGGTTTAGCTGTGGAATAGAAGTGAGTGCGGAAGGATCGAGAGGGGGTTTGTGCTTAGCATGGACATCCAATGTGGACGTCCAACTTCGTAGTTATTCGAAGTATCATATTGATGCTAATGTAATTAAGGAAAATGGAACTAAAATTTGGCAATATACGGGTTTTTTTGGGGAGCCATGTGTGAGCAAAAAGAACGAGTCATGGAATTTATTGAGAAGATTAGGAGTGGACAAGTCTTATCCATGGCTTATTAGTGGTGATTTTAACGAGATCCTCTACTCTTTCGAGAAGGTGGGTGGGGTTCTTAGAGATGACTGCCGCATGCAAATTTTTCGGGATGTGTTAAACGATTGTGAGTTAACAGTTGTGGGGTACAATGGCACTTGGAATACATGGGAGAGAGGCAACCTATCGGAGACTAATATTCGTGAGAGACTTGATCGAGGTGTTGCAAATGACGCTTGGTTTAATCTGTTCCCGGAAGGTACAATTCGTCATTTACCAAATATTTTTTCAGATCACTGCCCTCTTCTTATTGATTTGGAGGGACGAAAGAATTTGAATCAAAGTTCCTTATTCAAGTTTGAAGCGTGATGGCTAATGGAGAAATCTTTGGAGAATATTATTGTGAATTCTTGGGTAAGGCCGGCAAATTCTATTTTTTAGAAGCTTGATCGTTTAAGGGTGCAACTATTAGTATGGGCTAAGGATATCAGACATCAGAGACATGGGATTAAACGTGAGCTGGGTAAACGTTTGGGCGAGCTGCTACAAGGTGATAGAGATGACGAAAATATGGTTGATATAATTGATACACGCCTTCAACTGAATTTTGAAATTGATAAAGACGAAGCCTACTGGAAAATATGGGCACGAGCAAATTGGCTCCGTCTTGGAGATAAAAATACTTCTTTTTTCCACCAATTTGCTTCCATGCGGAAAAAAAGGAATACTATCATTGGATTGAGATGTGATGATGGTACTGTGACAAATTCTGATGAGGAAATGGGGGAGGAGGCTTCAAAATTTTTCTATAATTTATTCACATCGAATAATTCTGGTGATGGGACCTATCTTCTTTCAGGTATTAATCATGTTATTTCTAATGAAGATAATGAGACCCTCTTTGCACAATTCACTGAAGAGGAGATTTTTGCTGTACTACAATCTATGGGCCCTACAAAAGCGCCAGGGTTTGATGGTATCTAGCAATATTTTTTCAAAAATTTTAGAAGACTGTCCGATCTGATGTAATTCAATTTTGTTTGGATGCATTAAATACCGGTAATTTTCTTAGACATGCCAATATTACTGAAATTGTGCTTATTCCAAAATTTCAAAATCCCAACGCATTAGTTAATTTTAGGCCTATTAGTTTATGTTCGGTTCTTTATAAATTGATGGCGAAAGTTTTAGCTAATAAGCTCTAATATGTTATTGGTAAATGTGTTGATAAGGCGCAGAGTGCATTTGTTACAGGGCGTTTAATTACAGATAACATGCTGCTTGCTTATGAATTGCTGGATACTTTTCGAAAGAAACGGGTTGGGAGAAAAGGATCGTTAGCTATTAAATTGGATATGAGCAAGGTCTATGATCGGGTGAAGTGGGATTTTATCCGAACTGTTATGATAAAAATGGGTTTTGCGATCGATTGGGTGAATAAGATTATGGATTTATCGCTACCACTTCTTATTTGGTCAAGATTAACGGCAGTTTTGGAAGAAAATTCCAGCCTACTCGGGGATTACGTCAAGGAGACCCACTTAGCCTTTTTCTCTTTCTTTTGTGTGCAAAAGGATTATCGACCTTGATAAGGCTAGCTATTTCAAAAAGAGAGCTTAAGGGGGTGAGAGCTAGTTGAAGTGGTCCAAGAGTTTCCCATTTATTGTTCGTAGATGACAGCATTTTATTTGGAGAGGCTACGACAGAGGATGTCAATTATTTGAAAAAATTGCTCAAAAATTATGAAGACTATTCCGGTCAGATTGTAAATTTCAATAAGTCTTCTATTATTTTTAGTGCAAACGTTCCAGAGACTGAGAAAGATCGGATTGCCAAGTTGTTAGGGATGCAGATTTCTTCTGATCCAAAAAGCTACTTAGGACTCCCTAACATGGTTGGCAAGAAAAAGAGGGAATCCTTTCAATATTTGAAAGACAGAATTAACCAACGAATTGGGAATTGGAGTACAAGAATTTTGTCTCAAGGTGGGAAGGAAATTTTTATCAAATCAATACTTCAAGCAATTCTGTCCTATGCGATATCGTGTTTCCTTTTACCAAAAGTTTTTTGCAAGGACCTTGAAAGAGTTTTTGCTAATTATTGGTGGCAGAGAAAGGCGGAAAAGAAGGGCATACACTGGTGTAGTGGAAATATATGTGTAGAGGGATGATTGGGATTTAGTGACATGTGCAAGTTCAATATTACAATGCTAGCAAAGCAGGGTTGGAGAATTATGACTCATCTAACTTCTTTTCTTATGAGCGTTTTTAAGGCGAAATACTTTCCTAATGGTGATTTTCTATCTGCAAATTTGGGTAATAACCCGTCTTATGTATGGAAAAGTTTATGGGTGACAAAGGGCATTCTCAAGCAGGGTGTTTACTGGAGGGTGGGTAATGGTAATAGTATTTTGGTGAACGAGGATTCGTGGTTTTCAGGAAATCCAAATTTTAAAATTACCTCACCAGTTGTTAATTCGCAAATTGTTAAAGTTGCTGATTTGTTTGCAATGAATGAACAGAAATGGAATAAAGATGTTATAGAGACTACCTTCTCGGAGAGCGATGCAGCTCATTCTTCAGATTTCGTTAGCCCATATTGCTCATGATGACTATCTGGTTTGGGGGAGAGAGCCTTCCGATGATTTCTCCGTTTGGAGTACAGACAAAATGTTACAATGACATGAATGGGATCCTACTGCTTACGCATTACAGACTGATACTAAACAATTCTACAAAATCCTATAGGCTATATAGATTCCAGAAAAAATGAAGATTACAATCTGGAAATTTAGTTGGAACTATGTGCCAACTTTTGTTAACTTGCAAATGAAAAAGCTGGTTGCCAATGCTACGTGCCCTCGATGCAGGAATGCAGACAAGTCGATAGATCATGTTCTCCGTAGTTGTCCCAAAACAAAGGAAATTTGGTTAGGTCTAAATTTTGATTATTTGCTTAATATTCCAAATTTGGATCTAACTCAATGGCTTACTTGGGTTCTCCAACACATTGACCCTCAGCAAAGAATGGTATTTTGTTGTGCAATTTGGGCCATATGGAAGGATTGAAACTTGCATGTCCATGAGAAGAAACTGGTTAGTAACAAAGAAACAATAAGTTTTATTCTAAGTTATATTACTAACTTACACGGCATAGGAGAATCGACTATGTCTCGAGTTTCAGAACTTGTTTGTTGGACAAATCCTCCGCCTGAGGTTGTGAAGGTGAACTTTGATTATGCCTTTGATGCAAACTCTTGTAAGGCAGTGGTTGGGGCCAGAAATCACAGAGGTACGGTGCTTGTTGAACGATGGTCTTTTCAGGATCATGTCCCTTCTGCCTTTGCTGTTAAGGCTTTGGCTTATCAGTTGGCCGTTAAGTCGAGTTTGGAGGAAGGATGGGGGCGTTTAATCGTGGAAGGGGACTCCCTATCAATAATAAAGAAGTGCTAGTCAAAATCATTTGATAGATCTCAAATTGGGGCTTTGATTTAAAGCATTAAGCATCTGGGCAGTTTCTTGCTAGATTTAACTTTCTCCTATGTTCCTAAACTGGGTAATGTTCTTGCGCATGATTTAGCTCAAAGAAAGATGAAAGAATGGAAGCAAACTTACCAAGTTAACAGCAATCCGTAGCCGTTTGTCTTTAACAGATGGAATCTAAGACCCTTTGGCTCGCCTTCTTCAAAGAAGGGATTTGATGAGTTTTGTTTTTGGGGAGTTTATTATCCTTTATGAGTCTTCTGGACACTCTCTTGGGTTTATGAACCGACACCATAGTGCATTGATTAAAGCTATGGGGTAGGGACATAGATCATTATTTGATTGGGCGATTTTTCGGTGCTCTCCCACGCGTTTTCTTTTTTAGTTTGGATAGGCACAGATATCATTATTTTTCTTTTTCAGTTTTGATTTTTCTATTTGGTTTTATCTTTTCTTTATTGGGCCACTATTGAGCTTTACTTTAGGGTCTTATTATTTATTTACCATCTGATTAAGGAATGAAAAGCCTGATCGAATTTCATTAGAAAAAAAAAGAATTCTAAGCGTCGTAATTATCACTTAATTAATATTAAAATTAATTATATTAATTAGTTATTATTTTGAATAATGTTACTTTGCATTAATTGCATAAAGTAAAATTATATTGTACGTTGGTTTAAAAATATTTTAATTATTATTTAAAAATTCTCTATGATAATATTTGAATTGGTAAATTAATATATTTTAATTATATTCAATAATTCAAATAAATGATATTATTTTACACTAATTACTATAATTAAATATAAAATAATTAAATAAAACATACAACAGACAAAATGACCTATTTTAAGAGCCGACAACCTGTAACTGGGTGCAAATGATACATTGGTCCTAGCAAGTTATTTAAATTCGACTAAAAAAATTTGAACTCGATTCCACATTATCAAGCTAAGCTCGATCTCGAAGTATTGGTCAAACAGAATTTGAGCTTAGTAATACATTACTCGAACGACTAACAAGTTGTATTGAACTTTTCATATTTTTTATAGTCATAATGAAAAAATTAGCCCCTAGTGTTTGGATGTTTGATTACTTTGGCCCTTAAGGTTTTTTTTGGTTTACTTTCATACATAATTTGTTTTTTTGGTTAAATTGGTCATTTTTTAATGGTCTTACTGACGTAGCCTTTAGTTGACTAAAAGGTGCTGACGTGACAAATTTTTTCCACCTAGGCAAGTCCACATATACAATTGCGGATGTCGCACTATTTTGTTTTATATGTCACGTTAGTAAATAATTTTAAAATTATTAAAATTATGTTTTAAAAAATATAAAATTATTAAAATTATTTTAAAATTATAAAATTATTAAAATTATTTTTAAAATTATAATCATCATCCCATTAAATTTTTCTAGTTTTTTTTTTGTGTTCCCCTTCCCCTTATTTTCCTTCTTTGGTGGTCGTTTACCGGAGTTATTCCGGTGGGTTGCTCGATGTTCAACACGATATGGAGGCTTTAAAGAAGTTCGACGGTATGTATGGGTATGGAGTTTGGTCCAAAAAGGAATGGGTTTTACCCAAGATTGACCCCGATGAACTTCTCCCTTCCATACCAGCGGCAGAAATCCTAGTCATGGAAACGGGAAAAGAAGTTGTTTATATAGCAGTTGTTGGATACGAAAATGCCAGTTATTTTTAATGCTGCAAACTGGGTTAAATACCAGGATGAGCATATCGAGAAATCAATGAGAGACATTCTTTTGAAAAACTACAGTTTGTTATTAGAAATCAAGCACATTAGCTGCTAATTTATTTACTATGGCTTCTAGAGAAGTACCTGAATTTTACGCTTGTTGTGGGAACCGGTTTTGGTATGGCTGGTTATAACTCAGATTCGCCCCATAACTCAAGTTAGGATGGTCTTTCCATCTTAGGTTGTATGTATTAGCATAAGGGTCATATCGTTTTTGGGGTGGTTCAGGAAAGTTTCTCACAACATCTATTTGGGTCATAGAATCTTCATACAAATTAGGGCATGTATTGGTTGTGTGTTCGAATTCTCCACAAATTTCGCATAGTCGGGCTGGCCCTGTTTTTACTACAAGAAGAGAATTCACAACATTAGTAAGTCTATTAATTTTATCTTCTAAGGTTGAATTACTTAGCTGGTGAACCCTTCTAATGGGTTTAGAATTGGCTCAGAATTGCTGAGTATTTGTGGCTATCGTGAATATCAAGTCCCTTGCTCGTTGGGGAGTCATATTAACCAATGCCCCTCCACTAGAGGCATCTATCATATTCATTCAATGGCTTTGAACCTTTATAGAAGTATTGGAGAAGAGACTATTCTGTTATCTCATGTTGTGGGTAACTTGCACACAACTTCTTAAATCGCTCCCAATAGTCGTAAAGAGATTCCATATCCTTTTGCCATATCCCAACAATTTCCCTCTTTAACTCGGTCGCACGCGATACTGGGAAAAACCTATTAAGAAACAAACGAGAAAAATTAGCCCAAATTATAATAGATGTAGAAGGTAGATAAAATAACCACTCCCTAGCAGAGTCTGCTAGGGAAAAAAGGAAAGCACATAATTTAATTTGATCTTCAGTTACCCCATGAGGTTTCATACTAAGACAAACCATATGAAACTCCTTCAGATGTTTATGTGGATTCTCATTTTGCAGTCCACGAAAAGTCGGTAGTAACTGGATTAAACCTTATTTAAGTTCAAAGTTAGCATCCACAGTAGAATACGCAACGCATAATGGCGATTGATCATCAAGAGCTTCGACTAATTGCCGAATTGTTTGAGCCACAAGTTGTGGTACCGGATTTTGATTTTCGTTAACCCTAACATTCGATACTTCCTCTGGTGGATTGACTCCTTCGTTTTCCAGTGTTGGATTAGAGTTTTCGTTTACCCTAGATTCGACTTCGTCGCTTTCCTCTACTTTTGAAGGTGGGCAATGCTTAGTCCTACAACATTTGACTGCCTTTTTCGTAGCTTTTTTTCCTTGAGATTTGCTATTGCAGTCTCTTCAATCTCTAGATCATATGGGTACACAAGATTTCTTGGAGCAGATCTAGTCATAAGAAAGAAAACAAGATTAGTACGTTACCAGTCCCCGACAACGACGCCAAAATTTGGTGTGTTGTCTGGAGCGCCAAATATAATCTACTACTAAAAAATATTGAAAATAATAGTAAAAGGGAAGTAGGGTCAAATCCTCAGGGACTGGAATGTTGCAAAATCTTGTACATCGAAATCTTGGGCGAAATCATGCCTAAGAAAAGTGTTGGACCTGGAGAAATAAAAAAAATTAAAAGAAATGAACGATTTAAGGTTTGAAATAATTGAAATTGCAGAAAAGTAAATAGAGTCGAGAAAAGAAAGGTTTTATCAATTTTGAGAGTTTCGGCCTTCGGTTATCTTGATTCCTTCTTAGTTCAATCATAGACTTTTAGATGGTTCTTCTCGTGATCGAATAAGCCAGATAGAGTGGAAGAGGACTCCTACGACCACCAGCTCCAGTTATAACTTTGTGATTTTAAAGGAACCTGACTCTAGCCAACCGTCGCTCTAGTGGGACCATCTTACACTAGATCATCTCTTCTCAATGACAAATGTCATGCCATTTTGTCTCTTTGGCTCGACAACCTCTGATGCAGTAAGTTAGCGAATCGACTGTGCAACCTTCTCAAAACATACAAAGTAGCCGTCTTAGCATAAGATGAAAAGAATACTTTTGAAGGGATATGGACGAAATCGTCAATCCCATAATGCGGTGAATTGATGAATACTCAGTTCAAAAGGGTTAAGTGCGGGTTTTAAGTCTTTCACACTTTCACACTTTTGGCACTTCGTTTTTCACATTCACGCTTTTTGCCCTAATTTTTCCTTTATCTTCAATTTAGCCCCTACAAGATAAAAGAATCATAAATAGCCCAAATTAGTTAGATCATACTCATAATGAGAAAGGATTGTATGAAACAGGGATATTATCCTTTTCCAATAGTTTTATGGCACATCAACAATTTCATCCTAAATTTCAGGATTTTAATTGTAATTTGATTTTTTTCAGGATGAAAATGTTGAAATTAAAAATAAAAATACTGATGTGGCATAAAACTATTGGAAAAGGGATACAAATAACGTGGTGTCACTGTTTCATTCAATCCTTTTCCTACTCATAATATATATATATAATTAATATCTAGAAGTATATCACTTTTAAACATTATCACTAATTGCCAAATTCAGGGCCCAAAAATTATATATATTATCCCAAAACATATTTTTACTCATATGAATTTTAATCTCTTAGTTCTATAATTTTGGTAACAAAAAATGAACTCAAAATAATTATCAATCAAAACTTTTGTAATTTTTATTTCCTATCAAGAAAAGCTTGAGAGAAAAAAGAACCATCTTCATGAAACATTCAATTTAATTTCATTATTTACATCGTTAATATTCAATGAGATAATTTCACGACTTTACAATTCAACACTAAAACAATATTTTAAAAAAAAATTATGCATGGACTCTATCCTTAAACCCTAGTTTTAAGATTAAATTATAGAGTGTGCTTCGCGTTTCCGAATATTTTGCAAGCACTTGACTCAACCAAAATTGAAGAAGAGGCAACGTCCCGACGAGGAAGCACGGGATGTCACGATGACGCGGCGGCGACATCTCGACGAGGAAGCATGTGACGTTGCAACGACGCAACGTATTGTTGAACCTCTTGTCTCTTTAGGTTACCTCACAAAGCACTCAAGCTCTCGATGGAACCTAGAGATGATACCTCCCATCGAAGCAATATTGCCCTGTTGAGGGGTTTGTCATCTCTCAATGAATGATATTTCAAAGACTTCTCCCACAAAAAGCGACCTCCCCTCAACGCATGGTTCACCTCTTTAGGCACCTAGTGACTCTTCCACTCTATTGAATCCATCGCCTTTTCAGACATTGAAGTTCCCACAAAGTTGAGAGACAAAATTACCACTAAAGACAATACTAACTGAAAGATCCGCTGACTCTAATAAACAACACTTCAAAAACTTCTCTTAAAAAAATCTACCCTTTTAATAGTTATATCATCATTAATTGTATTATTTTGTATATATGTTTTTACCTACCTTGTATCTTTAAGTCAACCTAATAAAAATATAGGATATAAAATTATTAATTAAACGTCAAAATTTTGTAATCAAATCTAATACTATCAATCATATTTAAATACATTATGTCTTGTTAAATATATTATAATGGTACCATGTTTCTTTTCCGAATTTATTATATCTAATCATCTTGCATCATTGATGCTTCCATTCCATATTGACAACGCATCTACTCGAATTCACAGAACGTCGTCCCACCAACCATTCCCCAACCCACCACAAATAGTTTCCTGCATATATTAAAGACAGCAAGAGATGGGGTAACTTAGGGTCTAAGAATATATATAAAATTCTTGGGTACATGTGAACTGTGGCTCTTATTGATATGCATGCATGCCATTCTCCACATATATTAAGTTTTTACAGAAGTACGTCACAAGGTTGCAATTGCATTAATATTGACACGATAGGTGAAATACAAAAGTCAACTTACAATAATTCCATTTTGATGTACACCATCTACCACATGCTACATGAAATACATACATGTGTACATGGAGTGTTCTATGGTGTACGTTTCGAATCACTCCGGAAGGAATTGTGGAAAATTTTCGAGTCCATATTATACGGTGCTTGGTTCCTTTATACCTCAAAAGGGAGACAAGCATGGACTCGTTTTGGGTTTCATTAGGTTTGAAAAGTTTCTTAGGATGCTAAATAGGTTATGATTCAATAAAATAAAAAAAAGGTAAACACTCAAATTAGAGCTGAATCTATTAGAGAATGCTTGCATAAAGGCTAAACTTTTTAAAGTGATTAAATAAGGACCTAATATTTACAAAAGTACTCAAATAAGGATTTTTAATGCACTTCAATCCAATTTGTAGAAAAAATTAGGTAAATATTAACATGTTTAAAATAAAACACGGAACACTTAAATTAGATATTGCTTGAAAAGAAATGAAAAAGCAGTCAGAACATAATTTAAAACTTGATATGCGACATTTGAGAAACTCTTATTTAAACACTTTTGAAAAGGTATGCCCTTATTTGATCACTTTTGAAAAGGTTTGACCTTCATTTGAGCACTTTTATAAAAAATTTCTCTTATACGATCATTTTGAAAGGCATGATTCTTATATGAACAACCCCTAAAAGGTTGAATTCCAATTCAAACATTTGGTCAAGGTGATGGGGTAAGAGCTAGCTAGCTAGCAAATTAACTTAAACTTGAGGTTAAAGTAGTTGCCATAAATATTAATTGTGGCTTATTTGTATGTAGTATGTATGGTAATTTCAGGGGGGGACAAAAGGAGAGGCTGGCGACGCAAGATATGGGTTATTATTCTTGATGATCATATAACATTGATAGGGTTGTTAGTTTCTGGGAAGTTGCTGAATGCAGCATGCCTATTTATAGCATAGCTGCCTAAAATTAAACACTACTCCAATCCCCCAGCCTCAATACTTGTGTAGGTCATATTTTAATCAGAAATTCAACATGGTTACCATGGGAAAACCCAAAACCTTCTTCCTTCAGATGGAATTTTATGGAATATAATATAAGTACTAGTAGTAGAAAATAATAGATTAAACACACATGTTTAATTATAATAATATTAGGACCAATGAGTATGGTGAGATGGCTCACAAATCAGTTGACTTGCTTGTCTTTTAAATGTATCTCAATTTAAACACGTTAAAATGTAATTATTTTTCTATTTAAAAGTCGTGAAAGTATTATGAATAATTCTAGATATTCAGGAAAATCAATTGAACTTATTGTTTGGGACCGACTCGATTAAACAACGAAGAAGTAAAAATAACGGAATAAATTGAGAAATCGAACACATAAATTTAACGTGAAAAATTCCTCTGAAGAGGATTAAAAAACCACGGGTAAAGATAATTTTACTATAACGGCAAAAGAACGAATAGTAAAAAATATGGAGATAAAAACAAACCCGTAGACGATGGGACGATTAGGACACTCTCAAATATCATGTATGTGCCTGATTTATGAAAGAATCTCATCTCCTTCAATATTTTAGACTTGAAGGGTTGCGGAATCAACATCGATTCGAGTGACATTAAGGTGTCTCGTGAGGCTCTCGTTCTTGCCAATATAGTAAAATAATCTTTACCCGTGATTTTTTCATGTTAAATTTGTGTGTTCAATTTCTGAGTTTCTTCCGTTATTTTTACTCATTCGTTACTTAATCGGGTTAATCTCAACACCTATCGTATTCATTTTGATTTAATTTTTTTATAAAAAAAAATCATTTTGATTTTTGAGAAAAAGAAGCGTAAAAGGGGACATTTTGGCCCCAAATCTTTTAGAAGATCAATGCAAATTGTAAATTGAATAATTAGCAACTGATTCCATCATTAATTTTTTTTAATTACTTTGAATAAGAGCTTTTAAACGTCACCCTAATCTGTGGAGGTGACGGAAGCATCCCATTGAAAGTTGAGAAACCAATAGAAAAAACCTGATATTGTTGTTTAATGGCAAGTATCATAAGTCACATGAATACTAAATTTGCGAAATTGTTTCCAAGGGATAGCTGGACTACTCTACTTTCACAACTCCAAGACACCCACATATGTTTAAATATTTTTCAAGTGTTTCTACTCTATCTTTTATTTTTTAAAATTTTAAAATTTAGGCCTAACACATGTTAAAATTCATCAGTGTAACATTTTGTAATAGAAAAGTTATTCACTTAGTAGTCATTTAATAAAAATTGACATTGTAATGAATCTGAATTTAACAAAATGATTTTAATGGTATTCATGATTGGACCTTAATTTTGAAATTTAGAAAGTAAAAGGACTAAATTTCTTGAAATAGAAGTATAAATATTGAGGATTAAAGTTATTATCATACTAACTTTAAAAATTGTCTGATTATTTTTACAAAAGAATTGAATAATTTAATGATATTTTATAATTTTTCTTAGTTCGAAGATCAAAAAAATTCATTACTAATTGTATAACTATTATAAGTTACCATTTAATTTATGGGAATAAATTATATTAGGATCAACATAAAAAATATAATTTTTAGGCATCAATAAAATAGTGTCACATCATTAAATTTTAAAGATAACAAAGTATTATCATGCACTCATCTATATCTAATATTTTTTCCAATTTAATTTAACTTTCATTAAATTACTTAAAATAATTAATTTTTTAAATTATAAACAAATGTCTTTTCTTCTTTTACCTTGAATTCAAAACCCAAAATCTCAAATTTTGAACTCAAAACCTGAATTTTAAACCCCAAATCCCAAGGTTTAAGATTTAGGTTCGAGTTTGGGTTTTGTGTTCAAGGTTTAGGTTTAAGGTTTATGGTTTTGAGGTTCATGATTCAAGTTTAAGGTTCAAGAGTTTAGGGTTATGAGGTATGAGTTTAGAGTTCAGGTTTAAGGTTTAAGATTTAAGGGTTTAGGATTTAGGATTCAAATTTTGAGTTCTATATTTTGGGTTTTGGGTTTAGGCTAAAAAAATTATAAAAATCATGTGTTAATGACATGGAAAAAATTGTTAAAATCTAATTAAATAATTGGAAAGGGATCATAAATAATGTGATGGGACGGATCTATAAAATAATTTCTCTATGAATAAATATATAATATTAAATTCATGTTTTTAAAATTTAATGATATGACAAAATTTTATTAATACTTAACAACCTTAAATTTTAGGATATAAGTTACTCTCTTTGTTTATTTTTTTAGGTTTGAGCCGGTAAGATGATATGACAAGGAAGGTATATACTTGTTGGCGGAATTTCAGTAGGTGATGCTCATCAATTAGCGGCTTCCGAGAGGGGTTGGGGGAGTGGCTAACCCACTGCCTATGGCTACTACCACTGCCTTCCTCTTAATATCCTCTACAACCGGAATTCCCTTTTCATTTTTATCTTTGTTTTTTAAATTAAGAAAAAAAAAAGACTTAAAAACTTTTTCGGTGAATTACAATATAAGAGTAAAACTCGAACAACAAATACAATTAGCATTACTCGAATCCAGGTCACATCTGGGACGATGAACTTTCTTAACCATTAGACCATCACATGGGGTTCAAAAAGACTTAAAATTTATTTAGATGGTAGGTCTCAATCAGGGGTGAAATAAAAAAAAAAATTTAGGGGGTCGAAGTTAAATTGTAATTTTTACGATAGTAAAAGTGTAATTTTTAAAAGATTAAATTAAAATTTTATCATTTTTAAGAAGCCAAAGTACAAGTTTATCTTTACTAATTTAAAATTTTAAAAAATTTAAAAAACCTTAATAAAAAAAATTCATTTTAAAAGGAGTAGGTGCCTGCTAGTCCCCTGATTTCACCTTGATCTTAATTTTTATAAATATCTGAACCTTCATAAATATTATATCATTGCCACTGTGTCAGTACCCTTTCATATTATGTTGATCACAAAAATATAAATTTAATAATTAATTTAACTAATTTACACAAAGTAACATTCATTATCTTAAAATTCCTAAAAACTAAACCTTATCATTAAATAAGGTTTGATTTGCAATAAATTTTTCCTTAGTAAAACATTTGTTACTCAGAATGAAATGTAATTATTACAAGATATCTATATTTTTCCTTGCATTAATGCACTGGGACTGGAATTTGTAATAATTCGATTAAATATTATTTTATTATTCCAAAATTTCAATCTCAACTAATATAATTATATATTAAATGTCACCTGAACTGTAGTATATCACTGAAAATTCCCACCCTACCCTTTATCCTATTTATGTATATATCAATAATTTTTTATCAGCAAGGCAAAGAATCCACCTGCTTCTATTCATATCATTGATACCCACATAATTGGCATTGTTAAAGCATAGCCTTTTTATGTCATTTTTATTTTAAGAAAGCAAAGAAGAATATGTTATAAAGTATAGTAGAAGTCTTTGTATTAAGAGTTAGATTGTATTTTATCCATTTTACTCAGAAAATATTGACGAAATAACCAGACACACGTGACGTATCACGTGCACCTGCATATGTCGTATAAAAATTAATTTATTTATTTTTTAGTAGAATGAACAAAATGCAATCTATTTTTTAATATAAAAATCGAAGAAAAAGGGGTTAAAGATGTGATTGAAGTTAAATTAGTGGGTTTACTTTTGAGGTTTTGATGATAAGGAATTGATTGGTTGTAAGATTTAGATAGGGTTTGAAGAACAGACAAAAGAAGCCAATTATAAAAGGCGTGGCTAAATTGAATGGGTCCATTTGAGACTGCATGCGCTGCCTGCACCAATTCCGTGGGAAATAAGAAATCCTTTCTTTTCCTTTTCTATTTTATTTTAATTTTCATATACCTTTGAGGGACTAAATATTGAATGAAGATGATAAATATCGTTTTCCATCTGGTTGGCCACCATAGCTGAGTGGCCTGTTTGGATCTTATTGAAAGAGCTTTGTTTTTTTTTTGTTTTCAAGTCAAAACCCTAACCCCCCCAGTTCCTGTTACATACTAGTATTTACATCATGAAAATATTTATATGAATTTGATGAAAATAATGTGAAGAATAAAGATAGAAAAGAGTAATATACACAACAGCTGGCTTTATATAATATATAGTTATAATCCTACAAATAAAAGTACTAAAATAATATGCATAGCACCCGGGATTATGACAGTGACAAGCTCACATGAGCCCCAACCAGTAATACATGGGGTCCCTACGTATAAACTTATTACTTAAACAAGTTCTCTCCCTTTCAATCTCTCTAACAAGGAAAACCCAGAGTAAAAAAGAAAAAAGAAAAAAAAAAGAGGCTTAATTAAGCCTCAATAACATAAATTAGAAAGGTAGCTGGAGAAAGTTCGTGGGAGGTTCATCTGGTTATTCCCTCTGAATATGTATATAAAAAAATAAAGTTAAAGCCTCTTTTTTCTTTTTCTTGCGCTAGTTTATCTCTTGTTTCAAGGTCAACAACTAGATGAAGTTGGAAGATGGATCTGTGTTATATTTTTGTGCTCCAAGTCTTGTTTTCGTGTTTGGGTGTTGGATCATCTTGTTAGTCAAAGAAGGAATCACTGACTTTCTTCTCATTGTAGGGAGAGAGAGAGAGATGAGATTGTTTTAGCTTAAGCTAAAAGACTTGTTCTTGTTTCTCTCCTGAATAGTCGTTCAACCCTAGGAAAATTTAAGTTCTACTAGTAAATTATAACAAGTAGCAACATGGCATAGTTCCCGGTGTTCTTCCTTTTGTCTGTCTGTTTTTTTTTTCTAATCTCAACTAGTTCGATTAGTCCCCACTTTTTTTTTTTACTTTGTTTTTAGGTTTTGTTTGGTTGATACTTGATTTTTCATCTTCCTCATCTTTATTGTGTCTAGATCTCGAAAGAAAAAGTCATGGATTTTGGGTTTAATGAAGAAGGTAATAAGTTTCCTTTTTCATACTCTTCATCATCTTCTTCTCCTTCATCTTCTTCTTCTCAGTATAAAACCCAGATGGCTCCTCCTCTTAGCAACACTCGATGGGAGGCGCAGGCTCATCAGATTCACGACGGTCACCACCGTCAAATGAGTCCCAACTGGTTGAACAACAGGTACGAACCTGAAGAAGATAACGAAGCAGCAACTGCAACTGCAAGTACTGAAGCTGATTCAACCCTTAGTGCAAGTGCTGCCAACATCGAGAAAGAACACTTGTTCGACAAAGTAGTTACTCCAAGCGATGTAGGGAAACTGAACAGACTTGTTATCCCAAAACAACACGCCGAGAAGCATTTCCCCTTGGATTCTTCCACCAATGAGAAAGGCCTTTTGTTGAATTTCGAGGACAGGAATGGGAAGCCGTGGAGGTTCAGGTACTCTTATTGGAACAGCAGCCAAAGCTATGTTATGACCAAAGGGTGGAGCCGTTTCGTCAAGGATAAGAAACTTGATGCCGGCGATATAGTTTCTTTCCAGAGAGGGGTCGGCGAGTTGGGGAAACACCGTCTTTTTATCGATTGGAGGAGGAGACCTGATGGACCAGACCCAGTTTCTTTCCATTCCCATACGCACCACTTGTCTTTGCACCGTTCAAATACCCCATGGAGCCCATTACTAATGCGGCCACCACCAACTGCAAGAGATCGCTTGCAATTGTCACAAATAAACCCTCTGAATCAAAACAGCTACTACGGTGGTTTTCCAACTGGAAACAATGTGGTGAATCCAGGAGGTACAACGGGATCGGTATTGTTTTTTAGATCAGCAGCAGCCCAGACAATGGAGTGGCAGCAGAAGCCAGGTGGAGTGGTAGAGCCAATTGTGTTTGATTCGGTGCCGGTGGTCCAAGGCATGGGTGCAGCAGCAGCCAAGAGGTTAAGGCTTTTCGGGGTGAACATGGAATGCCCCATACCGGAATCGCATAACCCTGACATGTTATCTACAACTACAATGGCATCGCAAAATCCACAACTTTCTTCATCATCTCAACATCCTCTTCAACTAAGGCTCTACAATGGCACCCCAATACTACCCCCTATTGACTTTCTTAATGCCAACAAAGGGAAGGCTTCCTTGTCATTGGATTTTGATATATAACACCAGGACAAATTTATCAACTCCCCACCGTAAAACACTCTACATTCTGCAAAGGCTACCTGCTAATCCACTTTTTTCTTCAATTTATCAGTTCTTGATTCTTATGAGGGAGAAGACCCGGCTGTGGAAATATACAAATGCTGATTTATGATCATACCCTTTCCTATACTAAATAAAAAAAAAGGGAGGAAGGGAACCAAAATCCCAGATTTCAAGGTGGTTGGTTTACAGCTTAATTAGTACAGAAGTGAAGTCAAGGTTTGGGTGTCTGTGAAGATTTTAGTTAGAAATGCGATGCTTTGAACTTTTCTATAAAAAAACACAAGTATTACTCATAGATGGTTACATTAGACATAGATCAATGAAGCCCCGGATTTCATGTTTGGTCTCTCTGTAGGGCTTTGGTCTCTCAATGTATCCCACCCCATTGTGGTTCCACTGAAAATTATCTTTATTTCCATAGCTTCGTAACCCGTGACATTTATTATGCTTGTAAAAATTCTTTATTTTCCCTTCCCTCTCTCTCTCTCACTCTCCACTGTGGTTTAGTTAATAACTACCTTTTTGCTGACTCCTCAGTAAGTGAGCAGAGAGTGTTAGCCATCTGATGTAAATCCAAATTGCTCTCTTTCTTGGTTGTTCAGTTTCTCTTGTCGCTGCTTCATTGGACACAGCCTGCAGCTGGTGCAGTCAAATTTGCAGGGCTTTTTATAAGGTATATAGGATTTTTCTCACTTCATAAATATCAAACCCCTTATGCATATTAGAATGAACTTACCCTCTTGTTCTTATTAGCGTGCACTGCATGTTTACTTTTTTCTGTTAGATGAATTTGTTTGCAGTAATTTCCCCCTTTTGCTTTCATTGCATAGTTTGCATAGTGGTCAAGTAGTCAAGAGATATCAAACATGGTGGAGCTTTTACCATGTGCTTATGTTCTGATACCTATCATCATTGTTTTTTCATCAAAACTTAGATTGTCTCAGCTTAAGTAGAAGAGCAGGATCACCTTTTATCTTTCCTTTTTTTTTTTGGTTTAAAAAAAGTTCTCCCCCCCCCCCCTCCCAAAAAAATATAAAGTAATGGCCATCGAATATTACTTACAATCTCAGTTTATATTATTGCAAAAGAAAATATATCAGAATAGACTGCAACTTGCACATTGGTCGTAATAATTGATTGAAACTATTAGTGACGTCTTCACCACAGTTTCCCTAGTTTGTTACCTATCTTAGACCCAACCCAAGGCCAATATTAGTAACAAAAAAAATACCCTTTTTCAGGAGACAGAAGAAAGTTCATCTTTTATATACTGCAAAGTTCATCATCAGTTCAATTTCCTTCATATATATTGAATGGTAGCTGAATCTGTATAGGGTTAGGCTGATTTTAGTTCTTTGGGAATATGCATATTAAGCTGTTCCCACCTTCTCAACATCAGAACCCTAGATTAAACATATCAACTTTTGCTGACCATATATCCCCATCATATATTTTGTTTAACCCTGAGGAGTGACTTTGATCAAGTTTCATTTGCTTTATGTTTTCTTGTTGTATGCTATATTATGATAGTTAATTAGCCTAGCACATGCATTTGGATGGGTGCGAATCAACTAAACAAGACTAAGTTATTATATTTGATCTGTAAACATGAAGCAAAAAAGAACTAATGAATGTATCTTAAAAAAACCATAATAGCTGCAATTTTTTAACCTTAATTAGGGTTAAGGTTAAAAGAACATGGAACAGTATTATAGTTCTAAAAAACATGAAGCGTAAAAGAAGTAATGATTGCTTCTAAAAAACCATTATACTGTAACACCATTTTCTTTTGCAGTGAGTTACTATTCATAAAGATTAATTCTTTTGGATTTATTGTCGTTTTTTAAAGCTCAAACCCTAATCCTTCCTTAGAAGTACCTAATACTTGTCGCTAATGAATATTTCTATAATACTTATTTCTATATATAACCCCTTTCAACCTTCAAATTAGAGGAAAAATGTACTTAAATACACTCGAACCCATGTTCTCTTTATCATTCAAGTCATTGATCATTAATAATATACCGTAGCAATTTGAAATCATAATGGATAAAGCATTCTGTCGTTTTTTCCTGTTTTGTGAATGAAAAAGGATTGTATGAAATTGTTATTTCATGTCATCCTTATCTCTTTCTAATAAGAAAATGACAAATCAGAGTTTTTCTCCTAATTTTTAGCATTTTTAGTTTGATTTAAATTTGTTCGGGAGGAAAAAACTGAAAATCAAAAGAAAAAATGTGATTTGTCATTTTCTTATTGAAAAATTATAGGGATGACGTGAAATCACATTTTCATACAATCTTGTCTTTATAATTTGGGCACATAAAAATAAATTATTTATTTATTTATTATCAATTAAGTTTAAATTGAATTTATACGATATTTAATAATATTATTATATTAGAACGAAGACAATATTCTTGTTCCTGTTGTTACGGCAGCTCGTGATATCCATTGTCCTACATAAATTACAGAAATTCCGCATATGTTATTCTTTTTTTTCCCACGTATTTCGCATATGTAGCATTGAGTTCATACCAATTCCTTGTTTTTTTAGTTTTATATTAAAAAAAATTAACTATTTTTATGTCATATAAATATATTTATTATAAAAATTTGATTCAATTAATGTTATAAATCATGAGTGATAACATTTCAATCAACAACATTGAAAAATATAAGCAACGTTTATATATTACGTAGAGGGTTAAGAGTTGAGAGAATTATGAATTTTTATGCTACCAAAGAATTAAATTGATTATTCTATAATAATTCTAATTCTTATTAGAGATAAATATCAAAATTATACATAAATTTTTATTTAATGTGTAATTATATACATTTAAATAAATAAATACATCAATCTATTTTTATATTGGATAAATATAATTATTTATTATTGCAATATATAAATATAAAAAGATGTTATACCAATAATTGTGTTAATAATTTACAAGAATTTGATCAAATAAAAATTTCATATATAAAATTTTACAAAATCAAAGTTTATGTACACAATTACACATTAAACTATAATTTATATATAATTTTGAGATTTATCCCTCTTTATTATTACAAAAAGAATATAATTCTAACCTCTTTTGGATAATCAATCCATCAATTCTCATTCTCACTTTCCACTCATATATAGTATAAAACCAACAATTGATTTGAAAAATCAAGCATTAATTATATGCCTAAACCACTTTTAATAATGATATATACAAAGGTACAGTCCAAGTATTCTCAAAAAGCTATTTTATAAATTTTTTTTTGGAAAAAACTACATACCCAATAAAAGTTTAATCAAAAGATTTATAAATGTCCAAACGAGGAAGGAAGCACCATTTATGAGGGACTTTCTATTGCATGGAAGGAAGGTTTCAGACAGATTGAAGTGGAAAGTCACAATGTCATTTTAATTGATATTATTAACAATAATTATGAAACGGATAATAGCCTATTCAGAGGTACGACTCATCTACTCTCTATTTATAAAGGGTTCGTAAGTTAGAGTCTGATATATTTCAAGGGAACAAAATAAAGTTGTGGATCACTTGGTGAAGATGGCTACTGGAGATTTAAATACGATTTGCACTTTTCAACGAGTGTTCGAGCATTATTATTAACAACAATTATGAAACGGATAATAACCCATTTAGAGGTATGACTCATCCACTCTCTACTTATAAAGGGTTCGCAAGTTAGATTTTGACATATTCCAAGGGAACAAAATAAGGTTGTGGATCACTTGGTGAAGATGGCTACTGGAGATTTAAATACGATTTACACTTTTCAATGAGTGTTCGAGCATTATTGTTGGTTGATCTTCAGCAACTCAAAACCATGGAAATTTCTCATTAGAACTATGTTGATGTAGTTGTTTCTACTACTTTTTACCAAAAGAAAAAATCCATACTATGAATGAATATGACATATTGGAAAAAAAAATAAAAGCTAAAAAGTTTTTATGAATAAAACAACAGTTAATTAAAACAGTAAATAAGATGAAAATACTTGTGATTATATTAAAAATAAATTTAAAATTTCCAAATCGAGTCCCAAACTCAATGACCAAATCCAAAATAATTCTTTTGATCTAAACTTAAAATATCCTGAACTCGTAACAGTGTAATAAAAATTAATCGAATTAAAAAATATCATGAATTATTGATAGGGATGGATGATAGTCTCATAGATACAATATCTTGAATTATGGATATGAGGGGCAAATACCCACACAAACTGTTAAATACCATCAACTTCATGTGAATAGAATCTACTGTGATCATGGACTGTGTTTCCTGCCAACATGGTTTCCCTTCCCATATATCTGTCAAGCTTTTTCTTCCCTGAAATGACCCTTTAACCCCTTCCAGTACTTGGAGTCTCCCCAGCCTTCTGGGATTTGGAGATTCTCAACTTTTCGTTTCTGCACTCACTCAATTGCCTTTTTTTCCTGGAAACACTGCAGTCAGTCATTTGATGAATGGTGATGTAAAATTGTACCAGCTTGTATATATGAACAAAAAGGAAGCACATAAACGACAATGGAAAGATGGCAGGCTATGAGAGTGAGAAAGAATGCAGTGCCATGCATGGCACCCACACTACAATTCAAACATAGTTGTGGAATTATAGGGTTAAAAAGAAGAGATGAGAGTTTGAGTTTTTTTTTTGAATTACAATAATAGGATAAAGTCCGAACAATAAACGAAATTAACACGACATGAATTCAGATTACATTTAAGATGATAAACACCTTAACTATTACTGGATAATAAAATAAATATTTAGTGACATGCAAATCCAGAAACTTTGGGGAGAGAGAGAGAGAGAGAGGCTGCGTGCAAACAACATGGACCACGTTTAGCTTTGATAATTTCTTTTCCTTCTTTGGATTTAAGTTCATTACGTTCCCGTGATACCCTTCACTATCCATTTCCTGTACAAGATTATTATTATTATCTCACATTTATGGCTTGAATTATTCGAAAATCAAAATTCAATGCGTAGCCTTTTAATAATATTTTTTATTAAAAAAAATCAAATCATTTACAAACTAATAGAAACGTCATTAGACTGTAAGAATGTGGGAAGCAAAATTTAATTCTATTTTAAATCCGTTAATAATATTTTAAGGGAGTAATTTATATAAGGATGATCCTAAAAATTAATATTTTTAGCGACTAATAAAATTTTACCACATCATCAAATTTTAAAGATATAAAATTATTATTATACACTCATCCATAGAGAAACCATTTTATGGACCCATCCCATCACATTATCCATGATCTCTTTCCAATTATTTAATTACATTTTAACAATTTTTCTCATGTCATTAACATATAATTTTTATATTTTTTAGCCTAAAACCAAAACCATAAATCTAGAATCTCGAACCCTAACCTCAAAATATAAAACCCAAAACTTGAATCCCAAACCATAAACCTCAAACCCTAAAACCTTGAATACGAACTCTAAACTCGTACTACATAATCCCAAACTCTTAAACCTTAAATACAAATCTTAAACCTCAAAACCCTAAACTCTAAACCTAAACCTAAACCTTGAACATTGAATCCAAAACTCAAACCCGAACTTTGAACCTTAAATCTCGAACTTAAATCCTGAACCTTGGGATTTGAGGTTTAAGATTTAGAGTTTGAGTTTAATGTTCGAGGTTTTGGGTTTTAGGTTCAAAGTAAGAGAAGAAAAGACATTTGTTTATAATTTAAAAAATTAATTATTTTAAGTGATTTAATTAAAGTTAAATTAAGTTAGAGAAAATATTAGATATGGATGAGTGTATGATAATATTTTGTTATCTTTAAAATTTAATGATGTGGTACTATTTTATTGGTGCCTAAAAATTATACTTTTTAGGATGATCCTAATATAATTTATTCTCATATTTTAAATACTAATCTTTAAATATTTAACTAGATTTGTTATATCAATTAAATCCTCTAGTTATTAAAATTATTAATTTAATTGTTAAATGATACACCAGATTTTATATTACATAATCTAAAATGAAAATTTTAAAAAAGAAATTATTAATGTTAAAATGAATGTTGTAAAGATCTTGATTTTGAGGTTATCAAAGCTTTTACGAATGTTTTATCGTTCACACCCTCTTTTTTTTAGTTACTTTAGTTTTTACTTTTAAAAGTTGTACCGAAATGTCTTATTTAAAAAAATTATTTTTAATTTAGCTAAATAAGATTTGACGTGTTATTGAACAATTTTAATAATTAAATGACCTAATTGATATAACATTGATAGTTTGAGGATGTAATTAAAATATCTTAAAATTAAAGGACCAATTTAAAATAGGGTACTAATTTAAATATGTTTGATGCAATTAACTCTAAAAAAAATTAAACACATATATAAAATATATTGAGATCACATATCTCTTTACCCCCAACACCTTAATTATTAAAAAAATCAACTTTCATGTATGCTGAAAACTTTCAATTTCATCACATCAATCATTAAATTACTGTTATTATTAACAAATTGGTAAAAGAACCTTTTCGGTCCCTTTCAATTTTAATATTGAGTAACTTAATCTTTCTCAACAAAAATTTGAAGTAATTTAATTTTTATTTTTTTTTAATAATATACCGGCTGAATTTATTAGAAATTAAAATAGAGAAACATTCCACACGAAATTAAAATGTAACAAAAAATAGCAAAACAAAGAGAAACTAAAAAAACTAGAAAACGAAACATCACACCAGCAAAACATGTCCAGTTTTTGAAAGTAAGAAATTAAGGAAAATTAATCAAAACATTAATTTTTTTATCAATTGTATATAATTTTGGTTAATATAAAAACAAATTAAGCCCTTGATGTTTATATATTATGTACAAATATTGATAAATGTGTAAGTGTTATAGGATAAATTTGTTAAATCAATATCAAATTGATAGAATATGTAAAGTTTAAAGATTAACTTTTTTATTATATATAAAAAAATATACAATTGAAGAAAAAAGTTAACATTGTGATTAATCGTCCTTAACTACTTATTCAAAACTGACATAGATTAAATTATTATAATTAAAAAAATCTATTTACTTAATATTGAAATTGAAAAAAACAAACAAGAATTTTAACCTAGTAAATTAAGTCATTTATGCTCCTTTTATTAAATTCTAATGAAAAAGTTGACTCCTCGTGTACACCGAACTCAACAAAAAATCCAAGCCAAAGCTGAGTTTATTTGACATTAAATTAACATAATTTGTTACAGCAGCTATCCATAATATACCAAGTCCAAGTAGGCATCAATAGTGGCCGAATCAGAAAAAAATTTTGGGTCAAAATTAAATTGTATATATTTTTATTATTTTAATAGATTATATTTTTATAATTTTTAAAGAATTAAATTAAATTTTTATTATTTTTGAGGAGTCAAAGTACAATTTTATTATTATTAATTTAAAATTTTATAAATTATAAAAGTCCTAAATAAATAAATTTTCATTTTAGAGGGGATAAAGACTCCTGCCAGCCTTTTCTTAACCTCACCTATCGAAATGAAATCTAAAATTTATTATTTTAATTTATTATCGAAAAAGGGTATTTGGTTAATACGATGGATATTAAAACATGTTATGGGTGAATTTTGAGAAATTTTCAATGAGCTACAGTTTCCTTTGTAAAAAAAGAAATAATAACATGATCTAAATTACCCTAGCAATGACGTTGCTGGTGGCGGTATGATGGGAAAACTTTTTCCATGATGAAAAACTAAAGAGGAAGCAAAAGAGAAAAGAGAAAGTGAAGCGAATAGGCACGCTTCCCTTGCTTTTCCCCAATTATACCACCCTTAACATTCCATATTCCATGTGTCTTGTAAAGTAGATTTTATTATCAGCCTATTCTCATCCAAGATATCACTCAATGGGCGGCTCTGATTAACTCAATCCTCTCCTCCATGGAATGATGGGTGGAATTTGATTACTTGATGAAAGATTTAATCTTTTATGTAGACAGAGCATTAACAATGACAGTGCAAAAGGGTGGCAGCTGATCCCATAAAACCACTGCGACTATAGTGAAATATAGAGATGGAGTTTGACAGTAACAATTCATTGGGTCCACAACAGCCGTAAAGACTAAAGAGACAACTCCAATATATTCTTATATATTTTTATGCATAGGGCTGGTAAATGTGTATATATGTATATATACAGAAGATAAGCAAAAGGGAAGGGGTGGGGCTAACTGCAGGTTTCTGACATACCTGGGGATGTCATAGGGGCTCAGTGTTTTGTCCTTCACTAAGCTCTCCCTCAATTAATGCCGGCTACCCAGAAAGCTAAGGTATCACATCCTTTGTATATGTGTATCTATTCCACCTGCTATCTTCCTTTTCTTGTGTCTTTTCCTTTTACAACTTTACTTTGTCTTCACTCTTCACTCACTCCCCTCCTGCAAGTTTTTTTCCCCTTTTGCCATGTGAGTGGCAAATGGCAATAGCATCTTCTAACTTGTTCTTGTTCTTCTTCTTGTAATGCAATAATGATGAGATGGGGATGGACCATTTTCTTGTTATTGTGAGAGGAAAAGAGAGAAACTGCTTGCACTGGTGTGTTGGCACAGTGAGTTAGGGGTCCCCTACTTGGATGAGCAGTTACTTTTTAGCCTTGGTTTTGGTTTTTTGCATGGGCTGTCCTTGTACTTCCCAACTGGGTATTCAAAACCTTTGCTTTTTGTGGTACCACTGCAGTAAATGAGAGATAAATGACCTTTCGTCACAGTAACCATTCTTTCTTTGTTTTTCAAGGTTTTCCCACATCAACCGCTTCCCTTTTTTTTATTTTAAATACGTTTGTCAGACTATATAGGACAAAAATAATGAGTGCGGGTTATGTTATGTGCAAATGGATAGGTGTATACATCCCCATGAAGCTACCACCTTAATGGGCTGATACCAATATGAAAAACTCAGAACTTGCAGGGCTTCAAGTCATTATGGAACCCACCACCCCAAACATTTTCTTTCATGCATTGGGTTAACTTGTTGGACCGCAGCCTTTTTTTCTCGACGGCCCTTCAACTTATAAAAAATTATTTTAGCCTTTCATTTATTTTTTCATCTCTTTTTAACTCTTAAACTTGTATTTTTTTTCTCAAATCACTCTAGAATGAATAAAAAATTAACATATTTTAACTTTATTAGCGTGACATACACGTGAATGGTATTTTAATATTTAATTAAATGCTTATGTTTCATCCACGTGACAATTCACATGTATGCCACATCAGTAAAGTTAAAAAAAAAAGTTGACATTTCTATCTATTTTAGGGTGATTTGATAAAAAAATATAAGTTTAAAGGCTAAAAAAAATTTAAAAAATATAAATGAAGAACTAAAATGACTTTTTCTATAAAGCTGGAGGACTAAAGAAGCCATTATTCTTTTTCTCTTGTAATTATAGTCGATTTGGTATTAGCTGAATATTGTGATGCTTCAATTGATGCCTATGGGTAGTTTCAAAGATCAATTGATAAAAGACAATAAGTATATAAACTTTAATATGTTGTTATTTTGCCCGAAAATAATGAGAATTTATTTTTAAGTATAAATTATATTTTTTGAAAATAGCAATTCTATCAGTTTCAATAAAAGAGAGATTTATTTTCTTACTAAAAGTAAAAAAATAATTTTGGTTGTATGTATTTAGATTTTTTGGGCCCACACTTAAAGCAATTTGTGGTATAAGAATTGCAAAAAAGGTTGTTCGTTTGAAAGCTGAGACGTTTAGTATCCTTCTAGCAAAAAACACAGGTACTATTCAATAAAAATTTTATTGCTATAAATATCACAATCAACTCAATTTTCAAAATTTTATTTTTTCGTTGTGCAAGAAAATTATATTTGAGTCGAATTTTTTCCAACAATTGTCTCGGATTGAGTCAGGTTTAGTTAGTATGTCATAGGACTAGTGTACATGCAAATTGATAAATGATGTTGAATTGTGAATGAGGATTTTAAATTTGTATATAAACAATATAGCATAGAAAATAGCATGTGAAAAAATATGCAATACGATTACTATGAGCCATAAGGGTTGATACAATCATAAAATGATTCAATGAATTCGAGTATGAAATGAAAAAGTGAAATTTTTTATATGATATGCATTAATTAACATGATTTACGTTTGAAATTCATATAAAATGTACATGATTATTTTTATTATAATTGATTGTTTTTTTGAATCGTGTGTGTGTGTCCAAGGTTGAACATGAGACTACTACTAAAAAAAAAAAGATATTGCAACTAATATTACTTGTTGCCTTCTGCTGTTGATGATGATGATGATGGTAATGGTGTAAACGGACAACTCTGTTTCATTCATAGCAGTACGTACGTTTTATTACATGAGACAACAAGCATTGACATTCTCATCGTTGAACATGTTGATGACCATGTCATCTCCACGATGAGTCGCTGGGAGGTTGCCATGCCTGTGTCCAAGGTTGTAGCCATGCCTGTAATAGTTGTAACTCTCTTTGAACTCATTTGTTGTGTCTTTAAAGTATTCGTTGGTAGAAGTGAAGTACAATGGAGGATCGGGGTAGGGCCAGAATTCAGCCCTCTTTCCAGCCCTCCTCACTTGTTTCAGCACCTTGTTCCGATCGACGTACCCAACCACTGTTACCTTCTCCATTTCTCCATTCACCTCCACCGAATCGATCCCTATCACACCATTTATATTATATTTGCTTTAGCTAATGTGTCCATTAAACAAGATTTAGTATTAAAATGTAATGTATGCATAGAATCTAACACAGAATATACCTCTAAGCTTGTAAATGGCGTTTTTTACTACACTCTCGCAAGCAGTGCAGCACATCCTCACCTTGAGCTCCACAGTCTGTATGTAAATTCATGGATATTTTTAGTGTGTGTAAATTCATGAGTATCTCGTACTGACGTACAAGCACCAATTTTAACAGAATAATTAATTTGCTCTTTAATGTAATTTACAATGAGTATTTTGTTAGTTTTTTAGTAGAGATGGTAAAATACAATCTGACACTTCGAACAATGACCTCCATTGTACTTTTACCAAAAAGATTATGTAAATAATAGGAATATCTTGTTTCAAAGGAAACCAATGAAGCATAGTGCCATGAAGAACTATGGTGAAAGATGAAGGTAAACAATTAAGATACATAGATGGATCAATACACACAGAGAAAAACTTTGGGGGATGAAAGGGAAACCTGTAAAGAAAGGGATTGACCCTTAGGCATGTTGTAGTAATTGATGCTGGTGTTGTCTTGGTAGGCTAGGAAACAGTATGCGAATGGCATATATAAAAGAGCCAAATGTTGTGGCACTTAAGGTAGCCATAGAAATAAGTCTGCTCGAGTATATAAAGAGAAGGACAAGGAGAGTAACTGATGAAAGACCTAATCCAATCCCAGCCCCAGCATCGAAGTGTTGGTAATATATTCCAAAGTAATCTGATACTATTCAAAAGATGAACCATTTCTTGTGCTTAGATCCATTTACAGCGGTTCCCACCTATATATGAAGATTATAATAAATCTCAGTAAACTACATTTAAAATCACTAAATTATTAATAAATTTATATTTTAATCACTCAATTTCAAATACCAAATATTCATTCAGCTTATATTTTACCAACTGGTAGCCATGAAAATTTCAATCGAGGATTTTAAGACAGAACAAATGCAGTGTTATTCCACACAAGAATACAATCAATTCAAGCATATATTATATAATTTGTCACTTCAAAATAATGTTATCCGTAGAAGATTTTATAATTTATGCCAATGTGGCTTACTCTGCACCACCTTTTTGGTTACTGATGTTCACAAGGTTTGATGCTTTTACTTTGTTGTTAAGTTAGTGACAATTTGTTGATTACCGATGGAATCGTCATTTTGTTTATTAAAGATAACGACAATCTTTTATTCTCCTTGCATTTAAGAGATAAGAACGATATTACTGGAATAAATGTCCCGTCAACTTTATAATTAATTAGGAATATCACCTCCCCCTTTTAATTATTTATTTTTATATATTAAATTATTATAGATTTAAATTTTATGTTGTTAAAGATCGACCCGACTAAGCAACGAACAAGTAAAAAATAAAAAAAGAAATTGATAAATTGAGCACATAAATTTAACGTGAAAAATCCCTCTAGAGAAGATAACAAACCATGGGAAAAGAAATAGTACAAAAGATAAAGATAAAAAACTAAACCTCAAAACTCGAAAACAAAAAATCTTCAAAACGTAAATATAAAATTCTTCAAAAGTGTTATGAATTTTAATTTTTAATGAGTATATTTTTTAAGGTTATAAAAAAATTTATTTATAAGTTAAATTCGTCGATCAAATAATAATAAAATAATCTAAACTAATTAAAGTTTAATTAAAACAAATAAATAGAATTCAACTGAAAAATTATCTCTTAAATTTAAATGAAATATGTTGAAATTCATTTCCTATTTATTAGATACATATTTAAATTCTTAAAAATAACCTTCCCCACAGCACAACATGAATTGTGAGAATATTCATGACCAAATGGGCCTAACACTGAGGTTCCAAAAACAATTAGAGATGTATTTTATTTTTATGATATTTGAGAAATTAAAAACCTTTTCAAATATTTTACATATGATACATTTCAATAGCATATTTATTTATTGTGCATCTCACCATCACATGTTGATGTTATTTTTTAATTATAAACATACAAAAGGTAAATAAAATTACTCAATATTGAATAAATTATAAACTTGTTGGTAGAATACATCAGTCTATATTGGATTACCACAATGAAACCCTCTAATTTTTTTTTTTAAAATTCGTCCATTTCATGCAAGTTCAATAGTCACAAGACTTGCCTCAAAGATGAACCATTGCCCAAGCCAACATTGATTCCAACGTATCAACTTTCTAATACACATTTTGTTTCTTATCCAACTAATATAAATCTTCTCGTATATATATAATCAATTCAAATAATAAAAATGAATATGTCAATGGATTGAAATAAACATTATACCTAAAACATGAAAAACAAAAATACAATAATTCGAACTCAACGAGTGGTTTTAATGGTAAAGAAGATGATGTTCATCTTAAAAGATCCGAGTTCAAGTACCTGTGTGTACAAGGTATGTGTGCGTTGTTAAAATGTTAAGAAAGTATGAATAGATACTGATAAGAATACATAACCAATTCCTTTTAAATTTGAATTCCTAAAATCCATTCTTTTTAAATTTGAATTCCTAAAATCCAGTAGATTATTTTTATTTGAATTCTTCTCAATTAGCTATAGTGGTTGTAATAAACCATATCTATTAGGCTACCTTCTGTCTATAAATATAATGGCCATTAATAAAAAGAAGTGTGAAAAACATTTTACAACAAATCTTCTCTTCTTCCTTAACTCTATTCAACATGGTATCATGAGCCTATCTCATACGAGCTTAGGTTTTTTTTATCCTTACACTTGTTTGTTGATTTTTTTTCTCTTCCCTTTAGCTACTTCTTCAAAAACTGATCAACACTTATCTAATGGCAACAAACAACACTCTAGCTACCCTCCCAAATACTCACGAGCCAAACAGTCCTTTAACTTTGATCACCACCCACAACTCTATCAAACTTACTCCAACCAACTATCTCTCCTGGAAAACCCAAATCGAATCCATCCTTATAGGATATGACTTGCACAAATTTATAGATGGTTCGCATCCTTCTCCTCTTGCCACCATCACTGTCAACAATGCAATCTCTATTAGCAGACTAAGTGTGAGTATAGTTGAGGTAGTTGGTGTTAGTTACAGATTGTTATCAGTTACCATTAGCAGTTAGAATTATGCTACAAATACAGTTGTAAAGAGTCTGTATATTCATGATTCTCAGAATAATAATTCTTGAAGTATTCTTGATTTGTTTGAGTTTCTATCATGGTATCAAAGGTGTGAGTGTGTGTTAGTTATAGTTCTTTTTCTTGTTGTGATGGAGCCTGCCACTGTTACCAGTGGTAGGGCGTTCAACCCCCTTAAGTTTACTTTTCAAAAGGTGGATACGTTGGTTGATGATGGATATTTCCTTGTGTGGAAGCAACACGTGTTACTGGTCATCAAGACTCATAGACTTCATGGTTACCTTGACGGTACTGTTACTGTGCATTCATCCATGATTCTTGGTGAAGATGGTTCGTTAGTTGAGAATCCTCTGTTTGTGCAGTATGAACAGCAAGATGATGCTATTTCTGCATGGTTATTGTCCACCGTTAGTCCAGCTTTCCATAACAGATTAATTAGTGACTCAGTTTCAGCAGCTCAATTGTGGGCAGCTTTGGGTCGTATCTTTGGCCATCAGTCTACTACCAAGGCAATGAGGTATCGTTCCTTGCTTTATAATTTTTGCAAGAATGATATGGCTATGTCGGATTATCTTGCTAGGATTAAACATTTTTGTGATTGCTTGGCTGGTTATGAACAGCAAGTCTCTCTTAAAGAACAGAAGTCTGCAATCTTTAATGGTTTACCTCCAGAATATGAACATATCGTGTCAATTATTACCACGAGTCCGGTACCCTTTGATATGCAAGGAATCACAACTGCCTTGCTTGATACGGAGGCTCATTAAAGTGCTCATTTGGCACAAGTGGCAGTTGATGCAAATGTGGCTGTACATAATAATACAGCTGGTGGTGTGTTGTCTGCATATACAGGACGGTCTTCTATGGGCTATGCTAGAGGCTGTGGTCGTGGCAGATTTGGGAGCATGAAACCAAAGTGTCAGATTTGCAGGAAGATTGGTCATGTAGCTCGTAATTGATTCTATCAATATAAAGAGGATAATGCTGATGGTTCATTTCCTAGGGTGCAAACTTGCTCTTCTGGTTCAAATGTTGCAGCACATCATTGTTATGTTGACTATGGGTCATGTCATCAAGTGTGTGGTTGTATTGTTGGTTCTAATCCTAATGTTGAATTGGTGTCTCTTGCATAGGCACGTGTTGCTCTATTGTAGCAACTCCTCGAATTGTGAATGACTCCACTTGGTATCCGGATAGTGGTGCTACTGCATATTTGACAAATGATGCTACCAGGCTTGCTCACACTCAACCTTATACTGTAGGTAAGATGGTTATTGGTGATGTTAGGAAAATTCCTATTTTGCATACTGGTAGTTCTTTTTTAACTTCTGGTAGTGCCAAGTTGTTTATTAAGGACCTGCTACATGTTTCTTTGATACATAAAAATTTATTGTCTGTCTCTCAGTTTGTAAAGGATAATCATGTCTACTTTGAATTTCATCCAAGTTGCTGTTATGTGAAGGACCTAGTAACTCATCAGATACTTCTACAAGGGCTTGAGTGTGAAGGATTGTACCAGTTGCAATCCAGTACAGATGAGTAGCTTTTTACTACAGTTACCATGAATCAGGATAGTTTGAGGGTCACATCAAGGTCTTTTTTGGTTGATCTATGGCACAAGAGGTTGGGGCATCCTTTTATTGATGTTTTGGCTAAGTGTTTAGAGTCTTACAATTTGTCAATACCTAAGATTAAGAGTATTTTGTTGTGTAATGCTTGTGCTTTAGGCAAATCTTATAAATTGCCCTTTAGTGCATCTACATCAGTATATAGTGCTCCTTTGGAATTGATAGTTGCTGATATATGGAGGCCTGCACCCTGTTTTTCTAATGGAATGCAATACTATATTTCATTTGTTGATGCTTTCTCTAGACACATTTGGATTTTTTTTTCTAAAATGAAAGTCAGATGCTTTAACTTCATTCCTTGTGTTTAAGAACCATGTTGAGCTACAACTAGGCTGTAAAATAAAGTAGTTGCAAATTGATGGAGGGGGTGAATTTTAGTGTTTTGGTTTACATCTGAAGAATTTCAGTATTAAGCATCGTGTGACTTGTCCTCATTCGTCTGAGCAAAATGGTCTTGTGGAGCGTCGACATAGACAGATAGTGGAGATAGGTTTGGTTCTTCTAGCTCAGGCTTCTCTTCCTTTGCCATATTGGAGTTATATGTTTGAGGCTGTTGTGTATCTTGTCAATTGCTTACCTACTAAAGCTCTAAATGAGTTTCTCCTGTGCAAAAGTTAAGTGGTAAATCACCAAGTTATGACCACTTGAAGGTCTTTGGGTGTAGGTGTTACCTATTGCTTAGGCTTTATAACCGACATAAGCTCCAGTATCGATCTACTCTTTGTGTTTTTTTAGGGTATACTGATAAGCATGAAGGTTATAAATGTGTTGCTTTAAATGGCAGATTTTTATTTCTTGGCATGTCAGGTTTAATGAATTGGAATTTTCATTTGCACAAATTCAACAGTAAGTCAAGTTGTCAACTGAAGTTGATAAATCTTGGTCCTCACCTGTGCTGCCAGTATTTGTTCAAACTCCTTTTGTTATAGTAGAGAATTCAGATATGTATCATGATGATAATGTTTCTTCTTTGCATGATCTAGGTATAGTGTCTAATAGCTCAAGTCAGTCACCAGCTTCTATTCCACGTGAGGAATCTCCTGATCAGTCTGATGTGCAGAAGTTGCAGATTTTGAGGATGTCCATGTGGCTAATTCTGAGGTAGCTGAGATTCCTGTAATAGGTGGTAATCAACACCCTATGGTTACTAGAAGCAAAAATGGAATTTTTAAGCCAAAGGTGTTTATGTCTGAAGTTAGTCAAGTTGAACCAAAAGATATACAAGAAGCTGTACTAATTCCTTCATGAGAAAAGGTTGTGGATGATGAGCTGTAGGCTTTGATTCGAAATGGCACTTGGGAGCTTGTGGATCCACTAGAATATTAGAATTTTGTTAGCCGTAAGTGGCTATTCAAGAATAAAACTAATCTTGATGGCAGCATAGCAAGGAACAAGGTGAGATTAGTGGCACAAAGGTACTAACAAGAAGCTGGTACAAATTATCACGAGACATTTAGTCTTGTTATTAAGGCCAACACAGTTCGAATGATATTTTCTCTTGTAGTTTCTCAAAAATGGCAGATCAGGAAAGTTGATGTAAACAATGCCTTTTTGAATGGAACATTATCTAAGGTAGTGTACATGAAGCAGCTACCAGGTTTTGATGTGTGTAATACAATAATCAAGCCTTTTGTGTGCAGATTGAAGAAATCCTTGTATGGTCTCAAGCAGGCACCTCGGGCTTGGTTCCACACGTTGAGGAATTTTTTGGTTGATGAGTTGCTATTTCAAAATTCTAAGGCTGATTCTTCCCTTTTTTTTAAAAGGAGCCCCACTGGTTGTGTTATTTTGGTTGTTTATGGAGATGATATTTTAATAACGGGTTCTCTCACTGATGAGATAGGAAAAGTTGTTGACTGTCTTCATCAGAAATTCTCTTTAAAAGTTCTTAGACAGTTGAGATTTTTTCTTGGCTTGGAGGTTGCTCGAGTAGGAGATGGACTACATCTGTCTCAAATAAAGTATGCTCATGAGTTACTTGAACGAGCAGGTATGGCTAATGCTAAGCCTATTCTTTCACCTATTGTAACACCCTAATTTTATTAAAGGGCTTAATTGGGAATTTTTAAAAATTTAGGGGCTTTGTCGTAATTTTTAGAAGTTACAAGGACTTAGTTAGGCATTAAATTATATGTTGAGGACAATTTGGTATTTTTGGGATTTATTTATACTGTGTGTAAAGGTTTGGGGTCAATCTAGAAACCCTAATGTTGTCTAGGGACCTCCGAGTAAATACTCCAATTTTATTAAGTATAAAATTCATCTTTCAACCCTAACTGACCCTTCTTCTCCTTTTATTTTGCTGCTGCATTTTTTTTCTTCCAAGTCTACACCCTTTCCTTTTATTTTTTTTTCAAAACCAATCACCCTCCGTTCAAGGTCGTTTCGTCGTCCGTGCTAGTCACCGCCACCACCAATCTTCTCCTCACACTCATGCGAACCAAATCCCTTAAACTCAAACCTCTTAAGCCGCCACTGTTCTTGTGTTGACAATGGGGACTTTCGGCCTTGTCACTTCCTTTTGGCTTCATTGTTTGGTTGTTTTTGAAGTTGGTAAGTCGTTGGTTGTGAGTTAGGACTTTGTTTTGGAGTGGTTACTTGTTGAAATTGTGGTGGTTGGATGCCGATGTGGCTGGTGGCTGTCCCTGGTGTCGTTTGGGGAGAGGGGAGCAAACTCTAGTTTTTCCTTGGTGCAACATGGTTGTGATTTGGGTCAAAAATAACCAACCCAAATCTAATGACCTAAATAGGAGAGTTTATGCCTAATCCATTAAGCTTTTTGGATCCAAATCCAAAACCAACCTAATAACTTTTAAAACCCAAACTCTTTAAAACCTTTGATCCAAACTCAAATTTAACCAAACCCAATTGAACTAAGTCCAAATCCAAACCAAGTTGACCGTTAACTTTGACTTTGACCCGTTGATTTTTTTCGAGGAACCCTACCCTGCCATTTTTCGACATCTTGATTCCAATTTCGCTGTTCGTTTTGCCAAATTCGAACTTGAAAGCGTCGTTTTGACTATTTTATCTTTTGTGCTATACTTTAAGTTATTTGGAGTTTTAATTTGGGATTACTAATATAAGATATTCATGTTTAGGTGATCACGATTTCGAGATGGACGATCTACCTCCTCCTCCACCTGTGCAACCCGCTTCTACATCGATTTTGAGAGCTACACTTAAGTTATTTCAGTTTTGTCTTATGTTAAAGTGGTGGCTAGGGTTGTAATAATATTTAGTTGTATTTGTAGGATCTAATCCCGTTAGATCGGGTACTCGTACAGCAAATGGCGAACGACCTCCTCGTCGTTAGAGTTCTATTTGCTTGAGGTGTGTTTCTAACTGTACATAGCCTAATATTTGAGGTATTGTGTCATATGTGATTGTATGATGTATTGAGTTATATATTGTTAATGTGATGATTATGTTGTGATATGGAAATGGTATGATTGAGATTGAGTTAGGTAATATATGTTGATAATATCATGCATTTATATAGAACATATGCTGATTAAAATTACTATGTTTACTCTACTGTGCATTGATATATATATATATATATATGAGAAATACTGTGAGTTTGTGACTTAGACTATATTGAGATAATTATGAAATCATAGCATTGAGTGTTCATAGGGTGGGATTTTATGGTGGAAGAAGTGGTTATCATTCCTTTAAAGGTTGATACTAAAACCACACTGCGATTGGTGATGATTGGTTGGGAAAGGGTTCTGGGGAATCTTTTCACTATGTTGGTGTGTTGGAATATTGGGTGCATTGCATTATGCTTGTGTTTGCAACATGATTTGTGGTTACTTTCTGAGTTATATATATGATTGTAATGGTATATGTTAGGTTGTATGTGCCTTAGAGACACACTAGGCTTTATAGCTCATATCCCTATAGTTTTTTTACAGATATTCTGGATTTAAGTGACTTGGACTTGTTTCATATTATTTTACCTTATAATTGTTTTGATTTTGGGTTTTTATTATACTTTGTTAATTATTTTTACAATTGGGGTTGTAAGTACATTTTATTTTGGAAATTTTGGTATTTTTATTCTGAGATATTAATTATGTTATTTTATTTTAATTATAGACTTCATATTATATATTTTTATTTTTATTTATTTTTGTAAATGATTTTGGACAATCGAGTTGTGTGTGGGTGAAATTACTTAAATAAGAATATTAGTTGTGTGTGTGTGGGCGTTTTTGAACCGGAGTTGGAACAATATAGGGAAGGAGTCAAGAATTAGAATATGTAGCTAAAATAAGAATATTAGGAAAATTTAAGGATTAATTAGTAATTGTGAGAAAGGAGGAAGTACTAAATAGCAATTTATCCAAATTGAATTATGAGTCATCATGGGAATTAGATTGATTAAGGAGGGGCAAAAGAGTAATTTGGTGGAAGATATTTTTGGAGGCAAAGTTTTGGGCCAAAGTGTAAAGTTGGAAGGCTTAGGGATTAAAAGAGCAATTTTACCATTTTTAGTAAGTGAGATATTTTAAGAGAAACTTCTAGAGAAATTGAGAAAAGAAAAAGGAAATAAAAGATGAAAATATCATCTTCTCTTTAAAAAGTCCAACCGCCCATGTCATTCTTCTCCATCCAAACTTTAGCTTTTATTCCAATTTAGTCTCTTCACCATTGTTAAGCCCTCTAAGCTTCAAAAACCTTCATTTTCTTTGAAATTTCCTTAAGAAAGGCATAGAGGGAAGTTAGTAGACACCTTAATTTCTTTATAGAGTCCACTTTGTAGTGTTAAAGTGGATAGGGATTTAATTAGAATTTTGGAAATTCAAGAACAAAGGTAAAGGATGATTCAATTTTCATGACATACATGTATATTTACATAATCTAGCATGAAAAAGTATTGAATTCTAGTCTTAAGCTTATATGTGTTTGTATGAAATTGAAGAAAGAGGGAAGAAGGAGAAGGACCAAATTGAAGAAAAAGGAAAGGAGAAAGCTAAGGTGTGAGAAGAAATTATCTACAAGTGAGGTAAGTACTACAAGTATTAAAAGGTTTTAAATTAATTAAGTTAAAGTGTTTATCATTTTAACATATATGGTTAATTATGATAAAAATGATATGTTTAATTATAAGTGTCAATTATGTATTATTGAATGAAATTTAGTATAAAGAAACATGAGAAAGGAATTATTCTCATTAAAACAGATTGGACAGAATCAGAGGACTAACTTCGAAAATTCACCAAAAATTGTATAAAAGAGTTAAGAGTTGAATTAAATATGTAATTAAAGCTTATTGAGTGTAGTTTCATATGGAAGAAACAGTGAAAGAAAAAGAAATTGTATATTTCGAGATATACTAGTTTTTGTGTAACAAGGTTAGAGTAGGTTCGGGTTCCCCTATTCTAACTTTGAAAAATCATTGAAAAATGTAGAAAACTTATTAGAAACTTAAATTTATATGGTTGAATCCTTAATGAGTCTATTTTCAAAATAAATAGATGAGAACATTATTGGATCTCTGTACTAAAGGATAAATAATTTTTAGTAAAGAAAGGTCGAAACTGTTAGGCAGCACAGAAGGGGTAAATTGAAAGAATTTACTGTACAAATTGGCTAAAGTAAAAATTTTGAAATTTTTATGGTAAAAAGATATTTGAGTCTAATTTCAGAATCATCAAGTGGATTATAATTTCGAATTCTTTAGCTCAAGATATAAATAATTTAGTGACTATGACTCAAATGTACAGCTTTGAAAATTAATGTAAAAAAAAGAAAGAAAAATTGATGCATATAAAGCGATATGTGATGAAATTGAGAAATGAGAATAAAATGGATAAATCAAAGGTTTCCAAAGTTATTAGTACCTAATTATTTATGATATTTGGTTGTTATTTGGTTAAATTAATTTGTTATTGATTTGTATTACTATAATCTGAATTATTCATTGTTTAATGTTTATTTCGATATTTATATTTAATAAGTGAATATTTTAGCATTAATATTGAGATGAATGAAAATTTATATTGAATTAATAATATATTTGAATTGAATTTGAATGATTTGTGAGCAAAATTGAAAGTGAAAGTGAAAGTGAAATTAGAATTGAAAGTGATATGAATTGTAAATTGAAATTCCCTATTAACTAGTCGGGCTGAGTCGGATATAGTTGGCATGCCATAGGATTGGAAGAGTCCAGGGATACTTCGACCTTGAGTCGATGAGACACTGGTGTCATTATTTTACTTCGGATAGATTCGATGAGGAACTGGGTACCACTTTACTTCGGCTAGGCCGATGAGACACTGGTGTCACTTTATTGCTTCGAACTATCCGATGAGGCACTGGTGCCGTTCTGGTGTGTTTGGTTGGATCTGTGTATCCGCCAAGGTCCGAGTCTTGTTAATAGGGTAAATAATATGAAAAAAAGAATGTGCAAATTGTGACATTGAGATAAGTGAAATGATAATCACATGAAAGGTAAGTACAATATATGTATAAGAAATCAAAGAATGATAAAACTAAGTAAGCTAAGAGATTGGAATGGCTAAAATGTGAAATGAGGAAGAATATGTGAATTCATAACACTACTGTAAGTTAAATGTTATACACATAAAAGGTATGTATTTTACATGAATAAATAATTATATGAATGAGTTTGAAATGTGTGATTAAAAGAGGAATGATTAATGACTCTTGTTGTACTTACTAAGCCTTCACTGGCTTAACGCGTTTATTTCAACGCGTAGGTATAAGACCTCCGAGAAGTTAAGATTGGATTAGGTGCCTCTCATCAAATCACATCAACATCGAAAGATTGCAAGACAATGTATTTTTTTTTTGTGAAATGACATGTACAAATGGTATACCTTTGTGTCTCTAATGAATGAGTTACTAATATTGTTTTAAAGATTTACATGAATTGAAAGAAAAATTTTATTATACTCGTTTCTAATTCTATGACATTGTATGTAATACTCTTATACTGAGTTTATACGTGTGAACCGGGTATAGGGGTGTTACATTTGTTGGTATCTGAGCAAAGGTTTTCTGATGTCTGGGATCGGGAATGAGTCCACGTGTACATGTCATTTTATATGTTGATGTGATGAGAGGATGTTTAATTATTTAATTGTTAAAATTGTGAATATTGTAGAAAGAATAATGTCGAATAGGGCTCGTGATGAGTCTAGAGATGAAGTAGAAAGTAAGGCTCCAAACCTTATTAGAGAATCAATATATTCGGATGATCATAGGGAGCATATGTTAGAAGAAAGAACTCAACCCCCTAATGAGTTGATATTAACTCGAGAAGAAATCTCGATTGTGATTCTATTGCAAACAATGAATCAATTGTTACAACAAGTTGTGAGGTCTAATAATATCTCAAATATTCCCTTACCTGGTGCTCCTCAACCATAACTATCTACTTTTAGCTATCGATTTTCTCTGGAAAAAAAATTGAGAAAAATATGGTACCGAATAGTTTAAAGGTAAAAAGGATGATGATCCAGCTGAGGCTGAGGAATGGTTAGAAAATAGTTAAAGGGTGATAGAAGAGCTATAGTGTACTGAGAGGAAAAATTGAAATATGTGGTATCGTTGTTGAAATGTGAAGCGTATCAGTAGTGGATTACAGTGTTGAATATCCACCCCGTTGAGAAGATTCTATTGGAGAAAATGTCAGTTGAACAGTAGAGCTTGTTTTAAATGTGAGTCAAAGGACCATTTGATCCGAAACTGCCTGCGAAGAGGTAAATTACATGGAAACACTGGTGACTCTGGTGTGAGATCGACAAGAGAGGTAGTCGATGGATCAGAAGTCCGTAGACCTCGAACTTCTGTTATTAGAACAAAGAGAAGAAGAGGATGTTCCTGATGAGAATACAGGTAAATCTTCTTTTTGTGATTTTTTTATAAATTATGTTAATTGACACATTCGTATATATATGCATGTCAGAAGTGAAAGAGAGAGGGAATTAGAGGTAGAACCTACTAAGTACGAGATAGTTATTACTAATCCTTTAAGACAAAGTGAAAGAATTAATAAAGTATGCAAGAGGTGCACATTAAAGATTCAAGGTTATGAGTTTCTAATAGATCTTATGACCTTCATATTTTACGAGTTAGATGTGACAGTGGGAATAGATTAGCTGTTAGAAAAATGGGGTCATGGTTGAGTGTAGAAGAAAAAGAATTTCTTTAAGAATTTCGGATAGCAAAGAAATGATTATAATTGATGAAGATAGGTGAATAGTATATTGATAAAAAGTTTAAGTTTTAAAATGAAATGTGAATAAGTTTAAATTCATAGAATAACTAAAGCGAAGTTTAAAATACTAGAGTTGTAACTAATTAGTTCGTTCAATGAAAGAATGGAAAAATCTAAGGTCATGAATGTTTGAAGGAAGATGAACTCTGATCGCTAATAGTTACCTCAAGATTTTATTGACGCTGCAGAGTCAATAAAACTAGAGGGAAGGACCAGGAGACGTCACTCCTGTCCGAACTATACAGGGATCCGAGGATTCTTCTAAAACATTCATTGATCCTATTATTTTTCCTAAATGGTATAAATGAAAATAGTGATGGAAGTAGTCTAATAAGTAAAAGGGGAGTGTCCTTTAAGAATGCAAGGTTATGGGATAATGATAAGGTTTATGATACAAGTGAGAAAAAAATTTATATGTTAGTAATTAATCTAGTATAGATATTCAAGAGATAATAGCCACTTTCGAGTTATGAAAGAAATAATAGAAGAAGGATAGAATTTGAATGCATGAAAGGATATGAGAATGAAAATAGAGTCATATTTGTGTTATATAAGAGTGAAAGAAAATACAAGTAGTTCTTTAAGTATTGATATAGGAAAATGAAAAACAATTGTATAATTTTAATGGTAATCAAGAGTTATGATGTTATACGTTTGAAATTTATGAAATAAAATAGTAAGTTATATGTTAGTGAAATAATGTGAAATAAAGGAAGTGTGAAATTTTATGATCGGTTAATTAAGTTTTCTCACTTTTTTTCAGTAAGAATCGATTCCTCCTTGGATAAGTATGTTTAGTTGTATGTAGAAGAAAGACTAAGACTTCATGATATGCCTATATTCATTATTTCTAATAGAAATCCAGAATTTACGTCAAAGTTTTGGAGAAAATGTAGGATACCGGTATGTTGGATGGAGTTAAGTAAGGATAAGTTAGTGAGTCCTGACTTGATTCAGGAAAATAGAAGAGAAAGTGAAGTTGAATAAAGATCGTTTAAAGGCTGCTTTAGAGAGACAAAGGTCATAGGCTAATTTAAAAAGAAAAGATATTGAGCTTAATATGGGTGAGAAAGTATTTTTGGAGGTATCTCCATGGAGAAAGATTCTTTGATTTAGGAAAACGGGGAAGTTGAATCCAAGATTCATTAGATCATATGAGATATTGGAAAGGATTAGTCCAATTGCATATCGATTAGCATTCCCTTCAAAATTGGACAAGATTCATAGTGTCTTCTATTTATCTATGTTACGAAGATATTAGTTCGATTTATCTCATGTGATTATTTCGAAAGTTATTGAAATACAATCGGATTTGATTCATGAAGAAGAACCAATTAAGATACTTGCATGAGAGGTAAAAGAATTGAGAAACAAAAGTGTCCCCTTTGATAAAGGTTTTATGAAAGCATCATAATTCAGAAGAAGCAACATGGGAAAGAGAAGAAAATATGATACAACAATATTCGCAATTATTCGTTACAGGTAAATTTTGAGGACGAAATTTTTTTGGGGGGAAGAATTGTAACATCCGCGTTTTTGAACCGGAGTTGGAACAATATAGGGAAGGAGTCGAGAATTAGAATATGTAGCTAAAATAAGAATATTAGGAAAATTTAAGGATTAATTAGTAATTATGAGAAAGGAAGAAGGACTAAATAGCAATTTATCCAAATTGAATTATGAGTCATCATGGGAATTAGATTGATTAAGGAGGGACAAAAGAGTAATTTGGTGGAAGATATTTTTGGAGGCAAAGTTTTGGGCCAAAGTGTAAAGTTGGAAGGCCTAGGGACTAAAAAAGCAATTTTATCATTTTTAGTAAGTGGGATATTTTAAGAGAAAATTCTAGAGAAATTGAGAAAAGAAAAAGGAAATAAAAGATGAAAATATCATCTTCTCTTTAAAAAGTCACCAAAAATTCAGAGGACTAACTTCGAAAATTCACCAAAAATTATATAAAAGAGTTAAGAGTTGAATTAAATATGTAATTAAAGCTTATTGAGTGTAGTTTCATATAGAAGAAACAGTGAAAGAAAATGAATTGTATATTTCGAGATATACTAGTTTTTGTATAATAAGGTCAGAGTAGGTTCGGGTTCCCCTATTTTAACTTTGAAAAATCATAGAAAAATGTAGAAAAATTATTAAAGACTTAAATTTATATGGTTGAATCCTTAATGAGTTTATTTTGAAAAGAAACAGACGAGAACATTATTGGATCTCTGTACTAAAAGATAAATAATTTTTAGTAAAGAAAGGTCGAAACTGTTAAGCAGCAGAGAAGGGGTAAATTGAAAGAATTTACTGTACAAATTGGCTAAAGTAAAAATTCTGAAATTTTTATGATAAAAATATATTTGAGCCTAATTTCAGATCATCAAGCGGATTATAATTTCAAATTCTTTAGCTCAAGATATAAATAATTTAGTGAATGTGACTCAAATGTACAGCTTTGAAAATTAATGTAAAAAAAGAAAGAAAAATTGAATAGAAATGAAAAATTGATGCATATAAAGTGATATGTGATGAAATTGAGAAATGAGAATGAAATGGATAAATCAAATATAACATCCCCACTTTAAAAATATAAATTTAGGGTATAAGTCCTTGAATATAGATAAATAGTGGTATAAGAAGTAATGATCGTTTTTAGAGGAAACTATTAGACATGAAAAAATAGAGAATTATTATTAGGAGTATGTGGTTAGTAAAAAAATTCGTTATTGAGCTCAGGGACTAAATTGAATAAGTTCAAAAAGTATAGAACTAAAGTACAAATATTTTATTTTTATTTTGATGGAAAAGACTTAATGACAATTTTACCATTACTTAAAAAATCAATGATTTTTATTATTATCATTATTATTATCAAAAGATATATTAATTAATAATAATATTATAATAAATAATAATATTTTATTATTAATAATATAAAATATAAGTAAAGAAAGAGAACATTGTTCTCATCTTTCTTTACTTAAGTTTCATGCCCTGTTTCTCATGAAAAGGAAAAAAAAATATTTCTTTCACCATTTTTTTCAAAATTCAAACATAAGGTATGATTTTTCTTCAAATATTTCATAGATTTTGAATATTTAAAGCTTGTTCTACATATATATACTAATAATTTTTGATTTCATCAAGTATTTTGAAAGTTGTCATTAAAAATATTGATGGAAGCTTAAGAAATTTAAGTGAAATAGGTATATTTTCTTGATAAAAAATAATTAGAAGATGAATTCTAGCTTATTAGAAGTGTGAAAAAAAAATGAAATTGGTTGGAAAGTTTATTTGGTTTATTTGGTTATGGTGAAGGAGTAGTAGAGAAAGTTGATTATTTTGAGTAATATTGGTGCTAAATAATAGATTATAAATTAGTGAGTACTCCGGTGAAGACGGAATTGAAAACGGATAATCGAGTTGAAAGATATGAGAATTTCGGATTTGAAAACTTAGTATATTAATTTGGTAAATCATGCATATTTATGTTGTTTTTTTTACTAGTTTTAGTACTAAAATGGGTAAATGATATTATTTCGTATTGAATTGCTCCTATTGTAGCTAAAAACGAAGCGAGCACCTTGAAGGATAAAGACGAAGAGAAGAAGTAAAGCGATTAAAATTCGGTTTGTGCTAATATCTTATTTTCATTACATAAAGCTTTAGAATAATTAGATTATTATGATTAATTATATTAATTTTATTTTTATATTATTTTTATGAGTTTTGAATGAGTTTGATTTATTTAGTTAATATTTATAAAATTATAATTTGAGATGAAACATGTTTAATTTTTCAAATGATTAAATTAGTAAATTTATAGTTATGGTTTGAGCTTGAGTATTATGATTTTATATGTTTGATCAAGAAAATATTTTATACGTTTTTGAATTAGAAGCCTAATTTTACATTAGGCAAAATATATGATTTGGTCATGATATGAGACCAAAAATGAGAATGATGTGAAAAATAGAATTGAAATGAAACTTGATTTTTACCCCGGTACACTAAGTTAGACTAGATCAGATATAGTTGGCATGCTATAGAGTCTTTATTATTGTTAGCCCCAATTCCCAGAGGGTCGTAGGTAGTCCCAATTCCCTGAGGGTCGTGGATTACTCTGATAGCCATCGTTGCTGAACAACTCGGGGTGGCAGATTCGTGTATCTGGTTATGAGTCTAAACTTTGGTACGAGGTTTAGATTGAAAGAAAAGCAAAAATAAAAATTGAATATATTTGAATTTCCTTATTGTGTTAATTAAAATTGATTATATAATTTTAAATTTGAATAAAAAACTTATTTTTATTTATTTATTTTTATTAACTATTCTATATTTAATATTTATGTAATGATTTATATGATATTAGCACCACTGAGCATAAAAATTGCTCAGCGTACGATTTGTTTATTTTTCCATGCGCAGGTAGTTAGATTCGGTAGATCGTACGAACAGCATCCGAAGAATCAAAAATCAGCTCAAACAAAGTTGGTGAAAGGGTTTCTATTTGGTTAATATTTATGACATGTACATAGGCTTATATATATATATATATATATATATTGTGTCATAAATTAAATTTAAATATGTTTATTATGTCTCTTTTGCTAGTACTTTATAATCAATATTTTGATGAAATGATTAAAAGTAGATATTAAGTTTTTTGAAATGCTTTGAGAAATTGAAGTGTTGAGAATTGATTTGGAAGATTATTTGAATGCGAATATATTGTGAAATGCAAAATTTTATAGGAGATTTTATGTAAATAAGCAAAAATGCTGCCGAAATTTTTATAAAATATTTTTTCCACCACATTTTCATTTAAAAAAATAGAAAAGTAAGTTGCTTCGGCAACGAAATGTGACATTTTATATTTAGATCCAACAACTGGGTCGGGTATAAAGTGTCACATTTGAGTGGTATCAGAGCTATTCGAATCTGATATTGGATGAGTAAAAATTTGATATATTGTGTATAGTTAAGTCTAGTGTACATGCCATAATTAAATATTTAGTTTGAGCTGAAATCGGATGCTAAATTTGCTTTATTTAAAATTTTGTATGGTAAAATGTCTGAGGAATCAAGAGATAGTATTGAACGAGAAATAGAGGACGAAAATAGACCCAATCCACCTGGTGAAGAGGGAACTAGTGTTCATCAGCCCCCGAGTACTTCAGGACAAAGACAGTCGGCTCAAGGTGAAGATCCGTTATTGCGTATTGTTGCTGAATTGTTACAGAGAGTTGCTGGTGTTGCACCTCAGCCTGCACCTTCTGTTAGACAGAAAGGGTCTTTGATTAAAGAAATAAGAAAGCATGGGGCAACTGAGTTTAGAGGTGTGAGAGGTGTTGATCCTTCTACTGCTGAAGAGTGGTTAGAATCGGTTGAAAGAATATTCGAACAATTAGAATGTACCCCAGCTGAATGTTTGAAGTGTGTTATGTCTCTACTGCAAGGTGATGCCTTCCATTGGTGGAGAACAGTGGTTTGTTCTCATCGACCAGATCAAATTAATTGGAAGTTGTTTCAAACTGAGTTTAACAAGAGGTATGTTGGAGAAATATATTTAGAAGGAAGGAAGAATGAGTTTAATGAGCTGAAACAGGGAAAAATGAATATTACTGATTATGAACGAGAATTTCTTCGCCTGTCCAAGTATGCTCCAGAATTGGTTCCTACTGATGAAGCTAGCTACAAACGCTTTCGTCAGGGATTGAGAGATGAGATTAAAGTTCAGTTGGCTTCTCATAGGATTATAGAGATTGCTGATATGGTAGAAAGAGCCAAAATGGTAAAGCAAGCTATGGGGTTAGATAAAGAGAAAGTGGATGATAAAACTAAAAGAAAAAGGCCAATTGGTTTTAATTCACAGCCACCTTCTAAACGAGCTAGAGATTTCAAAAGTCAAGGGAGATCCACTTCGCTTCAGATTGGTGCTGATAGAAGAAGCCGATCTAAACAGTCATCTACTCCAATAATTAGAACAAACCGTCCTAGTTGTACTGTTTGGATACCTCAGTGTGATTATTGTGGAAAGACTCATAAAGGAGAATGTTAGCGTAAGATCGGAGCATGTATTAGATGTGGTTCGACGGAACATTTTGTTCGGGATTGTCCGAAGTCGATTGATGTTACTCCTGTGTCATCTCAGAAATCAGCTTCTGCAGCTCGAGGTCGTGGAAGTACTGAGGTGGTGCTAGTAGTAGAGGTATTCAGGAGAGAGTCACTGATTCATCTGCGAGTCATGCAGAGGTTACCATTCCTGCCAGAGTTTATACTATCTGGTATTTTTTTCTCTATTTTCTATATTTATTCATGCATTGATAGATTCGGGTTCTACACATTCATACATGAGAACTGGGTTGATTAAAATCGAGAAACTAATAGTTAAGATGTCTAAGGTTAGAATTAATGTTTCAAATCCAATGGGACATTCAGTGATAGTAAATCAAGTATGTAGGCGGTGCTCTATTGAGATTCAGTGTAAAATATTTCCAGTCTACTTATTGTTGATGCCATTTAATGAATTTGATGTTATTTTGGAAATGGATTGGCTGTCAAAGCATGGTGTAATTCTTGATTGCCGAAAGAAAAAGTTTATGATACAAGATTCAAATGGTGAAGAGATGGAAGTGAAAGGTATGAAACCAGTTGGTTCTGCCCAAATTATCTCAGTAATAAAAGCAAATAAGTTGATGAATCAGGGTTGTGAAGCGTTTCTTGCTTATGTTATGAATTTGACTGCGGAAAGTCCAAAATTGGAGGAAATTCGTACGGTGAATGAATTTCCAGATGTGTTTCCTGAAGAATTACCAGGACTTCCGCCTAACCTAGAGGTGGAATTTGCAATTGAGGTATATCCGGATACTACTCCATATCTATTGCCCCTTATTGCATGTCACCAAAAGAGTTGAAAGAATTGAAAGTACAGTTGCAAGATTTATTAGATCGAGGCTTTATACGACCCAGCGTATCACCTTGGGGCGCACCAGTGTTGTTTGTAAAGAAGAAAGATGGTTCGTTGCGGTTGTGTATCGATTATCATCAATTAAACAATGTGATAATAAAGAATAAATATCCTTTGCCTCGTATTGATGATTTCTCTGATCAATTGAAAGGCGCAACGATATTCTCTGAGATTGATCTAAGATCTGGCTATTACCAATTGAAAGTTAAGGAAGGTGATATACCGAAGATTGCTTTTCGAACCAGATATGGACATTATGAATTCCTGGTGATGCCTTTTGGGTTGACTAATGCTCCTGCAGCATTTATGGATCTCATGAATTGTATTTTTCAGCCATATTTAGATCAGTTTGTGGTGGTGTTTATTGATGATATTTTAATTTACTCAAAGACTGAGGAGGAGCATGATCAACATTTAAGAATTGTGTTGCAGAAATTGCGAGAAAAGCAGCTTTATGGGAAATTTAGCAAATGTGAGTTTTGGTTATCTGAAGTAGTGTTCCTTGGGCATATAGTCTCGGCTGAAGGTATCCGTGTAGATCCGAAGAAAGTTGAGGCCATTTTAGAATGGAAACAACCGAAGAATGTTTCAGAAATCCGTAGCTTTTTAGGATTAGCGGGATATTACAGAAGATTCGTTGAAGGATTTTCAAAGATAGTCTTGCCCTTAACCCGACTACTTCAGAAGAATGTACCATTCAAATGGGATGAGCGGTGCCAGGAAAGCTTTGACACGCTCAAGAAATTATTGATCGAGTCTCCAGTGTTAACGCTCCCAAAATCGATAAAGGAGTTTGTGGTATATAATGATGCTTCACTTAATGGTCTTCGTTGTGTTTTAATGCAAGATAGAAAAGTGATTGCATATGCTTCACGACAACTAAGACCATATGAACGTAACTATCCGACGCATGATTTAGAACTGGCAGCAGTGGTTTCTGCATTAAAGATCTGGAGACACTATTTATATGGTGAAAAGTGATATATCTACACAGATCATAAAAGCTTGAAATATTTTCTTACCCAGAAAGAATTAAACTTGAGACAACGTCGTTGGATAGATTTGTTAAAAGATTATGATTGTGTGATTGATTATCATCCAGGTAAAGCAAATGTTGTTGCTGATGCTTTGAGCCGAAAATCCTTGGCTGATTTGAGATCAATGTTTGCACAGTTGAGTGTTTGTGATAATGGTGCCTTATTAGCTAAATTAAAAGTGAAGCCCCTATTAATTGAGCAGATTAGAGAGGCTCAGCAAAATGATGAAAAGGTGATGGAAAAACGAAGAATAATTGAACACAATGGCTCGGTAGACTTTAATATTGGAGATAATGGTTGTGTAAGATTTCATGGAAGGATTTATGTACCAAACAAGGTAGAATTGAAGAATGAGATACTTTAAGAGGCTCATAATCGTCCTTATGCCCTGCATCCAGGAGGTACCAAAATGCATCGGGATTTGCGAGAATTATATTGGTGGCCAGGTATGAAGAAAGAGATTACAGAATATGCTACAAAGTATCTTACTTGTCAAAAGGTAAAAGCTAAACATCAAGTTCCGACAGGACTACTTCAGCCTATATCGATTCCCGAGTGGAAATGGGATAAAATAACTATGGATTTCGTTAGTGGTTTACCTCTCACTCGAAAGAAGCATAACGTTATATGGGTCATAGTGGATCGATTGACGAAATCAGCTCATTTTCTACCAGTAAGGACAGACTGGTTATTAGATAAGTTTGCAGAATTATATGTAGCTGAGATAGTGAGATTGCATGGTGTGCCAAAGTCTATTATTTCTAATCATGATTCTCGATTTATTGCAAGATTTTGGAAGAAGTTGCATGAATCATTTGGCACTAGATTGAATTTCAACACAGCTTTTCATCCTCAGATAGATGGCCAATTAGAACGCGTGATTCAATTGTTAGAAGATATGTTACGAGCTTGTGTTATTGATTTTAATACTGATTGGGAACGATACCTACCACTTACGGAATTTGCATATAACAATAGTTTCCAATCAAGTATTCAGATGGCACCATATGAAGCTCTATATGGACGTAAATGTCGTACTCCTTTGTGTTGGACTGAACTTGGAGAAAAGAAGACGGTTGGCCCAGAATTAATACAAGAAACAGAAGAAAAGGTTCGACCGATAAAAGAAAAATTAAAAGCAGCTTCAGATCGGCAAAAGTCTTATGCTGATTTAAAAAGAAGAGAAATTGAGTATGAAGTGGGAGATAAAGTATTTCTAAAAGTTTCTCCATGGAAAAAAATTATGAGATTTGGTCGAAAAGGAAAATTAAGTCCAAGGTTTATTAGACCATACGAGATTATAGAAAGAGTTGGGCCTGTTGCTTATCGTCTAGCTTTGCCACCAGAATTAGATCGAATCCATAATGTGTTTCATGTATTGATGCTTCGAAGATATAGATCGAATCCATCAGATGTTGTGTCAATGGAAAACATTGAGGTACAACCTGATTTATTGTATGAAGAACCAATGCAAATTTTAGCAAGAGACATAAAAGAGTTGAGAAACAAACGAATTTCTTTGGTAAAAGTATTGTGGAGGAATCACAATATAGAAGAAGCTACTTGAGAACCTGAGGATACAATACGAACTCAATATCCACAACTCTTTAGGTAAATTTTAAGGACGAAATTTTTTTAAGGGGGAAGAATTGTAACATCCCCATTTTTAAAATATAAATTTAGGGTATAAGTCCTTAAATTAAGGATTTATAGATAAATAGTGGTATAAGAAGTAATGATCATTTTTAGAGAAAACTATTAAACATGGAAAAATAGAGAATTATTATTAGGAGCATGTGGTTAGTTAAAAAATTCGTTATTGAGTTCAGAGACTAAATTGAATAAGTTGGAAAAGTATAGGACTAAAGTACAAATATTCTATTTTTATTTTGATGGAAACGACTTAATGGCAATTTTACCATTACTTAAAAAAATCAATGATTTTTATTATTATCATTATTATCAAAAGATATATTAATTAATATTATTATAATAAATAATAATATTTTATTAATAATAATATAAAATATAAGTAAAGAAAGAGAACACTGTTCTCATCTTTCTTTACTTAAGTTTCATGCCCTATTTCTCACGAAAAGGAAAAACAAATATTTCCTTCACCATTTTTCTTCAAAATTCAAGCATAAGGTATGGTTTTTCTTCAAAATTTTCATAGATTTTGAATATTTAAAGCTTGTTCTACATATATATACCAATAATTTTTGATTTCATCAAGTATTTTGAAAGTTGCCATTAAAGAACATTGATGGAAGCTTAGGAAATTTAAGTGAAATAAGTATATTTTCTTGATAAAGAATGATTAGAAGATGAATTCTAGCTTATTAGAAGTGTGACAAAGAAATGAAATTGGTTGGGAAGTTTATTTGGTTTATTTGGCTATGGTGAAGGACTAGTAGAGAAAGTTGATTATTTTGAGTAATATTGGTGCTAAATAACAGCTTATAAATTAGTGGGCACTCCGGTGAAGACGGAATTGAAAACGGATAATTGAGTTGAAAGATATGAGAATTTCGGATTTGGAAACTTAGTATATTAATTTGGTAAATCATGCATATTTATGTTGTTGTTTTTACTAGTTTTAGTATTAAAATGGGTAAATGATATTATTTTGTATTGAATTGCTCCTATTGTAGCTAAAAACGAAGCGAGCACTTTGAAGAAGAAAGACGAAGAGAAGAAGTAAAGCGATTAAAATTCGGTTTGTGCTAATATCTTATTTTCATTACATAAAGCTTTAGAATAATTAGATTATTATGATTAATTATATTAATTTTATTTTTATATTATTTTTATGAGTTTTGAATGAGTTTGAATTATTTAGTTAATATTTATAAAATTATGATTTGAGATGGAACATGTTTAATTTTTCAAATGATTAAATTAGTAAATTCATAGTTATGGTTTGAGCTTGAGTATTATGATTTTATATGTTTGATCAAGAAAATATTTTATATGTTTTTGAATTAGAAGCCTAATTTTACATTAGGCAAAATATATGATTTGATCATAATATGAGACCAAAAATGAGAATGATGTAAAAAATAGAATTGAAATGAAACTTGATTTTTACTCCTGTACACTAAGTTAGACTAGATCAGATATAGTTGGCATGCCATAGAGTCTTTATATCAGAGGATTTAGATCTCCCCAATTCCCAGAGGGTCGAGGGAGAAAAGGCCAAATTGGTCGGTTTTTATTATTGGTAGCCCCAATTCCCAGAGGGTCGTGGGTAGTCCCAATTCCTTGAGGGTCGTGGACTACTCTGATAGCCATCGTTGCCGAACAACTCGGGGTGGCGGATTCGTGTATCTGGTTATGAGTCTAAACTTTGGTACGGGGTTTAGATTGAAAGAAAAGCAAAAATAAAAATTGAATATATTTGAATTTCCTTATTGTGTTAATTAAAATTGATTATATAATTTTAAATTTGAATAAAAAGCTTATTGTTATTTATTTATTTTTATTAACTATTCTATATTTAATATTTATGAAATGATTTATATGATATTAGCACTACTGAGCACAAAAATTGCTCAGCGTACGGTTTGTTTATTTTTTCGTGTGCAGGTAGTTAGATTCGGTAGATCGTACGAACAGCATCCGAAGATTCGAAAATCAGCTCAAACAAAGTTGATGAAAAGGTTTCTTTTTGGTTAATATTTATGGCATGTACATAGGCTTATATATATATAATATTGTGTCATAAATTAAATTTAAATATGTTTATTATGTCTCTTTTGCTAGTACTTTATAATCAATGTTTTGATGAAATGGTTAAAATTAGATATTAAGTTTTTTGAAATGCTTTGAGAAATTGAAGTGTTGAGAATTGATTTGGAAGATTATTTGAATGCAAATATATTGTGAAATGCAAAATTTTACAGGGGGATTTTATGTAAATAAGCAGAAATGCTGTCGAAATTTTTATAAAATATTTTTTCCACCACGTTTTCATTTAAAAAATAGAAAAGTAAGTTGCTTTAGCAACGAAATGTAACATTTTATATTCGGATCCAACAACTGGGTAGGGTATAAGGTATCACATCAAAGGTTTCCAAAGTTAATAGTACCTAATTGTTTATGATATTTGGTTGTTATTTGGTTAAATTGATTTGTTATTGATTTGTATTACTATAATCTGAATTATTCATTGTTTAATGTTTATTTCGATATTTATATTTAATAAGTGAATATGAAGTAAGCGTTAATATTGAGATGAATGAATATATTGAATTAATAGTATATTTGAATTGAATTTGAATGATTTGTGAGCAAAATTGAAAGTGAAAGTGAAAGTGAAATTGGAATTGAAAGTGAAAGTGAAAGTGAAATTGGAATTGAAAGTGATATGAATTGTAAATTGAAATTCCCTATTAACTAGTCGGGCTGAGTCGGATATACTTGGCATGCCATAGGATTGGAAGAGTTCAGGGATACTTCGACCTTGAGTCGATGAGACACTGGGTGTCACTTTATTGCTTCAAACTATCCAATGAGGCACTGGGTGCCATTCTAGTGTGTTTGGTTGGATCCGTGTATCCGCCAAGGTCCGAGTCTTGTTAATAGGGTAAATAATGTGAAAAAGAAAGAATGTGCAAATTGTGACATTGAGGTAAGTGAAATGATAATCACATGAAAGGTAAGTACAATATATGTATAAGAAATCAAAGAATGATAAAACTAAGTAAGCTAAGAGATTGGAATGGCTAAAATGTGAAATGAGGAAGAATATGTGAATTCATAACATTACTGTAAGTTAAATGTTATACACATAAAAGGTATGTATTTTACATGAATAAATAATTATATGAATGAGTTTGAAATGTGTGATTAAAAGATTAATGATTAATGACTCTTGTTGTACTTACTAAGCCTTCACTAGCTTAACGCATTTATTTCAACGCGTAAGTATAAGACCTCCGAGAAGTTAAGATTGGATTAGGTGTCTCTCATCAAATCACATCAACATCGGAAGATTGCAAGACAATGTATTTTTTTTTGTGAAATGGCATGTACAAATGGTATACCTATGTGTCTTTAATGAATGAGTTACTAATATTGTTTTAAAGATTTACATGAATTGAAAGAAAAATTTTATTATACTCATTTTTAATTCTCTGACATTGTATGTAATACTCTTATATCGGGTTTGTACGTGTGAACCGGATATAGGGGTGTTACACGTTGGATTATGGTTTGTGGTTTCAACCTTCTGCTGTTACTTTGGAGGGTTTTTTAGATGCAGATTGGGCAAGTTCCTTGGAGGATAGAAAGTCTACTTCAGGCTATTGTATCTACTTGGGGAACAACCTTATTGGTTAGTCATCTAAGAAACAGACTGTGGTTTCTCGGTCTACGACAGAAGCAGAGTACAAGAGTCTTGCAAATGCAGTTACAAAACTGACTTGGTTACCGTCACTATTAGCTGAGCTTGAAGTTGATTCTGCTAAGGTTCTTGTTATCTGGTGTGATAACATGATTATAGTATGTCTAGCTGCAAATTCAATGTTGCATGCTCGGGTCAAGCATGTTGAAATTTATCTCCATTTTGTTTGAGATAAGGTTACAAATGGACAGCTACAAGTAAATTTTGTGCCAGGGAATGATCAAGTTTCTGATGTATTAACAAAGCCTTTGACTGTGGGAGCATTCGAGCGTTTTCGAACACAGTTGAATGTAATGTCATTAAGCAGTTTAAGCTAGAAGGAGCAGGGAGAATATTAGCAGACTAAGTGTGAGTATAGTTGAGGTAGTTAGTGTTAGTTACAAACTGTTATCAGTTAAACTTGTGCTATAAATACAGTAATAAAGAGTCTGTATATTCATGATTCTCAAAATAATAATTCTTGAAGTATTCTTGATTTCTTTGAGTTTCTGTCAATCTCCCCTAACCCTGCATACCAGACATGGCTGAGATAAGATAAACTTTTGTTTACAGCACTAGTTGGCACGATTTCACCCAACCTTGTGTTGCTCATTACTCAATCAACGTCTCGTGAAGCTTGGCAAGCCCTGGCCAACACTTATGTTCGTCCTTCTCGTGGACATATCTATTAGGCTACCTTCTGTGTATAAATACCATGGTCATTAATAGAAAGAAGTGTGAAAAACATTTTATAACAAATCTTCTCTTCTTCCTTAACTTTATTCAACAGATACTACCATGTAATCATATTAATATGTTCAAAAAAAATACAATAACTCACTAAAATATATACTACAATGAGATAAAAAAATTGCCATGAGAAAATAAATTCGTATAAAGGAGAGGCTTTTTTTTTTTTTAGTATTCAAAAGGCAATGTTATATAACAATTTCCAAATGAAAATGAAAAAAAAAAAGCTCAATTACTCTTTTGCACATACCATGAGAAATGCATTAGTTTTTCTACATACAAAGTCTTAGATGTGTTCATAAAACCACCTTGCTAACTTGAATTCCCAGCACATATCTAATGCAATTTCTTTCACTATAAAATACATTATATAGTAATAAAATAAAAATTACAAAAATAATAAATTAAAGGTTTTTTATACCACACAAAAAAACTTTGAGTTGAAATTGATATTGAATCTTTAAAATATTTAATCAAACAAGTTGAAAATTGAAAAAGAAATTGATATTGAATATAGAGTAATTCAAAATATATAACAATTTTGTAAGGTTTTTAATTTTATATTTAGGACATAAATTCTGCAATTCAAGTATATTGAAAAACTAAAGATATAAAATAAAAGTTATGAGATGTGATTTTTTTATTAATTTATATATTTTTAAATATTATTATTTATGTTAATTACGTGATATGTTGAAAAAATTTTATGTGTCATTAACGGATTGATCAACAATATCACATTAACATAAATTAATAATATTAATGTAAAAATACCACGAAATTCAATCTCAACCAATTAAATAAAAAAAATTGGATAATTATCCAAAATTAAAATAGCAGGGAATGTAGTTTTCAAATGATTGTGATTTCTAGTGGCGAAAGGGATTCCAAATTGGACAATGATGCTTAGCTTTTACATCCAAACAAAATACCATTTGGCTAAACAACGGTGACCGTTTTTCGATACATAAATTTTGGAATTACATATAAATGGAATATTGAACATTGAATTTAAACAATTGCATATAGAAAATTTTCCATACTTCTATATTATTTATCGTATACGTAATTAAATTAAAATTAATTTTTATTAAAATCACACATCATATTACATCGAGAATTCACTTCTTTAAAACATTGGATATTAGGGTAAATGTGGCAAAAATAATTTCTTATCAATTGAATTATCTAATTTATTGCTTAATAAAAAAATTATTACACATGAAAACTCAACTTGATAGAGTTTGTTGGTCAAAGTTTGTTCAATAAATCCTTGTTTTCATGGGATATTTTAACCGTTTAAGTTTATTTGGTTGTTAGTAGTAGCTCTTTTATTTTCTATTTTTAGTTGCTATGTAAGGTTATATAATAGCCCGGTATTTTTAGTTTTATTCAATGCAAAGGATCATCCTCCTCCATTTCTTTTGTTTTTTAATTATTTTTTCTTGTTCTTAACCCATTTGATATCAACGCCATTAAAGAGTCTAGTTCATTTTGAAACTGCAATTTTTTTAAACTATGGCAATAAAGGGATCATTTGTGAAACCAACAGTTTTGAAGTTTGATGGGCATTATGATCACTGGGCAATGCTTATGGAGAATTTTTTACGTTATTGGGGATTGGTGGAGAATGACATTCCCGTTGCAGCAGAAGATGCAACTGATGCACAAAAAAGGAGCATTGAAGATTAAAAACTAAAAGATTTGAAAGCCAAGAACTATTTGTTTCAGGCTTTGGATCGTAAAATTCTGGAGACGGTTCTTAACAAGGATACAACAAAGAGCATATGGGATTCCATGAAGCGAAAATATTAAGACACAACACGAGTCAAACGTGCACACTACAAGCTCTTCGCACAAAATTTGAAATTCTTCGTATGAAAGTAGAGGAATATGTTAATGAATTTTTTGCTCGAACTCTCATCATAGTCAATAAGATGAAGGCTAATTGTGAGGTTATGGAGGATGATACTGTTGTTCAAAAGATTTTGAGATCCATGACTAGCAAGTTTAATTACATTGTTTGTAATATTGAGGAGTCTCGGGATACAAGTATCCTAACCATTGATGGATGCAAAGTAGCTTGCTTGTGTATGAACAATGAATGGGATCTCATGATGATGAAGAACATGCTTTGAAGATCACTCACGGAGATCGTTTTGGTAGTTGGGCTGAGGTCATGGTGGCTTCAGAGGTAAAAGAAGAGGACGAGGCAGGCAGAGCTTCGATACAACCACTGAAGAAGGTTACAGATGTCACAAGCTCGGACATTTTCTACGGTAATGTTCCAATAAAGAAGCGAATTATGCAAAGATTCAAGAGGAGATGTTATTGATGAGTTTTGTGAATTCAGAAATCACTAACACAGAAGATACTTGGTTTCTTGATTCAGGATGTAGCAATCATATGTGTGGAAAGAAAGAGAACTTCTCAGGTTTTGATGAAAATTTTAAAGATACGATGAAGCTTGGCAACAACACAAGCATGGTTGAAATTAGAAGGGCTAATGTAAGTCTGCAAGTGGATGAAATGGTGCAGGTAATCACAGGGGCGTTCTATGTGCCAGAACTAAAGAATAATTTGTTCAGCATCAGACAGTTATAGGAAAAAGGGTTGGCCATTCTGTTTCAACATGATAGATGCAAAGTGTATCATTCAGAGAAAGACTGGGAGATAATTACAGAGGAATTACAAGCGGAAGTATTTTACAAAGTGTCTAAGAAAGCTAAGAAAAACTGGAATGAAATCCGAATGCCTTCGTTAAGCTCAGAACTCTCCTTTTATAGGAAAAATTTACAAATTGTAATTTAAAATTCTTGAAGTCCGGATGTCATCAGATAAGGATGCTATCACTTCATTTTGTTGGAGTGAAACACCTGGCAATGCTTTTCCTTGTTGATAAGCATTATTTCTTCCGGATTTTTCAGGCCATTACTTCTTTGTTGAAGTTTGCCACATGTTTATTAGTGGTATTGACAATTTATTTTGTCTTTATCCCTCCTGGATGTTGTCTAGGTTCATTTCTTCCAATTTATCCAGATTTAATGAGGCATTGAAAATTCTAGGGGGTGAATTCCAATTTTGCCATGTGTCCCTGATTTGTTCCAGGATTTCTGAGGGATAGTCATCTATTTCCATTTCAGCTATCTTTTTTAATAGCCTTATGGCTTCACCATCTGGTTCATCAAGGTGCTGATCGAAATAATCATAAACAAATATTCTTTTGCCGTCTGTGTAGGAATAATATGTCTGTCTTGACAATATTTCCTTGGCTTTATTCATAAGATCAATTCCTGATTGAATTTGATAATGGAGGAAATTCTTTTGGCATCTTTCAATTGTTTTATTTAGATGCTCTGGATCCTCATTTACAGTCGAAAGTAGAGGACCTGCTATAAGCTTGGAGAATTCCCAGATTTGATAAGGCTGATAAAATCTTTCTTTCTCAGCAAAACCGATGAGACTATAAATATTAAAGTGAAAATAAAGCATAAAATCAAAATTTTTTGTTTTCTTTATCAGTATAGATTTTATAAACGCAGGAAAATCTTTTGTTAGATGAAAAGAAAAATTTTGTACAGTTAATTGTTTTACAAAACCCCATTCAATACTTGTTATATCAAATGGTTCATGATCAAGTCTGAATTTAATGGCAGGAATTTTTTCTCCCGAAATAGTATTATAAACATAAGCTTGATAAAAATATTCAGAAAAAGATTTTTGAAATACATCTTGCTGTTTGCAAATGTATTTATTGATTTTAGAAAATACATCTGGTGGTAAAATAAATTGGGATTTATGAAAAAGACAAATTTTAAATAGCTTATTTACTACTGGGTTAGTAGTTCCTACTTCTTTAAAATATTGAACTGTATCAAGAAGATTGTTTATCTCCTTGAGATCAAGATATCCAATATCAAAATCATCCCACTCTCTGGTTAGAATGGAATTTAGTAGTAAATTATGGCATTTATTCTCTTGAGTTGTTTTTTCAGCTAGTAGTTCAGAAAGCTTGGTTAAAGCTCTTCTAAAATTTACTCTTTGATCTGTGATATGGGTTTTCCATATTTCATTAATGATATTGTATAATTCTGGTGGTATACCAGGATTATAAAAATCTTTAATTTCGCTCATCTGTTGTTTTTTCAACAGATCTTCTTTTATGCAGAATTTTTCTGCATTTTTAATCACTTCTGCATAACTGGATTGGTATGCAGAGTTGGGATCTTAAGACCAGGGTGTATATACCTGAGGTATATATGGTCTTGGTTGGACTGTTTGTCCAATTAAAGGATAGGGCATATAGTATCCCTGGTTGGGATATGGAACTGGAGCAGGAATCCTTATAAAATTTGGGTTTTGGGATCTCGGATCAGGTCGTTTTTTACGAACTGTTATCCATTCTCCTACTTGCTCCAAAGGCTTTTTACCTTTGTCCATTAGGCCTGCTAAGATAGTCAGCAATAATATTGTCAGTACTCTTTACATAAAGAACTTCAAAATTAAAAGTACATAATTCATTGTACCAACGTATCCTTCTTGGATTAGTTTCCAAACTTTTATTAGTTAAGAATTGTTTAACTGCTTGATTATCAGTTTTTATGATAAATTTTTCAGGGGCTAAATAAATAAGGAAATTTTTTATCCCTTTTTTAATAGCTAATAATTCTTTTTCGAATATAACATAATTGGCTTCGTTTGTTTTGAACTTGCCAGAGCTATAACCACATATTAATTCTTCTTCATTAATATTGGTTTTAGCTTCATTAATATTGGTTTTAGCTTTTAGAATACATCCCTAATGGTTTTGAGATGCATATGTTTCTAAAATTAATTTGTCACCTTGTTTAGGTAAATATACTTTTGGTATATAGTTTATTTCAGTCTTTAGTTTTCTTACTAATGCTGAATCTTTTTCTGTCCAACTAAAAATTTTATCTTTTTTAAGTTTATCATATAAGGTACATATCTTTTTTGATAGATTAGGAAAGAAATTTCTACCATAATTAAGTATTCCTAAAAATTGTTGAAGCTATTTTTTATCTTCAATCTTTTCAGGAAATTCTTGGATTTTTACTATAATATGATCCTGGAGTTTAAGACCATCATTTGATAATTTTAATCCTAAAAATTCTATTTCGGTTTTTTCCAGTTCTATCTTTTTAGGACTTAGTATAATTCCATGTTTTATGAACTCTTGTGAAATTATATTTAAATGTTTTCTGTGTAAATCCAGGTTTTCTGAAAATACTAAAATATCATCTATATAAACAATGCAAAATTTTTTATACTTACTAAATATAGTGTCCATCCATCTCTGGAAGATTTGTGGTGCGTTACACAAACCAAATGGCATTACTCTCCATTGGTAATGTCCATTAGGAGCACTAAAGGCTGTTAATGGTCTGGATTCTTCTTTTAGCATTATTTGCCAAAAGCCAGATTTACAATCAAACTTACTAAAATATTTGGCATTTTTAGCCTGATTGATAAGAACATCCTTTCTTGGAATAAAATAACCATCAAAAACGATATTCTGGTTTAGTCGTTTATAATTAATTACCATCCTAGCTTTTCCTCTCTTAATTTCTGCATGATTTCTTACCATGAAAGCTGAGCTTGAATGAGGACTATTAGTTTTTTCTATTAACCCTTTTTCAAGTAATTCTTTTATTTGAATATCAAATTCATCTATATCTTGCTTGGTATAGATCATTGGTTTTACCCTAATGATTTTATTAGGATTTTCTAATTTTATTTCACAATATCTAGGGCTGTTTTGCCATAACTTTAATGGTTCTTTTAATCTTGAAACCCATATATCTATTATACTGTCTTACTGTTGCCTGTTTATCTCAGAGTGAGAGTGTTAGGCCTTAGAAGTAAGAAATTTACAGATAACAGACGGTTTTAGGTACCAAAGATTAGAGAAACATGGAAGAAACAGATTGTTTATATAAGGATAAAACTTGTAATCATATTATGCATATTGATTCTAAAAACGAAAACAATATAGCTTTAATTAGTAAAGGTTTTAATAGTCTAATAGATATAACTTCTGTATATTTCAATAAGCTTTATAACAAGATAAATAAGGTTGAACAACAAGTTAATAATATAGGAATGATAACCGAATTGGATTTGAATAATGAATCCAAAGATATGCTATTAGAAGTTAATAAAAAACTTGAACAAGTTTTAGAAGAAAATATAGAACCTGAAACAAATCTAGGTCCTCTATATTATGGTAATAGTAATATAATATTAGCACTTTCGGATGAAGGAGAAACCTCATCTGAAGAATCATCTTCAAAGCATAAAAAAGTAATAAAAAATTACACTAAGCAACAAAAATATGATTTTGAATCATATAAACAATTAATAGAACATTGGAAAGAAAAATTTTCCAAGACTAAAGATCAACTTGAAAGAATAGAATATTTAAAATTGATAGAACAACTTTATGAAAATAAAAAAGATCTGTTCATATTATTTAACTATCATTATATGTTAAATTATGATACTACAAACAGTAGTAGTAGTTCTGAAAATTCTAGTGATAGTTTAAATTGGGAAGATTTAAAAGTTAATAGTGATCAATCTGATGAAGAAACAACTTCAACAGAAGAGGATGAAAACATAGAAATTCCAGAACCTATGGAAACTGATCAAACAAATCAAGATCCTAAAGGAAAAAAGAAAATAGATTCTGAAAATTTTAATGATGACTCATTAAGATCAGGAAACAAATCCTATGAACAGGTAGATAATACTACACGAATTTTCGATTATCAATCAGATAATATAGAAAATTTAGCTACTAATGAGATTAAACCTGAAAATCCAGGAGAATCTTCTAATCATCCTATTCCAAGCAGGATAGATGATTTAAATAAAAGAAATATTGCTCAAGGAGGAACATATTTAGATCTTACTAATATTCCCATATCAGACTATGAAAAAACAATAGATGATTGGGCACAGTCTATGACAATTGTTGTAAACAACAATAATTGGACTAAAGAAAAATTTCTAAATTATTTTACTGGAACATTTCAAGGAGATGTTCTGCAATTCTTAAGAAGATGGGAAGAATCTGATAAAGGAAAAGAACAAAAAGGACAACAAATTAATCAAATTCAAACGTCCAAAGATTTACTTAAAAGTTTAACTCAAATTCTAAAAATAGAATTTTGTGGTTATATTGATAAACAAGATCAAAACAGTGCATCTAGTTATATATTAACTAAAATTAAGTTATGTGATATAAGATATTTAGAAAATTTCTCTAAAAAATTTCTCCATGAATATCAAAAATTAAATAATGATAATATAGATTTTTGGAAAAACCAGTATTTCCATAAATTACCACCACCTTGGGATGAGATTGCGTCAAAAAATACGAATCTTACCTAGAAAAACACAGTAAATTATCAGGACTAGATAAAACTATTATAGATTCTATAGACAATAGAATCAATTTTGCTAAAGAAAGAATTACTAGTCATTGTCTACAAACAAAAGCTGCTAAACAAGTTAAGCATAAATTAAGTTCGCAATACTGTTCTAAAATATTAGAAAATGAATGGGAATTTGGTTGTAAACAACCCATAACTCCCTTTAGAAAAAATAAAAGGAAGAATAAAAAAATATAAGTTTATAAAAAGAAAATATTGGAATAAAAATAAGATAAAATCTAATAAAAATAAAAAGAGAAAATTTGTTAGGAAAAAGAATCCTAATAAATCTAAAAAACAGATATGTAAATGTTTTATTTGTGATGAAGAAGGTCACATAGCACCTAATTGTCCTAACAAAGGAAAAAGTGCTAAGAAAATAATAAAAGCCTTAGAAGAAGAAAATCTAGAGGTTTGTTATGAAGAGGAAATAAATCCTGAAGAAATATTATATGAACTAATATCAGAAACAGAATCTGATACAGATGAAGAAGAAGAATTTATATTCATGATGAATAGTTCTAATAATCAATTAGAAGAAATTCCTACAACTGAACAACAGGACATAAGATTAGGAAATTTAATCGGAGAAGAAAAAGATCTTTCTGATGAAATGATAGAAAAGATAAATAAAAATCATATTTCTAAAGAAGAAATATATAAAATATCAAAGTTCAAAATATGGACTGAAAGACATATAGAAAAAATTAGCGGTAACACAGTCGCTAAAGATACTAGAGGAGGATTAACAGAAATCCTTTTATTTTCTAAAGAAAAAATTAAGAGGATTAAAAAGAAATATCCTCAGGTTAGATATATACATTTAGGAATAATCATGATCACAATTAGAGCTTTATTTAGAAGAGGTTATGAAATACCAATTATAGCAGTTTTATTAGATAAAAGGTTTGAAAATCCAATAAAAGCACTTATTGGAGGAATTCAATCTAATCTTCATACAGGTATAGTAGGATTTAAGGCAAAACCAAATTACTTTATATACATTACAGACCCTCTAATAGAAGAGTGTTTATGTTTAAGAATTCAGACAAAAAATTCTGACATTAAGGATTTAGCAGAAGATCTAGCAATAAGTTGGACTTCTATAAATGAATATGCTAATACAGCAGAAGTTGAAATAAAAGAAATTAATAATAAAATAATTGAATTATTTGAACCTAATAAATTTACTACAGATATACAACCTAGGTTAGTACATTTAAGCGACCTATCAGTTCTAAAAGACTGGATTATAGGTAATATTAACAATCCAAGTACATCCAAACCGACATGTACTATAGAATATATAGCATCAGGAGATAAGCTATATTTTAAGAATAATACAATTACAGATAGTAATAATAATCTTGTTTTACCTTCTAGTTCTCAAACAGAGGATGAAATAGAATCAACACCTATAGGTATGAAAACAGTTCATATTCCTATATTTCCTACAGAACCAACTGTAAGTTTGAGAAATAATATATCTAGAAATAGCAGAATAGAAGATATACAATCTTCTATAATTATACAGCAGATGAAAATTAGAAATAATGATATTATTACATTTTCAAATTTTCAATCTAGAAAATATTATACATATGTCGAAATTACATTCCAATTCAGAGAATATAAACCATATTCTTTACATGCTTTATTAGATACTGGAGCTACAACCAGTAGCTGTAGAAAGAATGCAATCCCTGTAGAAAATTGGGAAATAATGAAACACCCAATCAGGGCAATAGGAATAGATGGTAATGAAACATTAATTCAATATAAAGCTAAAAATATACCAATCTACATAAATAATGTAAGATTTATAATACCAAAAATATTATGTTTTCCTGCTATGCATGGAGACATATTATTAGGTAATAATTTTATTTATCAGCATTTACCTTTTTCTATTAATAAAAATACAATCATGTTATCTATAGATAAAACCTCTATAGAGATACCTTTGGTAGAAAACCATAAGCTTGTATGTGATAAAAATTTCCTACCTTATAAAAAAGAACAAATAAACCAAATTGAAACAAATCATTGGTTATATAAAATCTTAGAAAATAATTTTAGTGAAGAACCATTAAAGTTATGGCAAAACAGCCTTAGATATTGTGAAATAAAATTAGAAAATCCTAATAAAATCATTAGGGTAAAACCAATGATCTATACCAAGCAAGATATAAATGAATTTGATATTCAAATAAAAGAATTACTTGAAAAAGGGTTAATAGAAAAAACTAATAGTCCTCATTCAAGCCCAACTTTCATGATAAGAAACCATGCAGAAATTAAGAGAGGAAAAGCTAGGATGGTAATTAATTATAAACGACTAAACCAGAATATCGTTTTTTATGGTTATTTTATTCCAAGAAAGGATGTTCTTATCAATCAGGCTAAAAATGCCAAATATTTTAGTAAGTTTGATTGTAAATCTGGCTTTTGGCAAATAATGCTAAAAGAAGAATCCAGACCATTAACAGCCTTTAGTGCTCCTAATGGACATTACCAATGGAGAGTAATGCCATTTGGTTTGTGTAACGCACCACAAATCTTCCAGAGATGGATGGACACTATATTTAGTAAGTATAAAAAATTTTGCATTGTTTATATAGATGATATTTTAGTATTTTTAGAAAACCTGGATTTACACAGAAAATATTTAAATATAATTTCACAAGAGTTCATAAAACATGGAATTATACTAAGTCCTAAAAAGATAGAACTGGAAAAAACCGAAATAGAATTTTTAGGATTAAAATTATCAAATGATGGTCTTAAACTCCAGGATCATATTATAGTAAAAATCTAAGAATTTCCTGAAAAGATTGAAGATAAAAAAACAGCTTCAACAATTTTTAGGAATACTTAATTATGGTAGAAATTTCTTTCCTAATCTATCAAAAAAGATAGGTACCTTATATGATAAACTTAAAAAAGATAAAATTTTTAGTTGGACAGAAAAAGATTCAGCATTAGTAAGAAAACTAAAGACTGAAATAAACTATATACCAAAAGTATATTTACCTAAACAAGGTGACAAATTAATTTTAGAAACAGATGCATCTCAAAACCATTGGGGATGTATTCTAAAAGCTAAAACCAATATTAATGAAGAAGAATTAATATGTGGTTATAGCTCTGGCAAGTTCAAAACAAACGAAGCCAATTATGTTATATTCGAAAAAGAATTATTAGCTATTAAAAAAGGGATAAAAAATTTCCTTATTTATTTAGCCCCTGAAAAATTTATCATAAAAACTGATAATCAAGCAGTTAAACAATTCTTAACTAATAAAAGTTTGGAAACTAATCCAAGAAGGATACGTTGGTACAATGAATTATGTACTTTTAATTTTGAAGTTCTTTATGTAAAGAATACTGACAATATTATTGCTGATTATCTTAGCAGGCCTAATGGACAAAGGTAAAAAGCCTTTGGAGCAAGTAGGAGAATGGACAACAGTTCGTAAAAAACGACCTGATCCGAGATCTCAAAACCTAAATTTTATAAGGATTCCTGCTCCAGTTCCATATCCCAACCAGGGATACTATATGCCCTATCCTTTAATTGGACAAACAGTCCAACCAAGACCATATATACCTCAGGTATATACACCCTGGTCTCAAGATCCCAACTCTGCATACCAATCCAGTTATGCAGAAGTGATTAAAAATGCAGAAAAATTCTGCATAAAAGAAGATCTGTTGAAAAAACAACAGATGAGCGAAATTAAAGATTTTTATAATCCTGGTATACCACCAGAATTATACAATATCATTAATGAAATATGGAAAACCCATATCACAGATCAAAGAGTAAATTTTAGAAGAGCTTTAACCAAGCTTTCTGAACTACTAGCTGAAAAAATAGCTTAAGAGAATAAATGCCATAATTTACTACTAAATTCCATTCTAACCAGAGAGTGAGATGATTTTGATGTTGGATATCTTGATCTCAAGGAGATAAACAATCTTCTTGATACAGTTCAATATTTTAAAGAAGTAGGAACTACTAACCCAGTAGTAAATAAGCTATTTAAAATTTGTCTTTTTCATAAATCCCAATTTATTTTACCACAAGATGTATTTTCTAAAATCAATAAATACATTTGCAAACAGCAAGATGTATTTCAGAAATCTTTTTCTGAATATTTTTATCAAGCTTATGTTTATAATACTATTTCGGGAGAAAAAATTCCTGCCATTAAATTTAGACTTGATCATGAACCATTTGATATAACAAGTATTGAATGGGGTTTTGTAAAACAATTAACTGTACAAAATTTTTCTTTTCATCTAACAAAAGATTTTCCTGCGTTTATAAAATCTATACTGATAAAGAAAACAAAAAATTTTGATTTTATGCTTTATTTTCACTTTAATATTTATAGTCTCACCGGTTTTGCTGAGAAAGAAAGATTTTATCAGCCTTATCAAATCTAGGAATTCTCCAAGCTTATAGCAGGTCCTCTACTTTCGACTGTAAATGAGGATCCAGAGCATCTAAATAAAACAATTGAAAGATGCCAAAAGAATTTCCTCCATTATCAAATTCAATCAGGAATTGATCTTATGAATAAAGCCAAGGAAATATTGTCAAGACAGACATATTATTCCTGCACAGACGGCAAAAGAATATTTGTTTATGATTATTTCGATCAGCACCATGATGAACCAGATGGTGAAGCCATAAGGCTATTAAAAAAGATAGCTGAAGTGGAAATAAATGACTATCCCTTAGAAATCCTGGAACAAATCAGGGACACATGGCAAAATTGGAATTCACCCCCCAGAATTTCCAATGCCTCATTTAATCTGGATGAATTGGAAGAAATGAACCTAGACAACATCCAGGAGGGATAAAGACAAAATAAATTGTCAATACCAATAATAAACACGTGGCAAACTTCAACAAAGAAGTAATGGCCAGAAAAATCCGGAAGAAATAATGCTTATCAACAAGGAAAAGCATTTGCCAGAAAATATGAAGTGATAGCATGCTTATCAACAAGGAAAAGCATTGCCAGGTGTTTCACTCCAACAAAATGAAGTGATAGCATCCTTATCTGATGACATCCGGACTTCAAGAATTTTAAATTACAATTTGTAAATTTTTCCTATAAAAGGAGAGTTCTGAGCCTAACGAAGGCATTCGGATTTTATTCCAGTTTTTCTTAGCTTTCTTAGACACTTTGTAAAATACTTCCGCTTGTAATTCCTCTGTAATTATCTCCCAGTCTCTCAATCCACAATGTCCATCTGTTTCAACACAACTACAAAAGAAAAGGTTCAGCTCTGGCATCGAAGATATGGAACTTGAGCTACAAAGGACTGAAGGTTAAGAAAAAGAATATGATTAGCGAATTACCAAAATTGGAGTCTCCTTAAAAGCTTTGTAATTATTGTATGGTGGGGATTTAACAAAGAACCTCATTTCCAAATAAAAGCACTTGGAGAGCAACACAAATCCTTTAGTTAATTCATGATGATATTTGTGGACCAATTAAGCCCAATTCTAACAGTGGAAAGAGGTACCTAATCACTTTCATTGATGATTTTAGTAGGAAAATTAGGGTTTATTTTCTCACAGAAAAGGTGGAAGCCTTTACTATCTTTAAAATTTTTAAAATTCGTTTTGAGAAAGAAACAAATTTGACTATCAAATGTTTATGCACTAATCGAGGTGGAGAGTTTACGTCATAAGAATTCAAAAAATTCTATGATGAGCATGGTATTTAGAGACAATTGACAATTGCATATACACCGCAAAAAAAGGGAGTCGTGAATCGTAAAAATAGGACAATTATGAATATGGTTCGCAGCGTGCTCTCAAGAAAGAAAGTTCCCAAAACCTTTTGTCCTAAAGCGGTAAATTGGATTGTCCATGTACTAAATCGAAGCCCAACTCTTGTAGTTAAATATAAAACCCCTAGAAGAAGCTTGGAGTGGAGTCAAACCTTCAGTTGAGTATTTTCGTGTTTTTTGTTGCATTTCTCATGCTCATGTGTCTAATAAGAAGAGAACTAAGTTAGATGAGGCAAAGTGTATTGATAGGTGTCAGTGATGAGTCAAAGGCTTACAGGCTTTATGATCCAAATTCACAGAAAATTATAATAAGCAGATTTGTTATGTTTAAAGAAAGTAGATTTTGGGATTGGGATCAAAAGACAAGAAAGCAATCGAGAATGTGATAAAGATGTAAGTATAATGACTAAAACTGAGCCACAAGAAGAGGGAAGTGGATTTGAATTTGATGTTGATGATGTATAAGAAGAGAACTCTTCCTCAAATTCTTTGATTACAGATACCAATTTAGATGGATGACGAAATAGGCAACCACCAAGTTGGATGAGGGATTATGTGACTAGAGAAGGGCTCTTTGAAGAAGATAATGAAGATTATTTGGTCATTTCTGCAACGGATGATCCTATGCATTTTTAAGATGCTATTAAAAGTGAGAAATGAAAGAAAGCAATGGATGTGGAAATGGAAGCAATAGAGAGAAATGACATTTGGGAATTAACTGAGTTACCTTAATAAGTAAAGAAAGTAGGGGTAAAATGGGTTTACTAGACTAAATATGATGAGAATGGTGAGGTTGAAAAATACAAGGCAAGGCTTGTCATAAAAGGGTATACGCAACAACATGGAGTAGATTACACTAAAGTTTTTTCAGCTGTTGCACGTATGAAAACGGTTCAGTTAGTTCTAGGATTTGTGACTCAAAGAGGATGGACTATCCATCAGTTAGATGTGAAGTTTTGCTTTTTACATAGTGAATTAAATGAGACTATCTTTGTGGAGTAGCCAAATGGTTACATCTAGAAAGGAAAAGAGCAGAAGGTATATAATCTAAAAAAAGGCGCTTTATGAGCTTAAGCAAGCACCACGTGCGTGGTACAACCAAGTGGAAGCTTACTTCATTAGGGAGGGTTTTGAAAAATGCACTTATAAGCATACTTTGTTCATTAAAAGGTGAGATGGTAAATTGGTAATTATTAGTGTATATGTTGATGATCTTTTTGTTTCTGGTAATGATGAGTTCATGATTAATGAGTCCAAAGATTCAATGAAGTATGAGTTTGACATGACAGATCTTGGGAGGATGCGGTATTTCCTTGGTCTTGAAGTTCTTCAAAAAACTAATGGCATATTTATCAGTCAATTTAAGTATGCATTAGAGGTGCTGAAGCAATTTGGAATGGATAAAAGTAACCTGGCTCAAAATCCAATTGAACTGGGTTCAAGCTTGCAAAAGATGAAGGAGTTAAAGTGGATAAGACTTAGTATAAGAAAGTCGTGGGTAATCTTATGTATCTTACGACAACACGACCTAACATGATATTGTTGTAAGTCTTTTAAGTAGATATAAGGAAAATCCTACTAAGTTGCATTTGCAAGTGGCAAAACGAGCATTGGGATATTTGAAGGGTACAATTGAGTTTAAGATATTTTACAAGAAGGGAGGATATGAAAAACTTATTGCTTACACAGATAGTGGTTATGCTGGAGACATAGAAGACAGGAAGAGCACTTTAGGATATGTATTTCTTCTATGTTCAGGAGCAATATCATGGGCCTCTAAGAAGCAACCAATTGTGAGTTTATCTTCTACAAAGGCTGAATTCATTTTTGTTGAATCATGCACATGTTAAACAGTATGGTTGAGAAGAGTAATAGAAAAGTTGGGTCAAAATCAAGAATAAGCAAGCACTATTTTTTGTGACAGTAACATAGTAATTGATAATGCTTAAAAGTGACATACTTTTGGATATATATATATATATATGTGAGTTTGGGCTATTTATGATTCTTTTATCTTGTAGGGACTAAATTGAAGACAAAGGACAAATTGAGGCAAAAAGCGTGATTTTGGAAGAGAAAGTGTGAAAGTGTGGAAGACTTGAGAAGAGTTTTAGTTGGACATGAAAACTTTATTTTATTTTATTTTATTTTAAAATCTATTTTTTAGGATTATTATTAGGATATTGTTTATATTTAATTTTTATTTATCTTTTAAACTTTATCATTTTTAGAGTTTAAATTGGATCTAACTAGGGAATTATTGTTTAGATTTAATTCTAATTATCTTTTAGAGTTTAGATTGGATTCAACTAGGGATTTCTATGTACTATAAATAAGGGATGGAGTGATATGAATTTCTCACTTCCAATTCTCTCTAAAATCCTCCATCTCCCAAAAACCTTATTCACTTTATTTCAATAAAAAGTTCTATTTCCATTATCTCGTGTTTTCTCCCAAAAAGCATGAGCAACTAAAACCTTTTTAGCCGAAGGTTATCAACATTCCCCAAAAAGTTCATGAGGCTTAAAACCCGCACTTAACCCTTCTCAACCGAGTATTCATCAATTTTCTACATTACAGGATTGATGCTTCCGTCCAAAATTCTTTCAAAAGTAATCTTTTCATCTCGTGCGAAGACGGCCGCTTTGTGTGTTTTGAAAAGATTGTTTGGTCAGTTTGCTAACTTCTTGCGTCAAAAGTTGTTGAGCCAAAGAGACAGAATGGCATGGCATTCGTCATTGAGAAGAGATGATCTAATGTAAGACGGTCCCATTGGAGCAACGGTTGGCTAGAGTCAAGTTTCTTTAAAATCAAAGTTATAACTGAAGCTGGTGGTTTTAGGCTCCTCTTCCACTATAACTGACTTATTTGGGCACGAGAAGAGCCATCTAAAGTCTATGATTGAACCAAGGAGGAATCAAGATAACCAGAGGTTGAAACTCTCGATATTGATAAAACCTTTCTTCCCTCGACTCTATTTACTTCTCTTCAATTTCAATTATTTCGACACTTCAATCTCTTATTTCTTTTAATTCTGTTTTCTTTTATTTTCTCCAAGACTGACACTTTTCTTGGGAACGATTTCGCCTAGGATCTCGACATACAAGATTTTTGCAGCACTCCAGTCCCTGAGGATTTGACCCTACTTCCCTTTACTATTATTTTTGATATTTTGAGGAATAGATTATATTTAGTGCTCCCGACGACACACCGGCAATTAAACTCTTAAAGAATCTAGTAATGCATGGTCGTACTAAACATATAAATATGCGTTTTCATTTTTTTCGAGAGTTGACAAAAGATGGAAGTGTGGAGTTGGTTCATTGTGGTTTGCAAGATCAATTGACAAATGTGATGACTAAACCTTTGAAGCTGGATCAGTTCTTGAAGTTACGAAAGCTTTTGGGAGTTTGTGTTGTTATTGATATAAACTAAATGTTTTAGACATTTCAGTTTAAGGGAGGAAATGATAGAGTTTGTTGGTCAAAGTTTGTTCAATAAATCTTATTTTCATGGGATATTTTAGTCATTTAAGTTTTTTGGTTGTTAGTAGTGGCTCCTTTATTTTCTATTTTTATTTGCTATGTAAGGCTATATAATAGTCTAGTATTTTCAATTTTATTCAATGTAGAAGATCATTCTCCTTTTTTTTTTTTTTTTGTTCTTTAATTATTCTTCCTTGTTCTTAACACAACCACCTTACAACCTTCATTATAGCATCAGGATTCCCTAGCTCCACTTAAAAACTACATCGCTTTGACAAGACAATAATCACTTATTACCTATATAAACAACGTAGGTGAGGTCACGTTACGCACTTAACAAGGACCTTGGAATAGACCTATTAACCTATCAAGAGACTTCACATGAAAAGGAGGTTGAACCCATATTTATTCTCTCATCAACCTTGAAGCTCTCTCATTCACACACTCTCCCTTTCTCTGAACACCAACGATGTTTTCTTCCTCTTCTTCTCTCCTCTCCTCCAAGTTCTTGCCCTTTTGAACTAGCTCCTATCTCTCCACCACTTGAACCATACGACCCCGTACTCGAATAAGGTGAACTGTCCACAACCTTCACCATAATTTATTCCATGTTACTTCTCTGCTAAAGTTCGAGCCATGCATAAGTATGATATTAACATACTTTACAATTGTCCAAGTTTGACCTGACTTGAAATATGAACTTAAAATTTTACCCAAGCTTGTCCATATTTGTAAATGACTAATCAAGCTTATTTTAAGCCCATCCATATTATTTTTTTAAAAAAATTGAGAACTATTTATATTATTTTTAATTCAATATGTAATAATTTTATATATTTGGTCATTTATTAAAATTTTATATATAAACATCTTTAACATTTTCAACATTACAGTATTATATATTGTTATAGATTTAATTTTTATGTATTATAAATTACATAATATATAAATATAATATAATATATTACAAATTTAAAAAAAGATTAGGTTAAATTCAAACATTGAATGTTAAAATCTGAGTCCGATTTATATTTGAAATAGTTAATTTTTTATTTAAATTCATTTTTTATGCCTAATATTTTTTACTTAAACCCTTTCAAATTTTGGATAAACTTTCAAATTTGTGTAAATAAATAACCCAATCCATGAAGAATTTACTTCTCAGCTCAACAATTGATGTCTGCTTCATTCCGCCATTAGTGTTCCCAGAAACATAAAAGAAAGAGACGAAAATGAGCAACAAACTCAAACACAACAACAAATAACTCAGACCAATACCATACATCTAATGATAATATGAATCTAACGCAAGAAATTGGAAATAATGAATAATGATAGACATCTACTGGTTTGATTTGTATCCATGGTTTTTGGTATAATTTTATAAAATCAGATTTTTTTTAATATATTGATATGATTACATGGTAATATTTATTTATATTTTCTTAACTCTTTGATAAGACACACACATCTTACACATACAAGTGCTCGAACCCAAAACCCTTAGAATAAATAACATTTTTTTTTCCACTAAAACCACTTATTCGATTCATAGTTAAATTTTTTAGTATCACTTGACTTACACTATTTTTTTAATATGAATTATTTAAACTTTATTTAAACTTTATTTCCATTGCTGAATATATTTAATTCTCCTCCAATGGGCTTTTCACAACTTGGAAAACTGGAGGACAGGTGCAAGTAAAAGTTGAGGGTTCTGAGAATAAAATAAAATAAAAGAAGAGTGAAATACGAGGATGTTCTACACACTTCCAGGCATGTGACATAACCCTGACGGATGCCCACCTTCTTTCTCTTCTTTCCCTCTCTTAATATGAATTGAAATTGTTACTTCCCTTCTTCGATCATATCATATGGGAATGAATTCAATCTTATCCATCCAACTCAATGTTAATCAACAATCCAATACTATGTTATTGTTAACAAAGATCCAGCAACATACAATGGCAACTCAAATTTTTATAATACATTATACACAACTAAAAGGAGAATGAATGAACAAAATAATTGAAAATTCCCTATCTATATTACATAGATGTAACCAAAAGAGGGGATTTCAAGTGAAGAGCTTAAGCAGGGGCTGGGAGAAGACGGGGAGTGGAGGAAACAAAAGGGAGATTACGAAGGATAAGGAAACGAACACGCCTTGGGAATGGAGCTTCATGGAACAAATGCTCCAGCGCTCTGGCCAACAGCACCGTGTACTCCTCCATTAGCTCCGCCACATTTGCAACCAGAATCATTTTCTCCAAAGCTTGGAAATCAACCGTCTATCCAAATCCAAATCAATTAGTAATGAAGTCAATCCACCCCCGAAATGATTATTTATATATGGAGAAATTTTGGTGGGGTCGTCCAAAAATATTTTATTTTAATAAAGAAACGGCGTATTTAATGGGTGTAGGGAGAGTGGGTCTACAAAGTCAAATGAATTGAGGGTTTTGCAGTTTCTAGTTTCCGGTGTGCTGCAGAGGGCGGGTGCCCATGGGTTGACGGCTTTCCACGTCGATAAGATTCCAAATTACCTTTTCTTACACATATCTAGACGCTGCTGCTCTCATCCTTATCTCCCTCTCTTCCTTTCTTATCTTCCTTAATGGACTTTTCTCACATCATAATATTTTTATTAAAAAATTACATATACCGTTCATTGTAATTAAACAAAATAGTATTTATTTCAATTAATAATTCATTTATATTATTATTTAAATCCTTAGAATTACAAGTTATTCGAGTGTTAGAAATTACGAAAATATCATTTTATTATTAAAATAATTTACCATTAGAGTATATTTTAATTTTTATTATAAAATGATAATATATATATATATATGAAGAGATTTAAATCCACCTCAATTTCATTTGTACAATCTTCAAACTATCACTAAATTAAAGTTTTATTATACACAATTTATTACCTTTTTCAATTGTATAAATTGATAATGGTGTTGATTGATATGATGTCAATTTATTTAGTATTCTTCATCTGATATATTCATGTGTTTAAATTTCGTTTTACTAACAATTTAATTTATTTTTTATTTTAATATCATACATATTTCTTGTGTTATTATTAGTTAATTTCAAATCGTACATTTCATTATTTATTATGTTATTCTTAAACACAAATTCGCATTCTAAATACGTAATTTAAGCATATAATAGAGTTTCTAGTTTGAATTATAATTTTAAAAATTAGTTACAAATAAAAATATTTATAACTACGGGCTTTATTTCTATTTATTAATAAATCCACTAGTAATATAATTTAATAAATATAAAGATAATGTAGTTGTTACTTTTAAAATATACGGATAGACTGATAATATTTAAATATAATAATATAATAAGGCAATTATTTATACAATGATCTCTGTAAAAAGTACGTTTGTTTATCTTTTGTTTTGAAATATTTTAGTACGGTGTTGAAGTTTTCAAGTAAGATGCCATTGATTCTCTGCATATAAATTATATTAAAGACTACGGCAAAAAAGAGAAAATATGTTAAATACAATCCTTAAAATAAATTTTGTTTGATGCTTTCACTTTTTTTTAGGAAAGAAAAAACTTCAATTTTTAATTCAGTTCCCAACTCCAAAAAAATGTTGTCAGAGTGGTTTGTAGTGTCTACCTATCATCATTTTCTCTACAGGAAAACCATTAATCCATCAATCCAGATCCAAGTCCAACCCATTTTTACCAGAGATGACTATGCTATCATCAAATTGTTCTACCAGTTGACTACAATAGAATTTTAGACAGGGGGAAGGTATCAAAGGATGAACACTAACACATTCTCCCCCTACCTACAAACTAATGAAGACAACCCTCAAAAGCCAACACTGAAAAGGAAAGGTCATTGAGCAACTTATTTTACACCCAACTCTCCCCTATTCTTCTAACCATATGCATACACATGAGAAATAATTTACAGTTCCTAATCGCATTGCCTACCAAGATACAGAACAGTAAATCAACCTACCTACATCATGTTTCAACATCAAGTCAAGATATATAAGTCATCTCCATATTCCCATGACCAGAGTGAATAAGATGGTAATGATGAAAACAACCAACAGAAGAACTGATAGGGAGCTTGAGCGTTTATGCATGGGCTTTGCCTTGGAACACATTTGGCTGCTGCATGGCTTGCTATCTTCCTTAACCCTCTGCCTCAGTTTTAGACAAGGTTCTTTACCGATATCCTTGCTGCTAGTGAACTTGAACAACTGATTCTCTTTCTTGGACTCATCAGAGCTAGAAGTCTGTCCGGTTGCTTCTGCTTCTGTGACCTGCATCCAAAGTATTGAAACTTGCAATGTGAAATGCAGTTCAGTAAACTGATAAATAAAAATGAGTTATTCCTGGTTAGCCTACCTCAGTTAGAGCAGATTGAGCTTCTTCTTCTTCACTGAAGCCAGCACTTGTCAATTTGCCATCATCAAAACAGCCTGCAGACACTTTCATTGGTCCATTAGAAATTTTCATTAGCAAGCGTAGTCTTCTTGGAGCATTGCCTTGATTTAAAATGCTGTCTAAACTTGGTTTTTGCCGAGGTCCACGGGTCCTAAAGTTGAATCCAGTTCTAAGAGTTTCAAAGTCTTCTAATGGTTGTTGCAGAGGCTGGTAGGCTCTACTAGTCCTCACTCCAGTTACACCACCGTTATTCACATGATTTCCCAGACTGGTTAATTGTTGCAAATTATTAAAATCACCAATTGCAGAATTAGTAGATGAAGTTGCTTGGCCAACGCAATAGTTTTCAGGACCACCAATATGTCCACCTCTGAATATTGGATCATATGGCGCAGTTTGGGTAAGGCTAGACTCCACGGAAATTAGCATTTGCACGGAGTTCTTGTCATCAACAAACCCACCAGACCACCTAGGACCTCCAACGTCTGATTCATACTGGTAAAGAAGTTCAAAACATAAATAATAAGTTAGAATCCGACAGTAAACTAAATCTCAATTCCTTCAAAATGAAAAACAAATGCAAAAAATGAGGCAGAAACCCAAACTGAAGCTTTAGAAAACTAAACAGGAAACAGCTAAGGTTTACATACAAAGGAAATAAAGGCTAGAAGTTATCTCTTTACCTGAACTGGCAGCATTTCAGTGTATATGCCATTTTCTTTGACATAGGAGGTTTCTGGTGGCATTGCCTTCGAGATGAATGCATTACCAGACAAGGGCATTTCAGTTCCAGCAACCAAGTTTTTCCAACTGTTAGACTCTTCAGAGAAGTTATCATGGTTATTCAAGGCCTCATCCAACAACGGGAAAGATACATCTTGTTTGCTAGTCCCATCCTGGAAATGGAATCCATTTTGATCATGGCCAAAGTCGCTTGCATAAGGAGAATCCATGTAGGGCGGCAGATCTTCAAAAAAATGTGAGTTCATTGGCGAGAAGACTTTATAGTCAATTTCATCACAATTGGGTTCATACAAGTCCGAATTGCCTCCCAAGAGTGGATTCTGTGTTAATAAGCAAGAAAACAGTTCTTGTCAAGAATCATGGAATAGTCAGTATAAAACAATGACGCATGCAACAATGCTAGAATATAGATAACTTATTGACTTCTACCAAGGTTTCTTCAGCTGCGTGATCTTCTGCATCAGAAGTCATATGACTATTGCAGCAGCTGTCACCCGTTATTTTACCATTTTGCGTGGAAGTATCGGGATTCTGAGCTTGTGTCTCAGATGATATGGTATCTTGGAGAAAATCTGATGAAGTATCATCATCAGGTGCAGATTTTGTCATGGCAGCCGAACATTCGGTTTGTTCAACCTCATCGTACTTCACAATATCATTCTTCTCTTCCGGTTTATGAAACAATCGACATAGAACAAAAGCACTCTGCACCAAGAAAAAGGGTCCAAGTCATATAATCATTCTTGTTTTCATCTGAATTAAACCCTTAACAAAGAATAGCAAGCCTAAAAATTAAGAAGGAAAACCTGGCCAGGGCCGGTGCCATCAAGGTCCTTTGTAGTTGGACGATACTCGTGCATGATCCAGTAAGTACGCTGGCCCTTGGGAGCACGGCCCTTGTAAAAAACCAAAGTCTTCTTCATGCCAATCAGTGACTTTTTAGACTTAATGGTTCGATCCTTACCCGTTGCTTTCCAATATCCTTTATCCGTAGCTCTGTTGGAACGATGGCTGTTCGGGTACTTCCTATCAAGCGGGCAAAAGAAGAACCACTCTGGATCGTCCGATTTTATCACCGATAGTCCTGAATTTAAATAAAAAAATTAAGAATTTAACTAATTTTGGAACATATAAACTTTTTTTTCGCAGAGAGGAATTTTAAAACCAAAAAATAAAAAACGTAAGTTTACCTCAAATTGCAAGTTGTAGGAATCGAATTTATGAAATAAAATGTATATTAATTTCATATATTGAGCGAATAAAGCAAAATTTTCAGCTGACGCTTTGGCTAAGGCTAAGGTATCAAAGAATCACAATAATACTTAACCCAATAATTTCTTTCTAACGCAAAAGAAAAAGAGAAAAAAGAAATACCAGGTAAATCCCATGGCTCCCATTTGCAGACATCGATTTCAGGAATGACACCGACCTCGGAATGACGACCATTGATCTTCAATCTAAGGTAATGATTGATGAGCTCCTCATCAGTCGGCCTGAATCTAAACCCTAAAGGCAACGTTTCCATCGTTAAAACTGCCATCCTTTGCTAGCTTTCAAAAAACAAAATCTCGATTCAGAGTAAAATTGTCTTCTTCTTCTTCAGTGACTATCCAACTAGATTACTTAGGAAGGTAAATTAGTTGATTTTCAGTTGAGAGCTCCGTCGGTCGCTTTCGTCGTAGGGTAAAGCCGTAAAAGCCAAGTAAATGTGACCAAAAAAAAAAAAGAAAGAGAACATCATGTGTGAATAATCACGTGATCATGTCCCTTTTTGAGGCCGTGTCGCTCTACCATTGGCGGAGAATGGAGCTCATTACAAGAGGAAGACGATGAGAGGCGCCCACAGCATATAAATAACCCCGGTGTGGACGGCGAATTGAGCTACCCAATAATTGAGTTCCTTTTTCCTCCTTTTCCAGTGTAGGCTCAGGGAATGGAGCACTAGATCCTACACAATTACTAAAATACCCCATCTACGCTTTTGTCACTTTTTTTGCTTCTTGCTTTCTGGATAATACCCTCCACGTCTTTTCATTGTAAGGTTGCACTGAGGAAAAGGAGCACTGTGGTTAGCTTATCACGCAAGCCTTTTCGTATTTTAATAATCTCAATAAAGTTAAAGCTTTTTTCTGTTGGTATTTATTAAAAGAGAAAAAAGAAAAAAAAAGTTATTTTGCCTCGTGCGCCCGGCTGTCTGTAATATTGTGATATTTGCCCATAAACTTTTTTATTTGATTAATTCACGTGCTTTTCTAGTGTTCTATATATATGGATTAATTGCAACCAGATTTAGATTCTAAAATTACTACAAAACTTCAAAATATATTAATTAAGTTAAAATGTGATCTAAGTCCTTGTATTCTTTGTATATTTGAATTTTATTCCTCTTACTTTAATTTTAAGGAATTTAATCATCTGATTTTCAGATTTAAAAATACATGTTCAGTTGTTAACACCATGAGTTTTTCTATTAAATTCAGATTCATTGTAAACGTTTTTTTTAATATACTGGTGTGATTACATGGTAGTATCTGTTCATACTTTCTTAACCCTTTGACAACGCGCACACACCTTGCATACACAGGCGCTCGAACTCGGGATCCCTAGGATGAACATCATGAGTTTTTCTATTAAATTCAGATTCAAGTGAGATTTTTTTTTAATTTCAAAATATCGCACCAACAAATTTAAGAAAATAATTTTAATAAATTAATAATTTGATCTAAAATTTAAAATTTTAAAAATAAAAAGATTAAATTTTAGAAATAAAAATATAGAGACTAAATTCTAAATGTACAAAAATGATTTCTAAAGATATATTGATTTATGGGAAATTTTGATATGGTATTTGGATTACTTGACAATTTTTTTAAAATCAATTTTTAAAGTTATTATTAATAAAAATGCATAATAGAATTTTTTTTATGAATTACAATAAAAGGTAACCCACACTTGTACACTTAAGACGGTGAACACTCATAACTATCAGATCATCATATAAGATTTTAAATGCATAATATAAATTATACATATTATAAAATATTAACGAAAAATTACCGTTTGACAAACTAAAAAGCAATATTGTAATAACTATATTATCTCATTTTAAATTTAATATTAAAATTGAAGGTATAGGTATGATATTGGATAGTGAGACACCGGAAGGATAAATGAAGTTCAACAAGACTTAAACAAATATTCATTTATACTAGTAAAATATTATTACTAAATATTTAGAAATTATAATTTATATATTTAATGTTAAAATATTAATAAAAATATTTCTCAATAAAATATTAGGAATACTATTTAAAATTTAAAATTTAAAATAATTATTAATATTGAAATTTATTATCAAAATAATATTATAATAATAGATTTTAATATTTTAATATTTTTAAAATTAAAATTTATTATTAATATAATAATATTTAATTCAATTCAAATTAATTTTATGTAAATATTATGTTACTTATAAGGGAGTTCTTTTCTTAAAAAAAATAAGACAAGTTCATAAAAAAAAAAGGTTACATGTCAAAAACAGTCCTTAAAAATGCAAAAAAAAAAAAATTAAGTTCATATAATAAATTCACACTCAATTAAGTCTCTTCTATTAGTTAAAATAATCAATTAAATTTTTTCATTAACAATTTTTTTATTGCTCTTGTTAACTGTTAAAATAAATTAATGAATCAATTAGATAGTGACATGTGATAATTTTTTTGTTTAATCTAATATTTTTCCATTAAAATATTAAAAATTATAAAAAACAAAAAATAGTAAATAGTAAAAATATAAAAAGCATAAAAAATATTAAATATTAAAAATATGAAAATTGTTATAAACTTAAAAACATTATAAAAATAACAAATACTATCAAAAATATAAAAAATTTAATAAATTATAAAAAAATTATAAAATTAATAAAGCATATTTAAAATTTTATGAGAATGGAACCCAATGAATGGTTTCAGTGGAAAAGAAGTTGATATTCATCTTAGGAGACTCGGGTCGAGCACCTGTGTGTGCAAGGTGTGTGTGTTGTCAAAGAGTTAAGAAAGTATGAATAGATACTATCATGTAATCACACCAGTATATTCAAAAAAAATTATAAGAATGTATTAAAATTGATATAAAATCATCAAAATCATAAAAACTTGAATTGGACTGGATCAATCGGTTGGACCGATTAGATCGAAATTGGCAAGGGTACTGATCCGAAGAAAGCCATTAGACCTTTTGAGTTGAGAACCAAACTATTAAACCGGTTTTTTTAATATTTTATTTAATTGAATTAGATGAATCAGTCGAATTGGCAAATTGGTGGCTTGATCGATTCAACTACCAATCCGATTCTAAAAACCTTGGTCAGAATATTTCATCTTGACATATGCTAATAGTTAGATAATGAAATTTTGATTTGATAAAAAATATTAAAAACTAAAAAAATCGGTTTAATTGCTTGTTTCCTGTGTCAACCGATCTAATGGCTTTTCCCAGATCGATACCCTTGTTGAATTTGAGCTAACTAGTCCAGTTCAAGTTTTATGTTTTCTTATAATTTATGAGTTTATATCATTTTTAATATTTTATTTTATTTTTTAAGAATTCTAATATTTTTTTAATTTTAAATATGTTTTTAATTTTATATTTTTATAATTTATTAGAATTTTCATATTTTTATAATTTATAAGTTCTTATAATTCTAATAAGTTTATATAATTTTAATTTTTCTGATTTTTTATAATTTTTATGATTCTCAATATTTTTATGGGAAAATATTAGATTAAACTAGAAATAGTAACAAATGGGCTTAAGGAAATTAATTGGGTGCGAATTTAATACATGAACTTAATTGATTTTTTTTTCATTTTCCATTGACCGCTAATCAATTTCGATTGAGAAATCTATTTTTCGTGTATTAATCAAATCTTTTTATTAATCTAATCATTAACTTAAGCATTAAATGTCAATTCAAATCTAACATGATCAAATTTAAAACATATTAATCAAATTTCAAATATATTTATATCCCGTCGATAATACACACATTTAAAATTCGATTCACATTTTTAAATATACATATTTGAGTTAATACCCAATTGACAAAAAAATCTGATTATTTAGAACTAATTTAAAACGTCATAAAATTTTGAGACCAATTTAAAAAATGGCCTATAATTTGAAGATATATTAAACCGATATATATATATATATATATATATTGTTTTAGAACTGATTATTTATATATCCAAAGAGCTGAATTGAGCCTTCATATTGCTTTGGAGAGATGATAAGACTTGAAGGGAAAGGTCCTTAATTTCATTATATTACTCTATTATAAAAATTCCACAACCAAGTTGACTGACTATACATTCAAGGAGAATGCATTATACTGTATCATGGTGTGCAAATTTGAGCAGTAACAAACATTGGGTTGCCCTCCCAGAATAGTACACTGAACATGATATACCAAACAGTAAGATTTCAGTCATTGGCCTGTAGATCATACTTTTACTATATACAGATTTACCTACAGAGTGGTATGGTACCCAAGTGTTGCATTTGTTTCTACCCTTTGCAACGCTCGCCTGGCACTCCACTCGTGGTAGAATTCCACTGCAAGTCGAAGGGCGGTTCCGAGTCCTATGACAACAATAACAACTGTACCATATCTCCTCGAGTTACAACATCATGAAGCATAAAAGCTACTGTTTTAAGAATGTGATCACTATAAACAGGTATACATACCAATTATAAGGTTGACTGGCAGTGCAGAGACGCCGAGCGTAAGGGATATTAACATATCCAATAGTAGACCACCAATAAGGATTGAGAGTGCCAGCCACAGTGGACTAAAACAACCCTGTCATAAAGAGTGATTTGGTGCAAAATTAACACGAACAGTTAGTATTTTCATGAAAATAATGCTCCAGTAGACTGGCTGCAGTTACGCGCTTACCCTTTCACGGTTAAGGGCTACAAAGCGTGGATTAATCCTCCAAATCCAGTAATTCCTCTGCACCATGAAGAACATTTGAGAATCAATATAGACAAGATGATGAGATGCTATAGATAAACAAAAAAGAAAAAAAAAAACATACTAGAAAGCCGCAACACCAGTTTCCATGTTTGCTTCACACCAAAATCAATATCATCAATTACGAATGCTTTTAAAGTGCTAGAACACCTAATCAGCAGGCATAACGTGCCTTTCATCTCTATCTTTCTAAAATTTGTATACGGCAAGCATAATAGTGGGCAAATAACAACACACACTCAATTGTCAACTTTGTTTTAGTGTTCAGCTTTAAATTTGGGCATATATAAACCACCACAACAGGATAGCTAAATGAAACAAGCCAACTCATTGCTAGCCCTTTCATTTAAGCATAGAATACCTACATTGCGCTCAGGCTGCGGAGCTGTCACATTTACAGCTACTACTCTGCATGACAGCAAAAAGAGAATCACGATGTCTGTTAAAAATAAGGTAATTTAATGTAGGGAATCAAATTTTGAATAATTTACTGGCATATCTCGCATTTGTTGGATCCTTTCGTATGAAACCAAGTGACAATGCAAGACTGATGCGCTTTTGCAAGACCACCTTTGCATTGGCACCCAAGATCTATAAGCCCTTCTTCCTTCTCCTGTTGACAAACTCTGAAGAATAATATAAATAATAATGAGTAATAGTATGTGATAACTATAGATTTTCAACAATATTTAATCTTTGAAAAACAAATTGTAGTCCAAAAAGGTCAACATGCTAACGGATGGTGTATTTAAGATTGTTGACTTTGCCACTATATATAAAATGACCTCAACTAAGATTTTCTCAACCTTCTAATCCTAGACCTTTATGCACTACACACTTCTTTTTGGGTACAATGGAGTAGATTCATTTATCAACTAACTAATCTAGGAAAACAAATGCCTATAAAATCATTGAACAAAATTGTATTCCCTCCATCAGGGGGAAACATAATTTCATATGATGAATTTGACAAATCCAAACTCTTTCCATATACTTAGTGATCATTGACTTGCATAAAAAACCATCCAATCTGCAGAAAAGTTTGCTTCGCAATGAGTGTGATGAATTTAACAAATCCGAACTCTTTTTAATATGATTCCAACATGCTTTGATTATACCAGTACAAGAATTGAAATGAGAAGTCGTTAGAAGCTTTAACATCACCATTCTTGAATCAGATTCTAAAATTACAAAAGGAAATCCGTTGTTCCAACATAGCCTAAGACAGTAGTATATCACACTAGATGCTTTTAATGTGATGCAAAAACAGAAGTTAGGAGCCAAACATTGCACATCCCATTATTACATAATGAGTTCAGAAAGCATAAACAGGGCAACAAGACTCATGCCAAGTGAAATGATTAGGACAATATACTTGGTAAGATAGAAAAACTCAGCTATGATCCATTTTCTTATGAGGATTCATGCTATCCAGAAGCAATTAAAAATCGAAAACATAAAATACAAGAAGCACGCACATAAATAGGTAGTTAACGCAGAAGAAGTATAACGTACCTGCACTGCTCATGAGCACTAGTGGTCCTCGAAAAATACCCCATTTTTGGAGAAGCCGCATGAGGCAAATCCTCTTTGGTGGACTCGGCATCTTTTGATAATTTAGCTGCCGGCTGCTGAGTCAAGTGAGATTCGGCCTTCGTTACCACATTGGTAGCCGATGTAGGATTGGCCTCAGAAGCCCCAACTGAGCCTGGTTGTATTTCCTCCTGAGGCAATGGGATGTTTCCATGCATCTCAAGGTCCGGTTCATGCAAATTCCCAGAGAGATCACCAGCCCTGCTGCTAGTCTCATGCGAACCTCCATTCTGCATCTGATTGTTATTTACAGCGTTTACAACACCCCCTTTTGGTTCTAAAATATTTAAATCAGGGAATTCCCCTAACACCCTCATTCTTGATTCCAAATATGAAAAAAACACTCTTCGACACTGCCAGTGAATCAAAAATTGAAAACCCCAGAGATGATTTTAAAAAAAGAAATAATAAAATTGTCAAGCCCTAATCCCCCCCCCCCCCCCCCAATCAATATTGTGCTTGAAACAGAATACAACAGGCACTTTTCATTTCTTTGACTCCAAAACTAACAATAAAATAAAAGCAAACCCATCATTGATACCCATTAAACAAGGCAAAAAAACTTAACTTCAGCCCTAAAATTAGCTCAGACCCACTGGAATTTTGGTAAGCGCTGACCAAAAAGAAAAGTATATGTACCTGAAGAATGATTCTTCCTAAGCATTCACTTGCAGAGTTAATTAGCAGTTGAGAGATGAAGAAGCAACAGCGACGACTAAGAAGATAGAAGAAAGTGCGAGATATATATGAGAATTTGAAACTTTATATGGAACTAATAATGAATTTGACTTAACAACAGAAGAAGAATCTTTTGCGTTTTTTTCCAGACAATAAGAATCTTTTGTTTAATCACGCAATACACCTGAGTAAGGCATGTTTAACGGTTGGAATTTTTCTTTTTTCTTTTAACCGTAAAATACACTCACCTGTAAAATACACGTCCTTATCGGACTACACACATACCTACTACAGGGTTAATTCGTCACTTAAAAATTAAATTAATTAAATTCATCACTTTATGCTTAAACAATAATGAAAAATTAAGTATCAAAAAAATTTTGAAGGGATCAAAATAGGAATTAACCCTATTTAGATTGATTTACTTGTAATTTATTTTAATTTTAAAGTGAGTAACTTGAAAATGCAGTGTTAGTCTTTCGTTGTCATTTATTGGTTTTGTGATAGATTTGATGAGTTTTTATTTTAAGTGATCAAAGTAATAAAAAAATTGAGTGAACAAAATACAAAAGACTCATATTTAGAGTGATTAATATGATAGTTTAGCCTAATTTTAAATAAAAAATAATTATATTTTGTTGTTATTTATTAAAAACTCTATATACATACATTTGTGAAAATCACGTATTTAAAAAAAATATGTGTTTAAAAATAACATATTATATTTATCAAAAAATAATATACTATAAATAATAAAATATATGGTTTGAAACTAATTAATAATAACACATGAAATATTTATAATATTAAAATAAAAAATAGATTAAATTGTAAGTAAAATAAAATTTAAACACATTATAACATTTAAGAATACTAAATGAATATAATTATTTATCATAGTGTTGTTATCAATCTAGAGTTGGAGTCGAGTTAATTTGTGACACCATATCAATCAACAACATTATTAATATATACAATTTATGGAAGTAATAAAGTGTGCACAATAAAATTATAATATATAAGTAAATTAAAATAGAGCTTTGGTTAAGTGGTAAATATAAAATTTTTTTAGTGCAATTAGAATCAGTTCAAATTATATCACAGGCATGTTTTTATTTTTAATTAAAAAAAACTCAGATAACATAACTTATTTTAAATACGAAATATTATATTTGTAATTTTCATAATCGAGTTGATGGCCGATTGACTAGTAACACTAATTCAATCTGGATTTTATTAATAGTATAGATTTTTTTTTTAATTACAAACAATTGAAATTTACTCACGTGTGGAAACATTATAATTTAAATATATTCATTTTTTCATAAAAATATATTTAACTTTAACTAAAATTAAATATTTTAAATTTATATTTAATTCAATCATATATTAAACTTGCAAAAATTATTTTAATGACCCTTCCCACGATATCATCAACGGTTTTTTTCCAATTATTTAATGATATTTTCGTAATTTTATTAATGTCATTGACACATAATTTTCGTAATTTTTATCTTGAATCTCAAATCTCAAACCTCAATCCTTGAACCCCGAACCTCAATCCTTTGAACCTTGAATTTTGAACTTCAAATCTCAAATCTCAAACCTTAAACCATGAACCTCAAACCTCAAATCTTAAATCATAAACATTGAATCCCAAACCTCGAACTCAAAGTTTATGATTTAGGGTTCATGGTTTGAGTTTAGGATTTAGGGTTTGATGTTTGAGTTTGAGGTTCGAGATTTATAGTTTAAAGTTTGGTGTTTAGGGTTTTGAGTTTGAGATTTAAGGTTTATGATAAAAAAAAATTACTAAAGTTATGTGTAAATGACATGAAAAAAATTGTTGAAATATCATTAAATAATTGGAAAGGTATCTTGAATGATGCGATGGGAAGGATCCATAAAATAATTTTTCTATCCTCAGAGATAAATTTATTAAATTATATTTATACAAAATTAATTAATTTTTATTATTTAGAATATTTTAATGAAAATATTGATTAAAATATAAAAAGAAAGGAAAAAAATTAGTTTTAAAGTTAATGATTGTGGTTTTGCGTCATTTTATTCTAATTTATATTCCACAATGTATAAACCCTTTATATATTTATTCTAATCTAGGTTATTGATACAAACATGTTTTATAATGACTAATTATTGATTATACTTGTAACTTAAAACTAAATTTAAATATTATTTGAAATATATTATGTTTAATACAATATAATAATAATATAATGTACTTAATAATTTAATTTAATAATAATTAAAATATTTTTATAACAAGTAGATTTTTATTCTTTTAAATTAAAAATTATTGCATATAAAGATTAAAAATAATAAAAGTAAATGGAATAATTAATTAATGAATTTTAGTAAAATTTTCTTTTTATTTAAAAAATAAACCTTAGGATTGGTCTATTTTTCATTAAATCTCAAAGAGGTAAGTAAGTATTTTCAAACCATTAAATTTTCCTTCCTTTTGTATTGAATCAAGTGTAAAAAAGATTGAAACCCAAAATTTATAAATATCCAATATTAAAAATAATTATAAGTTAATTTATTTGAATATGAATATATAACTCCCATAAAAGAAAAATGATGTCAAGTTTTATGAACAACACTTTTTTTAGGAATCTATGAACAATATTTGTTATGATGAAAAGTCATAATCTCAAAGATTTAATTATGAGAGAGTAATTTATGATAACTAGTGTGGCAAGCATCTCTTGGTAGAATCAAGTCATTATTCTCTTTGTAAAATCTTTTCTTGGATACCATAATTCAACAATGCATAATTTCCAAATACCATAATTTTCAACAATCAATATCCTTAATCAATTTTGTGGGTGTGCTTCGTATTTTCAGCTGAACAGATGACGATGTCACGATGAGAAGTTTACCGACGTTGCGACGACGGAAGACATCGTGAAGACGAGAATGAGGACGTTGTAACGTGTTCCCCACATAAATTAAGTTTCTTCACCCAGTTAAACTCTGCTATCTTTTCCAGTTAAACTTCGATTACTCTAGAGATATTTTTAGTATGATCAGATCTCTAATCTTAGCCTATTTAAAGGGGTCATTGTATCACTGTCGTGATAGGCCAATTAAAAAGGCAATTAAAGATGTAGTACTACATGACTTTTCTTTTAAGGGAGACAAGATGTAGTCGCAGATGAGTTTTGATGAAATTTTTGCGGTAAGTATGGAGAGAATTTTGTACTTGAGTTAGGGCTTTGTTTTCAAGGTTTGAGTTTGTACGTTTAGTTCATTTAGGTTTATTTTCTCCATATTATACTCTCATTAGTTTACTCATTTATTTAAAAGCCGAAGCCTCATTTGTCCATGATTTTTATCCTCTTTGGAGGATTTTTTCACGTAAAATTTGTGTTTGATCTTCTCTACCTTTTCTTTTTCGTTGTTTATATGGGTTGATCCCCAACAAACTGATATCAGAGCTTGGTTCAGATTCTGTAACAGACTCGTTTAGGGGCGGCGACAATGAATTTCGATATCGAGAAGTTTGATGGAACCACATTTCAGATTGTAGCAGTTTCGGATCAAGTAGAGTGTTTAAAGTGAGGTTGGTCGCAAAAGATGACAGTCAAGTGGAGGGAGTTGATTTCCTTGATGTTTTCTCTCCTATTGTGAAGCATGCATCATTCGTGTATCACTAGCCCTGGTTGCACTATACAACCTTGATTTGAATGTTAGAAGTCTTTCGGTTTCCAAGTTTAAGAATGGTTTGCGTTTGGTTGACATTTTGCAAAGATCGAGTTCGTCCCATGATTGGGGCCTGGAGAAGAAGGTATGGTAAATATGAATCAAGTTAGAGATTTGTGGGGTTCAAATTAATGGATAAGAAATAGTTATTAACGCGCTGTAATATACATAAAACATAAAACATAATATAACTTTTACTTAGCTCAATGAATAATCCCTTAAAAGTAAAGTGCTAAACTTGATTAACAAACACTGAGACCAATTGAAACACCAATCAACAAAAATTTAATCAAAATTCTTTTGTCAGATAAACCCAACCAATAACATAAACATGAGGAAAGCAAAGAGCATTTCGCAAATTCAAGAAAGATTACTTTCTTTGAAATGATTCAGGAAACTTCTAAATATACATTATTACGCAAAGAGAAAATTGCAAAATTTAAAAACCTAAAATTTCAGTGCATTTTCTTGACGTAAGGTGGATAAACTAAATATATGATATTTTCAAGGAAAATACTAGACAATAGGATCACAAGAGTCTAATTATCGTCACAAAAAAGGAGGCAGAGGTGGGGGAAAACCACCTATGTACATGCCACATAACCAAACATAAATGATCAAAATGATATCAAGTCTACTGTAGGTAGTGTGAGCTTCGAGAAATCCGTTCGACATGTGTCGCAAGTTGGTAATGCCAACATGTATATGTATGTTTGATAGTTGGAAAGGTTAATGCCAACATTGTTAGTTCGATGGATCAACTCGATAATGTCGGTAAGGGAGGCTGAATCAATCTTTGAGATGTTGTGGTGGAAGCAATTGAAATTTGCAACAAATAACACAAGGATATATAGTGGTTTGACCCCAAATGCCTACTCCACTACCTTAGCTTTCCACAACTAAGGATTTTCTCAGATCCACTAGATTTGTATAACCTTTGAAGACAAGATTTAACCTTACAATCACTTAAGACTTATACCCCAAAGTCTTAAGAGACAAGTCCTTAAGGTTTCTACCCAAACCTTAAGTATAAACCCTCTCTCAAAAGAGAAACAAACAAGCAAACAAAGAAACAATCCCATTGTAGAAAACTTTACAAGAAAAGGTAAGAAAGAATTAAGCTCTAGGTTGTTTTGATTGATCTTTAGGCTTTGCACATTGCTTTTCTTAATGCTAGACCTTTGGAAGATGGTATTTATACCCTCTTAGTGAATTCTAACCGTTGTGGTTGTTAGGAAAGTAATGTAGCCGTTGCAGCCATAAAAACCAGCATTAAATGCAGTCTGCAATTTTGTTGTTTTGGTAGAAGCATACTTGTATCGGTAAAACTGAAGTTTTATCGGTAGAAGTGAAGTTCTACCAATAGAAGTCCCAGGGTAGAAAACTTTACAAAATATTACCATTGGAGTCATTCTATTGGTAAATGCTTCATTGTATCGATAAAAATCTGAGGGTTTTATTTGGTATCGGTAGAACCCATCAGAGTATTGATAGAAGTGCAAGTGATACTGAGCTTTGGCTACTGACTTGACTTGTTTCGGTAGAAGTCTTCAAGGTATTGATAGAACTGTAATTGTATCGGTAGAATTGGAGTTCTACCGGTAGAAGTCCCAGGCCAAAAAAATTCTAATAAGCTTTTATTCAAAAACACTTTATTTTATTATATCAAAACATATTATCCAATAGGACTCAGTTTAATAAACATGTATATGTATGTTTTGGTAACTTCTTGTAACATTGTGAATGACTTTAAAATGATATGTTTAAGACTGAAATGGTATAGGTAAAATGATGACATTGAGTGGCCAAAATCATGGATGAATAGATTGAAGTTGAATAGATTGAATTGGTATATTTTAGTGTCAATTAAAAGTTATATTGAAATGGATGAGTGGAAACGGTTAAAGACAGTCTTGGCATGTAATGGTGTTAATTTTGTACAGGATTAGTTGTGAAATCATACACCAAATGGTAAGTTTGATAGGTGGACATGAAATTGGTGCCAAATGACCTAATTTGTACTAAAAACATAATCCACGTCGCGATATCGACGATGGTTGTCACCAGGGATGAAACCAGGAGGGCTGGCAAGGGCCTTGGCCCCCCTAAAATGGAAAATTTTCCATTTAGGCCTTTAAAATTTTTTAAAATTTTAAATTAGTAAAGGTAATATTACACTTTGGCCCCCCTTAAAAATGATAAAATTTTAATTTAATCCTTTAAAAAATGCACTTTTACTATCGTAAAAATTACAATTTAACTTCAGCCCTCTAAAAAATTTTCTGGTTTCGTCCCTGGTTGTCACGTCGAGCTTTAGACTTCAGCAAATGACATGACGAGAAACCCCGTCATTGCAATGAGGCTAAGTCAGTATGTCACGTCGTGAAATGGAACTCCATCACATCGCGACGTCCACTTGAAGATTTGAAACTCTTACAAATTGGTCCTTGATTGACCTTGGGCTAACTTTGGAGCATATATAAGCTCATGTAAGACTCAAGAAAGGTTGCATATCATGTCCATGGTTTGAAATGTTTATGTTTGCATGTAATATGTTTTTATTTGAATGTTAAATTTTTGTAGTTGCTCCGACAACGGATGTGGCATCTTGTAACTCTAACCCGACGATCGGGTCAAATAAGGGGTGTTACAAAAAAATGCATGAGGACTTATATAACAATTGTTTAAAAGGGTCAAAATGGTTATTAAACCATTAATTAATACAAGTTAGTGGAATTTCATGAAACTACACTCATATGTGATTAGTGTAATTAATTAAAGGATTAAACATACTATAATAGTTAAAGTTTAGATTAATTAAATCAAAATCTAAGTATATAAGTATATAAATCAAAATCTATATATATAAATATATAAGTTGAATCGTGGGAGCTTGATTTAGCTATCCCATGTATCAATTTGTTCAATTGTTAAGTTTTTAGCAAGTTACCATTATAGAGAAATTGATGAAATATGCATGAATTTGGTAGTTAATAAGCTTAGAACTTGATAAAGACTAAATTGTTAAACTAATTAAACTTGTTAGATAAGTTTGTAACATTAAAGACTAAATTGAATAAATGGAAAATTTGCCATAAATTTATGTTATAAATAAGAAGTATAGGGTCCCTAATGAAAGAATGTGAAATCGGATTTTGATCCAATTGAAAAATATGTATATCCTTAGTATAGGGACTAAATTAAATAAAATGCAAAATATATTTAGCTTTTATGCGAGTCTCAAAGCCCAATTTTAGGCCCATAGATGTGATGAGCTTATACTACCTGAAGGCCCAATAACAAGGTCAAAGGCCAAGCAAATCAAACCAAGATTCGATCAAAGACAATGTGAGGATAAATCTTTTCGAGGAAAGGAGGAATGATACATGCACCAAATTGGTGAAATTTATTAAAGTCAATTGAACCAAGCTACCAATTTTTAAGCTAAAAAGATTAGCCAACTTGAGACTAAGTTTTGGATAGGATCCATTCATTTATGGGCTTATATATCTGCATAACGGTTGAAGAGCTATCTCTTAGCTTCGAAACGCACTTTGAATCACTCAATTTCAATTTGGGGAGCTCAAGTTATGACCTTTTAGTGAAGACTGCGCAAGCAAAATTTCTAGACGAGATTATTATAGAAAATACAAGTTTTAGACTTTTAATTCAAGTTTAAATCATATTGAGTTCGATTTTTAGGGTTAATTTTTTTATATATGATCTCAGTATTGTACTTATTAGCTCTTACTATATTTCATTATTTAGTTATTCCGAATTTTGGATAATTTTTAAGAATTTTAAGTTATTTAGGAGTTTTATCTCAATAAAAAAGTTTAGTTTAAAACTACTTGTTGTTTAGATTAACTAGAGTTTTAGTGTACTTGAGAGTTTTATTTAGATGTATTTAGCTAGCCTATATAAAGGCCTATTAATTGTACAAAATGAACTATTCAACAACTTTTTCTTTTGAGTTAATAAATTTTCTTTGATTTTTTTGTTTTCAAGAATTTTTCTTGAGTTTTTTTTAGAAGAGTTTTAACAATCTTTTTAGATTTTGGGGATCATCTTCAAGCTTTTTCATGTCAAGTTTTCTTTCTTAAAGGGAAAATTAGAGCCGTTTGAATGGAGTTGTAGATTTATCTAGTTTCCAAGGCACCTTAGGACTTTTACACACAACTTTTGATCTAGGGTTCACACATAGGGTTTGCATATAGGGTTAGCACACTAAATCACAAGGGGTCTGCATATAGGGTTCGCACATATAAGGTTCGCATATATAGCATTTGTATGATTAGGGTTCGCACATATATGATTTACATATATAGGATTCGCACATATTAATTCACATACTATATCACATGAGGGTTCGCATAAAGGGTTCACATAGATATTCACTAAAGGATTGCCTTCACATACTAAGGGTTCACATATATTCTCTAAGGGGGTTCACATACATGTACTAAGGGTTATCTTTAACAGTTAACATAAGTTCGCTTAATTGTTCACCTAGGGTTCGCATACATGTACTAATAGTTCACTATGTCATACTATATAACATGAGGGTTCACATACTATGTCATACCATATAACATAATGATTCGCATACTATGTCATACTTATAACACGAGGGTTCGCATAATATGTCATACTATATAACATGAGTGTTCGCATAATAGTTCTCCTATAGTTTTCGGATTTATTTACATAAGGGGGTTCACATGTTGTTTCTTTCCACATTAAACCCTAATTCCTAATTATTCAACTTAATTAATCATACATAATGACTTAAATTAGATCCCACACCTGATTGAAGACACAAAAACCTTAATTTTCGATGAAGAATTCGACAACCAGGAGGAGGAGAGAAATGCAATTGAAAACCTTGAAATCTTTGGTTTGAAAAAAGTGGTTCTGGAAATGAAGAAGAAGAGAGAAAAATCTTGAGAGTTTTTCTTGAAAACTTTTCTGAATAAAATTTATAGGTTTTTGAAAATATTAGCTATTTATAAAACTTCTTTCCTAATTGAAATAGAATTAGGAATTAGTTTAGAATTAGAGTTTATTTAAATTAAGGACTAAATTAAAAAAAAAACCTTTTTCGATTTGAATTGGTTTGAAAATTCAATACTTTATGGGTTAAAAATAAGAAAATAAAATATTTTGACTAAAAATATACAAGAGGTTTCAAACTTGGGATTTAAGAGAATGCTGAGGCTTTACCACTAAACCAACAAACTCATTCATGTTAATTCCTTAAGTACAATAATTTTTTTCTTACTCTATTCTTTTTATACTTTAAAATCTAATTTTTTGTCCTATTTCTACTAGCCTTAATTTTGGGATGTGACAATTAATATTGATTAACTTTTTTATATAAATTGTCAAACTATTGATTTTCGAGTTAGAGAATTAACTTTATAATTTAACATTGTTCTGTAATTAGATTAACTTCTCCATTTTCATAAAATATGATAATTAAATTCATAATTAGACATTTTCTCATGGGAGACTTTTTTTTGAAATAATAATGGACTTGGGCTCTTTTATTGCTAAATAAATAAAATAAAATTACTACACCCACCAAGCCAAGTGACCAAACAAAACAGTTTAGGTGGGCCTAAAATAAAAGAAAAATCTAGAAATCTAAATGTGACACAAATGAAACCAAAATGGAAGCTAAATGGAGATTTAGATGAAACGTATCTGCCAAGAAAAACCTACTGAAAAGTCACCATAAAAAAGTAATGAAATGAAAACTTTCTCTCTGCCCAAGAGCCGACACATGTCCTTGGGAAGGTAAAACTCTCGTCCCTTCAAGAAATAAGCTTTAAACAATCTGACGATACCTTGTCTAAACAAATATTCTTCAAAAACAAAAAAACCTTTCCCTTCTCAGATCTTTCGAATTTTCATCAAGCCATTTTTACTTCTCACAGCATGATGCTGAAGGCAAAGGCCGATAAAGCAACATTCCCTCCTCCGTTTAATCGGGTTCTTGAAGCCAATCGTCTTTTAAGGTGCCTCTCGCCATTCTTGGAACTCCATTTTCCAGGTAAAACCCCGATCTACTCTTTAAACACTCTGTTGTGAGAAAATTTGCTAAATGATTGCCTTCTCTTAATGTATGTTGAAAAGAAATTCAAGAAAAGTGCTTTGAAATTTCTTTAATATCTGTAACAAAAGTCGAAAGTTCTGATCTATCCGAGTCCTCTGATTTGCATTTTTTAATAATGGACAGTGAGTCACCTTCAACTATGACTTGTGATAGACCAATACGCACTCCTAGTTTGATTGTATCATAACATGCTATGGCTTTCGCGACAAAACTAGAAGCGACCTGGTCGTGAAAGATCGCTGTTTATGCTTTAACCACCCCATTCTCGTCCCTGACCACAATACGCGTTCCAGATCTAAGTTGTTGTTAATCAAATGCAGCATCAAAATTCATCTTGATATAAGGTGTCGGGGGTTTCTATAACAACCAAAATTTGAAATCGTCACCGAATAAGGTCTTAGTGTCCTACTTTTCATTTATCAATGTTCGTCTTTTATTTTCATTTCAATCAATTTTACTTTAATAAAGATGTGCACTTAACATATCAGAAATCATCAATCAATTAAAATCACAACTCAACAAGGGAAAAAAGGTCATTTTCATTATTTTTGGACACTTCTATCGGTACCTGATGATCATGTACCGGTAGTTGTTAAGTTAGAAAATAATTCAGAAATATTGCAAAGTTCTACCGATACTCGAGATGATTCTACCGATACATGTGACAAACTACCGAAACAATTCATGCAACTACCGATATGAAAAACTCCAGAGAGCAAAAATCCTGATTTTGCAACTTCTACTGATACAATCATTTTTACTACCCATACTTACATCTAAACTACCGATACAACCCAAGTTAGAGAACAACCTCTTTCCTACCCTGCACATCTACCGATACATACATAAGTTCTACTGAAACAAGTATGCAGGATCTCAAGAGTAATTGTCAAGATACAAGTTTAATATCTCAAACACAACCAGTATAAGTTATGCATTAAAACATCACATAACATACATAACTTCTAAGTCTTACAAACATTATAAGCTTGAGTATTTAAGTCATACTTCATGTCATTTACAAAATCAAAATAGAAGGATTTCAACATCTTTTAGTTAAATCTCAAGTTAATATCATCCTAGTACATGCCATAAGACCAAGTGATGTAAGATCTACCATACAAGCTCCGCAATAGTGTGATTTCCTCGAGATGATTCGATCTTCAGACGATAAAACGTATCAACAAAACAATAACAGATTCACGAGTAAGCTTACTAAGCTTAGTAAATTCGCGATTATCATATTTCTCACAGAATAAGCAGATTAGTTAAAAGATGATAACGAGTATGCATTCGTAATCATATGTATAATAACGAAACTAAATCTTTTCAGTCTCCAGACTTTAACTCATTACGAGCACAGACGACATTTAGCCAACACGAGCCTAGAATGATTAGCTATTACGAGCCCAGACAAAGTTTAACCAGTATACAATGCTGCTCACACAAGCTGATGAGAACCTGCAACATATGCGAAGACTCAGCCATCGATACGGTCTAGAGTTTCTCACTCTCGATGCTGCTCACACAAGCTGATGAGAATCCGTAACATATGCGAAGACTTAGCCATCGAACGAATCCATAATTCATTATTCATTCAGAATCTGTTAACTTGCGATGCTGCTCACACAAGCTGATAGGATACTGCAACTTATGCAAGATCCTAGCCATCGCTTTAATTCAGATAACCGGTCCCAAGCCTGACATTTCGTTTCTTTCTTTGCCTTTCCATTATCACGAATGTTTATCCTTTCTCCATTTGTTGTGAAAATAGAAAAACACAAGAGATAACCAATGTATATAAACTATCACTATGAACTTACCGGATGAAATTGCAGTTTGGTTCAACTTCAAGGACTATTCTGCTAATTTCCCTTTTCCACGATTCGTGACACGATTGTAGTCCAAATCAAAGCTCAAAGTTCATCAATGGAAAACCCTAGGTTTTCTTGTCTTAGCCGTGAAGAAGAAGAAGAAGAAATTAGGAGAAAAATGTGATTTTTCTTCTTTAATTTCATTTTTATACCTAATGATAATTTTGTAAATATTTAGTCTTTCATGATTAGTTTAATTAATCACTTATTTAGCCTTAATTAATTATACTCATGATCAATTTAACTCATAATAACCCATCCACTAAAATACCATAGGTTAATTTATCTATTTGATCCTTCAATTATAATTGAATTCTAATTAAACCCACTTATTTACAAATTAGCCTTAAACTAAAAATGACTAAATAAATAAATAACACAAAAGTTAGTGGAAGATAATCATATCCTCCACCGCTTGGACTTTTTGGCCATGGTGTAATTACCACTTTGGTCCCTCTTATTTTATTCAATAGCAATTAACTTTTACCTTTTTTTTACAAATTACTCCTTTTTCCTTAATTAAACAATTAATCATCAAAATTACCCAGCCAAACTTCAATTCACATATAATAAGAATCTATAAATATTTAATAAAAATAATTATGGCCCTTAACATCAGAAACGAGGTCCCGATATCTCATTTTCTAAAGCCACTTAACCTTTGAACCAAACCACTTATACAAAATTTTAATTTAATAATTAAAATCCTTCAATTCAAAATTCCAAATAAAATTATTTTTTGACTAATTTAATTTAATCACTCATTTATAAAAATTTCTCGTCGGATTTGTGATCCCGTAGTCACTGTTTTCGGCACTACTGAAAAACGGGCTGTTACAGTTTCTGCCATCGAATCGTCCCCCTTACCCAAGTATGATTTCGTTCACTAGACTCATCAATTTCCTTGAAAAAATAAAAGATCGTAGAGGCCATATCCGTAGTCGATCTAAATTTTTTTTATGAACACGCTTGTTCCTTTCATTCTAGATAGTCCATAGTGTGCATCCAAATATCCTTAGCTGAGCAGTTGACAGGTTACCAAAAACTCAGATAAGTCATTCTGTCCATTCAACTATCTGGTTTTGTATAATTCTTTTAGACCTACTAACTCCCAGATCTCTTGTGGTACAAGGCCCCCACGAAATACGTGAATCAAGTCTTCAGTTCCATTTTCTCATATGGGGCACATGGCATCAACAATAATTCTCCTACGGAACAGATTGGCTCTAGTGGGAATAAAGTTATTTGAGATTCTCCAAATAGAAATTTTAACTTTCTCTGGGATGTCTAAGCCCCATAGTTTTCTGTAATAATTTGTAGAGAAAATTTGTGTAATATTAAGACTATCTCTATGTAATAGTTTATATGCACTCCTGACTGTGAAAGTGCCTGAAGCTTCCCCTCTCTAAGCTACAACATCTTTATGGGGAACGACAGCCAACGAAATCCGAAGAATTCGCTCAGCATCCTCAGGCGCGAAGGTATTCACCACTAACTCCTCTTTTCAATTTCTGTTGTGACTATCAATTAGCTCAGCAACATATACCAAATTGCTCACAATATCTGGATTTGATAATCTGTAATTAAATGAACCACTAATCCATGATTCATTAAAGATGGAAATTTTAGAACCTGTTCCCACGCGCCAGTATAATCCATCGACTAAGGTCTTTTTTAAGGCCCAAATGCTTTTAAAACTATAAGAAGCACCAGATTTTAAACTTGATTCTAAAAATGTACAATTTGGAAAATATTTTACTTTCAAAACTTGTGCTATCAATGAATCCGGATTAGTCATAAGTCGCCAACCTTGTTTTGCCAATAATGCTATGTTAAATTTAGCCAAATCACGAAAACCCAAACCCCCGTTATCTTTAGTCTCGCATAAACGACTCCAAGAACACCAATGAAAACCTTTTCGACCATAAGCCTTTTGCCACCAGAATCTAGAAATAAGACTATCCATTTCAGCACAAAGTGTTTTAAGGAGTAAGAAACAAGTCATAGAATAAGTGGGAATAGCCTGCAACACAGCTTTTATGAAGACTTCCTTCCCCCCTAGGGATAAAAACCTTGTTGCCCACCCATCAATTCTCTTTTGTAAGTGATCCTTAAGGTTTTGAAAAGAAATTTTTTTATTTCTACCTATAATATTCGAGAGACCCAGATACCTTTCGGGATTGTTTGAATGACGAACACCCAGTTCTCTTGAGATGTCTGATCTCACTACTTCTGTATTTTTACTAAAAAAAATTGATGATTTATCAAAATTCAAGCACTGTCCTGAATAGATTTCATACTTTTGTAAGATTTCTTTCAACACTTGCGCCTCTCTAAAAGTAGCTTTGCTGAAAAGAATACAGTCATCAGCAAACAGTAGATGAGAAATTAGTGGTTCGTTCCTACTTACTCTTGCTCCCGCTAGCCTTCCTTCTAAGACTGCAACTTGCATTAATGAAGATAAACCTTCACTAAATAAAAGAAAAAGGAATGGACTAAGGGGATCCCCTTGCCTCAATCCCCGTGAAGGTTGAAAAATCTCACCTAACCTCCCATTAATACTGACAGAATATGATACAGAAGTAATACACTTAAAGATCATCCCTATCTAGCTAAGAGCAAAACCCATCTTCACCATTGCTTTTAAAAAAAACCATTCCACTCTATCATAGGCTTTACTCATGTCCTGTTTTAAAGCCATATAAGCATTTTTTCCACTACGTTTTTGCCCAAAAGTGTGCAACAATTCATATGCCAATAAAATATTATCCGTGATCGATCTTCCCGGCACCAAAGCGCTTTGGGAAAAATCAATACACGAATTAAGAACCTGTTGAAATTTGTTGGCTATCACCTTGGCAACTAATTTATAAAGAACATTACATAAACTAATGGGACGAAAATTGGCCATGCTAGAAGGGTACTGCGTTTTGGGGATGAGAATAACATTCGTAACATTCAAGGGTTTTATATCTGTATTTCCATTCAGGATACTTAGAATATTGTTGCTAACCTCATCTTCAATAATGCGCCAACATCTTTGATAGAAAAGGGCGGGAAAACCATCCATACCAGGTGCCTTTAATGGACCCATCCCTTTAAGTGCTTCAATAATTTCTTCTTTACAATAAGGTCTACTTAAAAAAGATTTTTCTTCATTCGAAATACACTGGGTAATTTCAGAAAGAATGTAATCTATATCACACATCCCTACTTGAGTGGAAATAAGTTTTTGAAAATACCCTTTCACAGTACCTTCCATCTCCCTTTGATCATTTGTCATTCGCCCATCCTCATATTCCAGTATGTCTATACAATTCATACGACGTCTTTGGGAGGCATGTTTATGAAAAAAAATTGTGTTTTTGTCACCAGCCTTTAGCTAGTTAGCTCGTGCTCTTTGCTCCCAAAACACCTCTTCCTTTTCAAATTCCCAATTTAGTTACAATTTTGTATCCCCAATCTCTTGTAGGGAAAACTCATCTCGCTCAGATTGGAGGAAAGCCTTTAATTTTTTGGTTAATTCAGTGCTTAAACTCTTTCGTTTGTATCGCACAAGCTCATCCTAATGGGTCAAACCCTCACGTAAAGAACCAAGGCGATCTAGAATATTCCCATTGCTAGCTTCCCACAACTTCTTAACATTTTCTTCAAAGGAATTTTCTAATACCCACCAAGCTTCAAATTTAAAGTTCTTGAAATTTTTCCTACTCATAGTCCCTTCTGTTTGTAATAATATCGGGCAATGATTAGAAGATGCAAAGGTTAATTGTCTCACCTTGGCCAAAGGAAACATTGTTAGCCATTAGCCACCCCATGATCTAATCTTTCACGTATGTTATTCTCGGGCAGATTTCCCCTTTCCCAAGTAAACCATGAGCCCACATAGCCCAAATCAAATAAACCATAATCGCGTAAGGTATCACGAAAAAACTCCATTCTTCTTTCTTTTCTAGATAGTCCCCAAACTTTCTCAGAGGCATATAAAATCTCGTTGAAGTCTTCACATACGCACCAGGGTATCCTACTATTACAACCCATTTGTAACATTCACATGTAGAACTCCGATTGTAAGCATATGGGGAACCATAAAAGCCAGTAAACCTCTATTCGACATCCTTATCGGAAGGTTTTATCAATACATCTATAAAAATTTTTGAAAAATGTTGTAACGTTACATGAGCGTCTTCTTTCCAGGCCAAACAAATACCTCCTTTACTCCCTTCTACTCCAACATCAATACCATTAACAAAACCCAATCTCCTTTTAATTCTTTCCATCTTTTGTATAGTAATTTTGGTCTCCATCAAGAAGTCTAAATGGGGTTTATGAAGCCTCAGTAAGTGCCGAAGCCTACGAACTACTCGTGGACTCCTCAATCCACGAACACTCTAGCTTAAGATTTTCATTGTGCCCGATCAGTTGCCTGTTTGGCAACTGCCGATCCTATTTGGTTTGGAACAAAAGCCTGCTCAATGGCAACATCAAAAAAACTATCAATCAATTCCAATCTTACTTGCTTACGACGTTTCTCAACTGGGCCAATCTCACCACCACTTTCAACTTTCTCGACTGTTGGAGAGAAACTTTTCCTTTTCCCCGCTTTTATCCTTTAGGCAGTAAAATTTTCAGACCTATCACGTGCCAATCGTTTCCACCTTCTGCTCCTTTGTTGAAAATCATTCTCCATCCTAGGAATAAAATTTGATTGGACCACACCCCTCATTGCAACAAATTCCAATTCTTCATGGGCCTCATCTATCTTTAAATCATTAAAACCTGGGAAAAACGCCTCAAGAACCTTTTCATCCATAATCCCAATACCTCTTTCTACGTGGGTCCTAATAGACAAATTCAAATTAGAATCACCTACTTCTTTAAGAGTTTGTGACGTACTTGGCAATAAGTCCCCTCTCATAGTAGGGTTCTACTATCAGATTTATTTTTTCCCATTACTTCATAATCAAGAAATTTATCACTACTCTACAACTGACCTGACAAATGACTTCCATTGTAATCCAAATAGCCAATTCTCAAATTTTCTGGTAAAGAAACAATATTTTTATTAAAAATAAATTCCTCACTGTTTGGCCCCCCATCTGCTGTGGATTCACTGTCTCGATTTGGCTCGCCTCCCTTATCATTCTCACTGGTGGGACTATCACTTCCGATCCCTAACTTTCCCCTATATAGAAGTGTTGTTTCATGGACTTTTTGACACCATATCCAAATTTCCTACACTCCCTACCAATTAAACTAGATTCAACTTTTAAAGCCACCGAATATGGTAGATTCTCTTCAGAAGATTCCTTAACAGTAGGGGACGATCGCTTACAATCCTTTAAACCATGGCCAAGGCGACCACATCCAAAACAAAAGATCGGGAGATTTTCATACTTAAACGCAATCCATTGTTCCCCTTCTGAATCTGTCTCGACAAACACTCCTCTCCTTAAAGGTTTTTGGACATCCAGATTCACTTTAGTTCTACAGAACTCCCCTTTTTCCTTAGACTGCAAAATCCCCCCAAATGTACTCCCCACCGTATGCATTAAATCTTTTCGATCATACACTAGAGGGCATGGACCAACTTTCAACCAAAAAGGAGACTTGGTTAAACGAAGTTTCTGTAACACCCAAATCTCTTGTATTACCGCCGGTTAGGATTTTGGTGTCTTCTATTCATTTTATACAGTTTATCTTTTACACACATACGACTGTCCACATCTTTATTCAAGTCAAAAATCATTTCTCACAACTTTAAACAATATCTAAACATAACATTATTTTGTCAAGGGTAAAAATGGAATTTCTAACATTTTAGGGGACTTCTACCGGTACCTGATGGTCAAGTATCGATAGTAGTCAATTCATTGAACAATTCTAAAAAGTACAGATTTCTATCGGTACTTGTACTAGTTCTACCGATACAAGTATAAGTTCTATCGATAAATGTTATGCATCTACCGATACTAAAAACTCCAGAGAGCTAAATTTCCATCATGTATCTTCTACCGATATAAGCATGTAAATTACCGATACTTTCGTACATACAACTACCGATACCCATAATTTTAACTACCGATACAACTCAAGTCAATATACAACCTTTCTCCTACCCTACACTTCTACCGAAACACACATGGGTTCTATCGAAACAAGCAAGCTAAATCTCTAGAATTGTACCAAACACAAGTTCATTATTTCCATGTAAGCACAACCTTTATCTATGCATTCAAGACAACACAAATACAAGATTTATATAAATACAAGGTACATAGATCTACATTCAACATTTCAAAAAACATAACAAGGTTTTTTTTTCACAAACTCATTGTATAAAGAAAAGGTAACATCATCCTAGTACATGTTACATTAACCAAGTGATGTAAAAGTCTATCGAACAACTCCGAGATAGTGTGATGCTTCAAGATGATCCGATCTCCGAACAGCAAAGGTGAATCTACAAAACAAATGCAAATCCACAGGTAAGCAATTTAAAGCTTAGTAAGTACATAAAGTTAAATAGATTTAACAAACTTCAAGAATTGTAAAAATCTAATTAACCGAATGAAACACTGTTTACATCTAGGGTAGGTTTCACTCGCATTTATTACTCACGATTGACACAAAGTCATCGGACCCTTATTCGCATTGGAACTCATTTCATTTAATACCGACGATGACATATAGTCATCGGACCTCTTATTCCGTATAGGAATTCATATACTCACGATAACACTGAGTCATTGGACCTTTAATCCATCATGGATTCATTTACTCACGATGACACCTAGTCATCGGACCTTTAATCCGTAAAGGATTCATTTACTCACGATGACACTTAGTCATTGGATCCTTTCGTTTATAACTCGAACCCGTTTATCTTTCGTAGTTCATTCACACTCGTCTTCAACAACTTCGATTATCATTTCATCTCACAACAATAGTCATATTATAAGAATAAGCAATTTAAGTTAGAATTTAACCATACGAACTTACCGGACTGTGTTGCGATTATGAATGGATTTTAGGAACTACTCCGCTATTTTATTTTTTCCACGATCAATGGCTCGGTCGTAGTCTACATTCACAAATCATTCAATTCTCACATTAAATTACATAATTTAGTCATTCAACACCATTTAGTCCTTTTTGGGAAAATTACAATTTTACCCCTAATAGTTTCCTTTTATTCAATCTAGTCCATTCAACATAAGACATGCAAAATACCATTCCTTCCTTAAATTATACCAGCTGAACATTCATAGCCCTCATACAAGTCCATACAAATCCATTTATTTCACACCAAGTACAACAATTTCACCATTTTTAACATTTTTTCCTTAAACCCTAATTTCATCAAAAATAACTTTACAAAAAGATATAACCCAAGTATCAAACACTAAAATACACCAAAATCTTCCAAGAATAAGAAATTTCAACAATGGAAAGTTTTCAAACATTTGACAGATTCACAAATTAGTCCCTGCATAAGCTAGATTAAGTTGATACGGACTCAAAAACATAAAAATTACTAAAACCAATCATGGTTTACTTACTCAAATCAAAGCTCAAAAATTGAATGTATAAACCCTATTTTCCCTTTTCTATGGAGAAAATGAGGAAATAAGGAATTTCTTCATTTTTTTCTATTTTAATTCATATATATATTCAATGGCAATTTTGTAAATATTAGGACTTTCATCATTAAGCTTTAATTAACCATTTTTTAACCTTAATTAAATCTATTTATACTTAATATAAACCATACCAATCCACTAACTAATACTCCCTTGGTTAATTTATTCATTTAGTCCTTTTAATTAAACATCTATGCTTTTACTCTTTTTACAATTTAGTCCTTTCTATTCAATTAACTATCTAATCAATAATATTTTCGAATCATAATTCATATGATGCATATATCACCAAAAATATTTAAAATGAAAAATTTTATGACTCGACTCGTCAGAGTTGTGGTCCCGAAACCACTGTTTCCAATACCACTGGAAATCGAGCTGTTACAACTCTCCCCCTTAGGGAAATTTCGTCCCGAAATTTCTTACCAGTGAACAGAGTAAGGTATTGTGATTTCATTGAAGCCTCTGTTTCCTAAGTAGCTTCTTCAAGTCCGTGTGAATTCCATAAAACTTTTACCAATGGTACTCTTTTGTTTTGTAGTTCTTTTACTTCATGAGCCAGAATCTTAATCGGTTCTTCGGAATACGACAAATCTGGTTGTATTTCAACCTCACAGGGTGAAATCACATGTGAAATATCCAACCTGTACCGTCTCAGCATCGAAACGTGAAACACATTATGAATCTTCTCTAATTCTGGCAGCAAAGTTAACTTGTATGCCACAGGACCAACCCGCTCAATAATCTCATACAGCTTAATAAACCGGGGGCTTAGCTTCCCTTTTCTTTCAAACCTTAGTACCTTCTTCCAAGGTGAGACTCGCAAGAAAACTCGATCTTCCACTACAAACTCTATATCTTTCCTTTTAAGATCAGCATAAGACTTCTTTCGGTCAGATGCTGCTTTCAAGCAGTTGCGGATTACTCGTACCTTATCTTCGGTCTCATGAATCAAGTCGCTCTAACTAACTTGTTTTCACTCAACTCTGACCAATACAAGGGTGTTCTATATTTCATACCGTATAATGCTTCGAACGGAGCCATTTTGATACTAGTTTGATAGCTGTTGTTATATGCAAACTCCACCAATGGCAAATATCTTTCCCAACTACCCTCAAATTCAAGTATACAACACCGTAGCATATCTTCAAGTATTTGTATCACTCTTTCCGACTGACCATCTATCTGCAGATGATATGCAGTACTGAAATTTAATCGGGTGTCCAAGGTTTCATGCAACTTACCCCAAAACCTCAAAGTAAAACGGAGATCTCTATTAGAGATAATAGATGCTGGTACTCCATGTAATCGTACTATCTCATATACATACAATTCGGCCAACTTCTCTAGTGGAAAGTCCACTCGAATAGGAATAAAGTGAGCCAATTTCGTTAATCTGTCCATTATAACCTAGATCGAGTCTTTCTTCCTCGATGTTATCGATAATCCTGTAACGAAATCCATGGTGACCCGTTCCCATTTCCACTCAAGAATAGTAATAGGTTGCAATAGTTGGTGTTCAACCTTTACTTGTTGACACACCAAACATCTAGTCATGAACTCTAAGACTTTTCGTTTCATACCTGGCTACCAATACATCTTCTTCAAGTCGTTGTACATTTTTACACTGCCTGGATGAATGGAGTAAGTACTGTTGTGAGCCTCTGACAAAATATCCTGTCTTAAGTCAGAATTATCAAGAATGCATATTCTGCCCCGAAAGTACAACATACCATCATTATCTGTAATAAATTCAGTTGTTACATCATTTTGCATCAGTTCTTTTCTAGCCTTCATCTTCTAGTCATCCTCCTGTAACTCTCGTATCTGCTGTAAGAATAACGGTTTCGTCTGAAGTTCTGCTGTAACAGAACCATCACCATCAAGTAACAAATGAGCATTCATTACTCTCAAAGCAAATAATGATTTTCGGCTCAAAGCATCAGCAACAACATTAGCTTTTCCTGGATGGTATTCAAGTACTAAATCATAGTCTTTCAATAATTCTAACCACCGGCGTTGCGTCAAATTCAGTTCCTTCTGAGTCATCAGATACCTTAAACTTTTATGATCTATGAATATGTGACACTTCTCCCCATATAAATAATGTCGCCTGATTTTCAAAGCAAATACAATAGAAGCTAACTCTAAGTCGTGGGTCGGATAATTCCATTCATGCAGTTTTAATTGTCGGGAGGCATAAGCTATTACTTGTCCTATTTGCATCAATACACAACGCAGACCATTTAAAGATGCATTACTATACAGAACAAACTCTTTCCCCGTTTCAAGCTGTGCCAATATTGGAGCTTCAGTCAACAATTTCTTCAATAATCAAAACTCTGCTGACACCTTTTCGACCACACAAACTGAATATTCTTCTGTAGCAGTTTCGTCATCGGTAAGGCTACGATGGAGAAATTTTTCACGAATCGACAATAATAGCCTGCTAATCTTAGAAAACTATGTACCTCAGAAACATTCTTAGGTATCTTCCAATCGAGAATAGTCGACACTTTACTCGGATCCACCCGAATTCCTTCCGATGATACCACATGGCCTAAAAATCCCACTTTTCAGAGCCAGAATTCGTACTTGCTGAACTTAGTATATAGCTATTTTTCTCGCATTATTTGTAAAACTTCCCTCAGATGTTGAACATGTTCTGTCTCTGACTTGGAATAAATCAATATATATCATCAAATAAACACTAGTACAAATCCATCCAACTGAGATTTAAAAACTCGATTCATTAAATCCATAAACGCTGCCAGAGCGTTAGTTAATTCGAATGGCATTACCAGAAACCCATAGTGTCCGTATCGAGTTCTGAATGCGATTTTCTGCACATCACTATCTTTTACTTGCATCTGATAATAACCCGATCGAAGATCTATTTTAGAAAAGAAGGTTGCTCCTCTCAGCTGATCGAACAACTCATCAATACAAGGTAACGGATATTTGTTCTTGATTGTTACCTTGTTCAACTGTTTATAGTCTATGCACATTCTCATCGATCCATCCTTCTTCTTTACAAACAAAACTGGTGTACCCCAAGGCGATATGCTTGGTCTGACAAAGCCCCTATCCAACAACTCTTATAACTGTGCCTTCAACTCTTTCAGTTCAGTAGGTGTCATCCTGTACGGTGGAATCGAGATCGGTGCAATTCCAGGTAATAAGTTAATGTCGAATTCTATTTCTCTGACTGGCAGTAAACCCAGTAATTCCTCTGGAACTGTAAATTCCTTGATAATCGGCACCTATTTTAACTCTGTTTCGGTACTCCGAGTATCAAGTATATAAGCTAAAAATGCTTTACAACCTTTACGAACCATCTTCTGTGCTGATAACGATGAGATTATTCTAGTGCCACTGTTTAACTTCCCAAACTCAACTGTGATTACTTCTCTCATCGACCGTTTCAAATCGATCTGTCTTCGTTTACAATTAACCACTACATCATGCTCAGTTAACCAGTCCATTCCCAAAATTACATCGAACTCAGTAGATGGTAACAATATCAAATCAGTAGGGAACTTACAGTCTCGAATTCTCAGTGGACATCTACGATATATCAAATTAACAATGACATTATGACCCAATGGGTTTGTGACTTGTAGATCAAACTCAGTCGACTCAACAGGTAATTTCTTTTCAGTAGCTAATGCAGTACAAATATATGAATGAGTCGATCTCGGGTCAATCAAAGCACACACAATATCATTAAAGAGATGGAATATACCAATCACAACATCAGGAGCGGTAGCCTCTTCTCGAGCTTGAATAGCATAAGTCCGTGCAAGTACTCGAGCCTCAGACCTGGCTACAGTATCTTTGTTATCTTCACGGTTTCCACCTATACCGTTACTCTATCCTGGGCGTTTATTCTTTTGTGGTGTAGTAGGAGGTTTTACACTTTGTTCCTCCTTTGCTTCAGATCCCATTGGACAGTTTCTCAGAAAGTGATCTGCACTTCTGCATCGATAACATGCCCATTTCATCTTGCGACACTCATCTGCATGGCTCTTCTTACGATACCCACATATCAAACTAGGTATATTACGAACGCCAGCCACACTATCTGCGGGTCTATTCTGAAATTTAGATTCTGGTGGTCCCGACTTACTTCTACTCAAAAATCTCGAATATACTAGGCCCCGACTAGCCTCTTCTTTGAATCTCTTCAACGATGGCATAGAGAAGATCCTGGCAATATTTTTATTTCCAGATTCTTGAAATCTCTTTTCTCTTTATCTCTTGCTATTGTAGATTTCTTTCATCTTTTAAGCTCTATCAGTTAACACTACTAGTGGCTGAATTTCAGAACCACCCACCATCATTCTTATCTCGTCATTTAGCCCTTCTTTAAAACGGACGCGCACAGCTTCATCAGTTGTTATCACCTCTCTAGCATACTTGCTCAACTGCACAAACTCTCGTTCGTAATCTACCACAGTTTTATTTCCCTACCTCAATTCTAAAAATTCTTTCTTCTTCTTATCTAGATACTGTTTGCTGACATATTTCTTTTAAACTTTGTTTAGAAAAAGTTCAGTGTAAATTTATTTTTCGGCATCATTACCGCGACTATAGCCCACCAGTGATAAGCTTCGTCCTTCAGTAGTGACACAACACACCTTACATAGTCTTCAACAGGACAGGCCATCTCATTCAAGACTCTTAGCGTATTTTCTAACCAGTATTCAACTCTGGAAGGATCATCTTCCACACTGCCTCGGAAGTCTTTAGCTCTGTATTTCCTAACCCTATCTGTAGGAATGCGACGTCTCCATTCCATCATTGAAGGTAGGAGAGCCCTTTCTAGGGGTGCTACCAGTCGGGCACCTGGCTGTGTGATAGAAGGCGTGGGGGATGGTGCCATCGGATTATTTCTCATGAATTTCGTGAACCATTGCCCCATTAAACCGAAGAACATATTCTTTGCTTCATTCTCCGTCATCGGTAATATTGATGCACTATGGCTAGCTCCAGAGTCATTAGTCTGAGCATTGCTGTTTAACTCATTAGTTTCCTCTTTATTAGAGTTAGGCATCCTGTATTTATCTTCAAAAAGCTTAGTTAGATTGGATTCATCTATTTCACACTATCACAGGTTCAATATGGCATGTACTTCTAACTCATCAAACATGACCATTCAATCCAAAAAACAACTAAATTGAAAGCTCTGATACCACTAAATATAATATCCAAATCTCGATTATTACCGTCGGTTAGGATTCCGGTGTCTTCTATTCATTTTATACAGTTTATCTTTTACACACATATGACTGTCAACATTTTTATTCAATTCAAAAATCATTTCTCACAACTTTAAACAATATCTAAACATAACATTATTTTGTCAAAGGTAAAAATAGAATTTTCAACATTTTAAGGGACTTCTACCAGTACCTAATGGTCAAGTATCGGTAGTAGTCAATTCAATGAGCAATTTTAAAAAGTGTAGATTTCTATCGGTACCTGTATTAGTTCTACCGATACAAGTATAAGTTTTATCGATACATGTCATGCATCTACCGATACTAAAAACTCCAGAAAGCTAAATTTTCATCTTATATATTCTACCGATATAAGCATGCAAACTACCGGTACTTCCGTACATACAACTACCGATACTCATAATTTTAACTACCGATACAATTCAAGTCAATATACAACCTCTTTCCTACCCTGCACTTCTACCGAAACACACATGGGTTCTACCGAAACAAGTAAGCTAAATTTCTAGAATTGTACCAAACACAAGTTCATTATTTCCATGTAAGCACAACTTTTATCTATGCATTCAAGGCAACACAAATTTAAGATTTATATAAATACAAGGTACTTAGATCTACATCCAACATTTCATCAAACATAACAAGGTTTTTTTCACAAACCCATTGTATAAAGAAAAGGTAACATCATCCTAATACATGTCACATTAACCAAGTGATGTAAAAGTCTACCGAACAGCTCCGAGATAGTGTGATGCTTTAAGATGATCCGATCTCCGAACAGCAAAAGTGAATCTATAAACAAATGCAAATCCATAGGTAAGCACTTTAAAGCTTAGTAAGTACATAAAGTTAAATAGATTTAACAAACTTCAAAAGTTGTAAAAATCTAATTAACCGAATGAAACACTATTTACATATGGGGTAGGTTTCACACGCATTTATTACTCACGATTGACACAAAGTCATCGGACCCTTATTCTCATTGGAACTCATTTCATTTAATACTCACAATGACATATAGTCATCGGACCTCTTATTCCATATAGGAATTCATATACTCATGATAACACTGAGTCATTGGACCTTTAATCCATCATGGATTCATTTACTCACAATGACACCTAGTCATCGGACCTTTAATCCATCATGGATTCATTTACTCACGATGACACCTAGTTATCGGACCTTTAATCCGTAAAAGATTCATTTACTCACGATGACACTTAGTCATCGGATCCTTTCGTTAATAGCTCGAACCCGTTTATCTTTCGTAGTTCATTCACACTCGTCTTCAACAACTTCGATTATCATTTCATCTCATTACAATAGTCATATTATAAGAATAAGCAATTTAAGATAGAATTTAACCATACGAACTTACCGGACTGTGTTGCGGCTATGAATGGATTTCAAGGACTACTCCGCTAATTTTTCTTTTCCATGATCAGTGGCTCGGTCGTAGTCTACATTCACAAATCATTCAATTCTCACATTAAATTACATAATTTAGTCATTCAACACCATTTAGTCCTTTTTAGGAAATTACAATTTTACCCCTAATAGTTTCCTTTTATTCAATCTAGTCATTTCAACATAAAACATGCAAAATACCATTCCTTCCTTAAACTATACCAGCCGAACATTCATAGCCCTCATACAAGTGCTTACAAATCCATTTATTTCACACCAAGTACAACAATTTCACCATTTTTAATATTTTTTTCCTTAAACCTTAATTTCATCGAAAATAACTTTACAAAAAGATTTAACCCAAGTATCAAACATTCAAATACACCAAAAGCTTCCAAGAACAAGCAATTTCAACAATGGCAAGTTTTCTAACATTTGACAGATTCACAAATTAGTCTCTGCATAAGCTAGATTAAGCTGATACGGACTCAAAAACATAAAAATTACTAAAACGATCATGGTTTACTTACTCAAACCAAAGCTTAACAATTGAATGTATAAACCCTATTTTCCCTTCTTTGCCATGGAGAAGATGAGGAAATAAGGAATTTCTTCATTTTTTTTATTTTAATTCATATATATAGTCAATGGTAATTTTGTAAATATTAAGACTTTCATTATTAAGCTTTAATTAACCATTTTTTTAACCTTAATTAAATCTATTTATACTTAATATAAGCCATACCAATCCACTAACTAATACTCCCTTGATTAATTTATTCATTTGGTCCTTCTAATTAAACATCTATGCTTTTATCCTTTTCTACAATTTAGTCCTTTCTATTCAATTAACTATCTAATCAATGATATTTTCGAATCATAATTCACACGATGCATATATCACCAAAAATATTTAAAATGAAAAATTTTATGACTCGACTCGTCGGAGTTGTGATCTCGAAACTACTATTTCTGACATCACTAGAAATCGGGTTGTTACATGTTTATCTATCGATTTTGTCAACCTATCAAAGATCACCAATTGATGTCGAAATAACCAAGGCTGCCCTAATAAAACAAATTCCAAATCATCTTCTTCCTCAAAAGAAACTAAAAACAAATTTCTTCCTACCACCTGGACTTCAAACTTCTTCTTCGTCTTCTATATACTCTTTAGTTGCGCACGAAGACTATCGGGATTATATGGCTTTTTTGTCCATATTGAGCCAACCAATGTTGCCTTACCAACAGGCACAACTAACGAACTCTTTACGGACAGCTTCACCATCTCTTCCTCTAATAAATCAATCTCATCTTTCTCCATTAGAAAACAAAAAAAAAAAAAACACACAAACAAGCCACCACTCTGCCCCAAAACCCTAGCCCCAGATTTCTCCTGTTTCTCCAGAGAATTCAGATAGAGCACTCTTGACCGAAAATTATAATGAATTTTTTTCTCATGGGAGACTTAAATAAGAAAAAGAAAGTCTTCCGGTAAAAAATCAATTAAACTAATTTCCCAACTTTCATAAAGTATGATAGATAATTGTTGCAAATTAAAATATAACAACTAAATTTTTAATTTTAATAAAATAAAGGATGAAATTCTTAGATTTTTTTTTTTCATGCAAGGCACGTAGAAAGGAAAGCCTTCCGGTGAAAGGGTTTTTACATTTTTACTCTATTTGATTATTTTTAGATCTCATAAAATACTTTTTATGAAAGTAAATATTTAATAAATATTTAAATTTATTTTTATATGATAATTAGATCTATTTTATTATAAATTAATTTGAATTAATAAAATAAATATTACATGAATAATTAAAAAAATTTCATTAATAAAATTTATTTTTTAAAGTAATATAATTTTAATAAATATTAATTATTTATTAATTTCATAAAAAAAACATATATAATTTCTTATACTATAATTCACTTTATCGTCACCGTTATGATAGCATTCATACATATATCACACCACTAACTTTATTATTATTATTATTATTATTATTATTATTATTATTAAACGTTTAATCTTACCGCTATTATAATTTTTAGTATGAAAAAAGTTAATCTCACTACTCATCGAAACTTGATTACTATACATTTAATTTTAAAGAAATGAAATAAAATTGTAAACAATAATATACTATAATCATTGAAAATATTGACTTGTTTTGTTTTAAAATCACGTTAAAAAATATATTTAATATTTTTTAAAGGTTTAATATATACAAAGGTATCTCAACTTGTAACATATACCTAGTTGGTACTTAAACTTTGTTTTGGACCTAATTAGTATTTAAATTTGAAGATCGTAAGCCAACATGGTATTTCTTTTAGGCGCCTGACTAATGCTGTTAAAATATACTGACGTGACAACCAATAGCATGGTAATACATGACAGTCTCACATTTTAACACGTGGCAAAAAAATAAAAAAATTATAAATTTTAAATATTTTTCTTTTTACCATGTGTCACCACTCATCATGCTATTGGTAATCAGTGCCACATCAGTATATTTTAACAATGTTAGCTAGGTACCAAACAAAGTACCAAATTGGTACCTGACTAGCGCTGTTGAAATATGTCAACGTGGTGCTGGTGACTAATAGCATGGTGATATGTGGTAATCTCACATTTTAACTGGTGGCAAAAAAAATAAAAAATTATAATTTTTATAAATTTTAAATAATTTTTTTGTCACGTGTCACCACTTACCATATTATTGATTGTTAATGTCATGTCAATGCATTTTAATAATGTTAATTACGTACCTAAATAAAATATCAAGTTAACTTATGATTTCCAAGTTTAGATACTAAGTCTAAAAGATTTAGATACCAAGTAGCTATGAGTTGCTAAATTTTGATGCCTCTATATATATTTAGAAAAGCACTAAAATACTAAATTACTACTTTTTTTAAAACCAAAGAGAGTTGGGGCTACAAAAGCATATAATCTGTAGCAATTTAACCAATTGTCAAGTAATCCCTTTCCTTCAAGCAGGGAATCCCATTGAAATCCTTTTATTTCAATGGAAGGAACTTCTTTATTCCATCAAACAGTACTATTTGGCCTTACATCTACTCTTATATCTTAATGTTTTCAGTTTGAGTTTCAACTCCAAATCACATTTTCTTCATCAATCCTACAACCCCACCTTCAACAATGCCTCTCGAAACAAACAAGCCCGATCAGTCCAACGTTGAAGGAGATAAACAAAGACACTTCAACAAAGAAATCAAAGACATGGTCTCTTCCATAACTCGTCGCGTAACCGGTATTCATAAACCCGGTTCGAGTTACCACAAAGGTACCAATGATGATGATGATCACAGCGTGGGAATCATCACGCTTGCTGGAAACAACGTTGGAGCCACAATGCGAAGTGAGTTGGACGAGAAATCCAGTCCTCAATACAGGCTTTCAGTCGGAGAGGATGAGGCTGATGCGATGAGTACCTATGTGAACAGCAATTTCCAAGCTGTTAACAATTCGATCATGCTCGGCGGCAGCTACACTGCCAATGATCCAGGAGTCCATTTGGACATCTCGGATGTTGATGAACATGAGGGCAAGAAACCAGCAGATAAGCAAAGGAGAAGGGGGAAGGAAAAAAGAGAAGGATTCCTCCAAAAGTGAAGGGTTACTAGTAAGTTAATGCATAAAATAAAATCTTTCTATATCCAAGATTATGTTTGCATGAGAGCATATGTATGTAAAAGGTTATGTCTTCCATATAGATACCATTTGGCTTGTATTGCTAGCCAAGGTCTTGGGTGTCAAACATACAAATAATGATGAAAGTGTTGGAACTTTCAAGTTCATATGTTGGTTCTTTTTAAAGTTGTTTGAGTTCAATCCTTTTATTATGTAAAAGTTTGGAATTTAGATTTTATATTAAATTTTGGCATAACGTGAGGTTAAAGATCTAATAGCAACACGATTAGCACGATTTAAACGCAAGCCACAATACGATTAGCACGATTTAAACGCAAGCCGCACCTGAAATAGTGAACACCCTATTCATCAGACTAACAAACAAGATTCATTTTCATGTTCGTTTTACGGTCTATGTTCGGGGTTTATGGTTGCTCTTCCCAACAATGTCGTCTCTAATGTTCGAACCTAAATATTTTCCTTGGAGTGTAAAGTGTATTGCCATTACATCCAACCACTTGTTGATATAGAAAACAATTTTTGAGATCATATAGAAAACTTGCTTATAAAATTTATTAACCATAATTAACATGAACTTTTAAAATTTTTAACTTATTTTATGTTCTCAAGTAAAATCAATAATTTTAATGTAAAAATTGATAGGCTTAATGCAGAATTTGACCTTAAACTATAATTGTTTTTTACTTTAGTATATAAACCATCATTATATTACTCGGTTCAATTCAATTTTTATCTTTGACAAAATATTCGATTGACGTGTGGTGCCAATCGGAATGCATCACAATTCTTATAACCAACACTTAGTGTTCATGATTATTAAAATTGATATATATATTCCAAAATATATAAACAATAAAAAATTTTCTTTAAAAAAAATGGTTAAATATTTTAGAAAAATATACCATTAACTTCGAGCACCGTTGATCAATGTTAATTGACAGTCATTAATAGAATGTTGATCAAATTTTTATTTTTATTTTTTATAATATTAAAATTTTAAGAATTTTTTTTACAAAAATTATATATAATTTGCAATTTTTTTGAAATGATTATTTTTTTCTAGAATTTTTTTTTTCAATTTTTGAGTTTGTCAATTACTAGAATATATACTTTATTTTTTTATTTTTATTTTTTATATATATTTTGAGGGTGCCTTGTAAAGAAAATATTTTTTAAAAAAATATTAAAATTTTTCTAGAATATACATTTTAGGAATTTTTGAGGTTTTCGTAATTCTATAAATTTTAACTAATTTTTTTATAAAGTTTTGAAATTTTTTATATACTGTTTTGATTTTTAGAATTTAAATTTATATATTTAATAAATTTCTAAAATTTTATTTTTTAAAAAAATTTGAATTATTTTTATGTTATATATATATTTTGAAAATATAATTTACATACTTTTTTAAAATACATGAAGTCATGAAGGCAACGTAGCTTTCTAGTAACATGTGTCAATGTTTGTTTGTTCTTTCTTTTACACTATGGGTTAAATTGTATAATAGAATGATAGTTTAAGTATTAAAGTGAAACCAAAAAAATTTAAGTACCAATGATAAAAAAGGGTATACTTAAATGCAATGACCTATAGAAGATCATGAAACAGAGATAGAAAAGATAGAAGAGAATAAAGAAAATTTGTTGATTCAAGAATGCCAAAATATATAGTGTTTATACACATAAAAATAGGGAAGTAGCTAACATGTAACAAACTATAATTATATGGCTAACTACTAACTAACATTTGCTGAGTCATTAGCATTCACCCAATGCTTTTGTTGTTTAGTTAAACACAAAAATTCAACCAATTGCAATCTCTTGTACTTTCAACTTGTCTCGAATCTTGCAAAGTGAAAAAGCATGTAAGGGTTTTATAAGAATGTCTACAACCTAATCTTGATACCGAACTTGGCAAACAAACAACTTACCTGTTGTTACTTGTTTTCAAGCAAAAAGTAACTCAAGTTCAACATGCTTGAACTTAGAGTGTAAAATTGGATCTGATGAAACTACTATAGTACTAGAGTTCTCACACCATATCACAGGCTTGCCATAAAGAGACATATGTAACTCACCAAGCAACGACTCTAGCCACATAATATCAGTTGTAGCAAAAGCCACATTATGGTATTCAACCTCGGTTATGGACCAAGATACACTTGACATCACAAGATTGCCACAAAAAAGGAACAAGCAATAACCTATAGTCAACCGTCGATCATCAGCATCGGGGCCCCCAATTGTCATCAACAAAGCCAACAATAGAGAGGCGATCAATAGGGAAAAAATGAAGACCAAAATCCATGATGGCTTTTAAGTAATGTAAAGTCCTCTACATAACTGCATAATGTGTATCCAAGGATGCCTACATGAATTGAAAAGCTTTGTTAATATTAAAACCAAGCTCATGCTTAGTAATGACTATTTATTGAAGTGTACCAATTATACCACTATAATCTTTTTGATTTTCAATAGGATTCCCAATATAGTGCTAGATAGTTGACAAGTACTTATCATGGGAGTAGGCATGCCATTGTCTTTATCCATATGATCTTAGCCAACAAGTCAAGAATATAGTTACCATAACACAAGAATAGTCCACCATCATTAGTATATGGGTAACCTCAATACCCAAAAAAAAGTTCAATATTCCCAAATCCTTAAAAGAGAATTCATTGTTCAGATGATGTACAACTATAACATCTTGCCGACAAAGCCTTAGCGTCTGGATATTGTTTAAGGAAATAAAACAGATAAGATAAGTTTTGAGTATGTATAGTGTTAGAACTAAACTACATATAAGAACTCTTTGAGCACACTTGTGACGTCCCGAAGTCGGGGATCACAAGTCTGTCGCTTAGAAGTAAAGAAGTATGTTTGGTAAAGAAGGATTAACCAAAATGCCCTTATCGGCGTGCTAAATGGGCAGACTTCATTATGGATATAAAGGAAATGAACCTTATGATGCGAGTATTACGTCAGTAGTGCAGTGCAGTCTGTAGTTTTGGCCGCAAGCCAGTTAAATTGTGAGGAAAATTAGTTAGAAATCGACCAAATGTGAACCAAGATAGTTAAAAAAACAAAGGAAAACACTCAATTGGTTATCTTGGAAGTTGTAGATTTGGATAAGACCACCCAGTGCTGATGTGGCGTTTATCATGTCACATCCTAAAAATCGGGTTAGTAGAAATCAAGTTAATGAACCAAGAATGGTCACGTCCAAATTGTTTTTTAGATGACCTTAGCACATTTGATAATAAATAAATATCAATTATAGTGATTGAGTAGCGGTGGATTTGTCCTTGATGATCTGAGTTTGAATTCCTTCCTCTCGTTAATTTCTATTTGGAGCAAATTTGTTTCAAACCCTTAGCAAATGTCATCTCCTGTTTTTAAATATTTTTTATTAAAATGATCACAATGAGTAATATGGTTAAGTGTTTAGATAGTTTTCTAAATGTCCTATGTTCAATTCTCCACAATTCTAAATTTTTTATTTAATTTTTCACAACTTTAAGCTATTGTGAACACTTCTTATCGTCCAACCTAGTTACTGTGCATGGGGAAAGATTCTTTCCTTTTGTGTGAGTCAACCTTCCCTCATTAAGCCTCATTTTCACTATCATGATCCATTTTTTGCTCATTTGTCCCCTCAACATACCATTCTCTCCGCTCTTACCTTGTGTGATATTTATTGAACCTGGACAAGTTGAATGATACCATTCTTAGTTGAATGACCCTCACTTTTGGCTCCTCCTTTCTTCTCTTATGCTCCTCTTTTTTCTCTCCTCTTCCCTTTTGCACCACCTTGAACCACCATTATTTTGATTTTGGTCTCCTTTCCTCCATCGTTAGCCTCCACCATTCGACCTAAACACCACCAGATCATCAACCATCCTCTTCTTCTCTTCTTCTTTTTGTTCCATCGCCACCCTACACCATCACGGCAACCACCACTCCTTTTCTTTCTTTTTATATTCTCTTTTTCCTCTCTAGTTTCGCAACACTTTTCTTCCCCTCCTTCTTCTTCGAATTCTCGTTAGATATCTGTCATTACCACCGTCACGCCATCGCTCCTCCACTGGCTTTAGTGATCATTTCTCTTTTCTGCACAATTTTTAGATCTCTATAATTCTCATTAGCGACCGAAAATCCTTTGTCATCTATTTTTTTTATTCAAATGCAGTCCGGTTGAGCTTTTATTAAGATAGCGGAGGGACCAATCAAACATATACAATTAGGTTCAAATAATTGCAATTATGTCCAGAAGCATCATTTCAATAATTCGCAATTTGCTCATGGAGTCAGTCCACAAGAAGTATCATGATTGAAAACTCTTTATTGTATACTCTTTACGAAAACAATTCATCCACCTGTTTTGTCAATGAACTTGTCATGTGTGTGTTACCCTCATATGATATCCTTGATTCTTTTTAGTTAAATCCTCTTACTCAATACAACCTATTTTATCTCATTTGTCACCATTGTGTCTTCTTAATGAGTAATATGATCACTGTCAACAAATGACTATGATAAATTGCTTGTTTGAGAACAAGCAACCCGTGGTCATGTTCCATATTTATAATTCCACACAATGTCAATGAGAGGATATCGTTAACTCTTTAATCAAGCTATGAATTTCATTGTTTCTAGTAAAGCCAGGTCATACACAAGTCATGTACCCAACATATTGACTAAGGACTCAATCATCTTTAGAGCATAAACCTCCACTTTTATCAAAGTACATGAGTTAGATACTCATGGCCAATGACTAACTTAGGATTTAGGCAAATCACACCATGAATGTCACAAACAAATTCGTAATTTATTCATCTTGGGTCCAGTCCAATGTATCATTCTTCCAATGAATACATCTATGTCTCTACCGGTGGAGTCAACTATTCCAATAGCCAAGACTAGCCATCTCCCAAATTGAAATTGTAAATGACATAATAATCCTTCTAAGTATTTGAATCAAATGCTCACTTTGATTCTTTTACGGGATTATAAACTCATTTAAATTATCTTCTGAAGTTGTTACAAATAAATATATTAATATGGCTTAATGTTTAATTCGACTCTTGAATGTTTGTTTTTGACTAAACAAATAAGCAATCTGTAGATGGGTAAATGTTAATGACTCAACAACTGTTACTTAGTAGTTAACCATGTAGTTATAGTTTGTTAAACGTCTGTTACTTCCTTATCTGTGTGTGTATATAAACACTATATCTTGTTGTAATTCTTGAGTTGAAAATACAACAAATTCTCTTGATTCTATTCTATTTTATTATTTTCATTTGTATTTTATGATATTTCATAGATCGTTACATGGTATTAGAGTTTATCAATGGTGTAGCAACAGTTGTTGATCACGGTATATCAAAGAGTATGTTTAGTAATGGCTTCAAAATCAGCCATTGATTATTTGTCCTCACCACATAATCCTTTTGAAGCAATGGTTGCCTTTGATCCTTAGGTTGGTAAGAGCTTTCATTCAATATCTTTAGGAGATGGAATCACTTCTTTTTTATCCAAGATTCATCGGTTTCCTTACCATGACATTGTGAAGTTAAATGACACCAATTTTATCCTGTGGAAAGGTCAAATTTCTTTCATCTTAGAAGGTTATAGTCTCACCGGTTACATTTTGGGAGTCCTAAATGTTCTAGCTCAATTTGTTGTACATAAAGAAGGCAAACTCATTAAAAATCCTTCTTTAGTTCGTTCAAGCGGTAAGATAAACTTATTGCTTCTTGGTTACTCTCAACCATTAGTGAGCTAGCACCTCTTATGTTGTTTGGAGCAAGATTACTGGTATGTATGCATCCGAATCCAGTACTAAAATCTCTTTTTTGACACACACACACTCCACTTACAAAAGAAACAACATTAGTCAGTAAATGAATACTTAGCAAAAATAAAATTGATTTGTGAAACCTTGAATGCTTCAGGAAGTATAGTAACATAATACAAACATGTTGGCATGAATCTTGCTAACATATTTGTTGAATCTGAATAAAATTTGACTGTGGCATCATCTTGTAAAAACTCTTTAGATTTGGTTACTGAGGTGTTAGAGTGTGAATCTAGGCAAAAGATGTTTGTACAAATGTTCCTTTACACGCTAATCTTTAACGATCAACTTCTGCTCAAGGGTCTCTATATCCATCATGTCTTCAAATACACAAGGCACACAAACATATTTATTTTAGAATATGTGACTATTATTTTAGATAGATTTGTTTGTATAAAGAGATATGAGAGTTTTTACAAATAGAACTTAAAATTTATTTGGATATGCCAAAAACTTAGAAACAAAAACATAGAATTTTTTTTAAAGAATTTGATATTCTTGCTATACTCATCTTAATGCTCAATAGACTGTTTTTGTTAGTGAAAAATGTCGATAGTCATTAGGTTTTATTGTATCCTCGAGATTTATTTGCGTGCAATATTTTTATACACCGAAATATAAACGGGAGATGAATAGAACCTTAAATAAAATAACATAATTATATGTTTTAAATCTTTTAATTAATTTCTCGTAAGTTTATTTTTATTTCTACGCATCAACAAAATGGACTTAAACAATTATACTTTCATGTTCGTTTAAATTTATACATCCATTTTATCCAAAAAAAAAATTTATACATCCATTTCTTCAGGTTTATTATGAAATGTGAAATAAAAATAATAAAAAAAATCTAAATTGTATAGAATTTTTTTTTAAATTTAAAATATATATTTTATTCTTAAGACTCGTTTAGCTATTTTATTTGTTATTTATGGCTTTAATCAAGAAAAAATACTACTTTAATTAACCATTTGTAAATTTAATTACTCATTAAGTAAAAAAACAATAAAAATGCCACCAAATTCAAAATTTAAAATACAATAATTAATATACTTTTTAATTACTTTTTTATTTATGTGAGTAATATAAATGAACATTTCTAGGAAAAGGCCCCCTCAAACTCCCAAGAGGAGCCGCCTCTTGCAACATCAGCATTGGATATTAATTATCCACATCAACTCGCATTTTGTTTTCTCGTTTGATGTGACATAATATTGTAATGAGCTAAGAAATTAAAATAAAATATCGTCTTAGATATGATTTCGATTCAAGTCATATTAGTCGTATTATTGTTAGAATTTTGTTTTTTTTTTATAATTCACTTAAAAAATAAAATAAAAAAGTATTTATTGGTAAATATTTTTTAGTGAATTACAAGAGGAGAATAAAGCCCTAACAGTAATGTGATTAACACGATTTGAACTCAGATCACACCTCAAGACGATGAACATCCTAATTATCAAGCCAACAGATAAGATTTTTATTGGTAAGTATCTTATTACCTATACAGATATGATCAATAGATTTTTCTTTCTTTTGTTAGGATTTAAAAAATCAAGTTTTAGTAGATAGATTTTATTATTAAATCCAACCTTCGAGTTTGGACATACTCTTCCCACCATTTGTGAATTTAAATTCATTTTTTATATATGAATCCATTCTTGATAATAATAATCAATTTATCTTATAAAACATAAATATTAAAACCAAATTATTTTTAAAAGATTTAAAAACACCATCCAAATTTAAAAATAAAATTAATTTTCAAACATACTCTAAAAAAAAAAAAGTCACACTACTTAGAGATAATTGAGTTTTTTTTTCATATTAATATTTGAACTTATCATTTTCTCAATAAATATCTTAATATCTTGATGTGACATTGAAATAAATGATAACATATTATAATTTCAAAATGTCATTTTAAAAAATTCAGATATTAATATAAATTTTTTATTTAAATTAAAAATATATATACACTAGACTTGATCATGCGTCGGATTACTCGACTCGATTCGAATGTCTTCTCGAAAAATGAGAGGGTTTAGATAAAATTATAAGCCCGAAAAATGGGTTTGGACAAAAAATGAGGCCCATTTTATAAACAGGTCAAGCCTCGGGTATGAGTTTTATGGCCTGAGCTTGGCTCGGGCCAATCCGAATAAATTAACCGTTTTTAATAAAAAATTATATTGTTGTTTTGGTGCTACTTTTTTTACTATTTTGGTTGCTATTTTTTGCTGTTTTTGTGTTGTTTTTTACTATTTTGATACTTTTTTACTGTTTTGTGTTGTTTTTGCTGTTATTTTTGTTGTATTTTTATTGTTTTTAATGTTGTTTTGCTGATATTTTTGCTGCTGTTTTGATTGTTATTTTTGTTGTTTGGATGTTATTTTTATGCGATTTTATTATTGTTTTACTGTCTTTTTTAATATTATTTGAATATTGTAGAACTTATATTTTATTGTTAATTTTTTTACTAATTTATTTGCAGTTAACTTAATATAAAAAAAATTTAATGTATTTTAAATTTATTTATTTTTTAATGTTTATTTTAATGTTTTTAAATTTATTTGATATATTATATATTTTTAAATTTGTTGTATGTAAAAAAATAATCTAAAAAAATTAATACGGAACGGGCCGAGTCTGGCTTGAGTTTGACTATTATAATTTGGGTCGGGCTTGGACAAAATTTTAGGCTCATTTTTCGAGCCGAGCCGGGCTCGGGCCTAACAATTGTACCTAAAATTTTATTGAAGTTCAACCCGAATCCGACCCGACTCGACCCATGATCAGCTCCAAGATACACATAGCAATATGGGGTTAAAAAAAAGAAAGAAATACATAGTGATTTTCACATTACAATATTTTTGACACATAGTATTCTCCATTTGAAGCATTTATTTACAATTTGGATAAACTAATTTTTTACTCCTTGTCTTTTAATCTTTTAAGTTATTCATGCATTTTATTTAAAAAAAATTTATAATTTTTTATATGTTAAATATCAAATTGATTTTAAATAAATTATTACTTTATTGTAAGATTTTACTTAATTGATTTAATTTTTAATGTTATAATATTAAATTTAATAAATATTAAATTGTTAACCTTAAACTATAGTTTTAAAAAAAAGACATATATTAATAAAATTTATCAAATTAAATTTATATTTTTCAAATATAATAAGAGTTAATTACAAATTAAAGTAGAGAAAAAAATAAAATTATAATTTTAACAATTTTAACATTAAAACAAATTAATTTAACCATATATATAAAATAAATAACTTGTAAGAAATTAATAATATTATTAAATTATAATATATTAATATTCAAATCTTGATGAATTTTTGTATTTTTTTTAATATTAAATATTTTAAAAATAATACTTTTTGGTCCATTGGTGATGGTCAATTCACTAATTTTTGGAATGATGTATAGCTTCGGCAGATTGCTCTGCTCAGAGCTTTGTTTAGAGGAATTGGTCAGCCAGATGACACACTCTGTGTCTATGATTTTGTTGAATCTAATGACGATTGGGATTGGTCTCGATTGAGAAGTTTGCTTCCTAAACATGTAGTTAACCAAATAACAGCAGTGTTGCCACCTACTCCTGATGCTAGACCAGGCCAGCTAGTGTGGAAATGGATATCGAAAGAGACCTTCTCTAGTGTTGAGACATAGGAATCTTTGTGTGGTGAGTTCTGAGGCTTCTCCTGTGTGGAAATTGATATGGAAAGTTAAGACATCTCAAAGGGTTTGAGTATTCATTTGGCTCTTTTGGCAAAATAGATTGTTAACGAATAGGGAACGATTGAGGAGGCATATGTCAAATGATGGGAATTGTCCCAGATGTTCTACTCTATGCGAATTTAGGATTCATGTTGTGTGGGATTGCCCATTTTCAAGGTTTGGATGTCAATTGTGTCGATTCACGCTCACACTATTTTCTTTTTATTACAATTGAAGGATTAGTTAGTTTGGAATATACAGGATAAGCGTATTGTGGGTGTAAGGATTTTAAATGGCAGACTCTATTCTCCATAATATGTTGATTGTTATGGAAGGATAGAAATCAATGTCTTTTCTAATGAACATAATTGCGTTCAAAATCTTATGGATACAGGTCTCACATGGGCAAAGAGCTATGCATCTTTTAGTTCCTATCTGTTTATGCCAAATCTAATGGTCACTAGCTCTCATTGGTCACTGTCGGAGGATGTATGGATTTAACCAAATACGGATGGGGTTTTAACAACCTGTTTTTCAGTGGTGCCGAAAACAGTTATTACGGGATCACAAACTCGACGAGAAATTTTTATAAATGAGTTATTAAATTAAATTAGTCAAAAATAATTTTATTTGGAATTTTGAATTGAAGGATTTTAATTATTGAATTAAAATTTTGTATAAGTGGTTTGGTTCAAAAGTTAAGTGGCTTTAGAAAATGAGGTATCGGGACCTCGTTTCTGATGTTAAGGGCCATAAATATTTTTATTAAATATTTATAGATTCTTATTATATGTGAATTGAAGTTTGGTTGGGTAATTTTGATGATTAATTGTTTAATTAAGGAAAAAAGAGTAATTTGTAAAAGAGGTAAAAATTAACTACTATTATTAAAATAAAAGGGACCAAAGTGACAATTACACCATGGTCAAAAAGTCCAAGCGATGGAGGATATAATTATCTTCCACTAACTTTTGGGTTATTTTTCATTTAGTCCTTTTTAGTTTAAGGCTAAATTGTAAACAAGTTGATTTACTTAGAATTTAATATAATTGAAGGATCAAATAGGTAAATTAACCTATGGCATTTTAGTGAATGGATTATTATGGGGTAAATTCATCATAAGTAAAATTAATTAAGGCTAAATAAGTGGTTAATTAAACTAATCATGAAAGACTAAATATCTACAAAATTGCCATTAGGTATAAAAATGAAATTAAAGAAGAAAAATCGCATTTTTCTTCTAATTTCTTCTTCTACTTCACGGCTAAGACAAGAAAACCTAGAGTTTTCCATTGATGAACTTTGAGCTTTGATCTGGGTAAGCAAACCTTGACCGTTTTTAGTGATTTTTATATTTTTGAGTTCGTGTTAGCTTGATCTAACTAATCTAAGGATTAAATTGTGAACTTGTCAAATGTTGTGAATTTTACCATTATTGAATATGCTTGTTTTTGATAGTTTTGGATACTTGATGATTAAGTTGGATCTTTTTGTAAAGTGATTTTTTATGAAATTAGAGTTTAAGGTCTAAAATACTAAATAATGAAATAGGATGTACTTTAGGTGAAATAAATGGATTATAAGGGCTTGTAAGAGCTAATCATTCTGGGCTCGTAGGAGCTAATCATTCTGGGCTCGTAGGAGCTAATCATTCTGGGCTCGTGAGAGTTAATCATTCTAGGCTTGTAAGAGCTAACCGTTCTGGGCTCGTAAGAGGTAACCATTCTGGGCTCGTATGGGCTAAATATTGTCTGTGCTTGTAATGAAATAAAGTTTGGAGAATTGAAAGAGATTAAGTTCGTTATTGTATACACGATTATGAATACATACTAATTATCATCTTTTAACCGATCTGTTTATTCTGTAAGAAAAGATATTCGCGAACTTACTAAGCTTAATAAGCTTACTCGTGAATCTGTTGTTGTTTTGTAGATACGTTTTGCTGTTTAAAGATCGGATAATCTCCATGAAATCACACTATTGTGGAGCTTGTATGGTAGAATTTACATCACTAGGTCTTATGGCATGTACTAGGATAACGTTACCTTTTGCTTATATATAATGAGTTTGTGGAAAACCTGGCTATGTTTGATGAAATATTGAAAGTAGACTTTAAGTGTCTTGTATCGGCATAAAAATCATGTATTGTGTTGACTTAAATGCTTAATTAAAACTATGTATGCATGAAGTTATTGAATTTGTGTTTGGTATAATCTTGAGATCTTGCATACTTGTTTCGGTAGAACTCATGTATGTTTCGGTAGAAGTACAGGATAGGAGAGAAGTTGCTCATTGACTTGCGTTGTATCGGTAGTTGAATTGTGAGTATCGGTAGTTATATGTTTAGAAGTATCGGTAGTTTGCATAATTGTGTCGGTAGAAGTTCCAGGGTGAGAATCATAGCTCTCTGGCGTTTTTAGTATCGGTAGAAGTATGAATTGTTTCGGTAGTTGTATTACATGTATCGGTAGAATCATCTCGGGTATCGGTAGAACTCTGTAATATTTTTGAACTGTTTTTTGACTTGACAACTACCGATACTTGTTCATCAGGTACCGGTAGAAATATCCAAAAATCATGGAAATGACCTTTTTGCCCTTGATGAGTTGTGACTATAATCGATTGATGATTTATGATATGTTGGGTGCACATATTTATTCAAATAAGATTTAAATAAAAATATGAATGAACAATGATAGATGAACAGTAAGACACCAGGACCTTGACCGGCGACGGTTTCAGGTTTGGGTGTTACAGGAGTGGTGTCAACTAATAATGTGAATGCATCGATTGGAGGTGTGTTGAGGGACTCGAATGCAAGGTGGTCATGTGGTTATACAATGTTATTGGGTAAGGAAACAATAATTAAAATTGAAACTAAATCTGTTTTAGAAGGTCTACGCATAGCTTGTGATAAGGGTTTTAGACAAATTGAGATTCAATGTGATAGTGCATTGTTGGTTGAATCTTTTTTTGGCTGGTAGTGCTGCTAGTAGTAAAATGATGGAATTACAATTGATTCATGAAATGATGCACCAAGAATGGGAAATCCGACTATAGCATGTGCCGAGATCTCAGAATGAATTTGTGGATTGCATGGCCAAATTAGCCACTTGATTTGCTAGTTTACAATTATTTGTTGCCCCTCCAAATGTAATGAAGGATATTTTGTTAGAGAATCATAATAAAGCCTTGGAATTGTAATGAGACCAGTGGTTGCAATTGCATAATTGCTGTTTATTTTCTACCAAAAAATATTTTAAAATTAAATAACATAAATATAAGTGATTCTAAATTAGACATTGCTTGATAGATCATTGAAAAAATTAAATCAATTAAAAATTAATATTTCAAATGATTTATTTTTTTATGCATGTTTGATAAATCAAAAAGAATTTGATAGAATTTTTTTATAAAAAAGTGTGAAAAATAATAAGTAAATAAGTGATACTATTTTGGTAAAAATAAATAAGAGTTATTTAAAACATAATGGAGAATATTTTTAATTTAATTTATTTATTTTAATATTATATTATTATATAAAAAAATTTCATTTAAAATTTGATTTTTGTTTAGGATAAAATGAAATGTTTAAAAATTAAGGATAAAATGTAAAAGTTTATTTTTTATAATTTAAAATCTACATGTATCAAATAATCTAATGATATTTTGTATTTAATTTTTAGTAATATATCAAATTATATTATAGTTTAAATTTAGTACTTAAATTTTTAATATTTAATTTTTCACTCATCAAACAATATTTTAGTTAAATATTTTGTAATTACGTTACTTTTTAGTTTATTAATGACTTTTTCAAAGAAATTTATTAAAAACTTAAAAAAATTAATTGTATAAAAAATATAAATTTAATATTAGATATCTTATCACTCATGGAAACTACAAATATATAATTATACAATTAATAGAAATATACAATTCATAAAAGTAATAAAATGTGGATAACTAAAATTAAAATATATAAATATGTCAAAATAGAGTTTTAGTTGGATGAAAATTAAAATTCGTTGTTTTGACTAATTTAGACACTAAATAATGTTTTTTTCCGGTTAAAAAAACTAACAAAGCTACGTGGATCACCCGATCCTACAAAGCTTCTCTCCCCGCTCCCGGTATGATTTCCGCTTGGTTTGGTTGTTTTGGCCATCGTGGGTCTTCTTCTCTCCCTTCTTCTTTCACACCCTTTCTATTCTGATTCTCCCACGCAGTAAACAAACCTCCCGATTCAGATCCATCCCAAAAGGTTCCTCCTCTCCCAAACCCTAATTTATAATCTGTTCTCACTCGCACTTCCACTGCATAAACTGCTTCATAATACATGCTGATTCTTTCTTTTGTTGGTCATCTTTAATAACAGGTTTCACAATTGGAAAGTACATATAATAGCTATTGAACACCTTTTTTTTCCCGGTATATCTTCTTTCCCTCTTTGACTATATATATATGTGCCTGTGTATTTAGTTTTAAGTAAATGAATTGGAGGGATAAAATTAAATGAAACGATTGAAACGCCTTTTCAATCGGTACTGAAGGATTGATTCTTTTGATCGAAGAAACGGATCCCGAGTTTGGTTCGGGGCATCACGTTTGCTGCATTTGATTTATTTTTCGCAATATTAATTCAAGTTTCAGCATGGATTTAGTTGAATTTATTTATTCATTACTTGTTCTAGTTTCCATGTTTGTTTAAATTTGCTTTCTGCTTCGTTTTCTTTTCTCAGTTTGAGATCAAGGACCTGTGGAGCAAATAACTACGTAGACGAAGATGTTTGGTACACCTAATCGTGAGAGTTTCTCTTACCTTTCACTCTTTCCCGTTGAAATCATATTCTGATTTTACATGTTGAGCTGTTGTTTCGATGAATGCATAATTTCTTCCGTTCCTTTTTAAAAGTAGAAGCTCGTGCTTTTAACTTTTATAAAGCCATTGTGAAATTCAGGAGTCTGATCGGTTTTCAGATTGAAGATTAGCTTAATTATGCGAGAAGCATTTACATGTTGCATCGGTGATATGCACAGATCATTGTTATCTTCTTATTCTTCTTCCTTCATTGGTGGCTTTTTTTTTTTATATATAAAATACTACTGCACTTTATCACTCCAAAAGTGTTTACCAGCATGTTGTTGGTGTTCTGTTCCTTGGTAACTGTTACGGTCAATATTCATTCTCTGTTATTTGCTATATATATACCTTTAACCTGCTTTACACTTCATCCGTTTTTAGAATAAATTTGTTATTACTTATGAATCTTTTTGGACAATTAAGTTAACTGTCAGAAACTCTTTAAACAGCTTTTGGGCAATCATCAAGTAGCCCATTTGCATCCCAATCTGTTTTTGGGCAGACCAGTGCAAGTAGCAATCCATTTGCACCAAAACCTTCCTTCGGTAGTCCAAACCCTTTTGGTTCCCAAACAGGGGGTTCAGTATTTGGAGGTACTTCTACTGGAGTGTTTGGTGCGGCCCAATCTTCTTCTCCCTTCTCCTCAACAACCGCCTTTGGTGCCTCTTCATCTCCAGCTTTTGGTTCATCTACTCCCACTTTTGGCAGTTCATCATCATCTTTTGGTGGTAAGAGTCTGTATGTCTTTTTCTTTTATATTATTATGATTAAGTTATCCTTCATTCAGTTCATTTCATATTCGTTCTGTTAATATATTGATAATATGATTGTCATACATACAAATTCTAAAATTCAACTGATATTTTCAAGGATGAGTCACTATTAATCTACTTTTTTAGGGTTGTTTAGTTACCTGTATGAACTCTCTTCTGACTTTAGAGTAATGTGTAGATCATTCGTATTTTTGTGATGCTTTAATGGTAGCGTTTCAGGACCAAATATGTATATCATTGCATTATTATGCAAATAAATGCATACATATGTGTATCAATATTACAATTAATTGCACTTTTATTTCATGGAGATAGAAAAATTTAGTGTTTATTAGTAAGAGACTTTCTAAAAAACATAGTACATTTTCCGTTAGGCCCTTAAATATCATGAGGGGCACTTTTATTTCCTTGTATGTTAATTTATGGTAATCAGCTTTTAGTTATATGTGTCGACTTTTTAATCATTAGCTCTCGGGTAACTTGGTGTCTTTTGACTTTGTTTTGGATAGGGTCTTCTGTTTTTGGTCAGAAGCCTGCATTTGGCTTTGGGTCAAGTTCCACCCAATCAAATCCTTTTGGAAGCACAAGTCAGCAATCACAACCTGCATTTGGTAGTGGTATATTTGGTTCCTCCACACCTTTTGGTTCAACTCAGTCAGCGTTTGGTTCTAGTCCTGCCTTTGGTTCCACTAGTAGCCTGGCTTTTGGTGCGACAAGCACACCTGCATTTGGAGCCTCAAGCACTCCAGGTTTTGGTACCACAAGCACCCCTGCATTTGGTGCCTTGAGTACACCTTCTTTTGGTGGCACAAGCACCCCTGCATTTGGTTCAACTGGAAGTCCAGCATTTGCGAGCACTGGAACTGCATTTGGTGTGTCTAATGCCCCAGTGTTTGGAACTGCGGGTGCATTTGGGGCATCAAGCTCACCAGCATTTGGCACTTCCACAACTCCTGCTTTTGGAGCTTCAAGTTCTGCTTTTGGGGGTTCAAGCACTCCTGCTTTTGGAGCATCTTCTACTCCATCGTTCAGCTTTGGGTCTAGCCCAGCTTTTGGCCAGTCAACGCCAGCATTTGGTAGTAGTCCATTTGGAACAACCTCATTTGGAGCCCAGAGTTCTCCTTTCGGTGTGTAATTAGTCTGCATGATCCACTAAAAACTGAAAATATTTGTATGGTTTAGGCAAAATATATAGTTTGATAGGCCTTCCATGTTGTTGGTGCAAGTTGATTTGTGCGCGTGTGTGTGCACATGAAATTGAATTTGATTTCTCATGCAGGAAGTCAATCTTCTGCCCCAGCATTTGGAAGCACTAGTCTTGGCCAGTCTCCTTTTGGAGGTCAACGTGGGGGAAGTAGAGTAGCTCCTTACGCACCTACAACTGATGCAGAGAGCGGGAGTGGACAGCCAGGTGCAAAGTTGGAGTCAATATCAGCGATGCCTGTTTATAAAGATAAAAGTCACGAGGAGCTGAGATGGGAGGATTATCAATTAGGAGATAAAGGTACCTTTGTAAAATATTGTAAAACCCTGAAAGTTAATTATTCTTTTCTTGTTTGACGTTCACCACCTTGCTGTACTAATTTGAAATATCAGGTGGACCGCAGCAAACTGCTCAGGCTACAGGTGGGATGGGGTTTGGTGCGTCAACTGTATCTACAAGTCCTTTTGGTTCTTCAACATTTGGCCAAACATCTGCAAATCCTTTTTCCAGCTCAAGTACCAACCCGTTTAGTTTAAAACCTCCATCCTTCAATAGTACAGGTTTTGCAACCTCGACTACTACATCAAACCCCTTTCAATCAACACCATCTAGCCTTTTTGGCCAAGCTTCTTCAACTTCATTATTTAGTTCGTCTACTCCTACGTTTGGACCCGGTTCATCTCTTTTTGGCTCATCTGTCACTCCTTCATTTTCATCTTCACCGTCCATTTTTGGTACTGGTGCAGCTCCAGCAACAACTTCAGCATTTGCTACAGGCTTAAATTTTGGCAGCAGTCAGACATCACCTCTGTTCAATTCTTCCCCTGCAATTGGACAGACAGGCAATGCTTTTGGCCAGATGACCTCTACCTTTGGACAGAATACTAGTAACTTTGGTCAAACAAGCATTTTCAACACACCTTCCACTGGATTTAATGGGAATATGTTTTCAAGCTCACAATCATTGGCTCCTTCTAGCAACCCAGCGGCCTTCGGCCCAACAACTGTAAGCCACTTGTGAATTATATACAATCATCTTTCTTTTTCATCATATTTATGATCCTTAGCTTGTGTTATTTGGTTGCAGAAAGATGCTATAAAGTTTGTTGCCTTTTTTGACCAAGTTCTCTTTTTCTGTACATTTTCATCATGCTGTTGCGGCTCACAGAATTATCTGCCTTTTCTTCTTTCTTTTATTGGATTAAGAATTCCAACTAATTGTCCACTATTGAACCCTGTGGTGTATGATTGATTGATAAGTTGAGTAGATATTTGATATAATTTCTGCGTTTAGGTGCCTATCTTTTTGTTGAATGAAGATTCATTATTGATATTTTTATGAGGGTAGCCTTTAAATTTTTTATGAGCTTTAAGACTCTAGGAGTTTTGCTTATTATAATTTGCTATAATACTCTCTTGGTCTACATGAGTCTTTATTTAATAACCATGCATGCTTTTCTTACCTGTTTTTGAGCCTTAAGTTTGTAGTTTGACTCCTGTTTGTGCAGCCCACTTTTTCTTCACCTTTTCAACCAGCTCAGACCAGTGGTGCTTTCAGCTTTAGCAATTTTGGTCAGACACAACCAGGTAGGAGAAGTTTATCTTGAATATTCTCATTGAAGTTTGAGCTTTCTTTGATGATTCTGACTATAATGATGTTGCTGACGTTATAGGTGGCGGATCAGGCATTTTTGGTCAGAGTAATATTGGCCTATTGTATGTGTAATCCTTTAGATTTTTCTTCTGTTTTCACTGGCATAAATATATATATGCTTGCCTACATGCATATGCATAGTTATTACTAGCATAATTCTTTCTTGTACCTTTGCGCATGTCCGTGCAAAAGGGTGCCTGAATATGTTTTCTCCACCGTCATCCAATTAGTTATTTGATTTTCAAGTGGAGCTTAATCCTGCATGTTCTGTTTGACAGGTCTGCTACACAGAGTGCTGCTGTAGTACAACCAGGGACTATTATAAACCCCTATGGAACACTCCCTGCAATGCCTCAAATGTCAATTGGTCAGGCTGGGACTGCACCGTCTGTTCAGTATGGAATTTCCAGCATGCCTGTAACTTTCTGACTTTGCTTAGGTTTTTCAAGTTGCTTGCCTGCTGTTAGAGATCATCTTTCTCTCTTCAGGATACCAATGTTCTTGTTTTAAATTAAGATATGATAGTATCTATTGATTGACTGCTAATGATTTTGTCAGGTGGTGGACAAACCAGCTCCTGCTAGAATATCACCTTTATTGACTTCTCGGTACCTTTCCCAAAGGCGGATTAGGTTGCCTGCAAGGAAATATCATCCTAATAATAATAGTCCAAAGGTGAGGGTCCTACTTATGAAATTAGTAGCTCTGATTTTTTGAGTTCAACTATGATTAGATTGTTTGATATATGAGGTTACAATTCTAACTTGTTTATTTTATTTGTTGATCGATGTCTGCAGGTTCCATTTTTCAATGATGATGAAGAGACACCCAACACACCGAAGGCTGATGCTGTTTTTATCCCTAGGGAAAATCCAAGGGTGTTGATCATTCGTCCCACAGAAAGTTGGCCTTCAAGAGCTTCTGCTGAGAAGGCTTCTCCATTGAAGGTTACGTCCGCTGCTGTGCATGAGAATGGTAAGATTCATTCGAGCTCATCTGCATTCCATTGGCTCAACCAAGTGAATAAGTTAGGAATAGAACCAAAGCTTATAGCTAATGGTGGATGTGATTGTTTTTAAGCATTCAACTCTTTGCTGGCTTTCCCTATTAGATATTAACGCTTGATCGTATCCCAAAAAAAAAAAAACTCTTTGCAGGCTTTGTTTCTTTACATGTGTTACCTACCTACCACCAATTGACATTATAAGTTTCTCAACAGTTGTCTCAAAATGCTATTTTTTTGCCTGAGTCCTTGGTAATAGCATATAATCTCTGAGAAGTTAGAGAGAGTCTTTTTTTTGTGTGTCCAATTGATTCCTCTTCGTAGTGTTTTGCATTTCTATTTTCTCTCCTTCTCCCACACACTTCCAAACAAGCACCTTGGATTATAGTCAAACTGGTTATCCAACCAAGTAATAGTCACCAAGTGGCCTAGAGAAAAAAAGTAAAAATAAAAAGGTAATGCCTTCGATAGTGAGAAGTCTCTCTTGGTGTCATCGCAATATTCTTTTTCAATTGAGAATGCTATGATTTAGTTTCTAGTTGTATCAATTTAAGTTTATTTATGTTCTTTCAATGCTCTGATTACACTGAGTTTTTGCTATTCCTGGCTGACTATTCGGAGCATCTTTTTCATTTAGGCAAAGTTTCTGATGATAGCTCCAACGCTGAGGATAAAAATGGTAAGTAGCATCTTTTGCATTAAATTGTAATCACCTTTAATTTTCTGTCATGCCATCTATACCCTAATATAAAAGCTGTCCCCCAAATCAACGTGAAGGTTGAATTAAGGATTGTGAAAATGTAGTTGATTGTAGAGGTGCTCATGGGTTGGGCTGAATTTTGGCTGGCCTTAATAATGATATTAACATATTTTATTCTTGTCCAAATCTTGGCTCAGCCCAAAATATAGGCTTGAATTTTTGTTAGTCCTTTCATATTTGTAAATGGCTAATTCAAAACTTATTTTAGGCCCGCCCATATTTTTGAATATTTATATTATTTTTAATTTAGTATTTAATAATTTTATATATTTTTCATTTATTTTAAATGTTAAATATAGGCAATTTATCATGTTTTTTAATGTTTATATTATAGTATTATATTGCTATAGGCTTAATTTGTATATGTTACAAATTACATAATATATAAAAAATATCATAATACAATATATTACAAACTTAGAAATGGGTTGGGCTAGGCTCGAGCCTTGAATGCTTGAGCTTGTGCTCGTCTCATATTTTAGATGGGCTTAATTTTTTGTCCAAGTTCATTTTTTGAGCGTAATATTTTTGCTGAAACTTTGGGCGGGACTTTAGGCTTGGGCAGGTAGCTCAGTCTTGGAACAGATCTAGTTAATTGACAACAAAGCAATGGGTTAATTAAAATTTGGAAGGTTAATTTTGTTATATATGGAGTTCATATATTTAAAATTTAAAGTACTGTAAGTTTATATTTGTGTTATGTTCATGTTATTTTTCGTGATATTATGTACTTTAATTATTTTCATATTCTCTTCTTGTTTATTTGTGTTATGTAATATAAATTTTATATTATTTTGTTAACGATAATAATTCATTTTTATTTAGAATTTGATACATTCATATATTTCTGTCGTGTTAATGTATTTTTTTTTTGTATTTTGATATATTTTATGAAGTTTGTCACGGTGATACAATTTAGAGGGATAGTTTTATTTTAGTGTTGTGTCACAATTTATCTCAGATTTTACCTAATTTGTCATAGTGATTTATTTTCTAGAAAAATGTCTGCACTTTTTTTCGTGTGTGGAAAGTATTTTAAATTTATATAAAATGTTACATGTTAATAGTTTGTTTTTTTTATATGTTTTAACATGTTTGGGTATTTATATAATTTATAGGTTATTTTTTCTTGATGTCACACTTTTTAATTATAATTCAATTTTAATTTTAAATTCTTTTCCTTCAAAATTGAAACGTTACATTAATGATTAATCACACACATGATTAAATATCAATATCATATCAAAATCTTAATTTGTTTTTTTAAAGCGGAGTGAGGACTTGTTCTAGTTTTATTAATTTGTATCGCCAGTATTGTTTCATTAATGTAGTGTTTTATTATGTGAAACTTTCATGGCTTGTAACCTTTCTTCCATTGTATGGCTTGATTTAGGAAATATTTGTTTCTCCTCAAGGTTTCCTTTTATACCTCTCATCTCTGCTAGACTTTCGTATCAGGAATATGGTAGCCTGCTGGCTGTTTCTTTGCTTTGGAGTTTCTGATATTCAGTTAGTACAAAGCAAAGCATTAAAGATGTATATTTGTTTTGCCTGTTGTCTTCTGATATTCAATATGGTAGCCTGTTTTCTATATATATATTCTGCATGTTGGCATGTTAATTCTTTTGTGACAAAGATTATGAGTTTGCTTATCTGATTATAACTTTCAGATAAATTTAGGGTCATTATAAATTGCTTTTGCTGCTGTTTAATGTCTTTTTATTAATATGATTGTGTAGAGAATCCTGCCGAAAATGGCCATGTGAAGGAGCGAATTCACCCAGTCAAAGGTAACCAGAAAGCTAATGGAGTCCATGACGATCATTCTGCTCAGAAAGAGTCATACATGACACTCAATGGCCACAGAGCTGGTGAGGCTGCTATTGTCTACGAGCACGGGGCTGACATTGAGGCTTTAATGCCAAAGCTTAGGCGGTCTGATTACTATACAGAACCTCGAATCCAAGAACTGGCTGCAAAGGAAAGGGCTGAACCAGGGTACTGTCGGCATGTCAAGGATTTTGTGGTTGGGCGGCACGGTTACGGAAGCATCAAGTTCCTGGGTGGGACAGATGTGAGACGTCTTGATTTGGAGTCCCTTGTGCAGTTCAACAACCGCGAGGTAATAGTTTACATGGATGATAGCAAAAAACCTCCTGTTGGACAAGGTCTCAATAAGCCTGCAGAGGTAACGCTTCTTAACATCAAGTGTTTCGATAAAAAGACGGGACAGCAGTATACAGAGGGTCCAAAAATCGAGAAATATAAGGAAATGCTTAAAAGGAAAGCCAAGGACCAAGGAGCTGAATTTATTTCCTATGACCCCATCAAAGGAGAGTGGAAATTCAGGGTCAATCACTTCAGCAGGTATAAGTTGGAAGATGAAGATGACTCCAAAATGTGGGGTGTTACAGATAGCTGACCTGAGTTTTAAGAAGATAGGGACAGTGTTTCCTTGATGCTTAGCGTTGAAAGGAGTTTATGCTGTTCCTTGTGTTTTGTGTCCTCACGATGGGTGGTTTTGAATTGTAAAAAAATTGCCAAATTGTCGTAAATGCATGAATTGTTGTCTTTTCTCTTTCTTGCTTTTATTTATTTTTTTAGTACAAAGAAATCCATAATCTGGAGATTAGAAAACAAAAAGACACTTGTCGGGGCTTGTATTCCACTTTATTAGATAATTTGATTTCCTGTTAATCATTTAATTAAATCAACATTCATTATTTTTCTGAAACTCATTCGATATATTATCGCCGAGTTGTAATGGGAAACGTGATGGCCAAGGATCGGATGTTACTGCTTTTACATGTTTGCTTATAACTAGACAAATTCAATCTAAAATTGCATCATATTTGTATTGTATAAATATAACGAGAATAATTTTCAATCAGTTTTAGAAGTCTTAATTAAATTAAATCTATCGTTTTCTTATCAAAATAAATTATCGGTAGTTTAAAAAATTACAAAGATAAATCATGATTTTTTAGGAGAGAGGGATCGAAGTGTAAATTATCATTATACTAATTTATAATTTTTAAAAATTTGCAGAAATTACAAACTAATTTTACCATTTTAGGGGATGCAAACCCCTGGGTAAGGCTGGAAAAGATAGCTTGAAGATAATATACTCAAATATTTATGTCAAAACCTTTAGCTACTCTAAGGCTACTAATTAAATGAGAATTTCCTTTATAAATTTGACTTTTAAAGGATGCTTTCATTGATAACTAGTAAGTGTACATTTTTTTTTAAAAAAAATTGAATAATTTCATTATATGTTCTGATGATATCCGACTCTTTTTAAGATAATGTTTAAAACTACTCATAATCCCTTCTCAACCCATAAATAGGAAGATAATTCGCTTCAACATACTCGAACTCACATCGTATTGTATTGACAACAATATTCATACTAATCAAACTAAGACTCAATCGACTGGTTATTATTCAAATTAAAAATATAGTAAAATGAAATAACAAATTACAGATGATTAAAAAATAAGCAAATAACAATAAAGTAAGGTCAATTAATTAACTTTTGACAAATACACAAGTTTACTTTACATTAATTCAATTTATTGCGAATTATCTCGAAAAATTTTAATAAGTTTTTTAATTGGGCCGTACTCTCACAGCAATCCATTTTTCTCCTCTTAACCCTAAAGCCGGCCCGAAACTGAATCCTACGATACCATAATATCACAGCCTTTAAGTTATAGGGTTTTGACACTCTACTTAGTCCCTCCATCGAAGCCGCACCGAGAAAGGAAACAGAGGGCAAGCAAAATGAAGACCATTCTTTCTTCAGAGACAATGGACATCCCTGATGGGGTTGCTATTAAGGTGAAGGCCAAGATGATCGAGGTTGAAGGTCCCAGGGGTATGCTCATCCGTAACTTCAAGCACCTCAACCTCGATTTTCACCTCATCAAGGACGAGGAGAGCGGCAAGCGCAAGCTCAGGATCGAGGCTTGGTTTGGCTCCAGAAAGACTAGCGCCGCCATCCGTACCGCTCTCAGCCATGTTGAGAATCTCATCACCGGCGTCACCAAGGGTTACCGTTACAAGATGAGGTTTGTTTATGCTCATTTTCCGATCAACGCCTCCATCACTAACGGCAACAAGTCCATCGAGATCCGTAATTTCCTTGGCGAGAAGAAGGTCCTCTCTCTCTCTCTCTCCGTTTTTTTAATCTCTTATTGAATCGAAATCACATTGTGACTTTTGATTTAATTCCCTTTATTTGTTTTTTAATAATGCATTTATTATTGTTTTTATCATATATTAGGGCTTTTTTTTTTCAATTTCTTTTTGGCCTATTCAATCGTACGGTGCTGTTGAAATGCTACATTAAGAGCATACGTTGATTCATATTATTTTGTTTGTTTAATGTCAACACCCTTAGGACTTAATGCAAACTTAAAATTCTTATATTTTCTGGAGTTCTGGTTGCATTGATTGATGTAGAGAAATGGGTTGGCATTGTTTGTACATTTTGAACCAAATTGTTCATGTTTTAGGGTTCAAGTAACCAAATATGAAACATGTTGAAGAGTTTGATAAGTTCCTTGTATTCCAATGACATTATGTTAACGTTTGCACCGGTGAACTTCAGGTGCGAAAGGTGGATATGTTGGAAGGGGTATCCATTGTTCGATCAGAGAAGGTTAAAGATGAGATCGTGTTGGATGGTAACGATATCGAACTTGTGTCACGCTCGGCAGCTTTGATAAACCAGGTAGGCCCTCTGTCGATTCTTGTAGAACACTGAGATTGAACGTGGAGATGATTGATATTTGGCATTTATGTTGATGAATGTGGGTTTTGATTGGAACAGAAATGCCATGTGAAGAACAAGGATATCAGAAAGTTTCTTGATGGTATCTATGTTAGCGAGAAGGGCAGGATCGCTGAAGAAGAATGATTGATATGGTATCTCTTGTTTCATAGTGTGTTATAATGCTGTGTTGGTTTTCAGACTTTAGATTATAAGGATGCTTTGTTTGGAAAATTTTGAATATTTGTTTCATCTTTATGTTTTGCGACATTGAGCTCCTTTCGGCAATCACTTGGAATGCAATTTTTCAATTTAGAAAGGCATGAAAACCTTTGGTTTAGAGACTTGATTATAATCCAAATTATCGAAAACAATATAAGATATTCTGAAAAAGAATGCTACCATGAACAGATATTTGTTTTAAGAAGCCTTACGTGTAATATTTAAACTTTAATTTAACAATTTTAACCTTTTATTTTCAAATAAGTAAGTTTTATTGGCATGCAAGATAAAATAATGGGTCAAAAATCCAACACACATATCAAGAAGAAAACGAACGTCGGTGGCACCGTCACCAGTTCAAAAGGGAGTGTTGAAATTCTTAACACTGGTGTCCTGTAGAAAGTGGGAGAAGGGTCAGGTGAGAAGCGGTGCGTCGGCAGTCACACCAACCCATGGCTGAAAAAGGATGACAAAAGAAAAAGGGGAGACGGAGGTAGTGCAGCCAAAGGGAGGGGGAGGCTGGCGACTGATCCTAAAGCCACCACTCAACTAGTCATAGAGGGAAGAGTTGGTATTAAATATTCATTTAAAGAGTAATTAAATGTTTTTTTATATATTTTTAATGGGTAAACTATGGTAGAGGTTACTTAATTATGGTTTTTTTTTTTCTTTTATGATAGTCAACAAGTTACAAAATATTCATTCAACAATTAATAAGTTTATTTTTGTCATTCAATTATGAAAAGTTACAAAATAATCATTTAATTATTTAATTTTATCTTTTATGATTATCGGTATGTAACAATAAAAACACTAAAAAATTCAAGATAGATGCTTGATTGAAAATGACAATTGAATATTTAAGTAAATATTTTGTAAATATTTTATAATTTTTTATAATTGGATAACAAAAAAATTACTAATAGTTAGGTGACAATTTGTAACTTTTCGTAATTGGGTGATTATTAATGTAGTTTATTCATTTTAAACTTAATTTAAGCCCTCAAGTTATGGTAGTCAGTACCATACCAATCGATACGTACCGTTTCGGTTCTAAATCAATACCAACTTTTATATGTTCTATTTTGGTCAAAATTTCGGTGAGTTTCGATCAACATTGGCTTGTACTAACTTGTATCGATTGATACAATATTTTGATATTTTAAACCAACTTTTAAATTTTATCCTTCAACCATTTTAATTTTTCTACAATTATAGTTAGTAAATAAAATTATTGAACCTAATTATTAATTCTAAAAGATATATTTACATATAAATATATTTATATGAATGCAATTAAGATATATTTGTATGTATATGTAATATATAATTTATTTATTTTACCAAAATAATATATAATTTATTAAGAAACCAAAAATAATACTATAAATATATATGTAAAAAAATATTTAAATGCATATATAATTTATTAAGAAATTAAAAATTAGATTATAAATATATATGTGAAAAATATTTAAAAACATCGATGAACCCAAAGTGGTATATTGAAATATGTTGGTATTAATACGTATTAGTATCAAGACAAAAACGATATGCCTAGAAGGGTATTGACTACTTTGCCTTAAACAATTAATTGAAGATTTTATGCAATTAAGGATGCGTTTGTTTCACTGAAAATGCTTTCTGCAATTTTTTATTTTTGTTTCGTGAAAAGCAATTTAGTAAATGGAAAATAATTTATAAGTCAATAGTAAATAAATTAACTTACCCTTTTGAAACGCGTAAAGAATTTTTCAAAAATTAACTCCTTCGTGAATAACTTAAATTTTATATAAAAATTAATATGATATTATTAGATTAATAATATATTTAAAATTTTAAATATATTAAAATGTTGATATAAATATTGTAATTCCCTAAACCCGGTCTAAAAGATATTATCGAATCTAGAAGGTCACTATCGTAATTTCACCCTTAGAAATCATTAAAACAAATTTATAATTTAATTTGTAAATAAATTAAGTCATAATAAAATAGTTAATTTTCCGCGTTTCTGAATAATTTTCTAACTTAAAATTATTAATCAAACACCTTAAACAAATAACCAAAATCCCAACTTAAAATTTAACATTACAATCCTAAAATAATTTAATAAAACAATAGTCCGAATAATAATAATAAAATATAAAAACGTGAGATCCTCCGAGTACCAAGTCACCTAAATCCACTATATCTGAAAAAGAAACTATTGAGGAATGAGCTAAAGAGCCCAGTGTGTCTCTAAAGTATATACATCCACAGTCATTCATAGCATTAAAAGTAACCACACAACATTTAATAGATAATTACTATGAAAACACAAGCATAATGCAATGCACCCATTCTCCAGCACACTAACACAGTGGAGAGGTTCCCCAGAACCCCTCCCCAACCAATTGTCACCAATCGCAGTGTGATTTTATATCAGCCGTTTAAAAGGGTGATTACCACGTCTTCCACCGTACAATTCCAACCTATGAACACACAATGGCATGATGTCACATTTATCACAGTCTCAATCTTAAACTCATGATACGATATATGTATCTCAGAGCACACAATATTTTTATTCACAGTATCCAAGTATTTCACAAACTGATAAGTATGCAGGCAAAATCATCATGCGATCACATAAGACATTACAAGATCATGTCATTTTACATCATAGATTAATATCACCCAATTAATTCAACACAAACAATATCACACAAAGAGATGTAATACAGATAGAAACACACCTCTAAAAAGCTGAACTCTAACGACGAGAAGGTCATCCACCACCCATTGGTCGAGTAACCGGTCCAACGGGATTAGATCCTACAAACACAAACTTAATATTAATACTATTCCTATGCCACCAACTAAACACAACACTGACTAAAATAACTCACGTGTAGTTCTCAGAACTGGTGCAGGAGCAAGTTGCACAGGAGGAGGAGGTAAATCGTCAGCCTCGGAGTCGTGATCACCTAAACACGAATATCTCACATTAGATTTCCCAAATTTAAACTCTAAGTATCTTTAAGTACAAAATTAAGAATAAAACAATCAAAATGAGGCCTTCGGGTTCGAATTTGACAAAACGAACAGCGGAAACGGACTCAGGATGTCGAAAAATGACAAGGTAAGGTTTTTCGAAAAAGAGTCAATGGTTAACCCAAAAAGTTAATGGTCAACAGTCAACGATCAACGATCAATGGTCAATGATCGGGTTCTATCAACGGGTTCGGGTCGGGTTTGGTCAATAGGTAGGTCAAGTCGAATTGGGCTTAGGGTTTGGGTGATTTATTTTTAGGGTTTGGGTATTAAGCTTTTATGGTTTTGGGTTTACACATACACTTGGGTAAATAGCTTGGAGTTTAGTTTGGGTTTGGTTTGGGTTTGTTGGGTAATAAAGATTGGGTTAAAAGCCATTGGAAATTGGGTTGCTAAGGTTGGTCTAATTCTCAAACTTTTAGTAACATATTATATTAAGGTTTCAAAACCCCTTGACGGCACCGATCGGAGGCTCGACGAATGGCGGCACACAAGCTAATCGAAATGACACAAAATGAGAAGAAAATGATCCGCTTCACATACCCACATCAAGATTGGTGGCAAGGAGCGAAGCTCGCGATAAAGAGTGACGGAAAAGAGGTGAAACAAATCGATTCTAGCACTGATTCTCACGAATAACAACGACAAAGGAGAAGGAGAGGGAAGGGTTAGGTTCGTAAGGTGACAAGGAGTCTATCGACGACGTCGGTGTGGTGAACGGACGACCATAGGTGGGTTATCGGAGCTTGAACGGAAAAAGGGAGAGGGAAGAGATGAGAAAATTTTTGTTTAGAAAGAAAAAGAAGAAAATAAAAGTGGGAGGCTAAAAGGTTTTGAAAATTAAAAAAAAGGGGTTTAAATGCCTATAAAAATGGGTCATTAACATGAAGGGCTCAAAGAATATTAGGGTTTTCGAATAACCCTAAACTTATTTCGTTTTACAAATAAATCCTAAAAATCACAATTCGACCACAAAATTTTAATTAATGCTCAATTTCATCCCTAAACTTTATCGAACTTCCAAATTAGACCTCAAAATTTACTAAAATCAAATTTTAGTCCCTAATTTTCACCAAAATTCTAATTTAATCCTTTTAATCAAAATTAGGGTGTTACAAATATTATAATCTTCAATATCATTAAACATAAATATTTAATTATTTATATTTAATAATAAAATAAATTATTAATATAATTCATATGATTTATTATTTTAATAAATTATTTAATATAAAAATTTTGTATAAATAAGAAATTTACATTAATAATAATTTTAAATTTTAAATAATATTCTTAATATATTATTGAAGAAATTTATGTTAATATTTTAATAATAAATATATATTACAATTTATAAATATTCAATAATAAATGTTTTATATGATAAAATATGAATATTTTAATAATATAAATATGAGTATTTAAATCATGCTTAGTTTCATTTACACCTTCCAACACTAATGTGCCACTATCCACTTCACATATGTAATATATAAAATACGTAATTTAAATTAATTTTTAACACTAAAAACAGATTTTAAAAAATGATTTCATGAAAATTTAGCAAACAGAGGAAAATATCTCACACAGAATCATCCAAACACAAAAAAATATAAGCTTTTTCAAAAAATCAATCTATTTTCCAAAAATCATTTTCTAAAAATTGTTTTAAGTGAAACAAACATAGCCTAAGTTAATTTGATTTTGAACCTTTAACTTTCGAGATCCTACAAAATATTGATGGCAAATACACCATGTCGATTGAGTTTTTAGTTTAGTTGATACTATTGTTATTACAACAACAGAAAATACATGGATTTGAGTATGTTGAAGCATAAGTTATTTTTTTTAATATTTAATTGGTTATTAAATTACTAATGTATTTATATTCAAGGTTTCTAACGTTCGGTATGGTGAAAAGTGGTCACTATATTACAATGTTTAGTATGCTAAAAACTATTAATTTTTTCTTAAAAAAATGGAGAGTGATGACTATCTTAATGTTTTTTTAGTCCGAATGGCATCATTTTGTAATATAACAGTCTGTCTTTTGTAATGAACGTTGTCTTTTCTTAATCGTCTGGATCCATGAAAATCTGATTGTACCCAAAGAAAACATCCACAAAACTCATGAATTCATGCCCTGCTAAGGCATTGACCAATCAATCAATCAAGGGAAATGGGAAACTATCCTTCGGGCAAGCCTTGTTCAGATTTGTGAAATCCACACACATTCGCCACTTATTCCCATATTTGGAAACCATCACCACATTTGAGACCCAATTTGGATAAGTAACATTGCGGACAAACCCTGCAGCTAACAACTTACTACTTATCTTGCCACTATCACTGACTCCAAAAAAAAATTACCTTTTCTTTTGTTTCCCTGGGTGGGCATTGGGATACACCCCTAAGGAGTGTTGAATAATGGAGGGGTGTATGATTGTCATGTCAGCAGCAAACCAAGCAAAAACATCCTTGCACTCAATTAGCATAGTGTAACACCTCCTGTCTGACTCAATCGTCAGGTCCAAGTTACAAGTTGTCACATTCGTTATTGGAGTAATTATCGTCAAATATTCAGCAAACAAATCATTCAAACATCCAATCACAACATAAACACATTCACATCATGATATGCAATTTTTTTTCGAGTCTCAATCGAGCTTACGAAAACTTTTTTGTTGGCTCGAGCATAAAATATGATCAAATTGTAAAGTTTCAAAATTTCGAATCGACATCATGACATGACATACTGACTTGGCCTCGTTATGATGACAAGATTCCTCGTCATGCCATGGCCTTAAGTATAGAGCTCGTCACGACGACCATTGCTCGACGTCACGATGTGGACTTTATTTTTGGTACAAAATTAAGTTATTTGGTACCTATCTCCTAGCCATCATTCAAACATACTAATTGATGCATATTTGCACAACCTCTCTTGCATAAAAACATATCGAACACATTCCCAACATTGCATTTAACCATTTCCCAATCAATCAATCCAATATACCTCAATTTGGTACCAAATCATATCAATTCAACTTATTAAATCACAAAACAATCAAACATGCATATAACCATTCAATTCCTTCATCTTAACCATGTAAATTCATACTCAACTATGTCAATTCAAGTGCCACAAATATAGCCCAAAATGTTACCAAAACATTCATGTGTAATAGGCATTAACCTTATCAAAGATCAAGAATTATAAAATATTCAACCATATCAACTTTTAAGTTAATAAAAGCATAACATCTATATATATGCCATAAAACCAATCTTTTTAAAAGCCAAAATTAGATAGTAAGCTATTCAAAAGTAGATTTAAAGTTTTTTTTTTCATATAAATTAAGTCAAACTAAGATGTGGATAAATATGTTTTAATTATTTTTTAAATTTTATATATTTTTATTTCGTTTTTTCATAAAAAATTCATTTATGTAATAGATTTTTATATTATTTTCCAAAAATCAAGTAAACTATGTTGCATAATAATAATAATAATAATAATAATAATAATAATAATAATAATAATAATAACAATAACAATAATAATATTATTATTATTGTTATTGTTATTGTTGTTATTATTATTATTAGTAGTAGTAGTAGTACGTAAAAACCTGAATAAGTCTGCCACCCATGTTTTCTGTTACTATAGATGTACTTGTAGTAGTTAATGCGTCACGTTTAAGTCATCTAAAATCCTAGTGGAGGTAACGTGTTAATAACCAGGACACTTAGGGAGCTTCATAGGATGTGATTAATTATTGGAACTGTGCGTGCATGATTATTGGTTAGAGATTAACCCTGAGTAGGATTTGGGCTAGAGATAGCTATAATAAATAGGACAACTTGGTAGTGGAGAGAAGATTTTCGTTTCATCTTCTCTACTTGCCTTCTTTATCAACGAAGAAAATCCAGAGGTGTTCTTCATTGTTAACGGTAGAACTGTTGGTTAAGCTTTTAGGAGCTTCTTTCTTAAAAGCTATGTGCTGGTAAATTCTTAAATCTTTCTTTAAGTTTTACCAAATAGAAAGGAGTTGTTGTAAATGTTGTTTCGTATGATTACCATTTGTATACTGAATAGAAAGAAAACTTTCATTCAGGAATTGTTTCTTGTTTACTGATTCATGTTATTTCATTAAGATTTGGTTGTTTATATATTTAAAGAAGTTATTTGATTGTTTTAGCCAAAGATGCGTGAGAAGGTCCCAGTGCTAAAAGGAAAGAACTCATTGAGTAGGAAAGGTCTGAGTGAAGGTTTTTGGTGAGTTCCTTCGTACCTTGATCCCGTTATCAATATTATTATGTTTAAACTTTCTTGTTGTATACCCATGTAAGTAGCTTTAATCTTTGGTCCCGGTAATGTGCCAAAAGGGTCGTGGTAAAAAGTCGATGTATTTACGATTACAATATGTAAAACATAAACAAAAGATTTGTATGTGCATGGGTATAAATACTCTTTCCTTGGTGCACAAGTTCCATATCCGGAATGGTGTAAGCAAGTATCGGACGGTTGTTACGTATGATGATGAAATAAGATACATGATATCATATTTGAATTTTATCCAAAGTTATCTCAAATAATATAAAATATTATATTAATAATATTAAAAGTAATAAATAAATAATTAAAAATTAATATTAATTTTCATCAAACAAAATAATGATATTCAATAATTATATTTTACTAATTTACCAAATATTTTTTAATATAAATTTAACACTTAACCCCCAAAATGTAAGAGTAAAATTCAATACTTAAAATTTTAATTTATCAAAGTAATCGATATATAATTATTTATTTTATATATATCAAGAATTTTAATTACTTCTAGTTAAAAATTGTATTAATTACTTCTGACAGATTGATAATCTCAAATTTTTTTATTGCAGATATGAATATAAATTCGTTAATTAACGATAACGACCACATATCGGCACTTATATATGTACAGGCAATAAATTGTTATTTGTTACATTATAAAAAGTTCATTTAATTTACGAGATTAAACTAAGTTATATTAACTATTTCGGCAATTTAATAGTCTCAGGTTAAGTACCGAAAATTAAAGGGTCGCGTGAATGGGGTAAATTATGATTTGGACGAACGCATCATGGCATACTTGGTTGCAGTTGGATTTGGAGCAACTTCACTGATCCGAACATTCGATTTACGGTACGACTTAATTTTCGCTTTGGTCGAGCGGTGGCGGCCAGAGACCTACACGTTTCACTTACTGTGTGGTGAGTGCACCATCACACTAGAGGATGTTGCACTGCAGCTTGGGCTCCCAATTGACGGGATGCCTGTTACAGGCTCATCGACGCTATCTGACCCTACGACCCTCTGTGAAAACTTATTAGGAGTCTCACCCGTTGATGGTCAATCAAGATTCACGAGACTGTAGTTCACATGGTTGAGGGAAAGATTCCACCATCTAACACCTGATGCCACCGATTTTGAGGTTATGTGTGCCGTTCGGGCTTATATAATGCACCTTATAGCGGGTGTACTGATACCGACGGCAAATGAAAATAGAATCCATATCATGTACTTGCCCCTATTGACCGATTTTAATGAAGCAGGTCAATATAGTTGGGGCTCGACAGTACTGCCGATATTCTATCGCGAGCTTTGTCGAACGACAAAGCCTACTACCGTTGACATTTGCGGGTGCTTGATATTGTTACAATCGTGGGCCCTATATCGGATGCCTTTCTTGACTAATATCAGACACCTATCATACGTTTTCCCACTTGTGAACAGGTGATAACATCTAATCTTTGTCCACAATTATTTGATTTTTTTGTGTAAATTTGACATAAGAAGTTGTTTTTCATATATGGCGTGGGAATCCCAATATCGGGAGGTCATTCACGGTTCTGATAAATCGCCAGATGATCGAGACACATGCCGGGGAGATAGTAAGTTATTCGTGAAAAGCAATTACATGATTCATCTTAATTTATTAATATTAATTGAGTCATGTTACTATAATAATGTTATTTAAATTTGCAGTTCTATTGGATGCCCTATTCAGTCCCTGAGATTGTGACTACTATTCTCAATTTTGCTCGCGACAACTCGCACTTGTGGTGCATTGACGCACCACTTATATGCTTTTAGACAGTGGAGTGGTACCATGGGAATCGAGTACTTCGACAGTTCAGGTACATACAAACCATCTTGAGAGACCCAATAAATTTAGGAAAGATCCATAGTATCGATAAGAAGGGGAAACCGAGACTGCACTGGGGGCAAGTGCATAAAGATTACGTTGCAGTGTGGGAGAGACGGGCGGAGCGGATACCTGAACATCAAATGGATCACAGTTTCACTTTTGAGGTATCTGTACAGTATAAACAGTGGTATTTCCAGACGGGAAAACTGTAACATCTGTAATTTTTAACTGGATTTGGAACAATATTAGGTACGAGTTATGAATTAGAATATATTAAAATATGAAGATTAGAAAAATTTAAGGATTAATTAGTATTTGTGTGAAAGAAGGAAGGACTAAGTAAAAATTTAGTTAAAATGAATTATGAGTCGTCATGGGAATTATAGAGATTAACGAAGGGCAAGTGAGTAATTAGTATGGGTGATATTTTTGGAGGCAATGATTTTGGGCCAAAGTGTAAAGTTGGATGGCCTAGGGACTAAAAGAGCAATTTTACCATTTTTATTAAAGAGATATTTTTAGTGGAGAAATCTAGAGAATTAGAGAAAGGGAAAAGAATTAAAAGATGAAAATATCATATTTTCTTCTCATTTCACAATCGTCACATGCATGTCCCCTTCCACCTAACTTTTCCTTTTATTTCAATTAAGTCCTTCCACCATTGTTAAGCTCTCCAAGCTTCAAAATTCTTCATTTTCTTTGAAATTTATTTAAGAAAGGCATAGAAGGAAGCTAGTGAACACCTTAATTTTCATATAGAGTTCACTTTGAGATGTTAAAAAGTGTAGGGATTGAAATAGAATTTTGTGTTTTCAAGAGCTAAAGTAAGAGATGAATAAATTCTCATGACATACATGTATATTTCCACACTTTAGCATGAAAATCATTGAATTTTAGCTTATAGCTTATATGTGTGTTTATATGAAATTGAAGAAAAAGGAAAGAGGGAAAAGAGTCAAATTGAAGAGAAAGGAAAGAGAAGAGCAAGAAGTAAAAAAGAAGAATATTAACTTTTTGTTGTAAGTACTACAAAAGTTTTGATTTATAGTTTACTTTCTCTAATGGTATATGAATTATTAGCATAAAAATTGTTTTATAGGTACATAGTATGAGTATCTAAAATGATGAAATGAAGGGATTAATTGTGATAGAATGAATAGAATGATATGTATAATTATAAGAATGATAATTATGTGTGATTGATTAAAACAGTTTGGACAGAACAGAGGATTAACTTTGAAAATTCACTAAAAATTGTGTATAATGAGTTAAGGTCAAATTAAATATGTAATTAAATATTATTGAGTTTAGTTTCATATGGAAGAAACAGTGAAAGAAAAGGAATTGTATATTTCGATATATACTAGTTTTTGTTTAACAAGGTCAGAGTAAGTTTGAGTTCCCCTATTCTGAACTTGAAAAAATTATAAAAAAATTTAGAAAAATTATTAGAGACTGAAATTTATATGTCTGAATCCTTAATGAGTCTATTTTCAAAAGAAACAGACAGGAACATCATTTGAACTCTGTACTAAAATATATATAATTTTTAGTGAAGAAAGGTCGAAACTGTCAAGTAGCAGAGAAGGGGTAAATTGGAAGAATTTACTGTACAAATTGGATAAAGTAAAAATTCTGAAATTATTATGGTAGAAAGATATTTGAGTCTAGTTTCAGAAACATTAAGCGGATATGAATTTTCAATTCTGTAGCTTATGATATAAATAATTTAGTGACTATGACTCAAATGGACAGCTTTGAAAATTAATGTGAAAATAAGAGTAAAAAGGTATATGATGAATAAATTATGTATAATGATGTTAAATGAGATTATACCCATGTAAACAAATTAGGACCGTTGTGATATTAGTGGCATGCCATTAAAGAACACTTACGCGCCTACTGTTTAGCACATTTCGCGCCCTCTGTTCAGCACTGTGTGTGCTTCTATTCAGCACTTTGTGTGCCTACTGTTGCCAACACTTATGTGCCCTCTGTTAAGTACTTTGGTACTTCCTGATTGTTTTGTTTATCTGATGAGTTCTATGAAAGTCTAAAATGGGCTAATAAGTGAAAAAGAAAAGAAAAAAAATCAAAGTGTGAATTAAGCCAATGCGGTAAGTTATATGGTATAGGTTAGTAAGGCAATAAGAGTATAAGCATGAGTTATTTAATAGCTGTTCGTTACTTTTGTAGTGCTTACCAAGCCTTCATCGGCTTAACGCGTTTATTTTAACGTGTAGGTACAGAAGCTATGAGAAGTTAAATCGAGCTAAAGGATCTCTCCTCACATCACATCATCATCTTGGAAGACTCAAGTTTAGGTACATTATCTTTGGTAAAAATGGCATGTACAAATGGTACTATTATGTGTCTCCAATGGATGGTTATAAATGTTGTTTTGGATTACTACGAGTTGATGAATTAAAATGATGAGTTTTGAATAAAATAATTTTAAAACACATCATTTGAAAGAAAAATTTTATTATACTCGTGTTAAATTCTCCGATATTGTATGTAATACTTCTATACCGTGTTTATATGTGTGAACCGGGTATAGAGGTGTTACATAAACCATATATATATGGTGGCCAAACAATGTTAGTCCCCCCGTTCATTCTACCACATGGGCACCACTTTCAATCGCATATGAGCCTGAGCCTGAGCTCAAGCTTAACCCCGAGCCGACGCCTAAGTCGTATCATCTAGGGTGGTCAGGTGATGGATACGTTCCAAGGTGGTCAGGCGATAGTTATCATACAAGTTGGTCAAGCGATGCATATAATACGAATTGGTCAGGGCACGAGTATCATTCGAAATTTCTCAGATCCAGTTTTGATCAGCAGGATCCGAGATCGTCTTTGATGTTTGATATCTTCAGCCCGATACCACCGCAGTACTCTACTCCTCCTCGCCCATTACCGCCGCAAAACTTTAGCCATGGCTCATCATCATCGATGACATGCGAAACACCTGAAATTGTAGAAGACGATGACGTTGAACGTCGTGAGCACCCGTAACGTGCTCATCGAGCACCACAATGTTTTACACCTAGAACCACACCATCGAACCATCAAATGCGATGAGATAAGCCTTTGAAATTTTTTTTCATTTGTATATATTATTTTTCATTTGGAATTAAATATGTTTATGCTTATGCTTATGTTCGTATTTAATTACTTATGTTTATGTTTTTAATCAGGGTTATGGGTTTTGAGTTTTTGGTTTTCGGTTTATGGGTTAATAGTTAAGGTTTTAAGTTTAGGGTTTTGGATATAAAGTTTAGGGTTTTTCCAACTTAAATACTTAATTAATGGGGTTTTTCTAAACCCTAAACCTTAAAGTTATAACCCTTAAAAATCATAAAACCTTAAACTCATTATTTTAAACCCTAAACTAAAAACCCTTAAAAATTTAAAACCTTAAACTCATCACTTTAAATCTTAAATCCTTAAAACGTAGCCTGTAGAACGTAAAAAAATATAACTTAAAAAAATTTAAAACCCTAAACCCCATTATTGGCATCAAGATAGTCAACTTGTAGAACGTAGCCGAGAACGCGAATGAAATCGAAAGATGTAGTATTCTCTTGAACACGCTATTAACCGACTCTGCCACGTTAGTCGTCATTTGACCATATCGATACCTGTCATCGAATCTTTGAGCCCATTGCCACGGCTTCATGGTACCCAACCACTTTCGTGACGACTTGTTCGTTTGACCTTCAGTGTCACGCTCAAGTCTGCTCATTCTTTGCCGGAATCGGTGTGGCTCTAACTCTTACGCTGTAGGAATATTAAGAAAACATAAGTTATAGTCTCGAATTAAAACATAAAAAATATAACTTAAATTTTTTTTTACCCATTCTCACAAGTCGTCTTCGCCAGTTTGCATTATTATATTCTTTTTGGAAGTTGGCCGCAATGTGCCGGCTACAATAAACCGATCTCTATGGTACACTGGTACGCCTAATGGCCATAATAATCCCCTTCCCTTTATCAGAGATGATGCAAATATTATCGTTATGAACAACGTACCTCCGTAGGTTCGTCAAGAAGAATTCTCATGATTCCATATCTTCTTTGTCCACAATAGCAAATGCTATCAGGAGCACGTTCTGGTTCTCGTCTTAAGCCACCGTAATTAGTAGAATCTGTGTATATTTCCCGTATAGTCAGGTCCCATCTACCTGGATAAATGGCTTGCAGTGAGGAAATGCTCGAACATAGGGATCAAACGTCCAAAATATATACTGAAAAATTCTTCTTCCCGGTTGTAAGTTGTTATCCAGGCCATAATAAGGTCATGTCACCAACTCAATCGCAGTCCCCAGCACGTACTATCGCATTGCAGTTATCCACCGTTGCAGCTAATTATACGATGCATCCCAATCACTGAATAACTGTTCCATTGCCATCTGTTTCGCAATCCATGCTTTTCGATATGAAACTCGATAATAGAATCGTGCTTGCATCTCGACAATTAGTGTAGAAACTTTGATGGTCGGATCGTCCCTCACCATTGGCATGATACGTGTGCAGATAGTTTTGGAATCGAGTTTCCGGTGATCTTCTGACAAACGTTTTGAACTGCATGTGTGAGGCCCATAAAATTTTCTTATCTCTCACTTTTGCGACTTCTGGATAAATGCAACTCGTACCCACCAATTGCAACCTTCTGTCCAACACTCCCCAATATATAATGTCGGTTTAAACACGACGACTTTGTAGTCCACCGACAAATTCATGCTATACCACTTAATGGCAAATACGTACTCTTCCTTCGAGTCAAATTTTTGACCCACAAACAACTCTTCAGGTTCCGGTGCTATTGTCAATCGGTGAGCAGGTATTATATCAGGGTACTTTACGAAATCAGCTGCATATGTCGCATCAAGGTCTATAACTGTCATGTGAGCCCCAGTAGGATAATTGTGCATCACAATATGTCGACCATCCGGGACCTCGTCATTCAGTCCTTCCTCGTCGATAAATCCGGGACCTCGTCCACGTCGGGATCACTATCAATATCGACGTCGTGATTAGAAGGATCACTACTATCATATCCATCATCATCATCCGCATCATTATCGGGTGCAATATTAAGATCGATACTAATCCTGCGAGCTATAGATTGACTATCAACGTAGGATGTCAAAACCACCATACTTAATGGAGTAGGATCTTTAGCTCTCTCAACATCAGTTAGCTCAGCAAATAACTGAATCAGTGCATTTTTGTTACTCCGATTTCCATAATAAAGAGAGATCTTTGTTTCCATATCTTCATCGTCTATGCGTTCCATCTCGGTAAATTTGATAGGATCCGTTGAAACTGGAAACTTATAGAAAAGTTTCGAGATCCTTCTCTTACAACGTTTAAGAATTCTTTCACTAATCTTTGCCTTCATATTATCAACCGAGACATTTTTGCTAAATCTCATTACTAGCTATTATTTACCAAAATAATACACCAAATAAATTATTATAAATAGAATTACTATTAAAATTTTATACTAATATTTCTTCTCTGAACTCTTCTGTTTTTTTTTTTCTTCAAAAATTTTGCTTCATTTCCTTCTTCAAAAATTTGCTGTTAAAATTTGCTTCTCTTTTTTTTCTTCAAAAAAATTATCTCTGGTGGGGGTTTAAATAGTTTTGACAAAGGCAGCACTAGTGCTGTCTACCCAGTAAGCACCATTGGTGCCGCCTATCAAAAAAGCACCATTGGTACCGCCTATCCCAAAGGTACCACCAGTTCGAATTTTTATTTTTATTTTGTTTTTAATATAAAATAATATAAAAAAATATTGTGTGTATCATTTCCTTTAAGTATACCATTTTGGTAAATAATGGGGAAGGATTATTTTGGTAAATAAATATTTTTTTATATTATTTGTTTAAAAAATTTTGAATTAGTCTTATAGAATATCTAATTGAAATTTTCAATTTTATATTATTATTTTCTAGAATTTTTATAAAAAATATTTTTTTTACTTTTTTAATTTTTTATAATTGGAATGGATTAATATATATATATTTATATTATTTTAAGTTATTAATTTTAATTTTTGTATTATTTAAGTGAAAAAACAGGGGGAATTGGGGATTTTATAACAAGGAGTAAAAATTTACTTTTGAGATAAAATTATCTAATTTTTATTTATTTATTTCGTTATTTATACAATGTTTTTCTAACGATCAAATCATAATATTATTTGAATTTAAATTTATTTTAAGTACTATTAATTACATACTAAATTTTAAAATTATTTTAAAATTTAATCATATACAAATTTTGAGATAAATATTTTATTAATTTTTATTCAAAATATATGAATTAGTATTATTTAAAAACAGATAAGTTAAATTACATACTATTTATTGGTAATAAACTAACTTTTTTTAATATTAATAAATATCACTACAAATATTTTTTGATAATAAAAAATATCATTAAAAATATAAAAATTAATAAAATTTATATTTTATTTGAAATTTATTAATACATTCTTGATAGTCTCGATGTTAGCAATAAACCCAACCATATATCTGGAGTGTCGGCATATAGACATTACATTTTCCTCCAGCTCGATGGATGATAATGGTGTGTTCAATTAAGTGAAATAAGCCACAATAATTCCAGTGAAACTGAAGTTCCATGACGATTCAGAAAAGGCCCATTTTCAGAGAAAAAGCCATGTCTATCGTTTCCTCTTCTACTTTCTGGAAATAGGTTTTTCTTGTCAAAATAAGCCTTACCCAACATTTCTTTGACATTTACAAATGTTATGTATGAGAACAGTGAAGCATTTTTGTTTTTTTATGAAATCCTATCAGGACCAACTATAGTATCATGGGTGGCCAACATTATCTGAGAATAATATGAATTGTTCAAAATCAATTACTGTCCATTTTATTTTATTCTTTTTGATGAATTACAAACATCAATTAACGTAATTCAAATCCAAATTACATTTGAAGTGATGAATACTTTTAATCATCAGGTCAATACATAGGGTTTATTATCCATTTTATTCTTAAATGGTTTATTCTCTTGGAAAGCATAGTTTGTGGAGGAATGGTTTAAGATGCTATTATACTCATCACAGTGGGAATCAAATACTGAGGCCTGAAATTCAAAGTGGTGCCGACAAAGAGGAAGAGCTGATATCAAAAGCAAGAACCAACACAATTTCTCAGAAAATTTCAAGAGACTCAAGGTAAAAGTATTATGGAAATTTTTGTGTTAAAAGTTGGATTGAAATTTGTTTTTTTATTAAAAAATTAGATATATTAATTCTTACATATTAGATTAAATAATAATCTAATTTTTTTGTTAAAACTTTTATCTATTTTTACTATTATAAACTATTGTATTTGACGAAATATCTAAACCCTAAACTTATAAAAATAAATAATATTTTTAACTTAAAATAACCAATTTATTTTTCATTTAATGTACAAAAATTAATTTATTAATTTATAATAAAAATATAAAATATAATTTGACTCCAAACCAACGAATTAGATTTCTTATAACTTCCATAATCAACCATTGGGTAAATTTTGGATTCCTTCACTGGAATTTGGAAACACCCTTCCCACAAATCATGCTATGGGATTACCTAAATTTATTGAATAAACTGCACCCAATAGTCAAAGGGTTTCTGACTCTGATCAGAGTAATTTATTTCTGATGCATGCGGGCCCTGAATTCAGTGTGCAACTGTTGCTGGAAATGACCAATGTTAATAATGAACAATGAGATATAGTTGGCTAGAAATGGGGGAAGGGAACAATGAGTCCAGTAATTTGCTGATGGGGTCCAATGGAGATAAAAGGCCATATCAAACAGGCTAGAATGCTTTGTTATTTGGATTTGGATTTTGGATTTGGATTTGGATTTGGATTTGGATTTGGATTTGGATTAAGATTAGGGTTATTCAGATGATCTCAATTTTAAGACAAAAGCAAGTCATTGGATACCTTTTGTTTCCCTGTGTGCATTGGGAGACAAAAATCACGAAAGCATACTGTAAATTAAAAGAGAAATAAGGTAAGCAGCAATCTCAATGCCATTATGCTAAATGGCAAAGGGTTTGAGCCTTTTACACCAACTAAATCATTACTACTATACTTATTAGTGTTATTATATATACAGGAGCCTAAACAACAACGTACGGTCTCTACTGACCCTCCCCCATCTCCTTTAACAAAAATATCAGGGCTCAACCCGCCCACGACGGCCTGCCTACCAACTTCCTTTGTTCTTATCCACGATTATGACACATTTAAAAAAAAAAATTTAAAACAATAATATGTGAAAAAATTATAGATATATATGATCAAAGGGGTCTTTCTGGTTTTTATTGGTTCATCATACGAATGATATGGAATATCCAAAATTCTTTGTGAAAATGTCTGATTTTTATTCATGTATATGGACGAAATCATCTTTAGTTCTTTACGTAGACGAGTGTAATCATCAATAACATGTTTTCTTTTAATATTTGCAAAAAGGGTCCAGCAAAAAAGTTCCATGCTTGATTACAGATTGTGTTTGGTTGGTGGGGTCTTTTTTTTTCCTTGTAAAGTGGAAGAACAAAGACAAATCCCTTACCCCACTTTACTATTTATTTTTTCCAAAACCAAAGAAAAGGGTTTCTTCATTTTTCTTATTTTATGTTGAAATTTGTGAACAAATGAATATGGCAAGTGAACTGCAGAATGTCAAGAAATGGAAATGAGAGCTGCTGCTAGCTCAAAAATCTTCTACTTGCCTTTTTTGTCCTTTTGAAAGTTAGATCTCTCATCTCTCTCTTCCTTTCTGTCTTTAACTTCATTTTTGGTTTAAAATATCTATATTTTTTTTTGTTTTTTTTATGAACAAAGAAAACTCATCCACCACAATGTTAAGGGAAGTACGTTAACACATGTTATCCAGTCTTATACCTTCTTATTTTCAGTAATATTCTTTTTATTTCCAAAGAAAAAACAACAGATTTCTAAGCCCTGTAAGTGAGGGAGGTTTTATATCTTCTTTTTGTTAGTAACTTATTATTATATTCTTCTTTCTGATGCACCAATGTGGACTGCTTTTTCTTAGCTACTTCATTGGTCTTCTTTCTTCTTACTTTATTTCCTTTCCCTTTTTCTTTTTCATATTTATTTATGTATTTATATGTATAGCCCCATTTAAACAAAGTTCAGTGCACTGTACCCTTTTTTTTTTTTACAGGTACCAACGTATTTGGATTTTTGAGTTGCTGAAAGTCTCAGGGAAGAACCAGTTTACCTTCTTCAGGTACTTTCTTTTTTTTCTTTTTTAGGTACAAAAGTTTTCATTTTTTTCCTCAAAATAAAGGGAACAAAGCAGTTTTTTTCTGCTGCCATGTGTGGTTCATGCTGAAAATAGTCCAAATTTGTGAAAGATGAAAGAGATAACCACAGATTCAAGGTTCTGCTTAGTTCTCTTTCTTTTAACAAGTTTGCTAGCTTCTAAAAAGACTCTTTTTCTCCTTGATTTTCTTTTGTTCTTTATTCTTTTTTCTTGCTTTGGGTTTGATGTTGTGTTCTGTTGGGCACTTGGGGCTATTAGATATGTTCCGATTAACCATTTTCTAAGGGCTTTGAGATGCTTGCTTTTAACTTCCTTTCTTTTTCAAGTTCTATTTTTGGTACAAATGAAAATATTGGGGCTTTAGAATCTTTACTTAACTGTGTTCTATTCAATCTAGTTTATGAATCTTTGCTTTTACTTGCAAGAATGCTACCATTATATCTGTAGTTTACTCATGAATGAATCACTTGATTCCTTATTTCTTTGGACAAGATGTGCCCATATTTTCTGTCAAATTGATGTTCTTGTTTTCTCTTTATCTAAAAATAATTGAATATTGCAATGCATTCTTAAAATCCCACTTGCAATTACTTGTTTTGTCTTTCTTTACTTTTATGTGCAAGGGAAGCTAAGATTGGTTTTCAGTTCTGCTGCAATGTTTAAATTCTAATGTTTTCCCCTTCACATTTTCTTTGTTGTATATCAGCTTGTGATGAGATAATCGCCTTTGATTCTGATGGCCAAAGAGTACAGTGGATCACCAAAGCATCATCATCGACTCGAAGCGAAGAGGAACCGCCTCACTTGGATTCTTGGGGTTAGTTTCCTCTGCATATTGTTCTATGTGTTGGGAGCTTGGCAGCGTTCTTCTACCGCCACCCCTATGCAATTTAGTGCTTACAATAGAGGTGGCTGTGATAGTCATGTTACTACATCGGGCAACGGCAATGCTGCAGTTGGTCATCCATCATCAACCAACTTGGACTTTGCAAGCCATCATCAAGTTGTGCTAAACGGTTCTAAGACAGTCAATCAGTTCCCATCATGTGATATGTCATTCAGTGAGTACACTCCCTGTCAAGATAAAGCGAGAGGAAGGAAATTTGATCGTAACATGTTGAAATACAGAGAGCGGCATTGTCCTGTGAAGGAAGAACTTCTCCGGTGTCTTATACCTGCTCCTCCACAATATAAGACCCCTTTCAAGTGGCCTCAGAGCCGAGATTATGCCTGGTACAGCAATATCCCCCACAGAGAACTCAGCATTGAGAAGGCGATTCAGAATTGGATTCAATTAGAGGGTAATCGTTTTAGATTCCCTGGGGGAGGTACCATGTTCCCTCGGGGAGCTGATGCATATATAGATGATATTGGCCGGCTCATTCCTCTTACTGATGGAACTATTAGAACAACAATTGATACTGGCTGTGGGGTAAGTAACGAATATCCTTTCCAATTTACTTGCATCTTTTCCCATGCTTCGTAATTTTTTGCTGTCTAATTTGGTGTATAAACCTTTTACAATCATGAATTGCTTTCGACTCCTGTTCTATTACGAAGTCCATATCCACTTTCAGTCTATGTTATTAACTGGTACTTCAATTGCTACTAATTATTTTCTTCTTTACTCTGGTGTTAGGTTGCAAGTTTTGGTGCGTACCTCTTGAATAGGAATATCTTGACAATGTCTTTTGCTCCAAGAGATACGCACGAAGCACAGGTCCAGTTTGCGCTGGAACGTGGAGTTCCAGCAATGATTGGAATTATGGGGTCACAGAGGCTTCCATACCCCGCTAGGGCTTTTGACTTGGCTCATTGTTCTCGCTGCTTGATCCCTTGGCAAAAATATGGTAAGGCATCTGCATGTCTTTTTTCAAAAATTGAGATTAGCTCTGTTAGGAAGGTGCAATGACCGTTTTACTACCCTCTATCTCTCCTTGTTCTATAGGTTGAAAAGTTATGTATAAGCTAATGGTTTCATTTAATTGGTATAGATGGTTTGTACCTCACTGAAGTGGACCGGATTCTAAGGCCTGGTGGTTATTGGGTTCTTTCCGGTCCCCCTATTCACTGGAAGAAGTTCTGGAGAGGCTGGGAAAGGACACGGGAGGACTTAAAACAAGAGCAAGATGCTATTGAAGATGTTGCCAAAAGCCTATGCTGGAAGAAAGTGATTGAAAAGAATGATCTATCGGTTTGGCAAAAGCCCATTAACCATGTTGAGTGTCTCAGAAGTAAGAAGGTCTTGAAAGCACCGCACATGTGCAAGTCAGATGATCCAGACACAGCTTGGTATTCTCATTGGTGCCCTGCATGTTATTGTTTCCTCCTTGATACATACTCTGATACTCATAATGTCCATTGTGGTCTCATTTTCCTTTTTTCATTTGTGCTAAAAAGGTACCGGAATTTGGAAGCTTGTGTAACTCCGCTTCCTGAAGTAAGCAGCTCAGATGATGTTGCTGGTGGGGCAATAGAAAAATGGCCAGAGCGAGCATACGCTGTTCCTCCTAGAATTAGGAGTGGCTCAACACCAGGCATCACAGCTGAGAGATTTGAAGAGGATAATAAACTTTGGAAGGAAAGAGTAGCACATTACAAACGAATCATTAGTCCACTTCCCACTGGACGATATCGGAATATTATGGACATGAATGCTTACCTTGGGGGATTTGCAGCAGCTATGTTAAATTATCCAGTTTGGGTCATGAATGTGGTCCCTGTAAATTCAGATCATGACACTTTGGGAGTTATTTATGAACGAGGTTTAATTGGTACCTATCAGGACTGGTGCGAGGCATTCTCAACATATCCAAGAACATATGATCTCATCCATGCTAGTGGCTTGTTTACTTTATACCAGATCAGGTAATGTTTGAGAGGTGGTACTCTCAATCATGAGCGCGTAATTCGTAGTTGTCGTTGAACTGATGTAATATATTTTTCATTGAAGGTGTGACATCACTTACATCTTGCTGGAGATGGATCGGATTCTGAGGCCGGAAGGGACAGTTATATTTAGGGACACAGTGGAGGTGCTTGTGAAGATCCAGAGTATAACAGATGGAATGAGATGGAAGAGTCAGATAATGGACCATGAAAGCGGACCTTTCAATCCAGAGAAAATTCTTGTTGCTGTCAAAACATACTGGACTGGTGAAGCACCTCAAAAACAGCTCTAACTGGGATTTCAATCATCTCTCTTTTCTGCACTTCATTTGTCACAATTTTTCATCTTGGGAACAGTCAAAATTACTGAAATTTCAACCAAGATAAGGGTAGAAGGGTGGGTTTGATTAAAATTATTGATGGTATAATTTCATTGATGCACTGTAATACTAAGCAGATTCTATTTGTACTATTCTAGCGGCTACTGTCATTGCCTTGACTCTCGGTGATAATAGTATGATTAGCTAAATAGATATGTTCACTGTCTGCATTATTGAATAGTAGCTCTCTGTAGCCCGCCCCTACAGTTTTTGAATTAAATGATCAATCATATACACTGCAATGCGAGATGATAAGGTAGGATTAGAAGATAAACCGGATTTTTTTTATATGAATGCACCGAAAAAAAAATATTTATACAAATGACTCAAGTTAAATAATATTCATTTAAATAATTTAAAATGGATCGTAGAAATTGGAAAAGGTCACTCTATGCTCGACACTCTCTAGATTTTCACTTCAATCATTGTTGTCAATCATAAAAAATGAATTTTTTGAATGTCTGTCACTCTTTCATGACCGACACCCTTATATTTTTTTCAACTCAATATTATATTAGTATACGAAAATATCAGATTTTAAAAAAAAATTGGGTTCCTAACATCTTATGTCAATGTCACCTTTTTTACATTAAAAAATATTTTTTTTGAGTGTTTGTCGAGCCATTACCGACATCCGAAAAAATACGAATAAAAAATTATTTTTTTGGATATTTGTCAAGTCATGACCGACACTCCTTTTTCAAGTTCCAAAAATATTTTTTTTGGTGTTTGCAAAGCCATGGCCGACACTCAAATTAGTTTTTGGATGTCGGCCATGACTTAGCAAACACAAAAAAAATATTTTTGGGACCTGAAAAAGGGGTGTCGGCCATGACTTGACAGACACCAAATAAATAATTTTTTATTTATATTTTTTTGGATGTCGGTAATGACTTGACAAACACTAAAAAAATATTTTTAAATGTAAAAAAGGTGGCATCGACCATAAGATGTTAGGAATCCAATTTTTTTTTAAATCTGATATTTTCGTATACCAATATAATATTGAGTTGAAAAAATATAGTGGTGTCGGCCATGAAAGAGTGGCAGACATCTAAAAAATTCATTTTTTATGATTGACACCAATGATTGAAGTGAAAATCTAGAGAGTGTGACCATGGAGTGACTTTTTTCAATTTCTACGATCCATTTTAAATAATTTAAATGAATATTATTTAATTTGAGTCATTTGTATAAATATTTTTTTTTGGAGCATTCATATAAAAAAAATCCGGTTTATCTTCTAATCCTACCTTATCATCTCGCATTGCAGTGTATACGATTGATCATTTAATTCAAAAACTGTAGGGGAGGGCTACAGAGAGCTACTATTCAATAATGCAGACAGTGAACATATCTATTTAGCTAATCATACTATTATCACCGAGAGTCAAGACATTGACAGTAGCCGCTAGAATAGTACAAATAGAATCTGCTTAGTATTGCAGTGCATCAATGAAATTATACCATCAATAATTTTAATCAAACCCACCCTTCTACCCTTATCTTGGTTGAAATTTCAGTGATTTTGACTGTTCCCAAGATGAAAAATTGTGACAAATGAAGTGCAGAAAAGAGAGATGATTGAAATCCCGGTTAGAGCTGTTTTTGAGTTGCTTCACCAGTCCAGTATGTTTTGACAGCAACAAGAATTTTCTCTGGATTGAAAGGTCCGCTTTCATGGTCCAGTATCTGACTCTTCCATCTCATTCCATCTGTTATACTCTGGATCTTCACAAGCACCTCCACTGTGTCCCTAAATATAACCGTCCCTTCCGGCCTCAGAATCCGATCCATCTCCAGCAAGATGTAAGTGATGTCACACCTTCAATGAAAAATATATAACATCAGTTCAACCACAACTACGAATTACGCGCTCATGATTGAGAATACCACCTCTCAAACATTACCTGTTCTGGTATAAAGAAAACAAGCCACTAGCATGGATGAGATCATATGTTCTTGGATATGTTGAGAATGCCTCGCACCAGTCCTGATAGGTACCAATTAAACCTCGTTCATAAATAACTCCCAATGTGTCATGATCTGAATTTACAGGGACCACATTCATGACCCAAACTGGATAATTTAACATAGCTGCTGCAAATCCCCCAAGGTAAGCATTCATGTCCATTATATTCCGATATCGTCCACCGCATGTTAAAAGAACTGTGGTGGAACTGTTGGAAATGTGATCTTAGAAAATAAAATGTTCATTCCAAAGAAAAGCTTAAACCAAAGCTTCTGAACTTCTTTCAAATTGGTTTTTCTTCAGCAACTCTTTGTACAAAAGCTTGTAATAGCCCGTAAGGCCAAGGAATCCCCCTAGTTGTAGTTACATTCAACGGAATTGGCCATTGTTGAATTCCAGCCCTTGGCTTAAACATCAAACTGACGGACCAATGCCAATGGTCATGCAACAGGTAACAGGTAGTTGCTTGAGGGTGATAGCCAAGCATTGAAATGAAAATCCTTTGCTTTAGGGGCTCTGCCCGCCCCGTGTGGGGTTATGAAGCTCACTTAAGGTGGAGTTGGATGGTGATGCTGTGCATTTAGTTATCTTTTGTATCAGGTTATTGTATTTAATTTCACTATTACTATTATTTTTAAATTAATCAGAAGTAAACACATCGTTTCATTATCAATAAATAGCGAAAGAGACCGTTGGCCAATAGTGGGCATTGAGGCCAACAAAGGCCAAGGTTGTTGCAAATGCTGCCTGCTAGTCAACTTGGACCCTCTTAGGCTAAAATCGTTCTCATATAAATGGACAAAATGACGAATAAATTAAAAAAAATAATTTGAATGGTGTCGCGTGGGAATGCGGGACAAATTACTCGCAGTCCACGTAATAAGAGAACCAGAAATCCTTTTCCTTTGCATTGCTTTCCCTTTCATGGTATAGAACAAGTACGCATCCGACTATCGTTCATTTTTATTTTTTTTTTGAATAATCAGGAAAAACCCAAGGAGTAGAAGATGGAGAATGTGGAGGAATCGACGAATGAAATGGAAGAAGAAGTAGGGAAGGTGATGGAGCAAGCCAGAGAGTTGCAAGAAGCAGGCGCTGGCCTCATATCCATGATATCCAACGACGAGCAATCTCTTCGCCTAAAGGCTAATTCTCTCGAGTCCTCTATTCGCCACCTCCGTTCCTCCATTACTACCGTTCTCTCTCAGAAGCTTTTGGATCGCAAACTTGCAGACAAGGTAAACTCCCCACTTTGCATCTTCTTTTTTCGTATTTCATTTTCCATTTTTAGATTTGGAAAAAGAAACAAATCCTGAAATTTGGATCTGACAACAGCTGGAAGAGGATTTACAGACAGCGATATGTATTATAACCGATGGAGACGCTGCTGGTTTTCTTCCTGCCAATGCTCAGGGTATAATAATTTCTTTCTTTTTTCTTTTAAAATTTTAGTAATTTAATTTTCCTGGTATTAGAGTTATGAATTGATTAATAATGAAGTGGTAATTGGGGAATGGCAGGTTGGTATCTAAGGATGTTTCTGGGACCAATCAGTGTTCGTGCATCTCGCAAAGAGATCCAGTTGAAAGCCAAGGAAGAATATAACAGCTACAGAGTAAGCATTACTTCACTATAACCCTTCTTTTTTAAAATTCGATTCTTTGATTCTCTTGTTGTTTGCATCCCAATATGTTCTTCAATTTTACTATTGCATCAACCCAATATGCACATACATATAGCCTCATTTTTGCATTTAGTTATCCCTTACTATTGTATATTTAGACATCTCAAAGTTGTAGTATAAGTTTTTCAGATTCATGATCTATTCGTGAATATTTTTTTTATAAGAAAAGAAGAGATATTTGAAATTTAACTATCTATTCTTAATAAATACTACCTCCCTTCAACAGGATAGGAGTGCCTTAATGTTTATTCTTTTTCCATTAATTTTGCTTATTTTACGATCGTGGATATGGGAAGGATGCTTGCCTGCATTTCCAGTTCAGTTGTACGAGGTATTTTATGAATTATTCCTTAGGGTTTTTGTTTGCGAGTCAGTTCCTTTGTTATTGGTTTAATGCTGAGTATATGTTCTGTTAGGCATGGTTGTTGTTCCTTAACACTGGTTTGGCTTTGCGAGAGAACATATTGCGAGCAAATGGAAGTGACATTCGTTCATGGTAATTGCATGCAATCTTTTTTTTTTTGTTCAAATGTTTCCCAAAAGCAAGCATGTTTACTTTCTAGTTTTGTTTTGTACAAATGGAACTTTGTCATGAAAAATGAATTTGTAGTGTGCAGTAATCTTGAGATTATAGTAACTTGAGAGATGTTTTAATGTCAATGTAAATGGTGACTTGTGGCAAAGATCATATTGGAAAATGTGTTCATCCTCCTAGCACCTCTCTACTATTTGTTACTCTTGTACGGGTCGCTACATGCTTTTAAATTAGGCTTTCTTGGTTTGTGATGTAATGCCTAGAAAGGTACAACATTGGAAAGAATTCAGAAACTAGTTTCCTTGTTCTGGTGTATGTTTATGCACTAATGTTAATCATCCTTGCCATATTGTATTTTCCTTTTGGATTAACCATATCATGTTAATGATTCTCTCCTACCCTTAGGTTGGTGGACTTGTGCAATTGTTTAGGACTATTAGATTTGATGGATGCACCGTACAGAGTGCTTGCTTGTGTGTGATTATGTGGGTGTATGGAGATTGGAAGTTAGTGAGTATGACACTTGAGAAGGGTTGGACATCGTAAGATTGTCAAACTGGAAAGAAAGGACTTAGGAAGAGGGAGGTCATTAGTATGGTTTTCTATCTTATTGTAATGATGACATTGTTTCCCATTAAGTTTTGAAGCATGGAGTACACCCTCCCAATTGTTGATGTGAAGACAAAAAGACAATGGTATCCATTATCTTGCTAAGTTTCTCCATTGGTTACATCATTAGGATTGATTTTATGTTCTGGTTGTAACCATTTTTTTATGCTCAGGTGTTTTATCCATTGTTATCCCTTCCTTTTTGAGATCAAATGTGTAGATCTTCCAGTAGGATATGATTGTAGGCCTATTGCTCATAGTTTAAAGCTTGGCATGGTCTCTTATTGCACTTAGTTTAAACTTCTTGACTTGTCTCGGCTACAGACCAGATTGGTATGAGAAAGAGTAGAGATTGTTGTATACGTGCATTTTGCTTGGTATATAGCCCCTTCCAATTTGTTTGGTACATAGTTGCAACCAGTGTAGTTTGAACCGGACCGGTTAGTTGGACCGAGAACCAGTCGGGAGATCGGTCTGAAAGTGGCTTTGAACTAGTTAGATCGGGAACCAGTATGAACCAGTTGAATTGGCTAAAAAACTGGTTGAAGGGGGGATTGAACTAGAATTTTTAAATTCTTTTTGTTTTTTTGAATTTCTAATAATTTTTTCGAACTAGCGAATTGGTGGCCTGACCAATTTAACCATCGGTTTGATTCAAAAAACATTGGTTGCCACTACAACCTGGCAAAATTAGTTGCTTTCAAATAACATTTTTGGGGGGAGAGTTGTCACACCCGGTTTTCATTAGAGGTCCAAAATTAAGAAAAGAGTTGGGTGTTAATTGAAAGAAACCGCAGGTTTGGCGACCTCTATTGTAAAATCTAAAAATTTTAGTGGCTGAATGGCAATTAGTTGGGTTTTAATTCTGGTTCAATTACGTTGGAACTGGCTCGTTCCTGTGTGGGAAAAATAATGAGTCGGCCATTGGTTTTGATGGGAGTTTTAGGTGACCGTGCGTGTAAGATAATATATAATTGAGAAGTGTTATTCCAGGGGGAAAATTCTTCTCAATTCTGTTTCTTTTTTTTCTCTTCTTCATCTTCGTATTTAGTTGTTCCGAATAAGAGAAAGTTCAAGGAAAGATTTGCATGGAGCGATGAACATGAGTGTTGAGTCTAAAAAGATGAGAATTTGATGAACTGGTAAGCTTCTTAATCTTTTTGTACTCATGGATTTGATAAAAAGAGAAGTTGGGGGTTTCTGTAAAATTTAAAAGGTTTTCTGCAAGTTTCTGGATTCTGAATTTTAAAGCATGCATGCCTTCAAGTTAATTGATATATTTGATTGTCATGCTTAGCTAACCAAGATGGAGGAGACTGCTATTTGGAAAAGATAAGTTGGCAGGAAGGAATGACTGTACGTGAGTTTTTGTACTCCACCTTTGGGTGTTTGCTGGTTGCTGTGTTGTTGCATGCTCTGCACTGAATTTGGTCTGAGTCTATGATTGTATGTGGTCGTGGCTGACTGGAAAGGTTATGTATGCATATGGCTGTGTAACAATGAACTGATATGTGGCGTACTCCATGTTATAATAATGAAAGTAATGTGCAGGAAATATATGTTTATAAAATGTGGAGTACAGAGGGAAGTATTTGGCGGGTTAGTTTAAGAGAGGAAAATTGACGTAATGGAAGTATGGACAGATGGAATGAGAATTGGAGTCATTGAAATATGAAATGGCCCGACCTTGCAGGCGAACATTTAGGTGTTCGAATTAACAAGGAGGATTTGAGGTTTAGTTGGATAAATGGTCTATTGGCTCTACGGAGCGGCATCATGGAAATGATCTACTGGCTCTACTGAGCGACACCATTAAAATGGTCTACTGACTCCTCGGAGTTAAAAGTCCACGGCTAGCCATGGTATGATCCAGTGGAGGACAGGTTCGTCCTTATGGCAAAATGAAGTCCGTCAGGATAGTAGAACATGGAAGCCCATCAGGGCATATATGTGAAAACTACTATATGACTCGCGTGATGAAAAGTCTATCATAACGGTTATGGCGTATGGGAGCGCTGGCAAGCTTGCGGATAAGAGACCCCGCCAAGATGTGAAGGCAAGAGGAATAGGGGAAAGCGTCTTGTGCGTGGATATGCGTGGAAAAAGGGATTTTCCTTCAGGGCATTTGCAAATATGTATCCGCCATTAAGAGTCAATAAGAGATAACGAACAAGCCAACATTGGTTATGAGAAAGCGAGACACTTCTCCAAATTCTATTTCTAAGTGTTTCTTGGTAAAGAGGTCTCAAGAAAAGGGAAGTCCGCCAAAGGCTATCTTATGTGTAATGTCCGCCAAGGACTAATTGTTCTGTAAAGTCCGTCAGGGACTAACAAATGAAGAGGATGATCATTAGGACTACCTAGGGTTGGGAAGTCCGCCAAGGACTAAAAAATGAAGAGAATGTCCGTTAGGACTATCTAGTATTGGGAAGTTCGCTAAAGACTATCTTATAAATGGGAAGTCCGCTTTATACAATCTAATGAGGAGATAGTCTGCTGGATACTATTTGTTGCTGGGAAGTCCATTCCGACTATCTGATTAGGGGAAATGTCTATTCGGACTATCTTGAAGAGGGAAAGTCTAGTGGGACTATCTTACATAAGTCATATATTTTTTTGGATTTATTTATTTCAAAGTTTTAATATTTTAGATTAATAAGAGTTTGACTAGGCCTAATGAGGTTTATGTTGCAAGATAGTTGACTAAGTCTTAGGAGGTTTAGTAATTATTTAGGATTCAAGTAGAACTTAGACATTCTTATAAATAGCTAAGCATGTCCAGCTACCATAATACAGATTATGTTTTATTTTTTTTTATTGATGAAATACTTCAAGGGAGATTTTCTTAGAAGACTAGTTTCATATTTCTTTTTTATAGAGCTTTTATTTCATTCATCAAGATTGTGGAGGAGGTTTATTACAATTTCATTTTGCCTAATTCAAGTTAATTGCAAGTCAATTGAGAGGGTTGATTAAAGGCTAATATAGTTATTTGTTAGTGCAAGTTCACCAAAGGAGACTAGGCTACCTATCCAACGATTTGTCTTCAACACCATTCATCTTCTTTCTTTTTTTCATCAATCCATCTATCATCTTTTGTTTATTTTTTTAATTCTTTAATTCTTTATTCTCCATTGATTTATTATCTAATTCTTGTTAGAAATTTTCAGATTTGATTACTAAAACTTTGGAGTAAAAGCTACTCTTGCAAGAAGTTACTTAAGTCGCAAGAAAAAGTCATAAACTTCAAGTTGATTATTTGGGTTTTTAAAATTCAATCCTGAGCTTCCGCATCAAATATAGAGTTGAAGGTTTTTCTGGATCAGATTTAAAGAAAAGGATGGGTTGTTCGATATGAGTTTAATAGGGGTTAATGAATAGAACAAGTGAAGTTGGTTGTGACTACCATGGTTTTTGTCAAGATGGATATTGGAGGGTTTGATGCATACGATGATGAAGAGAGATTGGTAAAAGCTGCTATAGAAGGGTCTACCTTCATATTTACCATAGAGTTACTACCTTATTTACTGGCTATTATTTTATCCATTCCTTCACGCATTCGATCAAACAATTGGGTTTTGGTTTCAGCAATAACTTCATCAACATGCTGCAACACATGATCTAGCGTTTGCTCTATCTTTGTTTGCATATACTTGAACTTCTTGTGTATTTTTACTCGCCACTTCGCCAACCATTTTGCCATTGCTGAGGATCATTGGCTCTAATGCCAAATTGTTGCCATCATAAATTTGGGATTGATAGTTCAACTCGTCAAAAGAGACTAAACCGTCATAAAGTTGTAATCCCTTTTTCTGGTTTCGCTAAAATTTGACTTGCCTTTGTTTCAGTAATCATCCTTTTAAATAGAGATTATTATAATTAAAGAAAGTAAACAAAGTCCTACTAAACACAACTGCTATTTAAGAGTCCTAAAGTAAGTTATTTTATTCTAAGAATCCTACCCAACAGCCTCTCGTAAGAGTCATACCTAACAACTACTAAGCGTCCACAACAAAGGTCTTGTCCATGACCATTTTCTCCTTGTTATTCGAAATTTTTCCAATCCACTTAGTAAAGCCGTTTGTAGCCATGAAGCTTCTATAATCTTGTGGAATCTTCATTCTGATTAGCATGTTTGATGATTTTGTTGAACTCTTTATTTAGTCTAGAATACATTATGCACTTAGCCTGGGAGATTTTTTTTTTTTTGTTGATGGTGTTACTTGTTAGTTAATATCAAAATTTAAACGTCAAATGTTCATTCTCATTGTGTCTATAATTTGTGTTTGCACTTTCTTGTTTAGCCTTTTGAATTAATTGATGACTAAATGATCATTTTGCAGGTGGATATACCATCACTATTTTGCTATGGCTACGGCCCTTGTTAGTCTCACTTGGGAGATCAAAGGACAGCCTAATTGTGGTCAAAAGCAGGTCATTGTTCTAGCATTGTTCACTAATTATATTTTCCCTGTCACCTGATTAATAAAGTGTTAAAACCTATTCAGCGAGGTGTAGAACTTTTCCTTCAATGGGCTATGATGCAAGGAGCTGCCTTGCTTCTACTAAATCGATATCAACGCCAGAGACTATACACTCGGATTTCCCTAGGAAAGGTATTATTTCTGTTTATGCATCAACAAGAGAAAAAAACTATTGTTTCCTTCGTTAATTATTCTTGCATACAATCTATATAACCTTGGTTTTGAATCCTCTTTTGTTCCTTTGCATTCTAGAAAACATTACCCTTTGTCCTCACAGTTATGGAGAATCGGTTCTAAATTCTAATCTTTAGTGTGTTACTATTTTCAGTCTAATAGCATGAATGTTGCTCGGAGAGGAACATCCAGTGTAGATTGCCAGTTGTGGGTTTTATGTCCAATACTTTTCATTATGCAGGTAATCCAAGCTATCCTGTGACTGATGGATGAGAATGTGTAAATGGGACTCATTAAAAAAAGGATCTAAAACCTTAGTTCAATCTCACAATTTTGTAGTGTGATAATATCTGTATGATTTCCATGGTTTTTTACATTTCAGGTCTTCAAATAACTTAAATCTCTTTTTTGGTATGAAAGATATCATGTATCAAAATCCCTGAATGTTGTGCATAGTGCTTCTTTAGGATTTAACTTTGGTATGTTGTTATTCAACATTTCTTAGGCATAAGTTTCCAAGGAACATGATTGTAGGGTTTTGAGGCATATGTCGGACTACTGCTGCTGAAGACCGCATTTGCCCGCGTTGTTACAGAATGGCAGGTAGGTTTCCCGTTTTCCCCTGCTTCTCGCTTTTTATCTTTCCTTTCATCCATTCCATGCAATAAGAAATGAGATGATGAGTGATGGAAAGTTGGGTTTTGGCAGATAATATTTTGTGGGATCATATTGGTAATTCTGGCTGTTGGGAACTTTATAAGCACAGCACAGACATTGATGGCAAAGTCAAGGTTTAAGGGACCGATGAAGAAGAGTAAGAGCAGGCGGGACTTATATTAGAGTCTTCCTCCTGTTTATTTCTTATATATATATTTTTCCCTTCAGAAAAATTTTCACAAATAATTTGGCTTATTTTGTAATTAATTTCGTTTCACAGATTAAAAGCCCAAAAAAGGGCTTTTAAATCTTTTTTTTTTTGTTTGACATTAGGTCCTTGTCCTTACCTTTTTAATATTTAATAATGAAAATTACGATTAGTAACACTAGTTTTATAAATCCCGTGTGTTGACTTGATAGTAAAAAATGTTTATTGTCTCAAGTGTGATCTGAATTTAAGGTTTTACTCTCTTCTTATAATTCCTTCAAAAAACACTAATTTTACATTTTTAAAATAGTGACCAATTTAAAATTTAATATCAACTTTCACTTTATTTTTCTAAAACAGTGTCAATGAATCTTAAAACTTAGATTTAACATTTTTATTTGTTTATTTAACCTTTTACGCGTCAATATAAGTATTTTTTTTTTAAATTTAAAAAATTTCACATACACCAATTTTGTTAATTAATTGAATTTCAATTATTAAATTAAAAGAATAAAGAGATTAAAAAGACTAATTTTTAAATATGTAAAGTGTGCAGGTAGTGAAAGCATAATTAAATCTAACTAAAGCTTAGCATATTATTTCCTATTTTATTTATTATATAATTTGGCACTGAACTTACTAGGATGATATAATACAATAATTTCTTTTGGATATAATAAAGAAAATGTCAGTCAGTCCATATCATCTTTATTTTTCTACATTAAAAAAAAGATGTGTTGTTTATTTACTCACATGTCACTGTTTCATCATTATATGGATATTATCAGCTTCATTATAATAATAATTATATGTTTGATTTTAGACATTTCTATCTCTAAGAGGTGGCCCAACTTGTCTCCTTACTTATACTGTATAAATAATTAACTTCGAATATAGAATAATAGACTGATCAACAGAGGAGAATTTAAGAATTCGTAGAGACCTCGATCTTTTTAAAATAAAAAATTATTATTTAAATTTTTTTAAAAATTTTAAAATTTTAAATTAATAAAAATAAAATTACATTTTGATTTTTTTAAAATTATAAAAATTTGATTTAATTTTTTAAAATTATAAAGATATAATTATTAAAAATTAAAATTTAATTGCGACTCCTAACAGAATTTTCTGACTTTATCTCTACTGATCAAGATTTAATAGGATTTTAATTTTGATACCATGCTAAAAAGATTTAACTAATTAATAAATAAAAAAAATCGAAAGAGATTACTCAGATTTGAATACAAAATCACAAATAACCTAAAACTGTACCTACATGCCACTGGCAGATGATGGTGCATGATGGGTTGTGTCCCATTCTCATGTGTCACCTACTTATATTCTATTAATTTTTTAAGTGATTTTATCCGTGAATTTATTAAATAATATATTTCTAATTTACTAACATATTATTTATTGTTTAAAGTATTAAATTGGGACATTTTTTTTATTTTTAATATAATTTAGTTGTTATTTATGCAAAGTGTGTGTCTCAGAACAGATCTCCTTCCAGTAGGTGGTGGTGTGGTGGTGCAACTACTGTATTACTGATCCATATGATGTATTGTCTCAAGTTATGGATCACACATGCCAAGGGCCACCCCCCCTATCCCCTTCACAATTATTAACATCACAAATACTATGCACTCACGATTGCACATTTACATGATAATTATATTACACACAAAATGTCAAATGCGCAATAGACCCTAACAAAAATCTATACCTATACATTACAACCCCATTTTTTATATATTCGTGTTGTATTCATATTTTTTTATGTTATTATCTTCTTTAAGATATTTTAAATTCATTTAAAATTTTATATGTAATTGTTTTGTATGTATGTATGAATAAATGAATGAAAGAGAAAAAAATTGGAGAAAATCAGGTGTTAAAGAAGAAGGCTAAGGTGGTGGTGAGTCGATGATAGTAGAATATATATATATTAGAACTCGATAATTTGTATATTTGTGTTGTGTTCATATATTTTTTATGTTATTATCGTGTTTAAGATATTTTAAATCCGTATAAAACTTTATATGTAATTGTTCTGTATGAAAGAATGAATGAAAGAGAGAAAAATTGGAGAAAATCGAGTGCTAGAAAAGAAGGCCAAGATGGTGGTGAGTCGATAATAGTGTGTATATATATATACATACATATCTATTAGAACTCGATAATTTGTATATTTATGTTATGTTCATATACTTTTTATATTATTATCGTGTTTAAAATATTTTAAATTTATATAAAACTTTATATGTATGTATGTATGTATGTATGAAAGGGAAAAAAGTAGAGAAAATCGGGTGCTAGAGATGAATGCCAAGGTGGTGGTGAGTTGATGATAGTATAAAAATAACAAGCACGTGTAGAGGCACAACATGGGGTTGAATGATCATATTTGGTATATTGTCAACGAAACTTTTAGATTTCACAAGCAGGTTAAGGGGTTGACAAATATCCTCAGTGACGAAATCAGGAGGGCTGATAGGGCCCTGGCCCCCCTAAAATGGAAAATTTTTCATTTAGGTCTTTAAAATTTTTAAAATTTTAAATTAGTAAAGGTAAATTTTCACTTTGACCCCCCTAAAAATGATAAAATTTTAATTTAATCCTTTAAAAATTACACTTTTACTATCGTAAAAATTACAATTTAATTTCGACCCCCCTAAAAAAATTTTCTGGTTTCACCCCTGAATATCCTACTTTAATATAATAAAATATTTAAAAATAATATTTAAAAATAGGAAATACATAACAATTTTTTAAACTATTACCAATATATTAAATACTAATCCATAAATTTATAGGTGAAGGGCATATATCACTTGTTATTGTTTGGTATTTTAGGTAAATCTCATCTATAATCTTCTTTTTAATTATATTTAATCTTTGAATTATTTTATTTGGATAATCAATCTTATTAATTTTAATAATTAATGTATCAAATTTTTTAACTAATAATTAAGAAACATATCATGTTAGGAGGTCCACATGATGTGTCACTTATGCTACATCATGAAATTAGGTCAATATTAACAAAATTAGTTTAGAATTTGGATCAAAATAAAACCAATTAATATTCATATATTTTTATCATGAACAGAGAGGTGGAGCTTTATGGGATCAGGGCCTCAAATTTTGAATTAAATGGGTCCCTTTAAAATAGATTTTATATTTTTATTTATATTTTAATTTCATGCTATTTTTATTTCAAGACTTCAAAAATATATTTTCAAATAATACACACTTGTTATAAAATAATCAAATAAAAAAACACTTAAAGTAAACAATAGATCAAATTGGTAAAGAATTTTCTCTTCTACTACTTTCATTTCAAGGAGCTTTATTTATAAGCTCATTTGCATTCAATGAAGTACATGTAAATGAAATCTTTTTAGTTTCTTAATTGAAACATCTAATTTACTCTCATGGTCATAAATGAATCAGAGAGTTTTATCTCATTACTTTAATGAGGGTTTAAAGGAGTTAGACATCCACTTAATGTATTTATAACACTCCCCATTGGATGTCTTTTAAATAAAAATGTGCCTCATTAAAACCTTTATTAGGAAAAGCCCTGTGGGATAAAAACCTAATGAAGGAAAAAGAGTACACAATCCTATTATAAGTTGCCTCGTTAAAAACCTTTACCAGGAAAACCCAGCGAGAAAAAACCTTGGTTAAAGGAAAAGAGTACAACGTGTTTTAGACTCCCCCTAATGACAATATCATATTATATCTTTGAGTCGACACATTCCAATCTTGTCTCGTAGTCTTTCAAATGTTGAAGTTGGCAACGCCTTAGTAAAAAGATCTGCTAAATTATCACTAGAACGAATTTGTTGAACTTCTATGTCACCTTTCTTCTCAAGATCATGAGTGAAGAACAATTTTGGTGAAGTATGTTTTGTTCTGTCACCTTTAATGTAACCACCCTTCAATTGAGCTATACATGCTGTATTATCTTCGTATAAGATAGTTGGCATCTTTTCCTCATGCATTGTAATTATTTCAGCATGATTTGAAGAGGCGGTAGCTGTAACACCCAAAACCTGAAACCGTCGTCGGTCAAGGTCTTGGTGTCTTTCTATTCATTTATCATTGTCCATTTTTTTAATATCATGTCATAAATCATCAATTAATTAAAATCATAACTCAACAAGGGTAAAAAGGTCATTTTCATGATTTTTTTAAGACTTCTACCGATACCTGTTAGACAAGTATCAGTAGTTGTCAAGTCAGAAAATAGTTCAGAAATGATGCAGAGTTCTACCGATACTTGCGACACAACTACCGAAACAAATCATGCTTCTACCGATACTAAAAACTCCAGAGAGTTAAGAAGTTCTATCCTACAACTTCTACCAATACAAGTTCACAGACTACCGATACTTATCTTGCATCTACCGAAACAACACAAGTCAGTAACCTAAATCTCACTTCCTCTGTACTTCTACCGATACAAGCAAGAATACTACCGAAACAAGTATGCAGATGTTAAATATATACATAAATTACCAAGTTTTCACAATAGTCTACAGCATTTACCAATTTCTCAAAATCATACCTACATAAACATTTCATATTGGTCTTTAATGATTCACATAATAATAAAGAATATCTATCAAAACATTCATCAAAATGTTACCATGCTATTTAACCATTACACAAAAAAACAACTTAAGTAACACGATCCTAATACATCACATTACTTAAAGTCTATATTTCACATTGAACAAGCATAAAGTATTTTATTAAGATCATATCAAGGAATCCAATAATCCCAAATAAGTAATATAAAGGACAACACCATCCTAGTACATGCCATATAATCAAGTGATTTAAAGTTTACCGAACAAGCTCCCGAGATAGTGTGATTTCTTCGAGACGATCTGATCTTCAAGCAGTAAAATAGAATCTACAAAACAACAACAATTTCACAGGTAAGCTTTTCATAGCTTAGCAAGTTCATAGAGTTAAATAGGTTTACCAAACCTCAAAGTTGTACAATCTAAAATTTAACCAAGAGGAGTAAGTTGTATTCATCCAAGGTTGGTTTCAGTTCGCATTTGGTAACTCACGATGACACGGAGTCATCGGACCTTTAGTCCATAATAGGATTCATTTCTCATTTGATACTCACGATGACACATAGTCATCGAACCTCATAATCGGAAAAGGATTCATATGCTCACGATGACACATAGTCATTGGACCTCATAATCCGTAAAAGATTCATATACTCACGATGACACATAGTCATCGGACCTTATAATCCGTAAAGGATTCATATACTCACGATGACACATAGTCATCAGACCTTTTGCATTTACGGCTCAAAGCTCGTTATCTTTTCCTTTCATTTGTTCTCGTCTTCCTCACTTCCGTTCATCATTCCAAATTTACAACAATTGTATACAAGTACAAAATATGAAATTTAAAATGGAATTTAACAATACGAACTTACCGGATTGATTTGTAGTATCGGCTCAAGTATAAGGACTATTCGTTAGTAAGTCATCCAAGACTCTCTCCCGATTCTGTTTAGCCCTTAATGACATGTCCTTTATTTCCCAATTGTTTACGAGGTTCATATGTGTCATATACTATGTTCATTGCAATTAACTTTCATCATGTTATACCATTTCGAGCAAACATCCAAATAATCTTTATTTACCAAATATAATATCTAATTAACTGACAATGTCATTTAGTTCGATTTACTATTTGTCATATATCAATCAAATTAATTCATTCGTAACATGAATAATAACTAACACAACACTTAATCATTTAAGCATTTCGTTGTCACCTGATTTCAACTATATCATTTTGTTACTTTCAATCATGCTTCTCAATACCATTTTATTTCAATTTAATTTTATTCCTCAATTTAATATTTACTAAGCAAATAAATTTAAATACAGCATACTTAAATTATTTCAATAATTTACAAACAAAAATTAAATCAAATATTTACTATACGAACTTACCATATGAAATTGCAGTTAAAGTGAATTTCAGGGGTAAATCCGTAATTTTTTCTTTTTCACGATTGGAACACGATCTTGATCTATTACAATAATTTCATTCCATTATTTAAATCAATATGAATTTTTAATCATTTGATCTAACTAAGCATTTTTGGTATTTTTACAAAATTACCCTTAACTTTTTCACTTTTATTCAATTTAGTCCTTTAGCTCAAACTTGCAAATTAACCATTTTATTTTTAAATTTCAAGTTTTCTGAATGTTTATAAGCATTTATACAGCCCAATTTTTGCAATATTTCACCTCAAGTCCTTACAAATTTGTTCCTTTAACATTTTAGTCCTTTAACATTAAAATCATCAAAAACCACTTTACAAAATAATCAAATCCAACAACCAAGCTTACTAAACTTCAATAAATTTTCAAGAAACAACACATTCATCAATGGAAAAATTTAACCTTTAACAGATGCACAAATTAGTCCCCGGGTTAGCTAGATTAAGCTAATACGAACTCAAAAACATAAAAATTACTAAAAACGAGCAAGATTTACATACCAAACCCATGAACTAAAGTTGGCCGAAGCTCCCTCCCATGGTGTTTAGGGTTTCCGTTCTATTTTGGAGAAGAAGATGAAAAAAAAAACTTGTTCTTTCTTAATTTGGTTTAAAAACCATTTATTTAGCAATTTACTATTTTACCCTTAATTAATTTTCATGAAATTAGCCATTTAAAAAGTCAAAACAGTCCATATACATAGTATGTGGTTTAATTACCATTTAGGTGCTTCAACTAACCTCCAATTGACACCTAATACTTTTAATTCAACTTTTGCACCTTTTACGATTTAATCCTTTTCATTTAATTGACTATCTAAATGATTAAATTTTATAACCAAATTTTAATGAAATACTAATGACCTCATAAATATTAATAATTAATATTTACAACCTGACATATCGAAGTCGTAACCTCTAAATCACCATTCCCGATCATATAAAAAATAGACTAATTAGTAAATCCTCATTTAATTAGGATTTAATAGCAATTTACCAAAATCTAAAGAATTCCACTTCATTTCTATTATTAAGTCATTTAAGAAGGATCCAATTACACAATTGGTCCTTCAGTTATTTTAAATTCCAACTAAATAAACTTTATTTCAATTTAACCTTAAACTACTTAGGACTAAAGGAACAAATATTCCAAAAGTTAGTGGAAGGTAATCATATCCTCCACCGCTTGGACTTTTTGACCATGGTGTAATTACCACTTTGGTCCCTTTTATTTTTAATCAATAGCAATTAACTTTTACCCTTTTTACAATTTACTCCTTTTTCCTTAATTAAACAATTAATCATCAAAATTACTCAACCAAACTTCAATTCACATATAATAAGACTCTGTAAATATTTAATAAAAATATTTACGGCCTTTAATTTTAGAAATGAGATCTTGATACCTCATTTTCTAAAATCACTTGACTTTTGAACTAAACCACTTACTAACTTTTAATTCAATAATTAAAATTCGTCAATTCAAAATTCCATATAAAATTATTATTGATTTATTTAATTTAACACTCATTATAAAAATTTTCTCGTCGGGTTTTGTAGTTACCAAAACCACTGTTTTTGACACCACTGAAAAACAGGCTGTTACAGCAGCTAATGTATGCTTTGTTGAATGCCATGATATGGCAATATCTCCACATGTTAATAAATATCCTGTTTAAGATCAACCTTTATGTGGATCCGATAAATATCCAGCATCAGCATAGCCGACTAATAGAGAGTTTGAATCATTTGAATAAAATAACCCCATATCAGTGGTCCCTCTGAGATATCTAAACACTTGTTTAATTTCATGCCAATGTCTACATGTTGGAGAAGAACTAAATCTTGCTAACAAGTTTACAGAGAAAGCTATATCAGGTCTTGTGTTGTTTGCAAGATACATCAATGCCCCTATGGCACTAAGATATGGTACTTCAGGACCAAGAAACTCTTCATCTTTCTCGCAATGACGAAATTGATCTTTATTCACATCTATGGATGTGCTTTATCCATATAAAATTTCTTTAAGATCTTTTCCGTATAAGTTGACTGATGGACATGAATTCCATCTTTTAAATGCTTGATCTGCAGGCCAATACAAAACTTTGTTTTTCCAAGATCTTTCATCTCAAACTCTTTCTTTAAATAATTTACTATATTTTGAAGCTCTTTAGGAGTTCCAATAATATTTAGATCATCAACATAAATAGCAATTATCACAAAGCCTGATCTAGACCTTTTTTATAAAAACACATGGACAGATTGGATCATTTTTATAACCTTTTTTTAACAAATATTCACTAAGACGATTGTACCACATACGTCCAGATTGTTTTAATCCATATAAACTTTTCTTTAATTTGATTGAGCAATTTTATCGAGAAACTCTATATCTTTCAGGGATTTTAAATCCTTCTGGTATTTTCATATAAATTTCACTATCAAGTGTACCATACAAATAGGCTGTAACAACATCCATTAGACGCATGCAAAGTTTTTCACGTACTACCAGACTAATAAGGTATCTAAACGTGATTGCATCCACCACAGGAGAATATGTCTCTTCGTAATCAATGTCGGGCCTTTGCGGAAATCCTTGTGCTACAAGTCGTGCTTTATATGTTACGACTTCATTTTTCTCATTTCGTTTTCGCACAAATATCCATTTATATTCTACCGGCTTTATATATTTAGGTGTTTGGACTATAGGTCCAAAAACCTCACATTTAGAAAGTGAATTTAATTCTGCTTGAATTGCGTCTTTCCATTTTGACCAATCTTTTCTATTTCTACATTCCTCAATAGATTTAGGCTCAGGATCTTCATTTGTTTTTGCTATTTCAATAGCAACATTATAAGCAAAATTGTTGTCGACAACTATATTTTTTTGGTTCCATCTTTTTCCTGAAGTAATATAACTAATTGAGATCTCTTCGTTATCACCATTTTCAGGTACCTAAACCTCTTCTGGGGGTTTTTTATTAGTTATATCTTTGGCCTCTTCTTGGGTACTTGCCTCCACAATATAATCATTTTGATTATTTGCTCCTTTTCTTTTACGAGGATTTTTATCTTTAGAACCGACTGGTCTTCCACGTTTTAGGCGTGGATTATTGTCTTTTGCACTAATAGTTTGCCCTATTGGGACATCAATTCGTACTGGAGCATTTTCAACTGGTATGTGAGATTTTGTAATTCTCTTTAGGTCAGTAAATGAATCTGGCAATATGTATGATCCTTTGAACTTCTTGTTCACATTGATTTGTACGAGAATCTAATTGAGATAATGATGATCCATTCCAGTAATCTCTTTTACCAGTTGTATTTTCTCTCCCCCTAATGTTGGGAATGTTGTTTCATCAAAATGACAATCAATAAATCGTGCAGTAAATAAATCTCCAGTTAATGGTTCAAAATACTTAATTATAGAAGGAGATTCATAACCAACATATATTCTCAACCTCCTTTGAGAACCCATCTTTGTGCGTTGTGGTGGAGCAATTGGAACATATACTGCACATCCAAAAATTCTAAGATGGGAAATATTTGGCTCCTGACCAAAAGCCAATTGTAATGGGGAGTATTTATTATAACTTGTTGGGCTGAAGCACACAAGTGCTGCTGCATGCAAAATAGCATATCCCCAAGCTGTAATAGGGAGTTTTGTTCTCATAAGCAATGACCTAGCTATTAGTTGGAGGTATTTGATAAACGATTCAGCTAAACCATTTTGTGTGTGAACATGAGCTAATATTTATCCCAATTGACATACAATAATCATTAAAAGCTTGGGATGTAAACTCACTAGCATTATCAAGACGAATAGTTTTGATTGCATAATCTGGGAATTGTGCTATTAATCGAATTATTTGAGCAAGTAGTCTCGCAAACGCCAAGTTGCGAGTCGATAATAAACACACATGTGACCACCTACTAGATGCATCCATCAATACCATAAAATATCTGAATGGTCCACATGGTGGATGAATGAGTCCACATATATCACCTTGAATACGTTCTAGAAATGCGGGAGATTCAATCCCAACTTTAGTTGGTGATGGTTTAATAATCAATTTTCCTTGAGAACAATCAACACAAGATAAATCTTTGAATTCAATAATCTTTTGGTTTTTTAATGGGTGTCCAATTGAATTCTCGATTATTCTTCGCATCATAATAGAGTTGGGATGGCCTAATCGGTCATGCCAAATAGTAAAAATATGTGGTTCTACAAACTTCTGGTTTGTAGTGACATGTGTCTCAATTGCACTAATATGTGTTTAATATAAACCTGATGAAAAAGCAGGTAACCTTTCCAAAACATATTTCTTTCCATAGTCAACATTTGTAATGTATAGATATTCAATATTTTTCTCATTCATAGTCTCAATATGATATCCATTAAGACGAATATATTGAAAACTCAATAAATTTCTTTGAGACTTGGTAGAATATAAACCATCATCAATGACAATTTTTGTACCTTTAGGTAATAATATAATAGCTCTTCCGGAGCCCTCAATAAGTTTTGAACTACCCGATATTGTATTAACATGGGCATCACTTATTGTCAAATGAGAAAAATATCTTTTATCTTTGAGTATCATGTGTGTTGTAACACTATCTGCAAGACACATATCTCCATTGATTTTGGGTCCAACGAAACTTTGTTGAATATTCATATTCTTCATAAAAATAAACAAAATATAATATGAGAAACATTGCAAATATTTATTAAATATATAAATTATTATTTATGCAAGAAAATAAAACATACTTAAATCAACATGAAAATTTCAAAATAACATCAAGTTTTCTAATGATTCTTCAAGAAATTTGTCATATCTAGGTGAGTTATATTATTAAGGTCATTAAATTTATCACTCTCGTAGGCATGGTCATGGTGAATATTTTCATCTTTTGTCTCCATTTCATCATCATTTTGGGATATAAAATTTATCTCCATATTCTTCCCCTTCTTTTTAATGGATGCTTGATAAAGTTTCACTAAATGCTCAGACGTACGACAGGTACGTGACCAATGCCCCTTCATACCACATCGATAACATAAATTCTCAACAATCTTTGAAGGAATATTTTGACCACCTCTTTCTTGTCCTTCATTGTTATTCTTTTTCTGGTGTTTAGTAGTATCATTATTTGACCACCATGATAACGATTACTAGTACATCCTCGACTACATCCCCCACTACGTCCACGACCACGGCCACAACCGCGACCTCTATATTTTTCGTGTTCATAATTATTGTGTACTGCTACATTCACTTCAAGGAATGGTGCAGAACCAATGGGACAAATTCCATGATTTTTCATCAACAGCTCATTATTTTGTTCATCCACTAAAAGGCATGAAATCAATTCAGAATACCTTTTAAAATCTTTTTCACGATATTGCTACTGCAGGAGCACATTAGTAGCATGAAAGGTTGAAAATGTTTTCTCTAACAAGTCCTCATCAGTTATGTTTTCTCTACATAATTTTAGTTGAGAACTAATTTTGAAAAATTCTGAATTGTATTCACTTACAGTCTTAAAATCTTGCAACCGTAAGTGCATCCAATCATAACGAGCTTTAAGGAGTATCACCATTTTTTGGTGGTCAAATCTTTCTTTCAAATCATTTCACAAATTAAGAGGGTCTTTCACGGTGAGATATTTCACTTTTAATCTTTCATGTAAATGATGACCGATGAAAATTATTGCTTTTGACTTGTCTTAATTAGATGCTTCTTTATCTGCTAATATAGTATCTCCTAGACTTTTAGCATCTAGGTGAATTTCAGCATCTAACACCCATGACAAATAATTCTTGTCTGATATGTCTAAGGCCGCAAATTCAAGTTTGGCAAGATTTGACATTATAATCACTTGAATCAAAATAAAACAAATTAGTAAAATGATAAGCATTCTCAATCGTAAACTAAGTCAATTATATATATATATATATATATATATATATATATATATACCAAATTTTCTAAATAATAATATGTATATCAAGTATTGAAATGCAGAGGAATAGTCATAATCATAACTTAACACAAATTACATTAATTGAAATTTCTTTTAGTAAAAAAAAAACATGTATATATAATTATCATTATAACATTTGAGTTGTAAAAATAAATGTGCAAATGTTATCCAAAGCAAATATTTCATCTAGAAAATAAAATAAAAGAATGATGAAAATATGTATACCATATATAATTTAACGGGAGTTATAAAGACAAATTATATAAAGCCGAAATTACGTGAAATTCACTATGAACTTGTAGAGGCTCGTGCTGATAACGTGTTATAAAATAATCAAATAAAAGAACACTTAAAGTAAACAATAGATCAAATTGGTAAAGAAGTTTCTCTTCAACTACTTTCATTTCAAAGAGCTTTATTTAATGAGGGCTTAAAGGAATTAGAGGTTTAAAAGAGTTAGACATCCACTTAATGTATTTATAACAACACTCAAATAATTATAACTATAATTAATTATTACAAAAATATTGAATTAAAGACTAAACTAGTAAAATTAAAATTTATCCTAATAACATTCCCTCATAATGAGACTTAAATAAAAATAAAATATAAAAAAAACTTACATATTTTACATAAAATAAAATTTAAATACGAGATTTTGAAATTCTCAAAACTTTAACATCAATGCCATTTATTTCATTTACTCCATAATTTTTTTTACAATTTTATTGTAATTAACTCATATAATACAAATTATTTTTTATTATATTTTCAATTGATAACACTAAAATCAAAATGTTTTCTGGTATAAAAAAATCAAAATATTTTCCAAAATGGGACGGAAACGCATAATTATGTTTACATTACTGATTATCAATAAAAATTAATTGATTTTTAATACTAATTTAGACTGTTGTAGATCTATCCGATTAAGTAACGAATAAGTAAAATAGTTGAAAAAAGTAAGAAACTAAACACACAAATTTATCGTGGAAAAACATCTTTGAAGAGGATAAAAAACTACGGGAAAGATAATTTTACTGTAATAGTAAAAAGACGAAGATTTCAAAAGATAGAGATAAAATTAAACCCCGAAAATTCGAAAACAAAAAACTCTTAAAACATAAACACAAATTACAAATTACAGATAGTTAGGTGTTAAAAAAATTGAATAATTAAGTGAACATTTTGTAATTGAGTGATAAAAAAAAACATAGCTAACTATTAATGTAATTTACCCATATTATTTTACCTTTCGAATCAAAAGCATTATAAAGGGGAATACAGATAGATGGATACGTTCAAAATTACAGAATTCAACCCTAAAGAATTGAAAAATGGAAAGAAAATATGGGTTTAACAGTAAAATCAAACGGAACAAAATACACGGGAAAATTATTAATTAACAGTATAAAAAAGGATAAGGTGGCAAATGGCAACCATAATCACATAACTCAAGCTCATGAAGCAACACACAACTGTAATAATAATATAACAAATGGAAGAAAAAGGAGGGAGAAAGGGAATTTGATGACCACAAAGCTAAAAACAGGAAGAACCATTAACATCTAAGTGCACATTACACAGTTGATAAAGATGATCACACAAAAAAAAAATGGAAATTTTGCTCTGCAAAACAAGGATGGAAACTTGTCATGATTTTGTTTTTCATTGAAACCAAGCATGCAAGAGAAACAAAAAAGAAACCGATGAACAAGGAAAAACTTATGAAATGTAAAATAAATTAACATGTGCTTCTCCTACTTAAACAAATTACAATAACTTGGTCACTGACTGATCTTCTATTCTCTTCCTTTCTATGGTACCTTTGATGGGTTTTTTTTTTTTTTTATATTGATGTTGCTGGTATACCAAACCTAAGCTTATTTTCATATGCTTGAATTCAATCTATCTTCTCGTTTCCTTTTTGAAACGAAATTCCTTTATTCACCAACAAATCAAAGAACTGAAAATTATGATAAGATATAAATGCAAGTGAGATGGGACTGCATGACTTCCGAGAAGTCTGTTTCAGACTTTCAGTATCAGCAAGCTTTTTTTTGAAGAAAGGAGGGAAAAAAAAAAAAACAAACAATGACAATGACGATCATGATACTGAAATTATTGAAGGCTGAGGGAAGGGCTGAGAAGTGGAAGCAGGAGAGAAACGAAACTTGTGCAGAGATAAGTACATAGGGTACAGTTTCAATGATGGAGCCGCCTGACATGGGCAAAAGTATCCCTCTCTCGATCTCTTCATGGTCCATATAATTCTCACTATAAGGTTAGTCAACCTTATAGATCATAGCCATCCACTGCATGTTGTTGCTATTGCATTTGCATCTCTTGCTCCTCCATCAGCTCTCTCACAATATCTTCTGACTGAAAAAATCATATGAAATGGTTTTATGATTATTCAAATGCAAAAAGGGAAATTGAAAATATGGTGATGAGTAAAAAAAAGAAAAGAAAAGAAATTTACCTTCTTTGTAGCTCTACCGTTTCCTTTTCCAAAGAGACTCCCAGGAGAATTTTCTTTGCTTGTCAGTATATCAATAGTGGTTCCAGCTTTATTTTCAGATTTATCATGACTAGGCTGTGGTGCTTCCATAGGAGGATCTTGATGCTGTTGTGATGTTTCTCCTTCAAGCCTATTCTGGTCACTGAAGCTACTGGAACCACTTCCAAGTATTTTCTTTCGGTAAAGGGCATCGAGTTGGTGAAAATATGGGCAGGTTTTGGCATCCTCGGGGCGTTTCTTATTACTTTCTTTGACCTTTTTGAAGTATTTGTTGATGTTCTCCCACTTTTCCTTGCATCGTTTGGCGCTTCTTTTATAGCCCATCCTGCTCATACCAGCGGAGATTTCTTCCCAAAGAGGACCCTTGGGCCCAGCCTCTTGATATCTGATTTCAAGCCCACTCCTTAGGTTTATAAGTGCTAGAACCTCGGCTTTAGGCCATCTAGACGATGCAGGTTCCATGCCTTCGCTCCCACCAATTTCCTGTGGTGGCACCTTTTGTTCCGGTATAGCCATTATCACTTGCGAAGGAATAGGCTCCTGCTGTTGATTATGCTTCACAACAAGTTGGGTATTTTGAGCTTGTTGCCGCTGCTGCTGTTGCTGTTGCTGCGGTAACGATGGTGGATGATGTAATGGTGGAGCTGCTGTAGGAATTGGAGTCGGCGATTGAACAACTGAAGCGGCTGGTTGTGTCGGCGGAGGTGGAACCGAGGGGATAGTACTAACAGTTGTGGGTAACTGTATGGTCTGACCAGTAATCTTCTGCAAAAAGGAAATAATGGCAGCATCCCTAGAAGAACCAATGGCTCGTTCTTGAGCTATAAGTTCATGCTCGCGGGCCAATCTTGCCATCTCTTGTCTTTTCCAAGCTTCTTCTCTAATCATCCTATCTTGCTCTCTCTTCTCTATGGCTTCTAAAAACGTTTGCTGCAACGCTTCTTGTTTCTGCATCACCTGTTTCATTAAACCCTCAAAGAACTCCATCATCCTCTTACTGCTACTACTACTACCACCACCCTCTCTTGACGTCGACTGCCTTTTACGTTTACGACTAGTGCCACCCATTTCCGTCGACGGTTCCCTCCCGATTTCATCTTCATCTTCAAAGCCCTGAGAAGAGGAAGAGCTATTAGAAAAGAAGCTGATTTCAAATGGAGTGGCAGAAGGAGGTGGTGGAGCGGATCCAGGCATGGGTAACATAGACGAGGACATTGGGATAGCAGTTGTAGTAGTAGTAGTAGTAGTAGGTGGTGGTGGAATCCTGACGGAAGAGATGGGCATAGGGATCCCAACCGAAATGGGAGCCACGTCGAGGCTGGCGGAGGTGGCTGGCGTGATGGGTGGTTTTGACAGAGTGGCAGAAGTTGTATTGAGAGCCTCTAGCTCGCTGAAAAACTTGTAACTCTTACCATCTTGACGCCCACCTCGACCATCTTTTGTTCGCTTGTAGTACTTGTGGACGTTCTCGAATTTTTCCTTGCACTTTTTGGCACTCCTTTTGTAACCAAGTTCCGCTAACTTCCTGCCAAACCCAGCCCCCTTGTTTAGTCACATTAACACAGAATCAAACTCTTCTCTTTTAAAATTAAAAGGAATTTCCCTCGGGATTTTCAAATTCTGGGTTCATCATTTCAAAAGACGTGAATAATACTACTAGTGGTAACTAAAAAAATAAAGAGGAATATATCTACATGTACATATAATATAAAAATGGAAAAGATAGGATTGGTTAGAGTTCATGCAGCGGATCTGGGCCTTTTCAGCCTTTACTTCTTTAATTAATTATAAAAAGAAGATGCCCCAGCTCGTGAATTGTGATGGAAACAGATAGAAACCATGTGCTTATAGAGAGCGATGCATTGAGGAAATGATTATAATTTTTTTTTATGGAATTTGCTGTAATTTTATTATTTGAGGAACTGAAATTGGGTTTGTTTGATTTACCTGGAAACATCTTCCCAGAGAGGGCCTTTGACGGTGGCATCACGAAAAATACCACCCATGTCTGATCTAATCTTGAGAAGTGCAAGAGTCTCTTGACGGGGCCACCTGTTGCCACTTGCAACTCCACCAGCTCCCCCTCCTACGCCGCCGTCGTGGTCGCCACCTAGTCGATCCCCTTCATCTCCTTCCTCGGCTAACCTCATCATCAACTCATCGGGATTCCCAATGGCAGCAGCTGGTGGCCTGTAACTTATAGGAGATGCCTCTTCCAACTGCTCCGACTGTTCGCTCACCATGTGACTGCTACTCGTTGCATCCGTCGTTGGACCACCACCCATCTCCCCATATTGAGACTGATGCCCTCCGCCGCCGCCGCCTTGCTGCATCTACTTGTAAATCTGTTTTGTTTTGTTTTTCTCCCACCAATAATAATCTTTCATATCCTACGAATGTTGCATGACGATGTTACACAACAATTCATTTCAATTCACTCACTCACTCACTCACTGTGTTTGCTCTTCCTCCGCCCTCCTCCCCCACACAGCTTCGATGCGAGAGGGGGGAGCCGCTCCGGTGATCCACACGTTGTAATGGGGTCTAACCCAATAAACCAAAAAAAAAAACAGAGAAAGTTGGGTGAGAAATTGGGTGATGTTAAATAGATAAGATCGAAGAGCAAAGAGAGAAGAGTTAGTGGTGGCCTCTTCGAGAAGTAAAAAAGGAAAAGGGAGGGAGGTGAGCTAGCAGCAGTAAAGAAGAAAGAGAGGAAGAGGAGGAGGAAAGGGTATTATCATAATCAACTGCGCCTATCGATCTGAAGAAAAATAATAAAGAAGGACAGAATAAAGGGGAGAGAGAGAGAGAGAACAAATGAATGGAGATGACGATTACGAGGATGATGATGATTAAGAGAGAGAGAGGGTGAGAGAGAGAAATAAAGGGGGGGAAATGAAAATGAAGAAGAAACTGAAATCATAGAAATGATAAAACAAAAACAGAGGGAGGGATAGATGATGCTTTGTTGTCAGGAGCTTTCTCACTTTGCAGCTAATAATTGTTTAACCCACTTTTGCCTCCTTACACTTGTTCTTATTAAATTATTCTTCTCTTTTTCCCCCTTTTTAAACCCCATTTAATTACGCCCTCAATTCACATATGAAATTTAATTATTTTTTTTGTTTATTTTTACTCCTAAAATATAATCCTTGACCATTTGTGAGTTGAACCCCCTACTCATCTTTAATTTAAAATTGAGTTTTAATTGAGCTCATATTACATTATAAAAAAATAACATTTTGGAATTAAAAGCAAAACAATTAAATTTTAGATATAAAAAAGTATAGGGGCCGACACTATAATTAGACCAAAAAAAAGGGGGGCAAGATAACCATAACTCAAGTCTGAACGTCGAGTGTTAGGAATTTCAAATAATAAAAAAGAAATCTAGTGCCAAAGACCAACCATCTCTCTCTGCCGCTCCAATTGTGTCCTTTTGAAATTGACCTAAATCTAACTCTCTTTTTCTTTTTAATAAATTATGATAACAAAATAAAATTAAAATAACAAACGTAATTAATACGATTTGAATTCAAATTATATTTAAAATGGTGAATATTTTTTACCATTAAATTATTACACGGTTTTTTTTTTTTTGTTAATTTGTAATTGGGTGTTTAAATGGGGAAAGTAGGGAGGAAGAAGAGACGTAGGTAGGTGAGAAAGAAGGAAAGATTACCAATGGGGGGGGGGGGGGTAATACAAGCATGCACGTAGACGTTGTCGACTTAATTGTGTGTTTTACAATGAAAGAAAAGAAAGGAAGGAATTTAAATCCCACACACAACCATACCTTTTAAAGGGTTAAACCAGAGTTAAAGCAATTAAGCAAGCAAGTGCCCCCCTTGTGTTGTCACTTTGATATGACTTTGTTTAAACGAACTTGTCGGCCCCCCCTTTCTATGTTCCATGTGCATTGGGGACCTTTACATTTGTTTTTATTATTTTTATTTTTAAATATTTATGTTTTCAATTTTAATAAAATTTAAATGTTATTATCATTTTTGTTGAAATAGTAAATTTGTGAGAGTAAATAGTATGACCTTTTGGCTTCAATCTCCCGTAGGTTTATCAACATATAAAAAAGTATAAATATTTTTGAAATAATATTTTTTGTTTGTAAAATAAATATTTCTTGGATAAATTCACAATAAAATGGAATTAAGTTGATGGATGACATTAGATTTACTCATGAGTCGAATCAGGTTAATGTAAAATTTTAAATTCACTTTTTATGTCCAAGTTCGATTTGATCAAAAAATAGATTTAATTGTTTTTCCAAACCAATTTATATTAAAAATCTTAAACTTGTGCCTGACCCAGCTCGGCCATAATAAATTTTTTTATATAAAAATAAATTTAAAAATAAAACACATCAAATACATTAATAATATGAAAATAAATGTTTTTCAACAAATTAAATACAAAAAAGTACAGGCATATGATTCGATCGGGACTTGAGCAAAAAAATTGCTTGAGGCTCAACCCGTTTAGAAAGCGAGTCTTATTTTTGTATAAACCAATTTTTCAAGCATATATTTTTATCTACACTCTTTCATTTTTCGAACGGACTTTCGAGCCTAAATAAATGACCCAACTCATTATAATATCTAAATGACATCAATTTAATCAAAGGCATCTATATCTATCTCAAACCCAACTCCATGAAAAAATTACTTAAAAATTCTTTTTCAATAAAAAATAATATTTTTATAATAGTTTTTTTTGTCTTTTATTATTTTTATGTGAAAGGTTTAAATAAAACAATTGAAAATGTAGTGTAAGGATCCAACCCAATCTAACTTAAAGTAATGTTTAACCATAAATACTACCATTTCACTTATTGCTCAAATATTGATTTTTTTTTATATAAATATAATTTTAATATTATGTTTTTCTTTCACTCACATGGTCGGTGTGACAATCTAGTATATATTTATTGACCATGTGACAATCCAGTATATATTTATTTTAAGTATTTTACTGAATTGGTATCACGGGTCAATAAGATACCACTCAATTATGAAATTATTAAAATATTCTCTCAAATACAAATTAAATTATATCTTTATGAGGTTATTTTTATTTTTATATAATAAATCAATGAAATTTTAATCATAATAAAATTTGAATTGAAACATCATATATGATAAATAAATAATTTTATCATAGTAATCAAATCAACAATTGATTTTTATGAGAACCCAAAGAGTGATTCCAGTAATTAAGAGGATGTTGTTTATGCTAGGAGACTCGAGTTCGAGCATTTGTGTGTGCAAAGTGTGTGATTAACCTTGTCAAATGGTTAAGAAAATATGATAGTATGAATAGATATTACTATGTAATCGTACTAATTTATTCAAAAAAATTAATTTTTATGTGAACTTTTAATAAATATATTAATTACATAATTTTGGGTGTGAAATGAATCTAATTACTTTTTCGGTAGAAGAAATGAATCTAATTATATATGGTATAGATTATTATTAATTAATTTTACATTCCCCTTCCTTTTACCTTACCTTGTTTAATCTTTTCTGTCTTAATTTTTTTTAATTAAATTAAAGAGAAGAAAGTAAAAGATTATTCATATATAGAATTCAAGATTAATATTAAATAAAAATCACTTTATTCAATCTATTAATATTGGGTAAATTATAAGATATATTATATTTTTAATAAAAAAAATTCAAATTTTGAAGACGACATTATTAAAAATGACCTTGAACGAATAAAAAAAATAATCACTTTACTTGCAATTCAATATGGGTATTATTTAGGTTTGGATTTTAAAATAAATTACCAAAAATGAATTTTAATTAATAATTCAATTTTGTAAATAATTATAATGTTGATGAAGTAAGCAAAATTATATTCAAAATGACAGCTACAAACCCTCAATCTCAAGCATGAGGCCATTAGGTATCATTTTAATGATGCTAATACATATCATAGAAAATTCACATTACGATTTGTCGGTATCTATTAAATTGATGCCAAAATAAATTGATATCAAAACATTTAAAAAGAAAAAAACTTTATATTGACAGGTGATAACAGTCAAGAGTCCATATATTTTAGATTATATTATTAAATCTTTGACTAAATTAGTATTACAAATTAATAAAAATTTGAAAAATAATTAGATACTATTCTTATCAAATCGTCCACAAATTTAATTTTATCATTTTAATTCAGAACTCATTAATTTTTTTTACATAAATTTTTTTATCTAATTTCATTTATTCACAAGGGTCATAATTTAGCATGATTAAATATGTTATTGTTATTGTCACGTCCCTAAAACTTGAATCTTGGAGCGTGCGGTCTTAGACGCTTTTCGATCACACAACACCTAAGTAAGCCTGAAACTTGATCAAAGCTAAAGTGCTTAGATCTTTGCGGAAGCTAAAGAACTCTGAAAGAAAAGGCAAAACAAAAAGACAATGAAGAAATTTGAGTGAATGCTCCGTATATTCCTCAAAAGTGAAGTGTGTAAAATGATGTTGGGGTAAGTCTCTATTTATAGTTGAAGCCTCCTACATCCAACGGTAAAGATTAGAGTACATCGACGGTCTAAATACAATGACATCTATAATATCCCTTCATCTAAGGAATTCAAATCAAACATTCCTAAGATAAGAGATTACAAAGGATATGAAAAGAATCAAAAGGAAATATGCTAGATTATGTGCTACTTGTCATATCTACTTTGCAAGTCTCTTCAATCCCAAGTGTTGGGCTAAGTGGTGATAGGCTCAAGATGCTACGGAGTGCTTCTTGGGCAGCTTGATGCGTGCTGATCTCGGGTCTCGGTGCGCGGTCCGTGACATTATGCCAAGCAGACAGTGGACTATCTAGGGGGTTGACAGGGCTTGCCCCACTAAAATTAAAAATTATTTGCTTTTTAAAAATTTTATAATTTTAAATGAGTAAAGGTAAAAATTCATTTTAATTCCCTTAAAAATAATAAAATTTTAATTTTAATTTTTAAAAAAATATAAAATTATAATTTATTAAAAACTAAAATTTAATTTCGAGTCTTTAAAAAAACTTTCTAACCTCACCCCATATTAATAATGGCATAAACATAGCCCTATGTTTTATGAGGAACACAATTTTTTTTTATTTTACTGAAATTTTAAATTAAAAACACACAAGACTAAAATAATAAAATAATTAAAATTCATTATATTTAAGAAAAATGAAATAGTGAAAGGCTTTTTCTTAGTATTTTAGTAGAAATCTTCTAAAAATAAGAAATTAAACTCCGTCTATAAAGATTGGATTATATGAGAGGTAAAAAAATATCATAATAAAACTTTACATCAACGATTGAACCGCCACTTATCATATAATTTAAGATGTCTCCTAAAATTATAGTTTAAGCTATTTGACTAAAAATAAGCACAAATTTATTGAAAGACAAATATTTTTGTGAAAATTTTATCACATGTGAAAACCAATATTTAAAACAGTTTAAAAATAATATTCTTTAAATAATAAACTGCATGGTTTGAAATCAATTAAGAATTATATATGAAATATGTGTAATATTAAAATAAAAAAATATATTTAATTGTGAGTAAAATAAAATTTAAACACATAAATACATTAGATTAAGAATACTAAATAAATACAATTGTTTATTATGATATTGTCATCAATTTTGAATTGGTATCGAGTTAATTTGTGACATCAACTCAATCAACAACATTACTAATGCTAGTATGTGTGAAAACTACGTATTTAAAATACAAAGATTAGTTTAAAAATAACATATAATAAATAATGAAACATATGATTTGAAACTATTAATAATAGCTCATGAAATCTGTACAATATTAAGATGAAAAAATAGATTTAATTGTGAGTAAAATGAAATTTAAACACATATATAGATCAAATTGTGAACTACAAATGTTTATTGTGGTGTTGTCATCAATCTTGAGTTAGTGTCGAGTTGACTTGTGACACCAACTTAATCAACAATACTATCAAGATTAGAAATTTTATCACACATGACACATGTATACATGTGGAAACTATATATTTAGAACATAGAGATGTGTTTAAAAATAACAAACAATAAATAATGAAACGTACAGTTTTAAAACTCACTGCTAATAATAACACATGCAATATGTATAATATTAGAATGAAAAATAGATTAAACTGTGAGTAAAACAAAACTTAAACGCGTAAATATATCATATTAAGAATATTAAATGCACTACAATTATTTATCAGATTAAGGATATTAAATGTCAGGTGTTTAAATCCCATCATATGCAAATTATTTATTGTTTCTTAAAATAAAAAGACTAAAATACCCTAAAATAACATAACTTATTTTAAATACAGAAGAACATTTGTGTAATTTCTCTAACCGAGTTGGTACTTATTTGACTCGTGCCCTAACTCAGTTAGGAGTTTAAATAATAGTATAAATATATGCAATTGATGGAGGTAATAAAGTGTATGTAATAAAATTAAAATGTACAAAACAATTCAAGATAGAGCTTTTGTTGAGTGGTAGAGTTAGCGTTTTATCAATGCAAATGTCATGCGTTCAAATCTTGCCATATGTAAATTATTTATTATTTTTTAAATGAAAAGACTAAAATACCTAAAATAATATAACTTTTTTTAAAAATAGAAAGACATTAGTGTCTAGTTAACTCATAATACTGATTTGATCAAGAATTTTAATAAATTAATGTGGATTAATTTACTAACTTTATAGATAGAATAAATGAGAAAGGAAGGGATACAATTATTTCATAATTTCCCCCATTTTTATTTTAATATTTTATTTCATCCTCATCCGATTCCATCTCCTATTGTTGAAACGTACCAATGTCATCCAATTCTGAAAAATGGTAGGTTATCCATAGTCATTATTTTTGTCTCTAATAATATTTCAAATAATGATATAATAATTTAATCAGAAACATTATTATTTAAGGCAAATTATTAATAAGAATCCATTTAAAACCAAATTTGGTATGAAAGAAATCAATGCATTTAAGACCCATCGATATGAAGAACTTCGATACAAGTGTTTCAAGTGATGAAATCTGTTGTACAAATATTCTAGAACAACTCATTTATACTAATAATATTTTTTTATTGAATTTAGTGTCAAAGGTCCAATAACACCCATTCATCCAATTCAGTTTATTAAATTATAAAAAGTTAAATATAAATTTAATATTAATATTAATATTGTGCTGGCGTGATCGAGTTTGGGTTAATACACAAAAATCTTTTATTCGAGATAATTGTATTAGATCAGGACATCAATTCAATTTTGGCTGTAATTAAATCCTCTATGTATTATAATTGTAATCCCTCATTGTTTACACTTTTGTAATTTATTATGAAGCTTGTAATTTAAGTAGTTGTAATCGAAAGTAATTTGTATAAGTAGACATAAGTTTCATTTGTATTAGAGTGGTAAGGCCCAGTATTTGAATCTGTTTATTGGATCGAATTTGGGGTGTTACATGAAAATTTTCAAAAATTTTAACAGTTTTGTAAGTTAATACATGTGCATCCACTTTTTATGATATTTATACATTAGTTTAAACTTAATTAACTAAGTTTAATTAAGCAAATCACCTTCTAATTAGCTTAACGAACCATCATCCACTAACCCATGTTTCAAGATGGTTAAATTTCCATTTTGGACCTTTGATTAATTACAATTTAAGTCTCTAAGTCTTTTACCAATTAAAAATCTATAGCGATAAACTTTTGCAATTTAGTCATTTACCTAAATTAAACAATTAATTAGCAAAATTGAATGACCAAACTTTTATACTAACTCCAGAAATAATTTACTTTAACATTTATGAATTCGATTTACGAAAGTAGTATTCTAAAATTATTTTTTTTTTGACATCACTGAAAATCAGATTATTATAGTATGAGGTTATTTAATTATTACTAAAAACTATGGACAAGTTTAATGTTGTAGTCTAGCCACACTAATTTACTTGACAAAAAAAATTAAATAAATTTAAAACAATAAATATAAAAATAATATTTTTATTAATATTGTATATAATATCAATATTTCTCAATTTTTCATTTACTTATTTTAACGAGTATCCGGTTTAAAAGATTAGCCTTTTCTATATTTAAGTTCTTAAACAAAAATCTCTTTTAAAAATATTCTCCAAGTTAATGAGTAATGAAACTGTACTATGTGTATATAACAAAATATAAATTCAAAATAATAATTTTATTAATAAAGTAAAACAAGCATTTAATAAAATTACTCGTATTTTTCTTTCAAACAAAACAACGAGTCGACTCAATCTCACCTAAAAACCTAAATAAGTGATCATCTATGTGTTTCCAAAAATTTAATAAAATTATTCATATTGTAATTTTAAAGAAAAATAAATGTTGAAATTTTAGAAATGATATTATTGGAAGAAATAGTTATTAATGGTCCCCTTTAAAATGGTAAAATTTTAATTTAGACTCTTTATAATTTATAAAACTTTAAATTAGTAATGATAAAATTGTATTTTGACCTCCTTCAAAATAATAAAAATTTGATTTAACACTTTAAAATTATAAAGATATATGCTATTAAAATGAGAAAATTACTTTTTTACTATCGTAAAAATGTACAATTTAATTTCGGCCCCAAAAAATTTTTTTTGGCTCCACCATTGACAACCTCAAATCCCTAACATAGACCATAAAATCAACATATGAAGAATACAAAAAAATATTTATCGAGTCAAATTTGAGTTAATTTAAGTATACTGAATAACATATAAACCTAATCAATTTTTTTAATTTTGAACTTGAGTAAAAATAATAAAATTCGAGGTTCAAAATGAGAATAATTAACTAGCTATTAGAGAGAATTGGAATAATATTTATTTTTATTATGTAAACAAGCTTAATCAAGCAAGTTCAAACAATTTGAGTTTTTATCTCGAATCAAACTCAATCAAAGTTGAATTCGAGTTCAATCTCCGAATCAAATTCGACCAGAATTTCTTATAACTTAAGTTTAATTTAAGTCAATTACACCCCTAATTTTCACTCTCAGACTTTTCGAATCTTACATTTTTACTTTTAAAAAAGTTAAAATATGTCATAAGTCTTTATACTTTTTGTAAATTTAAAATTTAATCCTTATACTTTTAATTTTAAGAATTTAGCCTTACTTTTCATATTTCAAAATTCATATCCAACTATTAACACTATTAAAATTAATTTGTTAAATTTAAGTTCATTAGAGCCTATTTTTAATCACACGATTACTAAGTGAATATTATTTTTATTTTAAAATACCACATCAATAAATTTAATAAAAAAATTAATAGCGTTAATGATTAGACTTGAATTTTAAAATCTAAAAAATAAAAAAATTAAATTCCTAAAATAAAAATATAAAGACTATATTCCAATTTATGAAGAATACGAAAATTTAAGACATATTTTAACAAAAAAATCAAAATATAAATACAAATAGGGGGTAATATAAGAAAAAGGTGAAAAAAGAAGGGAGAAGAAGAGGTTGGTCGGAAGGAAAGATGAGGTGGTAAGAACGTGTGTGGCGTTTCTCCAGCTTTTCTGAAATTCCCAACTGCCTTCCTTCGTCTTCCCCTCCACATGCCATTGCCTCTCCTCCCTTTTCTTTTTTACTCATTAAACCACCATATCATGTAAACATTAAACATAACAATTATAATATGAAATCAAAATAGCATAATATAAATTTAAAATATATATTATTTAAAATATTCTGACCCAATAATTATTGAAGCTGTAAAAAAATTATATTTAAGTATTCAATTGATGTTAATCAAGAATTCAATCCTTAAACAATTTTTAATTATGAAAACACGAAAAAATGTTGTATATATTAAGCACTTGATTGAGTTAGTGTCACGTTGGATAATGATAAAAATACTCTTACTTTAAAACCTCGTGTGTTGATCTGATGGTTAAAGGTGTTTATTGCCCCAGATGTAGCTTGAGTTTAAGTCATTCCAGTCGCGTTGCTGTTAGGGATTTGCCTTCCCCTTGTAATTCACCAAAAAAAATAACCTCACTTTACAAGATATATTGTATTATTTTGAGGGTGGTGTTTTGTTATTTTATATCTTTTATATAAAAATAAAAAATATATATAGACATATGATGAGATTTGAATCTAAACTTTTATAGTTTTTGATATTTGTACTTTATTATTTAACCAAAATCTTAACTATTATTTGTATCAATTTTTTGTAAATATATTTGCTACATAGTTTTAATTTTTCATTCTAATAATGATATGTCATAATGTCATTATTATTTATTCGTCACAAATAGTATTTTATATTTACAGATGACAATAGGACAGGGTGAATTTTTCCCCGTTCTCATCCTGATCCCGACCCGAAGCTTGATCAATCCACCTTGTTGTCTCAAACTTGAACTCAAACCTAAAATTTAATAGAAAACTCAACTCTAACTCCGATTTCGACCCGATTTGAATTTAATTTAATGCTTTTATTTTTTATTTTGAAGCAAATAAAATTATATTTTTAATTGTTTTATTTTTATTTTGAAGTAAATAAGATTAATTTTTTAATTTAGACTTAAAACTTAATATATTTATTTATTGACAGCAGAAACTTAATATATATTAACAGTAATTTTATAAATATTTCAGGATGGATGGGGTAAATTTATGTGAAACCCTCAAATTTCACCCGTCCTAACCCGTCTCAAACTTGATTTTCTAAAAGAAAATTCAACCCTGATGGATCGGGACGAATCGAAACTCATCGGATTTTGTTTATTTTGCCATCCCTATGTATATTATATGCTAGGAATATGATCAAGCGTTGCGTGATTTAATTTTTCTTATTGTTTTAACATAATGATATTTTTATAATCAATTTATTGTTATTTTATTTATTCCTATTTTGTAAAACATATATAAAGTTTTAATAAGTTTTTCTTATATATTGTAAAGTTACATTTTAGACATCCTATAGTATGTTTACTGTGTATTTTTACGGGTTACAGTGAAAGTATCTTATTTTTCAATAAAATTTACCTTTTAGCCGACAAAAAAATTCCTATATCTAAATTTCACAAAATAAAAATTTAATTTTTTCTTTAAATTGTACCATAAAAGGTTTACTTCCGAAATTATTTACGGAAATGAGTAAAAGTAAAAAAAAACTACAAGAATAGATCATTTTTGCAAAAATATACCTACGTGATAAAGTTTTCAAGGGAAATTCCAAAAAAACGCTTCAATGTGAGAGAATTTTTCCTTGACTGAAACAAAAACGCTGCTATGTGGAAACAGTTTTCCTTGATTGAGAGAAAAAAACGCTTCCATGTGAAATCACTTTTACTTGATTGAGATAAAAATGCTCCTACATGGAAGCACTTACTTTTAATCCTTATACTTTTAATTTTAGGAATTTAGTCTTACTTTTAATATTTTAAAATTCAGATCCAACTATTAACACTATTAAAATTATTTTGTTAAATTTAAGTTAATTATAGCCTGTTTTTAGTCACACTACTACTAAGTGAATATTATTTTTATTTTAAAATGCCACATCAACAAATTTAACAAAAAAAAATTAATAGCATTAATGATTGAATTTGAATTTTAAAATCTGAAAAAATAAAAAAACTAAATTCTTAAAATAAAAATATTTCAAATTTATGAAGAATATAGAAACTTAAGACATATTTTAACAAAAAAAAATCAAAATACAAATACAAATAGGGGGTAAAATAAGAAAAAGGTGAAAAAAGAAGGAAAGAAGGGAGAAGAAGAGGTTGGTCGGAAGGAAAAGATGAGGTGGTAAGAACGTGTGTGGCGTTTCTCCCGCTTTTCTGAAATTCCCAACTGCCTTCCTTCTTCTTCCCCTCCACATGCCATTGCCTCTCCTCCCTTTTCTTTTTTACTCATTAAACCACCATATCATGAAAACATTAAACATAACTTAATTATAATATGAAATCAAAATAGCATAATATAAACATAAAAATATATAGTATTTAAAATATTCTGACCCAAATATTAGTGAAGCTGTAAAAAAATTTATATCTAAGTCTTCAATTGATGTTAATCAAGAATTCAATCTTTAAACAACTTTTACTTATGAAAAAACGAAAAAATATTGTATATATTAAGCACTTAATTGAGTTAGTGTCGCGTTGGGTAATGATAAAAATACCCTCACTTTAGAACCTTGTGTGTTGACTAGATTGTTAAGGGTGTTTATTATTTCAGATGTGGCTTAGGTTCGGTCGCGTCAGTTACATTACTGTTAGGGATTTATCCTCTTCTTATAATTCACAAAAAAAAATACCCTCACTTTACAAGGTATATTGTATTATTTTGAGGGTGTTTTGTTCTTTTATATCTTTTATATAAAAATAAAAAATATATATAAACATGTGATGAGATTTGAATCTAAGCTTTTATAATTTTTGATATTCGTACTTTATTATTCAACCAAAGTCTTTAACTATTATTTGTACCACTTTTTTATAAATATATTTGCTACATAGTTTTATTTTTCATTCTAATAATGATGTGTCATTATAATTTATTTGTCGCAAATAATATTTTATATTTAGGGATGACAATAGGGCGAAATGAATCATCCACCCTGTTGCCCCAAACCCGAACCTCAACCTAAAATTTAATAGGGATCCAACTCTGACTCTGACTCCGATTCCGATCCGATTTGAATTTAATTTAATAATTTTATTTTTTATTTTGAAGCAAGTAAGATTAATTTTTTAATTGTTTTATTTTTATTTTGAAGTAAATAAGATTATTTTTAATTATATTTATTTATTGACAACAGAAACTCAATATATATTAGGAGCAATTTTGTAAATATTTCAAAATAAATGGGGTAGATTTACGTCAAATCCTCTAATTTCACCCGACTTAACCCGCCTCAAATTCGATTTTCTAAAAAAAATCCAATCCTGATGAGCCGGGTTGGATCGAAATTCATTGAATTTGATTTTTTTATCATCCCTATGTATACTATATACTAGGAGCGTGACTTAATTTTTTTTTATTGTTTTAACATAATGACATTTTTATAATCAATTTATTGTTATTTTTATTTATTCATATTCTTTAAAACATATATAAAATTTTAATAAGTTTTTCTTATATATTAGAAAGTTACATTTTAGACATCCTATAGTATGTTGACTGCGTATTTTTACGGGTTACAGTGAAAGTATCTTATTTTACAATAAAATTTAAATTTTAGCCGACAAAAAAAAAATCTTATATATAAATTTCACAAAATAAAAAATCTAGTTTTTTTTTATTTTCTTTAAGTGAAATAATAATTAAACATGAAATTAGGGTAGTATCTGTTCATATTTTCTTAACTCTTTAACAACGCACATATATTTTGCACACATAAGTGTTTGAATCCGTTAGAATAAACAATATTTTTTTTTTCACTAAAACCACTTATTGGATTCGATTACCTAAAAACTTAAATTGAAAAAATGTGAATTTTATCTTAATTCTCAATGTTCCTCTCCAATAATTATAATAAATTTAATAAATAAACAAAGCTGAATGTTTCAGATTAGGTTCTATTAAAATTATACATAATATTGTACTCAACTCAACGTTTAGTTAACTAAAAAATCTATTATTTAAATTTTAAAAATCTAATGGAAGCCGATAGCATCGTTTATTTAGTGGCCAAATAATTTGTTCATGTTCTTACGTTTTGTTCAGGAAAGCCGAAAGTTAAATGTTTGAAATCTTTCATGGAAAATTTATCTTACCCATGACTTATTTTTTTTTAAAAAAATTAATATTTTTGGTATTTGGATAAATCTGTGTAAAATATTTTTTGTTATTTGATAAATTTTCATAAAAGTTATTTTCAATGAAACAAACATATATTTGAGATTTTTTATAAAGAGTTTAAATGAAGTAATGAATTAATGTTAAGGTGAAATTATAGTAAATAACGAATATTCATGATGTTAATGATTGAATTGTAAGCTTTGTGAAATTTTTAATTGAAACAAGAAAAGTGATATGTATGAAATTTTGTTATGTGAAATAAGATATTATAATGAATTATTTTATTAAAGTGCTTATATGGTTAAAAATAAATTAAATCGCAATATGGACTAAATTTAAAAATATACAAAAGTTTAAGTGTGAGATAATTTAATATGTGAATAAGGAAATTATGATAAAACTTTAATGAATGCGTTATGTTATGAGATGATGAAATATGCATAAAGTATTGTAAAAGTGAAATTGTGAATAAATATGAAATTTTTATGATGACAAGGACTAAATTGTTAAACTTGAGAAAATATGTGGATGAAATAATAAAAGTGAAATACATAGAAATTTGGTATGTGAAAGAAGATATTGAGATAAATTATGTGATTAAAGCATAACAAGAAAGAAAAAAATGATTTAATATGATTAATTAGTGAATATTGAAATTTTATGACAAAAATGAACTAAATTAAAAAAATTATGAAAGTATATAAGGAAATATTTGATAAGTGAAGAATGTAGTAGAGAATGTAACATCTCAGTGTTTTGACCCGATGTTAGAGTCGAGTATGAGGGTGCTACAGTGAATAGAACCTTATCAGTTAGGAAAATGACTTACGGAAAAAAATTTTGATAAGACATTTTACGTGAATAACAAGGTAATTTTAAGTTGACTAAAAAACCTTTTATATTGACCATCCTATTTTACATGAAACAAAAATAAAAAAAGACTAAAAATATTTTCTATAAAAACTTTTACGTTGAAAGAAGCGGAGCTTTAATCTAAAATTTCAAAAAAAAAAGAGCAAGATTTAAAATCACATTATTTAATTAAAAATATAAATCAAGTGATACTAAAAAAACATGAATAGAAATTAGACTAAATTTCAATATTCACAATAGAATAAATAAATCAACATATTTGTTTTGAAGAAATTGTTTGTGAAGTCAGTCATGATATTCTCCCTGGTATACATCTCGAAGCTAATATTCAAGTTAAATTTTGCTAAACAAATTTGTTGATTCATTGGATTCAATTCCGGAGTGTAATAGAGATTCAAGGGTTTATAGTTTTCTTAAAATGGTAAATTTTTAATATAGATTATTTATAATTTATAAAATTTTAAATTAATAATGATAAAATTACAGTTGACTCCCAAAAATAATAAAAATTTGTTTTAACTCTTTAAAAATTATAAAATTACTATTAAAATTATAAAATTATATTTTTATTTTCATAAAAATATACAATTTAATTTTGACTCCTCAAAAAAAATTTCAGGCTCCGCTACTGATTGGATTCTCTTCTTATATATCTAAAAGAGTATTTCTTGAAATCCTTTGCTCTCTTTTTCCTAGTTTCAATACCAGGTCCTGCGCTAGAAAGATCTTTACATGTAATGTTGTTTCCTTTTAGTAGGGGTTCAAATTTAAGTTAAAATCCAATTAACTGGGCCAATAGATTTAATTCGGTTAATCGGTCGGCTAATCGATCTAGTTCGGTTGGAGATTGATTGAAGGTCTTTTTGGAATTTTGATTAACGGTTACTTCGGTTCAAAATCGGATAATTAACTGAATTAATTGAACTTAATAAATAATATTATATGTATTAGTATATTACTAATTCAGTTAATTTTATCAAATAAACATTAACATTTTTTTTATATGTTTTATACTTATTTTAACAAAAAATATATATAAATTTCGTTTAATTCGATTAAACGATCGAATTAATCGAAATATTTCAATTCAGTTAATGATTAAAAAATTAAAAAATTCGATTAATCCTAATTCGATTCAGTTAACCGATCAGTTAACCGTTTGAACACCCCTATCTTTTAGTATATTACACCCGTACTCAAAGAAAAAAAATCTAAATTAAAATACAGTAAAATTTATAGGTGCTCATAAATAGAGTGGGGTTGGGTCTAAGCATGATATTAACATACTTAAAATATGAGTTTAAAATTTTACCCAATTCCGTCCATATTTGCAAAAGGCTAACTTAAGCTCATTTTAAGCCTGCCCATATTATATTTTATATTTATATTATTTTAGTATGTAATAAATTTTATACATTTTTATTTACTAAGTTTTTTATATAGTCATTCTAGCATTATTTTAATTTTACATTAAAACAGTATTATATATTTAGTATAGCTTTATTTTTTAATATATTTTAAATTATATAATATAAAGTATTATAAACTTAAAAATAGACTGAGTCGAACCGAACTTGGGCTTTGAATGTTCAAGTCCAAGCTCATATTTTAAATTGGTTTAATCTTTTTGCTCAAGTTCATTTTTCGGACTTAATATTTTTATATAAATCTTTCTAAATTTTGAACAGATAGGTCAACTGATGAATCGATATAGTAAAATTCAACCAAAGATGTATATTTAAAACATAAAATTGAAAGTGAAAGTAGCCCAAAATTGAACATTTTAATACGTCAGAGGAACGTTATAAATAATTTAAGTGTGAAAATTATTGAGGAGTTTGGGTTGCCTCCATTCTCTTCTATCTATATGTCTTCCTTAAACTGAAAGTGTTACATAGGTTGACTTGAAAAATTATTTATTATTAGTTACTGATAGATAATATAGTCTATTTGAGTTGATAGAAAAGCAATAAATAATAATAATAATAATAATAATAATAATAATAATAATTGTCGAAACCATTTTTTTGTAAAACGAGTTTCGAAAATTATTTTTAAAATTTTGAAAATGGGAGTCGCCACCAATCTTTTAATTTGGTGTGATTGGATAACCTAAAATGTTCGAAATTGTTGTATAAAAATTATTTGGTCTTCGAAATCTAGAAATATAGGTTCGGGAGTCGGTTATGCATAAGGAAGGGTTAGCACCCTCATGCACCCGAAATCAGTACCTAATCGATCATTTTTGGTAGCTTAAAATTCAAAATTCGAGAAGAAATTCAAAATGTCATTCGTGAATTAGATGTTAAAATAAGATGTTCCATCATTTATGTTCAAAATGAAATTCGCACCCAATCACGTTAGGGCACAATTCTTGAATCTCATAGATCGATGGAACATTGACTATTTTGATGCTCGATTATTATAGCTTGAAAAAAGGGATCACGAGTAACATGTTAGGGCACGATCCCTCAATTTCCCTCAAATAAAGAGCATTGTTTTTTTATTAACCTAAAGCAATCCAAGTCTCTAAAAACGTAAATTTATTCAACAAAAGGATAATTTTATAGGAGGATGAACAAAATGTATAATTTTACAAATGGAAGAAGAATTATCAATTTTGAAAAGGTCATTCAATATTTTAATTTGGAAAATAACACTCAATACTTTAAGGTACTATCTTTCGAATTCCAAAATAAGTGAAGAAATTTTGGAAAGGATAATTTTCATTTTTTTTTACATCACACAAAGTAGATAATGAGATGAAGATTTGAAGTTTAACATGATAAAATCAAGAAATGAAAAGAACTCATTATCTTTATATAAAAAAACGTGAGCATCTAATTTGAAAGAAGGAGAAAATAATTTGAATATCAATTTAAAAGGAATTTGGAAGGAAAATAATATAAAAAAATAAAGGATTAATGGCCTGAATTTGAAAATTTTAAAAAGATTAAATAGAAATTTTATGCTTTAAAAAAAGGCTCAAAGATCAAATCAAAATAAAAGATGAAATTTGGGGTCGAAAAATTAAAAAATAAAAACAAGGAGGGGTCATGTTGGAAATGTACCCGAGTTTGGGACACATGGCTGTATTTTAAGGGTCTGAAATAGTCAAGGATTGAAATTAAAAGAATATAAATCTAAGGGAAAGAGTTGAAAATAGATCAAAGTTAATAGAAGGGGTGGAATGGATGATATTAAGACGCGAGAGGTTTAAAGGGATAAATATCCCAATAACCAGGAACACACAGACCTCCTTTGATCGAGTCGGGTGCGATGCGGGCTGCCGTAAAACGATGGCGTTTTACCTTCAAACTCTTGTTCAAAAACGGTGCTGTTTTTATAAAATCATTTAACTCAAAAATCTGCTAAAAATGTTATTTTTCATTTCAATCTTAAAAGAGGGTTTTGTCTTTTTACTCTGAAAATTTTCCATCCTCCATCGTCGGCGCTAAGGTTTCGTTGAATATCGCCGTTTTCGACCGTCGCACGTGCCGCCGTGGTAAGTGAAAAGCTTCATTCTTTCATGTATACACATCTCTCTTTTTTTTTAAAAAAACCACATCTTTGCTATATTTTTTAAAGAAAAAGAAAATATATTCAGATATGCGAAAGTCAAAATAAATCCTTCATCCCCTTTTTATTTTCATCATTTTTCCTTCCCTTTTTACCCCCATTTGCGTCTGTATATTTAAAAAAATGGAGATCCAATTTTTTTTTTAAAAAAAAGGTTTCAAATATGTTTCTTCTCTTTTTGAAACACATCCCTTTTCGCCCCTTTTCTATTTTTTTAAATTTTTTTAAAACATATCTTAAAATATGTACATATATTCTGAAATGAGACGAAATAAAATGACTCTTTTAAATTTGTCTTCGATTCTTGTTATTTGCACTGTCGCACTTGACAGTTTTTCCTTGATTTTTGTTTTAAAAGTATCTATTATTTATTTTGAAACGGTGATGGAATGATATGCCTTCTAGTATATGAAGTAGGTAAGTATATGGATGCATGCGAAGTGATATACCTTACAAGATAACCTGAGAGTGCTTGTGCTTGAATGCGCGATTCTTCTTGGTAATTTTTTGAATCTTTCTTGTATCAATTTCGTGTGAATATTTTTTTTATATTCATTCTCTGTAAATGTTACAACTTTGGAAGGCTTTTATAGCCGGATAAATTACATACAAAAAACTGTTCTTTTTGCCCTGTTTTGTCTCTGTTTTGCTATTGCTACTGTATTTCTTCCCTTTTTTGCTTTTGTTCTGTAGGTTTCACGAATGGTGAACGGTGACAAGGTCAACGTCGGCGTTGAATGGTATGTTTTTACCGTTTTGGTGCAAGGTAGACGAGGGGCATCGGGCAGTGGTGCGTTGGGCAAAGCAAAGGCCTCGGGGAGAAGGACGTTTCAAGAGCCGAAACATCTTGGGCAGAAGAGTCTCGGGAGCTGAGGGGTCAAAGGTTAAAGGTCAGCCGACAGTGCTGACATGGCGTTGACGGCTGGACAGCTTTTAGGGTTCCTGTTATTCTTTAAGTTTCTGGCCTGTGTGATCTGGGCTTTGTAAATGATATTGGGTCTATCCAGATTGGGTTTTGTAAATTTTGGACTGTAAATGGACATTTAAGATTAAATTAGAATTCAATTTTCTTGCTTTCTTTATTTAGAATAATTTTAAATTTAAACATAAATTTAAATTTAAATTTTAACAAATTCAAATTTAAAATAAATCCAAAATGGGTTTAGTTCGGGCCCGGTCAAAATTGGGCTTCTACAGCTACCCCTCTTTGCTCGTTGTCGTGTAACGGGAATGGAGCAAAGACTAAAAGAAGACCAATTTTGTTCAATCTTGTCGAACCTTGGCTCCGACATTGACTATTTCAGTCGTATTGCGTCTGTCGCCTCATCATGCCCCCAGGTAAATCCAAGATGACTGACTTTGTTGCTGCAATCCCCTCTATTCACTGTAATTTCAAAGAGGTCGAGATTCGTTATCTAGCTTTGCGCAACTTCGGGAAGATAAGCTTTGATGTTGAAGCTTCATCTTGCTCTTACTGCAACTTCAGAAAGATGAAGACGTGTTATTTTGATCTGATCTACCGTAGCTCGTGGTAGAAGACTCTCATTATGGCTCAAATCTACCCTGGGTATGAGATTGGCTATAATGTCTTCGTGGTACTAGATTCGCCGTTACGGCTTAAATCTTTTCCTTCGTGCTTTCATGATGTAAGGTTCACCATTGCGACTTAAACCTTTCCCTTCATATCTTCGCGGTACTGGATTCGCCGTTGCGGCTTAAATCTTTCCCACCATATCTTCGTCGCACTAGATTCACCGTTACGGCTTAAATTTTTCCTTTCATGTTTCTCAGGTACACGGTCCGCCGTTGCGACTTAGACCTTTCCCTTTAGTATCTTTGTGGTACTGGATCTGTCATTGCGGTCTTAGATCTTTCCCTTCATGTTTCTGAGATACACGGTCCGCCGTTGCTACTTACACCTTTCCCTTTAGTATCTTTGTGGTACTGGATCCGCCATTGCGGTCTTACATTTTTCCCTTCATGTTTCTCAGGTACACGGTCTGTCGTTGCGACTTAGACCTTTCCCTTTAGTATGTTTGTGGTACTGGATCTGCCATTGCAGTCTTAGATCTTTCCCTTCATGTTTCTGAGGTACACGGTCCGCCGTTGCGACTTACACCTTTCCCTTTAGTATCTTTGTGGTACTGGATCCGCCATTGCGGTCTTAGATCTTTCCGTTCATGTTTCTGAGATACACAGTCCGCCGTTGTGACTTACACCTTTCCCTTTAGTATCTTTGTGGTACTGGATCCGCCATTGCGGTCTTAGATCTTTCCTTTCATGTTTCTGAGGTACACGGTCCGCCGTTGCGACTTACACATTTCCCTTTGTATCTTTATGGTACTGGATCCGCCATTGCGGTCTTAGATCTTTCCCTTCATGTTTTTGAGGTACACGGTCCGCCGTTGCGACTTACACCTTTCCTTTTAGTATATTTGTGGTACTGGATCTGCCATTGTAGTCTTAGATCTTTCCCTTCATGTTTCTGAGGTACACGGTCTGCCGTTGCGACTTACACCTTTCCCTTTAGTATCTTTGTTGTACTGGATCCGCCATTGCGATCTTAGATCTTTCCTTTCATGTTTCTAAGGTACACGGTCTGTCGTTACGACTTGGTCCTTTCCCTTTAGTATCTTTACAGTACTGGATCCACCATTGCGGTCTTAAGTCTTTCCCTTTTGTATCTTTGTGGTACTGGATTTGCCGTTGTGACTTAAATCTTTCCCTTTATGTTTCTGAGGTACACGGTCCGCCGTTGCGACTTGGACCTTTCCCTTTATATCTTCGTGGTGCAGGATTCACCGTTGCGGCTTAAATCTTTCTCTTCATGCTTCTGAGGTACAAGGTTCGTCGTTGCAACTTAAACCTTTCCATTCAAATCTTCTTGGTATCGGATTCGCCGTTGCGGCTTAAATCTTTCCCTTCATGCTTCTGGGGTACAAGGTTTGTCATTGCGACTTAAACCTTTCCCTTTGCGTCTTCGTGGTACTGAAACCTATAGAATATGTTTTAATGGGTCTCTGTGTAGGCCAGATTGTTTAGGATGTCATGATCAGGATGAGTCAAATGCTCCTAAATAGATGGGCATGAATGATGAATGCAAAATGTCATTTCTAAGAAATCATTTTAATTTTAGTCCTTAGCCGACATTGTTCATCATTTGTCTAAGTCCTATCACTGACGTGTTGTCATGTTTTTTCCTTTGGGTATGGTATCCTTGATATGAAACCTAAAGAGGTGGTCATATTTTGAACTATTTGTTTCAAAACCCTTCTATCCCTCGTATTTGTGTTATTTCCAACTAGTGGTCCTGTTTCAGGTCCCTATATTATTTAGAAATTTTCAGAACAATATGTAGAAATCCTTTTATTCCTTATATCGTTTAGACCACTAACCATCATTTCAATGTAAAAATGCTTGCATGAGGTTGTAAGGTGGATAAAATTAAATTTTATTGGAGGCAAAGCTCGCATGAATGAAAAGATTAAGAATCATTAGTCCACTGGCTGTCATTTCAATGCAAACGTGCTTGAACATAGTTGTGAGATGGATGAAATTGAATTTGATTGACGATAAAGCTTGCATGAATGAAAAGGTCATTGGTTCATTAATCGCTATTTTGATGCAAAAATGTTTGAACATGATCGCAAGACGAATAAAATTGAATTTCTCGAAGGCAAAGCATACAAAAAAGGATTAAAATGACCTGTATTAATCAAAAGTTGCAAAACATAAGGTGAACAAAGAATGGAGTTAAGTGCCCCAAATATCAAAGTATGAGCTTCAATGAGTAAACTTGATGGGGGTCATTCTGAGTTTGACATGTGTCCATGAAACTTGGAGTACATTGTCAATGCCTCAAGGTGTAAAGTTTCTCCACCTTGCTACTTTTAAGAGAGAATGCCACTTCATGCCTCTTTTTTTTGTTCAAAATTGAGCCGTCCTTTCAGGTTTTCAACTCAAATATCCTTAGGTTTCGAGATGCCCTTTACAGGTTTTCACCTCGACCTCTCCTTTTTCTTTTTTTCTTTTTCCTCATTTTTCTTTTTTTGGGTAAAATCTGAGCTCATGAGATTAAGCAGGTCTTTGCCGTTTATTTCGATCAAGATCAGAGCTTCTTCACAAAGCTTTCTTTATCTCATAGGACCTTTCCGAATTCGACATCCATTTTTCTTGGGAGTATTTTGTAAGCAAGATCCTTTTCAAAACCAGAGCTCTCTCGTAGAATTCTCTAGTGTGGATCTTCCTTTGTCGTAAGCCTTTATCACCTGATCGTGACAGATGCCTTTAGTATCTTTTCTTCAGTCAAGTTTAGCTAACTGCACCCTGATTGGATCCAATCTACTTTATCAGTTCTAACCAAATTTGGAAGGAAAGAAATTTGACTCCAATGAATGAGAATGCTTCTATTTCGTGAACCATCGGGAAAAGTGTTGCCCCAACAAAATCTTGATTGATGTTCAAGAGAGCAAATAATAACTTCTTATGCCCATATTCGTAGGTCTTTGCCACTTCACAAATTGTTTGATGTTCCTATTGGTCACCTCCAATGCCCTATTCTCTTTTTTTTTAAGTCGTAATACTTGCTCTTGAATCGGCTGTAGGCTCTCGCTACCGTGTTGTTGCTCGAATTCAGGTCATCGTCGAATATGATCTTTCTTTGCATTCCATATCGACATATAATCTTTCTTATTCAAGAATCTACTTAAATGCCGATTTGTATAGGAAGTGGTAATCAATGAGGATGAATGGATGCTCATTAAAAACCCTTTTGCAAAGTTGGCTCGATGATGTCCATGCTTCACATGGAAATAGGCCACGATGTGAAAAGATGAAGGAGAATAAAATTTTCAAGATGCCCTTTGCGGGTTTTTGTCTTGACTTTTCTTTCTTTCTTTCTTTTTTTGTATATTTTTTTATTTTGGATTTTGAAATGCCCTTTGCGGATTTTTTTTGACCCCGCTTTTTTTTATTTGCTTTATTATAACATGTCGAGCCTCAATTTTTGAAGTTTCTGTTGAATTGGATTGCTTTCTTCCTTTATGGAAGATTGTGTATCACGACATCAGTTCCTTAACCTGGTTATGCTTTGATAGGACTATGCCAAGACCTTTGGATTCTCGAAGCAGCTCGTATTATTTTTGCAAAGATATATGCTTCAAGTCTTTCTTGAAACCACAACTCTCCGAGGTGATATTCGTTTCATGTCTTGCTCAACCATCCGTAGCAGATCGGGAGACAAGTTACATTCTTGATCATTTTCAAAGTTTTGAAGTTTTTCTGGACACATGTTCTTCTCAAAAAAGCTTCCAAGTCAACAACAACGTCGCTCATATTCTTGATATTAAGGGACATAGCATAGAAACAAAATGGGATTCAAAGTAAATTTGAATTAAAGAATGATTAATTGTGGCATGAATGAATGAGAAGAATGATAAGGTATTTGCCAAATAGGACAAAACAATACATCATTTTTTTTGAAATAACGGATAGAGATCATGTGCCCTTTACAAAAGGATCCCTATTACTCTCGGACTTAGAGTAATAAGTGTATTCTGAATATTACTATGGAAAGTTCCTAAAAACTACAGGAAGCTCCACCATAATCTAGTTGTCTAAAACACTTCCAAAGGCGTAGGGATGAAATCTCGACAGGTTCCACTCTCCTCATGACTTTTGCTCAAATTTTCAGCATTCCCTATCTTGATTTATCATGTTTCCTCCCATTTTTCATTTAGGGTTAGTGATACTCACCCAAACAAATATTTCAGATATGTGGAATCTTACTAAAATTTAATGCACGAAGTACAATGCACATGAATGATAAAATGCATGTAACAAGGTGTTGATTCTTGATTCCATTTCATTAGACAACTTTACTAGAAAACAAATTTCTGTACATAAGGTAGATACATGTATGGTCGTGCCTTAATGCTAAAAGTCCAAATCTTTCGAGCTAAGTTTTGCTCTGGTTTGCCCCTGGTTTCAAGTTCAAAGTGTCGGTCTTGAATGACTAAAGTCTGCAAGTGGTTAGTCATTTCTCACACTTGAGTCAAATATTGCTTGCGACATGGTTCCTATCTCAAACTTGCCCCTAAGGGTTTTGGAGTCATTCCTTGCTTATTTCTAATTTTCTTTGGCAATATCATATTGTCTTTGAATAGTCACAAATCCCGTCAATAGAGAGTAGTCTTCAAAGAATACTCGATGAAAGACCTTTTTTATTTTCAAAAATGACTATTAAAAAGCTGCGTCCTATAAATCTCGCTTTATCTCCTCATCGACAGGCATTTAATAGCTAAGATTGTTAGAACATGAGCGATTCTCTTATCAAGTCTGATAAACAAATCTGCAACCACATCCTCTTACGTGCCCCAATATTCTAGGGAAGACGATTAATTTATATGTGTTTGAGGTGAAGATGTCGACATTTTTCATCTGAGTGTTATGTCTTGTAAGTTTTCCAAAGCAAAGTACTTGTTCTCTTCTTTTTCCTTAATCAGGGTTGTAACCTAATGCTCTCTCGTCTAGGGTAGACCTTATCAACTTGAGTTCTTGGGCAGTGGAGCAACCTAGTGTATTCTCTTACAGTATGTCCATGTTTCTGAAGGTGAAGCAACTAAGTTACATCCTAATACTATGTTAGGACTCGAAAAGAGTGCATCTCTACTTTAACCTTAAGTAGGTAAGGACGATCACCATATTCAAAATAAACATTATTATTTTGAATCCTCAGGCAATAGGATAAAGTGATGTACTCTTTCATCGTGAGTATCATATCTTCCTTTCCAAATGTGAAGTCATTAGAATTTGGATTCCGATACTAAGTGAGAGGTCGGAATTGATGCCTATTCCTTTTGATATCGAGTAAGCCAACGTATTCGTGATTAGATGTCTACCTCGTTTTGTCTTCCCTACTTCTCTCAGCTCTTGCGAACTGTTATGGATTTCATTTATTTGGGTGTAAATTTAAAACTCTGATATGTGCCCCTTTGCCAGGTCGTCACTTTTGTGTTGTTGTTTTTTTCTTTGACCATATACGCAAGGCCACGTTGATCTCTACCATATCAAGGAATCCGTTCTCTTATGACCTGTTCTCTATTTAGCAATAGAATAGGAATCAACACCTTTTTTGAATGAAGATGCAATGCAAATAGAATCAAAATGAACAAGTTAGTGTAATTAATACAAGAATAAAACTTGGAATAAATTGCAATTAAAAGCAAAGAAACATGAATGTAACTATGTCTCTTACCTTCTTCGTGCAACCACTGAAGGCTTGACACAATTCTACTTAAGGTAGGCTCTCATGGAATTATGTGCAAGTTAATAAAATGTGCAGCTTATGAATGCATGTATGCATAAGAAAAATATTGACCCATAGCTCAATTCTATTAGAAAATTCTACTAGAAAACAAATTCCTTTTCATAAGATAGATACGCATATGATCATACTTTAGTGTTCAAAAGCTTTTAATCTTCGTAGGACTTCTTCCAATTTCGCCCTGGTTCGTCCTTTGATTTTCGATCCCAAAATGTCAACTTAAGTGATCAGTCACTTTTCATAGATGGGGCAAAGTTTGGTTCATTGTGCGATCTTTGTTTCCGTCTTACTCAACTGGCTAATCATTGGCTTTTCGTCTTTCTTTCTTTTTTTTGAACCATATGCGCGCGACCGTATTATTTTCCACCTTATCAAGGAACTCGTTTTCTTATAACCAATTTTCTATTTAGTAATTGAGCTTAAATCCACACTTTTCTTGTATGAAGATGTAATGCAAGCAATAATTAAGAAAAGCTAAAGAACACAAGTATGATAACAAAGTTTGGATATAAGACAGAGAACCTAGACTTAGGAGACTGCTAACAGTTTGGGTGTAGTTCTATCCTAAGGTAAGCAACTAGGATTTACTATATGTGGTTCCAGTTCTAGAGTATGGGTACCTGAACCAGCCGATTCCTCTATCCTCACTCATTATAGGCTCATACGGACGAGTTCGGTTTAGGGGGATACATTTGCCGTATGTTTGCATGGAAGTGAAAACTTCACGAAAACATAGGTACGTATGTATTCCCGAAAGCGATCAACTATCCTGCACGGAGGTGAAAACCTCACGAAGGCATAGTTTCACACTTCCACTTAAAGGGTAAAGTAACCGATCAATGCATATGCATGAAATCCTCACTTTGATAACAAACAAATTAAACTAAAAAAATCAAACATATGAATGCAAGGATCACAAATTAAATTTAACTCGAATTTTGATTTTCAATCAAAAGACCAAAAAAAAATTGATTCACGGCTTGACTCTCTTATTTATCCCCAATGGAGTCACCAAGCTGTCGAAACCATTTTTTTGTAAAACGAGTTTCGAAAATTATTTTTGAAATTTTGAAAATGGGAATCGCCACCAATCTTTTAATTTGGTGTGATTGGATCACCTAAAATGTTTGAATTTGTTGTATAAAAATTATTTGGTCTTCAAAATCCAGAAAAATAGGTTCGAGAGTCGGTTACGCATAAGGAAGGGTTAGCACCCTCATGCGCCCGAAATCAATACCTAATCGATCATTTTTGGTAGCTTAAAATTCAAAATTCGAGTAGAAATTCAAAATGTCATTCGTGAATTAGATGTTAAAATAAGATGTTCCATCATCTATGTTCAAAATGAAATTAGCACCCAATCACGTTAGGGCACAATTCTTGAATCTCATAGATCGATGGAACATCGACTATTTTGATGCTCGATTATTAAAGCTTGAAAAAAGGGATCACGCCCAACACTTTAGGGCACGATCCCTCAATTTCCCTCAAATAAAGAGCATTGTTTTTTTATTAACCTAAAGCAATCCAAGTCTCTAAAAAACATAAATTTATTCACAAAAAGGATGATTTTATAGGAGGATGAACAAAATGTATAATTTTACAAATGGAAGAAGAATTATCAATTTTGAAAAGGTCATTCGATATTTTGATTTGGAAAATAACACCCAATACTTTAGGGCACTATCTTCCGAATTCCAAAATAAGAGAAGAAATTTTGAAAAGGATAATTTTCATTTTTTTACATCACACAAAGTAGATAATGAGATGAAGATTTGAAGTTTAACATGATAAAATCAAGAAATGAAAAGAACTTATTATCTTTATATAAAAAAACGTGAGCATCTAATTTGAAAGAAGGAGAAAATAATTTGAATATCAATTTAAAAGGAAATTGGAAGGAAAATAATATAAAAAAATAAAGGATTAATGGCCTGAATTTGAAAATTTTAAAAAGATTAAATAGAAATTTTATGCTTTAAAAAAAGGCTCAAAGACCAAATCAAAATAAAAGATGAAATTTGGGGTCGAAAAATTAAAAAATAAAAACAAGGAGCGGTCATGCTGGAAATGTACTCGAGTTCGGGACACATGGCTGTATTTTAAGGGTCTGAAATAGTCAAGGATTGAAATTAAAAGAATATAAATCTAAGGGCAAGAGTTGAAAATAGATCAAAGTTAACAGAAGGGGTGGAATGGATGATATTAAGAGGCGGGAGGTTTAAAGGGATAAATATCCAAATAACCAGGAACACGCGGACCGGGTCGGGTGCGATGCAGGCTGCCGTAAAACGACGGCGTTTTACCTTCAAACTCTTGCTCAAAAACGACGCCATTTTTATAAAATCATTTAACCCAAAAATCTGCTAAAAATGTTATTTTTCATTTCAATCTTAAAAGAGGGTTTTGTCTTCCTTTTTACTCTAAAAATTTTCCATCCTCCATCGCCGGGGATAGGGTTTCGTTGAATACCGCCGTTTCCGACCGTCGCACGCGCCGCCGTGGTAAGTGAAAAGCTTCATTCTTTCATGTACACACATCTCTCTTTTTTTAAAAAACCACATCTTTGTTATATTTTTTGAAGAAAATGAAAATATATACAGATATGCGAAAGTCAAAACAAATCCTTCATCCCCTTTTTTATTTTCATCATTTTTCCTTCCCTTTTTACCCATTTGCGTCTGTATATTTAAAAAAATGGAGACCCAAATTTTTTTTTTTTAAAAAAAGGTTTCAAATATGTTTCTTCTCTTTATGAAACACATCCCTTTTCGCCCTTTTTCTATTTTTATAAAATTTTTTAAAACATATCTTAAAATATGTACATATATTCTAAAATGAGACGAAATAAAATGACTCTTTTAAATCTGTCTTCGATTCTTGTTATTTGCACTCGACAGTTTTTCCTTGATTTTTGTTTTAAAAGTATCTATTATTTATTTTGAAACGGTGATGGAATGATATGCCTTCTAGTATATGAAGTAGGTATGTATATGGATGCATGCGAAGTGATATACCTTACAAGATAACTTGAGAGTGCTTGTGCTTGAATGCGCGATTCTTCTTGGTAATTTTTTGAATCTTTCTTGTATCAATTTCGTGTGAATATTTTTTTTATATTCATTCTCTGTAAATGTTACAACTTTGGAAGGCTTTTATAGCCGGATAAATTACATACAAAAAACTGTTCTTTTTGCCCTGTTTCGTCTCTGTTTTGCTATTGCTATTGTGTTTCTTCCCTTTTTTGCTTCTGTTCTGCAGGTTTCCCGAATGGTGAACGGTGACAAGGTCAACGCCGGTGTTGAATGACGTGTTTTTGCCGTTTTGGTGCAAGGTAGACGAGGGGCATCGGGTAGTGGTGCGTTGGGCAAAGCAAAGGCCTTGGGGAGAAGGACGTTTCGAGAGTCGAAACGTCTTGGGCAGAAGAGTCTCGGGAGCTGAGGGGTCAAAGGTCAAAGGTCAAAGGTCAGCAGACAATGCTGAGCTGACGTGGTGCTGACGTGGCACGCTGACGTGGCGCTGATGGCTGGACAGCTTTTAGGGTTCCTGTTATTCTTTAAGTTTCTGGCCTGTGTGATCTGGGCTTTGTAAATGATATTGGGTCTATCCAGATTGGGTTTTGTAAATTTTGGACTGTAAATGGACATTTAAGATTAAATTAGAATTCAATTTTCTTGCTTTCATTATTTAGAATAATTTTAAAATTAAACATAAATTTAAATTTAAATTTAAATTTTAACATATTCAAATTTAAAAATAAATTTAAATTTAAAATAAATCCAAAATGAGTTTAGTTCGGGCCCGATTAAAATTGGGTTTCTACAATAATAATAATAATAATAATAATAATAATAATAATAAAGTAACTGAAGGAATTGGCAAAAAAATCTGATGGAAAACTTAGAATGAGAAAAAAAAAATTATTAATTCTAAAGACTTGAAAGATTTACTAAAAATTATAAAATTAAACAAATTTAATTATTTTCTAAAATAATTAAATTATTGTGTTTAATATCATCATTATAATATCTAGTCTCATCGCAATATTAACTAATTTTATCGTCACTATTGATTTTAATCTTACTGAAGGTAAACTCAATAATTAGTTCACAACTAAAAATAAATCTTTGTAAACTAACCTTCATAATGCAATAATTAGATTTTAGGCACAAAATTATAATATAAAAATAATCATATTTGGTTATTAAATAAAAATGTAATTATTATTTTCATGTTATAATTTATTATATAACTCAGAAGGAGTTGGAAATATAATATATGTGTATTATGATTAATGTAATTTTAGAAAAATAAAATACAAAAATATTTAAATGACATATAAAAGAATACTAAAACACAATTAATTTAAAATGTAAATATAAAGTTTAAAAGCATAGTAATAAATACAAATTGAAATCAATAAGTTGAAGTAAAAAAAGTAAGTTACAATTTTTTATGAAAATTTATTTAGAAATGACTTAAACAATAAAATGGTATCTAAACTATACTAGTATTTTTAAATTGGTACCTACACTTTTTTTTGTCAGAATTGGTACCTAAATTATTAAACCGTTATTCATTTTACCCCAACTGTTAGTCTCGTTAGAAAAAAAATTCAACCAATTATAACTTGTCACGTAGATCTCTATTTATTTTACCCATTTTCTTATATTTTCTTCTCATCAAGTAATTTTTATCAGATTTTCTTACATTTTCTCATCAACCAAACACCCAAAAAGCTCCCACCATTTTATCATTTTCAAACTTTAACTGTTACTACCATCTTCAAGCTTTTTGTAGAAGCCCAGTTTTAACTGGACTTAGAAAACAAATCCCAAAAGTGAGAATAAAAATAAAATAAATGAATTTAAATTAAAATCCAAATTTAATTAAATGTCCAAGTCCAAATTATAGGCCCAAATACCCAAATATACGAGCCCAAATCACAAAACTACCATAAGCCCACTAAACCCAAACATCAGAAACCCTAAGATACTATCCCAGCTCCACCGCCACGTTAGTACCGTCACATCAGCTTCCACGTCGGCGCCACGTCAATGCCACATCAGCCACGTAACTTTTCAGTGGCTGACCGTTGACTCCTCGATTCCCTTAACTGTTCGGTTCCCGAAAACATCTCTGTTCGATGCAGTCACTCTACCCGAAGCCACCTCTGCTGCCCTTGCACCAAAACGGTCATGGCACAGCTCCCGGTGCCGGCGTTGACCGCAAGAGACGATCATTTTGGTGATATTTGCAAAACAAAGACAGCAAAAAACAACAGACAGAGGGCAAAAAAACAGTGTCTTTGTAATTTTTTTTATGGCTATAAAAACCATCACAGAATTTGTAACGTTTACAAAGAAGAGACACAAAAAATACAATACGCAAAATCAATACAAAAAGATTGGACTCAAGCAAAAAGACTCAACGAAACCTCGAGGTACTATTTTTGGTTTTTTTTTTGAATATACTGGTGTGATTACATGGTAGTATCTGTTCATACTTTCTTAACCCTTTGACAATGCACACACACCTTGCACACACAGGCGCTCGAACCCGAGACCCTTAGGATGAACAACATCCTCTTTTCTACAAGCGCATCATCATTTTCGAAATAGAAACAAATCTTGAAATGAAAACTAGGGTTTGGTACAAAATAAATCGGATCTATATTTTAAAAAAAAAGGTTTTAAAATGAAAAGGGTGGATATTAAATAGGAAATAAGAAGGGTTGTATTCGAAAACCCTATTTTTTTTCTAAAATCTCAGACTTGGCTTCATATTTTTTAAGAGTATATACATATATGTATATATATGAGTAAAAAAAAAAAGAAAAAGAGAAAATCAGATTTGTTTCTAAAAGCTTTCGAACCCATATTGGTTTAATTTAAAAAGGGAATAAAAATCGGAACTTTCAAACTTTGGTTTCGGATCCAACATTTTCGCCCCCCAAATCTGAGAAATTTGTAAAAAAGGGAAACGTTTTCTTACCTGACCATCGTGTACGATGGCGTGGACTGCGGTGCATCGACGGAGCCACGGTGAGGTTGCGACGGACTTGAAGACCGGTGTGCAATCGGACGGAGCTCTCCTTTGAAATTAGGCCGTGAAATTTGTTATTTTATTTTTATATTTTTCATTCCCCTTTTAATTTCCTTAAAATCAAATCCAAATTGTTTCCTTTTCTTTCAAATTAGCTACTCCTTTAAAAAAAAAAAAAACAATAGGTTCCTTTCATTTTGATTTTATTATATATAGGACTTCAAGTCTTTATCCCATTATCTATTTTGTGTGGCATAAGTTTCATTTCTCAATTTACCATGCATTATATTATATTGTTTTTGCATGCAATCGTTTCATTTATTGCCTTAATTGCTTGATGTTTTAATTTTTAATTTTAAAAGACGGGGTATACACTTATTCGATTTTTTTTGAAAAGATAGTTTAGTTAGATCGTATGTTTCAAAAAGTAAAATTATCCTTTTAAAGCCGAGTTGTTTTATTTTGGGGGATTTGGAGGGTAGTGCTCTAACGAATTGAGCATTGTTTTCTTTTGAACCCAAAATATCGAATGACTTAGTGAAATCGGTAGCGATTATTCTACTTACAAATTATATGTCTTTACCCATCCTTTTGCAAAATCCTTTTCTAAAAAACGGATAAAACTTATCATTTTTCAATTCAAACTAAAAAGTTAAATTCTTTTATTAAAGGGATTTGAGAGACTGTGCTCTAATGTATTGAGTACGATCTTTTCTTTAAACCTAAAAATTGAGTATATTACTCAAAATTTATAATGGCAATGCTCATTGTTTTAGGAACACGAGAAATTGTGCTCTAACGCGATGAGTACGACTTCTTCCTTGAATCTAAAATAATCGAGCGACTTATTTAAAATCGTCAGTTACTTGATATTCCATTAGTTTGGGGGAGTCAAAATCATGCCTTAACGAGTTGAGTGCGATTTTGTTTTGATCGCAAATGATTGAATATCTCATTTTAATGTCTAATTCATAAACGACATCTTGAATTTCTACTCGAATTTTTTATTTTCAATAATTTAGACACTAAATAATCGACTAGATACCAATTTTGGGCGTGTAAGGGTTATAACCCTTCCTTACACGTAATTGACTCCCGAACCTATTTTCTGAATTTTTAAAGACCAAATGTTTTTTTACAAAACAAGTTCAAACGTCTTGTGGCGACCCAATCACACCAAGTTAAAAGTTTGGTGGCGACTCCATTTTCAAATAAAAAATATTCTCGAAACTCGCATACTAAAATGGTTTCGATACTTTTAATCTTTTTTTCTTCACTCAAGTCTTTTCTTACATTTAAACAGAATGAATTTAAAAAAACTCAATTTAGAAAGAAGCTAAAAATTTGTTGAATTTCGGGATTTTGTATCTTATTTGATAGGAGAAAAATTAAAACCAAAGCATAAATCTCAGAGTACAAACTGCTAAACTTACAAAATGCAGCACCTAGTGCTTTGGGGCTTTATCTCGTAAACTTGATTAAAGCAATCATACTTACACCGGTGTAAGTAAGTTGTTTTTCCCTCAAACTTGCTTGCTTGACACGCTCAACTGGAGGGTTGAGGGAAAAAGAACAAACTTACACCGTGTAAGTCAGTATTGATAAGGGACCAACTGAATATATTGATAAGCCATTTTGCTAACTCGTTGATGCAACTGAAGGCGGATTTTGGTTTTATTATGGATGTGCTGATGAAGTATTTGGGAGATAAAACCCCAAAGCACTTGGTGTTGCATTTTGTAAGTTTAGCAGTTTGTACTCTGAGATTTATGCTTTGGTTTTAATTTTCCTCCTATCAAATAAGATACAAAAGTCTCAAAATTCAACAAATTTTCAGCTTCTTTCTAAATTGAGTCTTTTTAAATCCATTTCGTTTAAATGCAAGGAAAGAATTGAGTGAAGAAAAAAAAGATTAAAAGCTTGAAGATGGTAGTAACAGTTGAAGTTTGAAAATGATAAAATGGTGGGAGCTTTTTGGGTGTTTGGATGATGAGAAAATGTAACAAAATCTGGTAAAAATTGCTTGATGAGAAGAAAATATAAGAAAATGGGTAAAATAAATAGAGATCTACGTGGTAAGTTATGATTGGATGAATTTTTTTTTCTAATGAGACTAATAGTTGAAGTAAAATGAGTAACGGTTTAATAGTTTAGGTACCAGTTTTGACCAAAAAAAAGTTTAGGTATAAATTTGGGAAAACTAGTATAGTTTAGGTACCATTTTGTTGTTTAAGCCTTTAAATATTTATAATTAAAGCATTATAAAATTTAATTTTTTAACATTAATCTCATTATAAATTTTTATAATATATGCATTTTTTTTGAATAAAAAAAATATTACAATAAACCTACTTTAAATTGTGCTGAAGCCCCATTGGGGCATTCTAAATAACTGTAGGCCTCCTTTTTTATCAACAACCATTCTTACAAGTTCGTTTCTCTCTTTGTTGTCTGCTCTAGATATGTGATGGATTAACCATTGCATTGTGTTAGCCAATAATTGTTGGATGCTTCTAACCAAAGTGGAATTCGGTACCCTTGAATAACTGTCCCATATAACTTGTATCACCTCCAAATTGTCTGAAAGAATAATCACACTTTCAAATCCCCGATCAAATGCAATCACCAAACCATCTAGGATACCCCATAATTCAGAGTCCATGTAACACCCTAAACCCGATCTAAGAGAAACATCTAAGTCAAGGACGTCACAATATCATCACAAGAATAAATAACAAACATAGTGAAAGCAAATATACTGTTATGTCATAAAAGTATAACTAACATCCCACATTAGTTTAAAAGTATTGTCTTATATTCAGAAATCCTGTAATAAGTTCCTATCAAAGCTTACGAGTAACAAACTATAAGTCCTACAAGTCCTAAGGTGATCGAGCTCCTCATCCGCCAGCCGCTAACCCTGTGAAGGCCCTGAAACATCAATGAATAAGTTTATGTAAAATATAGTGATATTTGCAAATCTCATTAATGTAGTACTCTATACTCAGTTTCACCAATCGCAGCTCTAACAAGGATGCGTTGTAATGAAACAATAAGCTAGCAGTGTTTGCAGTGTCACTTGCTAGTCCAGTTGCAGTATCGTAGTGTTTATAATGTCACTGCCAGTTCAATGGTAGCATTGCAATGTTTACAGTGTCACTGCCTGCTCAATTATAATATCGTAGTGTTTTCAGTGTCACTGCCAATTCAGTAAAGACATCACAGTGTTTACAGTGTCACTGCCAGTTTAAACTTTTCGATAACTTTTAACGGACATGTGTACAATTATATCAAATACCAATAACACAATAAGAACTATTCTCACACCTTAACTTTTTTACTCTAATGCATTACAACTCTAGGTTAACGATGTCGGTCAAATAAGGCCTACAGTTAACTTATAATGACAATATATCGAGTTTACACGATAAAATACACTGCACATGGTCTGGCACACGACTATGTGCTAGCCCGTGTGTGACACACGCCCAAACACACGCTTGTGTGTCTAACCCGTGTGCCCACTGTGCCTGAAATACCCAAAACAGTATATTCACACGGTCTAGCCCAAAGCCGTGTGTCCCGCTCGTGTGGTCCAAGTTAGTATAGACCCACGGTCTAAGGCACGCCCGTGTGGTCAGCCCATGTGTCCTCTGTACGCTATTTCCAAAACAGTATGCACACATGGTCTTACCCATGCCCGTGCGCCCAGCTCATGTGTCACAAAATAGTATGCACACACAGTCTGGCACACACCCGTGGGCGTAGCCCGTGTGTTTCTTGTAGTTTGCTTTTACGGCACACAACTTGGACGCACGCCTATGTGCCAGTCCGTGTGCCCTCGAATATAGGCAAAAACTGGGAAAACACAAAAGAAAATGCAGAAATGCAATAAGGGTTCAGCACCCTACCTGTCAAGATGTTGAGATTATTCACGAACGGTACTTTAGAGACCTATAATGACACAAAACGCAACCAATTCCATAATAAATTCTCATCACGATGCTAGATTAAACATGTAAACCCAACTTAAAGATCACACAAAATCAACTCTTAAAACACAACTAAGATAGCTTCGATCAACAATTCACTCCTTCTGTACGCTAGAAGAATCGTGCACAGCAAGATGCTCACCTAAAAACAACACAACCAATTATGAATACGAATCCTACTTGTTCCTTAAATAACTCAACAAAGTTCAACCATGGAGAAACAATTCAAGTTAAATGCTCAACACTAACTCAACGATTCATAGTTCTTACCATCGATAATTAACAACATTAATGATCACGACTAAAAATCAATGAACGACAACATGCGACAATTGGAAGCAAAAAGGTAAAATCAACACTTTCGTATAAGAACATTTATTTTGCCAAAAGAGGAAGATGGTTTTGTTGGCTTCCAAAACTAAAGTAAATAAATAAAAAAAACAAAATAAAAGAACCAACTCACAGGAGATACCAAAAATATATTCGTCTGCTCACACGCAGAGGTTCAAACACCCAACCTTTAGAATAGATAGACATATTTAACCACTAGACTCATCGTTAACACAACTCAAATAAAAAAGCTTAAATTTTTTGGGCGTTACAGTCCAGGACAGAACACTCCTTCAAAATCGATTGTAGCTAAGAATCTATCTCCCATTCATGTCTCGCATGACACCCCTAATCGCAATTGACCCAGAATCCTCCTTTACTATGCCATCAGTGTTCAATTGAATCCAATTCCTGAACAAGGGCGGAACTGAATTTGAATCGTGCAACTTGGAAACATTTGCCTTATGGGATAAGGCATATTGCTTAGCCTAACTATAAGAAACTTTAACCAATTCCCCAACACACATGTTATCCCCATGTTATCCTTTGCTCTTTTTGATACAGTGTCTAAAACTACTTGTAATCCCTCATCAACCCTTAAATAAGAGTATTATGCTTCAACGCACTCAAACCCATGGCCTACTGCACTGACAACAATATCGATGCCAATCGAATTAAGACTCAATCGACTTATAAAATTAAATTAATAAATTAATATGTTTAAGAATAAAATTTAAAACTACTCATATTCTCAACCTTAAAAAATTTAATTTAACTTATTGTTTGCAAACATAGATATAAAATTTAAATTGTTAAAAAATAAAATAGAAAATCTAATAAAAATAATTTAATAATAAATATAATATTTAAAATACAATTAATTCAAATAAATACTAAAAAATAACTTTCAAAAACTTAAAAAACAATCAAAAGCAAAAATAATTAAAATAATTAATTAACTTTTGTCAAAATATCTAAACTCGAGTGATTATTTAATTTAAAATTAAAAGAAGTTTGAATTTATTTATAAATGTGTGCTTTTAAGTTTTTGGATATGTCAAATCAGTTCAAACTTCAAAGTATGAGTATTGCCGCGACTCAATTTGCAAATGCATATCACATTTACGACAACGAATACTTTGATTATTAAGTCATTATATGAGATTCATCTATTGTTAGTGACGGAAGTGCGGAACTAAAAGGGGGCTGATAAGGGCCTTGACTTCCTCTAAAATATAAAATTTTTCATTTAAACTTTTTATAATTATAGCATTTTAAATTAGTAATAGTAAAATTTTACTTTGACCTTCAAAAATGATATAAATTTATTTAATCCTTTAAAATTTATAAACATATAAACTATTAATATAATGAAATTATATTTTTAGTATCGTAAAAATATATAATTTAATTTCGACCTTCTCAAAAATAATTTTCTGATTTCGCCATTAGCTGTAGCTAAATTTAATTACATTGTCCTCACCAATATTGTTTTGTACTATATATATATGAATAACTATGCCACATGTAATACCTAAAAATTATCTTGCTCAGAATTTTTTTAAAATAAATATGTGTATTCAATTTTTATTTACACAAATATAAATTATACTAAGTAAAATATATGAAATTTTTTTAAAAAAATTGAGTATTCAATTTCATGTTGGGAAGCGTAAAATAAAAAAAATATCGGCATTAATAATGTAAATTACGACGTCTCAAAACGCAAAATCTAAACCACAAAATAAGTAAAAAAAAATTCGATAAAATCGAATATGACTTTTAATTTTGTGTGGTTTAATGAACTCGAATTAGTGAAATCAACCAAAAAAGAAAAAACAAATGGCATTTGTGTTAGTGGTCCAAAACCAAAATACTTTTTGGGGGGTCATATAACAACGTCGAGCAAACTTATAAGTTTTAATGCAATTTGGGCCCATTATAGTAATTTCACTATTAATGTGTTCTTCTTCTTTTTTAAAAAAAAATTAATAAAAAATTAAATTTCATAATATGAACCCAATATGCACAATATTAAAAAAAATTAATTGCACCAAATATCCTTAAATTATTAAAATTATATGAATTAAATTTTCCATTACTAAAATAAATTTTGAATTTAATTAGAATGTTTTGAATGTAAAGACCAATTTAAAATGAGGATCATGATTTTAAAAATGTTCGTGCAATTAACTCTTAAAAAAAATTAAAATATGAGATTTTTTTTTGTGAATTACAATAATAACTAACACGATTCAAATTCAAATCACATTTGAAACAGTGAATATTCTTGATCATCAGACCGATACATGGGATTCAAATATGAGAATCTAATACAATTAATATATTGGATTATGATATTAAAAAAATATACCCATAATTCTTTGCATTTGTCTTGCAGTCGAGAAAAGATGGTTTGAAAATAATGTCCTACTTTCAAAAATCTAATAATAAGAGAGTGTAATGGAAATAAAAATCAAAGCGAAGACAAGCACAGTATCACTGATTTGTAGTTTAGGTACAAGTTGTCAAATTGGAAGGTGCCAAAATAACATATGTGAAGAAAAGGAGGCAAAATCCAGGTACCAGAGATGAAAATAAACCAGAAAGGGAAAAGAAATAATAATTACAGCAATTAAAACGCGGGTTTAAGCAGACACATGGGATTTACCGATTCATTGGTCGCACAATCCAGGATTGACTTACGTTTTTGGGTCTTACCAAGGAAGGACAGGTCAATATTTACAGGCAGCAATGGCGGCACCAAAGACTAAAAGCAGTCAAAAATAGGAAGACTGTGAATCAAAGTTTGTTACCATATTAATCACCAAGTGGGGAGAAAAGAAAGGAATAATGGTACTATTGGTCTCTTCTGGTCTTCCAGGATCTAATACCCAAACCCCAAATACTTGAGTAATGCCCACCAAGGAACCCATCACTGGAAAGCAGATGATGACAACTAACTACTTATGATGGGTGGGTCTAAATAAAGTTTGGGGTTTGAGGGTGCTGGATATGGTATTAGTGAAGTAAACAGGGATAGACAGAGGTGCGTGCATCTCTGTCACGCCAAGCAAAATGAGGACTAAATTTTCAGCAGAAGCAGATTATTGTCTTATAATAACTGCAACCTTTGCTTCAGCCAAAGGTCAATACTTTATGGGCTCAGTTCCAAAATGACCAGCATGATTTTTTATTTTTGAATGCGAAATGGGGAGGCTAATACTTTTTTCGGCTTCTAACAGTGTGGGGTTGGATGGCTTCTCCCATATGCAGCGACGTGTGAGTGATCAGGATAGTGAAGCTCTATTGTCACCATTTAGCATTGATGAGTTTAAGCAAGTTGTCTTTGATATGCATCTAGATAAAGCTCTTGGCCTTGATGGGCTTAATCTTGAGGTGTTGGTCCATTAAGGGTGAAGATATCTTTCATCAGTGTTCTGAATGGTTGAATTGTTACAATTTTTTGAGGACTTTAAGGTTGGTTTATTTGACTGAAAATGTTTTCTGGAAAATGAATTATTTTTTTGGAAAAGTTAATATTTTTTAGTGTTTGGATGAATCTGTGTAAAATATTTTTTATTGTTTGAATTGTTACAATTTTTTGAGGACTTTAAGGTTGGTTTATTTGATTGAAAATGTTTTCTGGAAAATGAATTATTTTTTTGAAAAAGTTAATATTTTTTAGTGTTTGGATGAATCTGTGTAAAATATTTTCTATTGTTTGGTAGATTTCCTGAAAATATTTCAGGAAAACTGTTTTAAATGAAACAAATTAAAATTTGAGAATTTATTATTTTTTTCATTGTTTAATTAAGTGTATTTTATATTTATTAAATTTATATTTTACACTAAATATATAATAGTACTCAATTATTAAGCTAAAATTAGAGAATCAAAATCTCAAAATATGTACAGTATTATATAAACAGAATGAACTACAAAAAAAAAAGTTCAGTTATTATTGAAGTTTTTGAAAAGATATAGATAATTTTCATTTTTCATATAACAACAATACTCAAAATCTTGAAATCACAGCATCATATTTGTAACATTTGCAGTAACTAAACTTTACAAATCAAAACATCTTCACTTTTAGACCGTTCTTTTAAACATCCTATCCTAGTAAATTATTAATTACCAATGGAATAACATATTCCTAATTACTCAACAAGCTAATAATAACAAGAGAGATTTTCCCATCATATAACCCTAAAAAACAATCTCCTTGAAGTCGCCTGCCTGCTGGATATTTCATGGACTCCAAAATCGGATTCATCAGTAAACCATCCCACAGATGTCTTTCCCATCTCATCCTTGACTTGTGAAATTGACCTTCAACAAAAAAAATGGTACATATCATCTTCCTCTAATGTTTTGGAGTCATTGAGCTTATAAAAGATGAGCACACGAATACTCAAAAAAGATTGTAGAATCAACATCTCCTTAGAAAACAAAAGGTAAGTACTATAAGTTGTCACTAAACCATATTCTTCATCATAACACATTGAAGAAAATGCTTTCCATAAAACAAAGGCAGTCATACCAAAAGTTTCACCAGAAATTTGAAACTACTCATCAAAAGTTTCAGCTGAACTAACAATCTCCAACAGTAAAAGTTAAAAAGAGACCAAAGCTCATGGAGATTCTTCTGCAGCCAAAAAAATACAAAAAGGATAACAACATTATGTCATATACTGAAATAAAAACCATCAAAATATCGAGGAACCAGTAAAGCATGCATCAAGCACCTTACTCTTTCCTCAGGATTCCCAAGAAACTTCACAGCATGCAAGATAGGGCAAAATCGACATATTTCATTCATCCAGTTACCAAGAGTTGATTTTAGGGCAACAACCATATGAGGGCCAGTAATTCCACGGTACTCATGCAGATAGCCCAATAAGGAAATAGTTTGCAAAGTTTTTCCAAGTCCCTAAATTCAACAGTTTAGTAAGCAAACATCAGCAAACATCACATCCCAGCTCATTCTGATTTAGAAACAAGACTTGACCATAAAATTAAACAATATACAATCTTTAAAGCTAAGGCTACAGTACATACCATTTCATCTGTAAGAATACCATTTATACCATTCTCATACAGTCGTATAAGCCAGTTTAAACCAGCAAGTTGGTCGTCCCTCATCTTTCCCTCAATACAACATAAGAGAAAAACCAATAATCATAGTTTAGTTTACACTTCCCAACCCTTTAAAACATCCTTAACTGTCAAAATGGAGCTCTAACCTAAATGAACACCTAAACCAGCAAAAACTTTAATTATATACTTCAATTTTTCAATCAAATACTATGTTCATATGATGCAACAATCAATCAGTAAGCCTTAACCATGCACCATGAAAAGGCATATCTTCTTTCCTTTCCCCTTTCCCCTTTCTTTAAACACTAACTTAGATGTTGAAACTTAATCCTTTCATGAATAGATATACATATAGTTCCGTTACATTTTTACTAATGATTTGTCATTATAGTGCTGCAGTTAAATTTATTAGAATGTAATTCCAAATTTTCAGCTCAAACATTTATATCCTTACAAAGTTAATAACTTCAAAATTTTAAATCCAAAATAAAATCAATGTAATTCTGCAATGTTGCAAGAAATAATACATGGTGGTAGCCTCAATCACAAAATTGAAGAAAGCAATAATGGAAGAAGACAGATAAATGATTAAGGTTGATGATGATGCTCAATGGTATGTTTCGTGGTTTATATACAATGAAAACTAAGTTGGGGAGGAGGGGGTCTTCAGATGTCAAGCACCTTGAAGGAGTTGGCCACCACTTTCAGCTTGTTTCGAACCCTTTCCACCGCCTTTCGAGTGCTCCAACAACCAGTGTGTAATATCTCCCTGTAAGTAACAAAAATACAAGTCCATGAGAAATTTTAAGAGAAATGAAATCCGAGTAAATACAACTTACCATTTCCAGTAGCTATTGTTGCAAAGGAAGCATTAGCATAGTTTGGAGAGGTGAGTGAATATTCAAAGGTATAATAGTTTTTCCCATCACTTGTTCTCTGCATTTTTCTCAAAACATGTCAGATTCTTTTCTAATTAATTTAACCACCCAAATAAAAGTTGTATTTATTATGAACAAACCTCTTGCATATCAAGTATATTGACCATTTGATTTGGTGCAGCATAAACATGATTCACCAAATTGTAAACAACCTTTAAACAAATCAAAACTTTGTAAACCCCTCATTTTTTATTTTCCCTTGATCAAACCAATATCCAATCTTCTTTTTACCTCTTCTATTGGCCTAAACTCATGGATGTCTTGCTTATCAGTTGGTATGAATCTCACCCTTGCACTTTGCAGTTAAAGAAACCTGTCTTTGAATGCTGAATCATGTGCCCTAAAATCAAATTCCTTACAGAAATCAGGACAATATTGAAGAAGAAGAGATTATTTCTCTAAAAATCTCTAGAGTTTTTATTTCTCAAAAGAAGGAATCGCAGAAGGAGAATAGATTGTTTCTCTAAAAATCTCTAGAGTTTTTTGTTTTTCAAAAGAGAGAATCAAAGAAGAAGAAACAATTATTTCTCTAAAGATCTCTAGAGTTTTTGTTTCTCAAAAGAGAGAATCGAAGAAGATGAAAAAAAGAAGGGAAAGTCATAGAGAGAAAGGAGATTGAGTTGCGTAAAATGTCTTCTGGATTTTAAAGTCGTAAGACGTTTTACGGAAAAATGCTCCCTTTTTAAGTTGACTTGTAAAATGTTTTACGTTGACTGAACTTGTTTTCCTCAACCAAACATTGGAAAATGATGAAAATGTTTTCCATAAAACATTTTACACCTAAACAAACAGAACCTAAATGATACTCACTTAGTTCTTATTCTTAAGAAGAACAAGTTAAATTGTATACATGATTTGCGTCCCATTGTGCTCTGCAACGTCCTTTATAAGATTGCCGCAAAAGTGCCTACGAATAGGTTCAAACACATATTGCCTGGTTTAATCTTGGACATGCAGTCGACTTTTGTGCCGGGTAGGCTTATCGCAGACAATGTCATGGTTGCTTCGAAGATCATCCACCATATGAAGAATAAGAGAAGGGGTAAATTTGGGGAGGTTGCTTTGAAGATTGATGTTAGCAAAGCCTATGACTATATAAACTAGAGCTATTTGGAATTCATTATGCTTCAATTGGGGTTTGATGTCAAATAAGTTAGGTGGATTATGCTTTGTGTTACTTCAGTTTAGTATATAGTTTTTAATGGTAGTGACGTTGGCCTTATTACCCTGCATAAAGGGCTGCGATATGGAGACCCTTTATCTCCGTATCTCTTTATTTTATATACTGAGGTAGGGGTGAGCATTCGATCGAATCAAATCGAATGAAAAATTTTCGAGTTAATCGAGTTTTCGAATCCTATTTCATCATCCTAACTCGATTTGAAATTTTAACGAATCGAGTCGAGTGAGATAGAATTCGAATCGAATCAAATCGAATCAAATATATTTGTTCGAGTTAAATTAAAAAAATTAATTTGGTGTTTTTTAATTTTATGTAATTTTTTCAAAAATATTTTAATTTAAAGTTTTTAAACATAACTATACAATGAAAAATTGAAATAAATAAATGAAAAAATCCAAGTAAACAATGACAACACAACAATATTAGAATAAAAATAAGCAAAAGTTCAAATAAACAACATAAGCTCGAGTAACAACAATAACACAACAAGATTATAAAAAAACATAAGTAAAAGTAAAAAATACAGTTCTAATGTTTTAATAAATGTTTTTGAAGAATGTGAAAATTCCTTCAGAAAAATTTGTAATGAATATAAATAAACATGTTTTATGAATAATAAATTACAGAATTAAAGGAAAGAAAAAGAAAAACTTAGTTTGAAACTTTGAATGAAGTACACGACCAAACATACCTTATATTGATAAAGAATACTCATTGAAAAAGATCTTACCTTTGGGCATGAAAAGCAAAGGAGTTGCTGCTTACTAGTTCAGTGCAAAAGCAACCACAATAATTTAGTGCGAGAGCAGCCACAACAAAAAAGAAAAAGAATGAAGTTTAATTTACGTTTTTTTAGGAAGAAAAAATAGATTTTGAGTTTACAAAGTTAATATCTTCAATTTCTTTTTCAAATAAAAACTAAATAAATACACCTAACCATAATAATAATAAACAAAAAGGAACAAAAAGTTTAGACACGAAAAAGAGTTGTTTATGAGTGTTATTTAGGAATAAAATTATATTTGGGTTTAGTTTATAAGTGTTTTTTAAGAATGAAATTATATTTGGGTTTAAAAATATTTGGGTTTAGTTTGTTGATGGGTTTTAAATATTAGGAGAAAAATTGAGTAAGATAAAAGGTTTGGGTTTTGGGAGAAAATGAGTATAGTAAATTGGGCCTGGGTATTTGGTTTGGGTAATATAAATTTAAAATTAAAAATAATATAGTTTTATTCGGTTTATTCGAATTATTTGAATAATTCGAATTCAAAATTAAACTCAATTTGAACTCGAAATTTGAAAAAAAAAATCAACTCAATTTGTTTAACTTGAATAACTTGATTCAAATAATTCAAAATTCTTTTCAAATTTTTTAATTCGAATCGAGTTTTGCTCACCCCTATACTGAGGGCTTCAATCATCTCTTTCATCCAGGTGGAGGTAAAATTGATCGTGAGTCGGGTTTCAACAAAATTTTAAGTTCACTCTCTAGGTCCGATCCAAAAAATGAGTCTAAATTTTCATCCAATCTCGACCTGAATTATAGAAGTCAAACCCGAGCTCGACCAGGTTTGACCTGTATAAATTTTTTAGATTATTTTATTATATACAATAAATTTAAAAAATATATAATATATCAAAAACACTTTAAAAATATTTACAAAAAATACACTTAAAAACATTAAAATAAATATTAAAAATAAACAAATTTAGAATACATTAAATTTTTTTTATATTAAAGTAGTTGCAAATAAAATAATAGAAAAAACTAACAATAAAACATAAGTTTTACAATATTCAAATAATATTAAAAAGACAACAAAACAATAGTAAAAACGCATAAAAAAAACACCTAAATAACAAAAACAGAATCAAAACAACAAAAAAAAACACACCAAAAAACAACAGTATATTTTTTTATTAAAAATAGTTAATTTATTCGGATTGGACCCGGGCTGAAAAACTCTTTCCTGAGGCTCAACCCGTTTAGAAAATGGGTCTTATTTTTTATTCAAACCCATTTTTCAGGTCTATTTTTTTATCCAAACCCTCTCATTTTTCAGACAGACCTTTGAGTCGGGCGACCCGGTCCATGATGAGGCTAGGGGGGATATCCATAGTATTTCTATTTTTCGAGGTAGTTCCAATATTATTCATTTGATGATTATGGATGACAATTTTCTAATTTTTCGAGCTAAGGATTTGGAAGCTTGCGCAGTCAGAAGCATTCTTTCTTAGTACGAGGAAGCCTCAGGTCAGACTATGAATTTGCATACATTTGGTATCATGTTTAGCTCCATCACGTCTCTTGTTGTTTGGAATATGGTTTGTTCAACTCTTAGGGTGTCAACTGCTTTAGACCATGACCAGTATCTCGATCTTCCTTCTCTTATTGGCCGAAATAAGAAACAAGTGTTGATACAAGCGACTTGGCCCAATTCAAAATCTATTATGGAGATGAATTTAGTTTCCCCCAAGGTTGAATCACGAGATTCAAATCCAAACAGTTGAAGTCAAAACTCAACTTATTCGTTCAAGACTTTATCACGAAGAAATTTCGAGAAGAAGAGTTGAAGCTTCAAGATGATGGATTTTAGAGTCGAAGCTTGTTCGTGGACTTAAAATCTCAATCCATGATGACAGCCCATGTGGAAGATGTTAACAAGGTTAGGCGTTACACTTTAAGGACCCCAATCAAGCCAACTCGCCTAGCCATGTTATAATCAGTCGACTTGGGGTGCATTTTTGAAAAGGATCTAGGTATTTCTAGGTTGAGATGTCTTCATATAATTTGAAGATATATATCTTAGCTTTGAAAGACACTTCGAAACACTTGATTTCGAGTTCGGGAGCTCAAGTTATGACTATTTTAGTGAAGACTACGCGAGTAGAATTTCTGGACGAGATTATTACAGAAATTAAGAGTTTCGAGCTTTTCATTCGAGTTTAAATCATATTGGATTCGAATTTTAGACTTAATTTTATTATATATGATCACAATATTGTATTTATTAAGTTTAATTATTAATTTATTTATTTATTCTGAATTTTGGATTTTTTTAAGTATTTTAAAAGTTTAGTTTAATACTTTTTATTATTTAGATTAATTAGAGATTAATTAAGTTTGTTATATCTCAAAGGATTCAAATAGACACTTATTCATTTATTCATCATCCTCATCTTTATTCGATCCGTCTTCCACTATTTATTCTATCGTTTATTTGTTTAGTTATTATTTTGAATATTTATTTTTTATTCTAATTTTTTTTTATTTTAGTCATTTCCTTTGTTTTTTAAAATCTGTTTAGTTTCTTCTTTTCATGTCAGATCCAATTTTTTTTTCTCGAGTCGAACATGATCTTCCTTTGTCCCCGTATCAAGTGTTCCCTTTTTTGTGGGAACGTTGTATGTTAACCAATTATCTTAATTTTTTTTTATCGTTCAATTATGTTGAATTTTTATGTTATCATAATTTTTTTTGGTTATAGTCATCCCTTAATATTCCAAATTCCATCTCCACAAATTAATTAAGATTGTGACGAGAATGATAAATTTGAGAAAAAAAGAAGAAGATGAAAACATAGAATTTAAATATTTTGATGTTTAATTTATTACATCTTTTCTTTATATTACAACTATATGATATAATCTCAATAGTTGTTTCATTCACAAAATAAACTATTCAAAGTTTGAAAATATAATTTCACTCCAATTAGATAAGTTAATTTTGATTAACATCCATAAATTTTGATAAAATTTCTATTTGTTTTTAAATTAAAAAATATATTTAAATGTAAAATGTTAAAAAATACTATTCAATTTTCGTTCGATACTAAAAACAACAACAAAAATTTAATGTTTTGAAATTAAATCTAAAATAATTAATTAATTTAATATTTTCAATACTTTAAAATCATTATTAATTTAAACCAAATTATGGTTTATCTTTTCTAAAAAAGATTTGAGTTCGAGTCATCATTGTAAAAAAAATCATAATTAATTTTATCTATTATGTGTATACATACAAATTAAATCGAACCCTAATCTTAAATATTTAAATATCATTTATTTTTAAGGTTAATCTAGATTTTTAATATGCTAGCATTTTAGAATTTAAATGTTAAGATTTGTAATTACTTTATTTAGATAAATAATTTATTTATAAAAAAAATTAGGTTATTAAAATTTCACCAATTAAAAAATAATTATAAAAGAATAATAATTATATTAAAAATAAAAAAATCAATATAGATATTATTATATTTATAAAAATCTATAAATAGTTTTAATAAAATAAACTTTAAATATTATATATTATAATTAAAGTAATAATTTTTGAAGTATAAACTATTTATCCTATGGTGGAATAATGTGTATTAAATTAAATAAAATTATGAAGAGTTTTGGAAAATAATCTATTTAAGTGAAATTTTAATAAATGAATTTGAATTGTATTTGATGTATTAAATTTTTAAAATTTATTTTTACATTAAAAATAATTTAAAAAATATAATACGAAATCTAATTAGATTTGAATTTTGTATTTTTAATTTGAATCGAATTTGAATAAAATTATAAACTCAGTAGTAAATGTGGAAACAAGACCGAAATACAAAATAAATCTAAAATTTTAAATTACTTCATCCGACCTGAACCGACACATTATGAATTGTACTTCCAAGTAAGTTCTGGAGCAAAATATTCTTGCCGATTTGAAATTTGAAACTTTGGAAGGATGAAGCCAACCCCAAATTTGGCAGTATATTCTTCTGTTTTTGAGTGAAACTGGATCTCAAACCGAGCAGCGAAGAAGATGATGTTGACAACGCCGGTTATTCAAATGCCGACAATTACTGCTATTAAGGCGGCTTCCTTCTCTAATCCAAACCAACGTCCATTTCTTTGCCCACATTTGGTTGGCTTTTGTTTGAGAAAACCAAAAATCCCTTCCACCACTCGAACAACCCTTTTTTGCTGCAAATCCCAGCTACAAGATTTTGCCCCTCTTACTTCCGCTGCCTATGGAACCCTTCTTTTCTCTGGCGGTCTCTTTGCCTGTACTCATACTCCACTCTGCTTTCTCCCTTTTATTTCACATCAATTCCCCCATAATTAACATAATTTCCCATTTCAAACTTGCTTTCAGTTACTAAATCTGGGAGTAAAGGGTCGCTCTTTGGAGGCCTCACTGGAGCTGCTCTTATGGCATCTGTATGTTTAAAATTATCAGTTTCTTCACTTCTGCATTCTGTTTTTACTCCTGCTATTCTTTTGTTAAGTCTATTGGTTTCAAATTGATGAACATCATTTCAACATTCAATTATACAATTGGTTCACTCAACACTTGGGGTTTTATTCCAATTATTGCTAATTTGTGATTGTGATTTTGGGTTGCTTGCGTTATGGCCCTATCGTAATCATCACGTAATTTGTCACTGTTCCCCTTATTTATTTTTGTAGAAATGGGCACTTTGGTTTTTCATCATCCATTTCTAAGCCCCAAAGTTGCTAGTTGACTTCTGGTATGCATGAGAATATGGATTCCACCGTTACTATGTTCCATTATTACCACTTTAATAATGTATATATGGTAGGGGTTTGCTCTTCTAAGTGACGACTCTGTCAATATGTTAAAAACTATTTTGGGCTAAATTGTTCTTTGGTCTTACTCTAGGAGATTGTTATTGTTCCCAAATCTGGATTGTTATACTACTATGAAAATCATGTTGAAACCTGCATTTGCTGAAGTTATTTTACTGTAAGAATGCAATACTTATGTGCACTATTTGTTTCTATTGTTCAGGCTTATTATCTTATGCAGTCAACAGAGACAAAAGCAATTGGTGATGCCCTTGGTTTTGGGTCTGCCTTCCTTTTCTCCTGTGTATTTGGTATGTTTATCTATTCCTTCTTTTATAATACATTTACCTTGCATCTTATTTGGGGTCTTACACCCAGCCTATGTGGTTACTACTATAGGGATACGATTGGCAGCCACTCGGAAACCGATTCCTGCAGGTCCTTTATTAGGTCTTTCTGTGTGTGCATTGGTTGTGTTTACCTCAGCTTATTTGCAAGATCGTCTTTGATCCTTTGTCTTTTCTATTTGGCACAATACCTCCTTGAAAGTAATTATCCCTTGTTAATGGAGTACATTAGGCAACTTTAACATGATTTATATTCCTGTTCAGATTAACAGCTGTAATTTATTGACCTATATGTCTTATTTCCATCTAAGTTTAAGGTTGTGCTTTCAGTGTTCACCATTGTATTATTAAAACTAAAACAGAATCTTGACAAACCTTACAAGCATAAGGAAAACAAAGCAATCCAAAGTGTCATTAACAAATTAAAAATAACCAGACAACATCAATTCTTTCTCCCCCCCATTTTAGGTTAAGGAATTCCTGGAATTATTAACTTCTTCCCATTGCACTGCCAAGCCTAGCAGCTTGAAGGGTTTTTCTTATCAATGAACCTCAGAAAACAAGACCGAACTGCCCAACTAGATTCTGGAAATGAAAGTTTCTACTAGCATTTTTTAGCTCTGCAAGTGCGAAAGCTTTCAGATGAGGGGATGGCAATATCATCACTCACATATATTGAAAGCTATATGTACCTAAGAAAGACGCGACAAAACCAAAGCCTTACATGCTCAATGAATGAATGTGAAATAAATGGTGCATTGTGCGATTTCTCCAAAATTTGAACAAAGGTTATTTAATTGCATTTCTTTCAAATTATCCATTCTTGTAATCTTATCTGTTTAAGGTTTGGGTTACTCGCTAAGTCTGAAGGTCTGCTTGAAATTTAGTAAGGTTTAGGCAAAAAATTAAGCCAGACTTGACTTATCAGATGAGCTGAACACCTCCTAAATTGAACACCGAATTATGTGGTTTTAGCTGAGTTAATTGATGTAATTGCCTATAAAAGATGTTCTTTTGGTGGAATAATTGAATCACATTTCAGCTTATTATTTTCTTCTACTTTATAACTATCAAGAGGTTTGATTATTAGAGTGAGTGCCTTTCAATTGTGAGTTGCAATGTCTTTTGAGAGTTTTGTTTAGCCTGTTATTCCTCGCTTTGATGGTCATTATGATCATTGGAACATGTTGATGGAAATTTTTTTGAGGTCCAAAGAATATTGGCCAATTGTTGATGAGGGCATTCGAGAACCAAAAGCTGGTGTTGTTTTGACAGATGCTCAGCAGGTAGAGCTTGAGGCACATAAACTGAAAGAATTGAAAGCAAAGAACTATTTTTTCCAAACCATTGATCGTTCAATCTTGGAAACAATTCTTTGCAAGGATATGTTAAAACTCTTCGTGGTGAGTTTGGGACCTTACATATGAAGTCGGGAGAGTCGATGCCAGATTACTTCTCACGCACTATCAAACAATCTCTTCTCTTTCCTCTCAAGAATTATTTGAAACCACAAAATAAATGTCTCAACCTAACTTTCAACACCCATAACCCAATGTCCATTTCATAGTGCATTTTAAGATCAAGGGCAGAGAAGGGTTGAGTTTTTAACTCAGTTTAGGCTCAAGGTTTCAAAAATATAGGTTCATCAAGAAAGGATAATTTGAGGCTCAAATAATGGGAATTAGGGATAACATATTATCAAGGATAATTTGAGTCCATCAGGGCATTCCACATTAGAATCCATTGTTGATGCTCCAATGTCCAATTCTTTACATCTTTCCCTTCTATTAATGTTGTGGACATTGTTAAAGTTGACTAGAACGTTCGGAACATCTTACTTTACATCTGAAAAATTCAGAACAAGTGCATTAATGCACCACAAATATGAATGGTGGTAAGTTGACTAGGGAATTACACTCGCAATGTCTGACGCAACAAATGACATTCACATAAACTGCATAATTAATAACATGATTATAGTAACATTAGTAAAATAACATAACTAAAATAATTACATGGCATGGATATAATCTTATTTTGAAAAAAATTTACTTCCTCCTTGGCGCATGCCTCAATCATTTGTCTATACACAATAAGGGTTTCCGACTTCTTGATCCTTGGACAAGTACACCATCTGAAAAGAAAACAAACTTGTAAATAACATTTTCATAAAAAATATTTCTTATTCGATGTTTTAATTTCTTTTACTTATTTACAAGTGGGTGATCAGTGATCCCAAAAGTGACACTCTCTATAGTGCTCAGGATTGCCGCAGTAGCACACACCTGCCTATATTTTGTATATTGTGCTTAGTTGCTCGACAAAGTTTATGGTACAATATTGCTAATAATGTTGAACCCCAATTGTACGATCGGGCAACTTGAAAATCAACAAATTGATGCAAGTACATCATGTGGACTTTATTATTACATGCGTCCGACATGAGTACTTTTCCTATTAGCTCCTGCATATATGCCTGAGCTACACACATTTTCTCCTACTCAGACTCTATAAACTCTATTCGGTAAAGTTTTAAAATTTTGCTTTAGCCAGGAAAATTTCAAATTGGTAAACTTAGCAGCACCCTCACCTAATGATCGTCCAAGTAACTGATAACAAAGTGACATAGGTTCGATCTCTTTACTTGAACCATGATTGCAACACCGTCAACTGAAAGCCCGAGTTGGAATACAACATCTTTTAAGGTGATGTGCACTCCCCACACGGCAAGTGAAATGTGTGATTTTTCGGGTGCCATCTTTCAACCAAAGCATAAAGTCGACCTTAAGCTCAAACATCCTAATCAATGTTGTCATTCCAAATCCCGCGACATCCAAATAAGGGAAAATACTTTCATCCATCTGGTAGCTCGGGCCATGGACACACGCTCTCAAAACGCGATACTCACCATGTCCATAACAAATTATCATATTAATTAAGTATGTCAATTAAAAAAATAATGACACACAAATTTATAAAATACCCGTGAATAGCAAGTAGCAATTTCTTTTTACCGACACATTAATCATCATGACAGTGTGATCGATTGCTCTAATCAATGAATGCATTTCAATATCTCCACAAATAAAATTAAATAAACATACCACAACCCATTTACATGCATAATTTTATTGTTTATTTAAATAAAATAGCCACATAATAATATTAATCACCAATTAAACAAACAAAAATATTAAAATAAATTACTTTAACCCAGATGTTTGCAACTGAAATTTAAGTATATATATATATATATATATAAAACTAATCTAATAAAATATAAATTACAAACAAAAAAAATAAAAACAAAAATTCCAACACAAACAAATTTTTTTACAAACAAAAATATAATATTAAACATTAAATCTAAATATTATTCACCAAAAAAATCTAAATATTAAAAATAAAATATAAACATAAAATATACAAGTTATTTTTACAAACTAAAAAAACATACCTTAACACTATTACTATTTATCCTTAAAACTCCAACATAAACAAAAATTTTTACAAAAAAAAAAATCTTAAATATTAAATCTAAATATTAACAATAAATTAAAATATACAAATATAATATACAAATTATTATTACAAACAAAAAAAAAATATACCTTAAAACTATCACAATTTTTCTCTAGAACTTCAACACAAATATTTTTCTCCCAAAACACCAACATAAAATAGCCTAAAACAATTTTTTTTTCAACTCCTCTTTAATTACTTCCCAAGTTGTGTGTGTATGGGGGATCAATATTATAAAGAAAATTAAAAATAAAAAAAGTGGCTAGCGTTTAAGGTAAAGAATCGTGACTGATTGGTCACGTTGGTGGCAGGCGTTAGGCTGATGCCACCTAATTGTCAGGCAACACTAGGCTAATGCCTACCATTGATGTAATTAATCGATCACGGACTCCCTACCCTAAACAATTTTTTTTCCACTTATTCAATCTTTTTTTCTACCATTTTTTTTAAAATCACATAGGTGCCTCCAGTGTTTAAGCAACACCAAAAAATATTTTTTTTGTACTGCATTTTTTTGTGTTGTATAAACTCATAAATACATCTATTTTTAAATTCATATTAGTGTCGTCAATGTGTTAGGCGACACCAGTTAAAAGATTATTTTTTTCAATGAAATCAATGTCAGATGTTTTGGGGAAATTTAGGGTGGTGTTGCCTGATAAATTGGCAACACCCAAAACTACGGCAAAAAAAAACTTATTTTGTAATTAATCTGAATCTTATAAATTTTTTATTTTTTAATATTATTTTTATAAAAAAGCAAAATAATTAGTATTTTTTTATTTTTTTATTTTTTGATAAAAGTATTTTGGGTTATTCATTATTGATTTTCATCTTGACAAATAAAAATGGCAAATTTTTAGCAAGTCCCTATACTTGTCTAAAGTTTTTGGTGTGATCCATTATGCCACATGTCACTACAATATTGGTTCATGTGTCAATTGAAGTAAAAAATTAACACCGTGACGAAGTACCAAAGTGATGGACGGAATAAAAGTATAGGTATCACATTGGACAAATTGAAAGTGCATATATCACATTGGAAAATTTGTTAAAGTACATGGATAATTTTTTGAATTATCCCTTTTATTTACGACATGTAATTACAGATCAGTTAAGAGTTTTTTTTTAGTACATGTCGTGCTATATTATTGGTTGTTGATGCAAAATCATGATTTTTAGTTTGAATTTTTAGTATCAATATTAAATTGTAAAAAATTTTAAATTTATTATTATATCGATAAAAAAAATTACGGTAATCTTAAATTTAAAAAATTGATTTAATGATAGTCACAGAATTAATAAAAAAAATTTAGTGATGGGACTTGAAAACCCACACATTTAATTACGCATGGTGAGTTTGAACCTAAATATTCAATAGCTAGTAACTCTACATTTGTCAACTATGTCAAGGTCTAATCAGCTTAATTTTTATGGCTGGAAAGAAAAATAAAAAATAAACTACATCCAATGTCATTAAATTATTAATAAATTTACGTTTTAATCACTCAACTTTAAAAAATTATAAAATATTCATTAAACTATTCAAAAGTTTCCATAAGTCACTAAACTATGCAAAATTTTTATTTATATAACTGGGTTGTTAAATTTTTTTTTTAAATTCTGCTAGCAATCTTCAAGTGATGATTTTACAATCAATATGGTGGATCAATACCCATTGATGAGTAAAAGAACATACCTTAGATCCCAGTTGATCTGACAATTAATGTCGAAGATGGAGAAAAAAACTGTTTAAACTTTGATTCATAAATTTGTAACATTTAAAGTTTTTTCATGCAAAAAAAATTAAACTATAGAAGAGAAAGAGAATAAAAGTGTTTGATTGATGCAAGCAGTACAAACAAAGAAGATCATACAATAGCGATTTTAACATCCCTGTAACTTAAATGAAAGCTTTCAAATAATTCAAGGATTATTTTGTAATATTTTAAAGTTGAGTGATTAAAACGTAAATTTACTAATAATTTAGTAACCTTGAGTGAATTTACCCAAAAACACATAATACATGATTTACCTTTGGTGAGAAAAGTAATGATTTTGAGGGTCAGACATCTGTCGGTCCATAGTATATTTGAGAAAATTTACTGATGAAAACGAATTTTCAACCTCCAAAAACATTTAAAGAAAATTAACAACTATATTTCCTTATTTCCCTTAAGTATATGAGATTTTAATGAAATATTATTGGAAATTTGCAGATTTATAAGGTTATCTCCTCCGGCTGATTCAACTGCAAGCCTTAAAAGGCAATAAGTTAAATTAATTAATTAATAGGGACAGTACTCATTTTGAAAAAATAAATTAAAACCTAAGCAAGAATTGCCATTTGCCAGATCTGCATATTCCCTTATCATTGTTGACAACCCTATTCCCACCTTGAGTGGAGTAAAAACATAAACAAATATATCAAGAGTTAATTACACAAACATCCCTAAACTATGACCCTCTTTCTAAATTAGTCCCTAAACTTTATGTCATTTTAATTACATTCCCTAACTATTGAGGCTATGTTAATTAGGTCCTTATATTACTACAATTCTTAGTTTAACTGTTAAATGACACATTATATTTTAAATAACATAATTTAAAATGAATATTGTGAAAATTTATAGTTTTGAGGTTTTCAAAACTTTTGAAAAAGTTTTATCATTAACTTTTTGTTCAATTTTACTTTATTTTTAGTTGTTTTTCATTTTTAAAGTTTTCATTTTAAATATAGCTACATAAGACATGTCATTTAACGGTTAAATCAATGAATTTAATACAAAAGGATTTGATTAATACAACATCGATAGCTTGGGGGTGTAATTAGAATATTTTGAAGTTTTAGAACCAATTTAAAATCAGGGTCATAGTTTGAGGATGTCTGGTACAATTAACTCATATAAAAATAAAAAACTCCCAAAAAGCTGCCATGACCTGCTTAAAACGCCAGCGTTTCACCTGCTACTTTTATTAGGTAAATTTTTATCAACGGTCCCTCTACTATGTATTTCTAGAAGATTCAGTTGCTCTATTATAATTTGATTATTTCTAATCTCTATTATAAAATCAATTGTTTTTGTGTCTTATTTTTTTAACATGTGATATTATTTTATAATTAAATAAATACTATACATTTTCTCTTTTTCATAATGTGCAAAAAGTTAAGTTGGTCCAATTATATAAATGATCATGTCAAATAATGGAAAAATTTGGTCATAGGAATTAAAATAGCAATTCGAACAAATTATAGTATAGGACTAAATATACCAAAAATACATAGTACAAGGACTTTTTGTCAGAATTTTACCCTTTTATTACTTTCTTTTAACGACTCTATTTCTTCACCTTAAATTATAAAGGCCTGAATGGATCTCGGAGATTTCCTACCACTGGGGAGTCGCCCAATGATACCGACGGCTGCTCCGCCGTTTCCGGAAAATTTGTAAAAGGAAGTAATGGCGCAACCTTTTAAACTAAAAGTTAACACCCTCCTAAACAAGCTCGGCGATCGAGACACTTTCTCTCTCGCAGCGGCTGAGCTCGACTCCATTGCTAGAAACCTTGATGCCACATCACTTCCGACTTTCATTTCCTGTATTCTTGCGGTTGATTCCTCCGATAAAAGCGGAGTGCGAAAGCAATGCGTGAAGCTCATTTCTGTTTTGGCTGTTACTTATCCGAATTCTCTCCCTCATTTCCTCCCTAAAATCCTCTCTAGCCTCCTCCGTCGCCTGCGGGACCCCAATTCCGTTGTCCGCTCAGCCTGCGTCGACGCCGTCTCAGCTCTCTCCGTTAACCTCAACAGGTGCAACTTCTCATCTTCGTTTTTGAAGCCTTTGAGCGATGCGCTTTTCACAGAGCAAGAACCGAACGCGCAGATCGGGGCGGCATTGTGTTTGGCGGCGGCGATCGATGGTTCACCGGATCCAGATCCAGTTAGGCTGGGGAAGATGTTGACGAAGCTGGAGAAACTCGTGAAAGTTGAAGGTTATAAGGCTAAGGCGGCAGTTTTGGTGGTTATCGGGAGTGTGATCGGATCGGGTGGGGCGTCGAATTTGGGTGATGAGATGATGAAAGCATTGGTGGGGTGTTTGACTGGGTTCTTGAGTAGTCAGGATTGGGCAGCGAGAAAGGGAGCAGCAGAGGCGCTTGGGAGGTTAGCGGTGGTTGAGAGAGATTCATTGGCTGAGTTCAAAGCTGGTTGCATGAAAGTCTTCGAGGCTAGAAGATTCGATAAGGTTTTTAACTTAATTTTTATTCAAATTCTGGTGAGATCATTTGTATTTTGGTTTATATCATTATTTTTAATTGCTTCTTTTTTTGCCATATTTGGATGTGGATCTTATAGGTAAAGGCCGCCAGGGAGGTTATGAATCAGATGTTGGAGGCATGGAAGCAGGTTCCGGATGTTTCAGAAGAGGAGTCTCCACCGCCTCGATCACAGGCTTCTTCGAGAGGTATATGATGATCTGGTTCTGCTTGATGGGAGTTAGATTTCTTGGCTAATCTGTTCTAGTTTATCCGGTAGATTTTTTTTTAATCCAAATTAGAGATGTTGCATAGGATCAATGCATCTTTTTTGTGAGCTGGTTGTTTGGTAATTGTTTATTTTTTAAGTCTTTGCCGAGATTGATATTGATCCGTATTTTGGAATACTTTCAAAACTCTTCTGGCACCATGAATCTGATATGTACACACTTATTTTTACTTACTGAATTTGGTTCTGTTTTAATAACAGAGAATGCAAGTGATGGATGCCGTCCACCTGGTGCCAAAATTTCATCTAATGCGGATATCGCTGTTAAGAAGCCTACTTCGACAAAAAGGTCAACTCCACCCGATAGTTCCTTTGCAACCCCAGGGAGGAAGAGAAGTCCTTTAAAGGCAACCACTCAGAAAACAAATGGCAAGAAGCCCCTAGACTGGAGAGTTGATATTGCTTCTCCTCTTGCTGCTACTGTGACAGGGGCTCGTGAGAATGGTTTTAAGGAGAGGAGGAATAATGAGAATGCGAGATCTGCAAAGTCTGAAATAAGGCGGTCCCTTTTCAGTAATAAGAATTCCGATGACAAGACACACAAAATCAGTGGTTCAAAGTCTGGCTCTCGTGTTGCTCCTTGTCAAGAGGAAATCCCAGAATCCACTGTTGTGGTTAGTAATGCCTCTGAAAATCTCAGCTCAAACCACAAGGACTGCGAGGATTTATCTTTGATCCGCACCCAACTGGTTCAGATAGAAAAGCAGCAATCTAGCCTACTAGATCTTCTGCAGGTTTGTTTCCAATGCTTGAAAAATAAATTTTCTCAAATTATTATCTTGTAATTTGAGTGTTCTAGTGATGTATTTCGGAAGATCCTTTTCTCAGTAACATAAGGTGCTTAGGCATTGCGTTATTGAAGTAACTGTTAACTCACAGGGAAAATGAATTAAATTTCTGGATTTTGACCAATCTAGTAAGTTCCTGGGTACTGGCTTCATCGGTTATGCTGAAATCCACCATTCTCTAGACTTCTAGCTCCAACCATTGGTTCCATGTCATTGAGTGATTAAAAGCTTGCAAATATATGTAATTGATTGCACAGGCCGGTAGAATTACTCGTGTGACTAATAATTTCATTCCAACTACTGGTCAAGCCTCTGTTGTATGTATTCTTACAAATAGGGAATGAATAATCATAATCATTTTATTTATGTTTGAAGCCTTAAGGAGGTATAAATGCTCCATCAATTTCTACTGCTACTCCGATTGTACTAATTATCACACCAAGGATTTATATCTCCTGTTTTCTTATTTCTTCCTTCTTTTGTTTAGAGATTCATATGTAGCTCACAGAATGGGATGAATTCACTGGAGACACGTGTGCACGGTCTAGAATTGGCTTTGGATGAGATCTCGTATGACTTGGCTGTATCAACTGGAAGGATGTCTACTTCCAGCCGGACCACTTGTTGCCTACTACCTGCTGCAGGTTTTCTGAGATCCAAGTTCTGGAGGAAAACAGGGATGAACACAAATGGTACCTCTAGGTTTTCTACATCCAGTGGCACCCCATCCACTGCCGCCACACGTTATAGAGCTTATAGAAATTGCAATGAAACATTTGAGAACCATAGGTTACGACTTCAAGGAGGTGGTGGATTTATTACGAATCCATTGGCAGAAATTCAGTGACCACCAGAAGCTGCAGGTATTGGTTAAGGTTCGATTTTCTCTTTTAACAAGGCTTCTGATTTGCATTCTAACTGACTCCTTGTAGGCTTGCTGCATGATTGGGACTTGGAAGTCACTCCATTTTCAGTCAGTTGTGACAACAAATATGATGATCAACATATATATATGCTCTATTACGAAGTAGTCTATAGCAAATTGCTTGCCGGAGTTCTTATGCAGTTCGTTTTAAATTTACCTCACACAATCTACCGTCTCACATCCTCCAGAGAGATGAAGAGAAACGGTATCATCGATTAATATACTCATTTATAGTTTAGGCCCCCCATTTTATCCCTTTTTTATTTTCCAGTTAAGATGTTGAGGCATATGAAGAGTGGAGAAAGATGGGCTAAACCACCTGATTTTCTCCAGCCTGTAATAGAGTGTGAAAATGTGTATAGCTTTTTTCTAATGGTTTTTGGAACACTATTTTTCTTCATATGGTAAATTCTTTCTTGTCTTTACAGATAATCTGAAATTGCAATCACATAGATGATGAGCATCCTTATACAGGGAAAGTTAGTTATTTAATAATGGTGGAGGGGTCAGATTAAGTAAATGCAAACAAGAAAATTGCTTATTTGACCTAACCCTTTGTCCTACATTGCATAAAAAAGTTGCTTATTGGTATACTATTCTTACCAGAAATAACTTTGTGATGGTCGGCATGAACATGCTTATTGTATCTTGGTTCTTATCGTCTTTTTCCGTGTCAAAACCTTGAACATGAATATTGTGTGTGATGTATTCAAGTGTTGTAACGTATTTATTTTATTGTTTTCATGTTTATTAAAACATGTCTAGAAAATCAAAGTTTGTAGGGGTAAAGTGATTTTTCAAAATCAGTTCAATTTGGATTTATGTCTTATAAAAAAAAAAAAGAAAAGTAAAGTGCATTCATAATTATTTTTGTTTACCTCAAATTACATTTTAGTTATTATGTTTGAAATGTTATGTTTTAATCATTTATTTTATCGTGTTGTAACATTATAGTCACTGAGCCGTTAATTGTTGTTAACGGTGTAACTGTAAGTTAATGTGACATGTTAAATCATCAAATTAAATAATTTTTTTAGATTAAATTATATAATTAATTTTCATATTTTTATCATTTTGAGTAATTTAATTTTTTTTTATGATCTTTTAACTTTTTTTTTTCATTCTCTTGTGCTTCTCCATTTATTTTCTTACTTTTTTCATTTTTTTTTAACGTATCAAGAAGTCGAATTGACGATGAAAAAAGAAGTAACAAGTCGAAAGCCATTATTGCCTATAATCAAAACTCATAAATCCATAAACTTATGAATTTAAAAAATAATAACAAGCATCTGTTTTTTTTTAAATGTTATGACTAACTATTTAGATTTGGAGTAGAAGAAGATATTAACCTATATGAATTTACTTTACTTTGTGAATAACAAATTTAGATTTAATTATCCTAGTTCGTTTAGTTAATTTGGATTCGAATACTAATACTCGAATTTAAAGTTAAGTTAAATTTTAAGTACCAGTTCTATTTCAATAAAAATTAATGATTACAAATATTAAATCGAATAATTTAATTTAAACTAACTAAATTAATCAAATTAGATTCTCAAAATTTCGTCTCTTTTAACTTTTTAGTATACAGTCATAGTTTCATTGACTAAATAATCATCTTCAACAAAATAAATTAAGACTATTTAATGATCCAACTTCAAATTCATGTGATGTAATTCTCAATCTCAATTTGTAACTTAATAATAATAATAAGAATAAGAATAAGAATTTAGGGATGGTAGGGAGTTAGAAATGTTGCCGACAGGGGCAAATGCAGTGAAGGGGCACAATGTCTCCTCTGCCGACAATTATGACATGCCAAATGCAATGTACCAATTTTTGTTCAATCAACTTCACAAACATTTTCCTCCAATGCACTTCTAATTCTGAATATTATATGTTGCATTAAGAAACTTAAAAATTACAAGCAATATGTTCCCCCATACTGCATTAACCTAATGTTAAACATATACTCAAATTATTAATCACACTTCCATCTGTTATTTCTCGAACTGAAAAATTAAGTTATTGCATGCCAAATAAATAAAACAAGTAGTGCCCTCTCACCCCGGGAATCTCAACTCAATCTAACATTAATGCGGGGTAGTTTGTACTGTGATTCCAAGAACCCCAATTTTGACAAAACTAATTTTTGTTTCTAATTCATATATTTTGCGTATTTTTATTTCATCAATTTTAATTTTTATATAAGTTAGATATTCACAAATATTCAATCTGTTTGTTTAAATTTAATATTTAATATACGTAAAATTGTAAATTTAATCTACATTCTCAAATTGAATCATTCTTAATTGTTATACTTTTTGAATCTCGAAATTTCAATTACAATAATTAAATCCATTAACTGTTTTTTTTTTTTACAATATGTGAAAATATCAAACTAGCATGGTATGCACATAATGATATATTTGACACGTCATTTTTTAGAAACAACAAAACTTAATTAATTTAACAACTATGTTTAATAATGATTAGAATTTTAAAATTCAAAATTTAACGAATTTAATAATTACATTTAATCAGAATTAAAAATTTTAAATTAAAAAAAATCATAAAAACTAAAAATAATAAAATTAAAATATAATAATTAAATCCAAAAATTTAATACTAAAATTTAACCAACAAAATATGTTGCAAATTTTCCGCAAAAATAAAAAACTATTCAAAGCATCAAACTATTTGTTTGATTTATATTCGACTGAATTTGAATAAAAAAAATATCTCAATTAAATCTCATTTTATCTTAATTCAATCCAAAATTAAATAAAATAATACAAAAGTACCATCTCATCCCATCTATGAACATGTATGTGGTGAAATCATATCAATAGTTATGAAATTTCAATCTGCTAACACATTGCAATCAATCATTGATTCTACATGCCAAAATTTTCATCCTCTTTTTCTTAATTTTAACCATTTGTTGATTTTTGAGGTAAACGGGGAACTCTTTAAGGGGAGATCATCACCGGATCTGAAAAAAAAAATAAAAAAAATTCAAGTGTCCAGTTTACTTGCTTGGGTCATCTATGATTTTAAATATAATTGCATAACCGAAAGTTTCACTTGTTAAATGTTGATAAAAGTATTATGGAGGATCCTATAGTAGGAGTCAGGTTGCATTTTGTCTTTTTTACTCAAAAAATAAATAAATTAGTCTCTGTACTTTATATCAGAGAGCAAAGTAGTCCTTCTGTTAAAAATTTCATCCATTTCTATCGTTAAAAATTGGTCCCTATACGTCATGCTGATATACACATGGTACACCACGTGCCACTGCTTGGTTATTCTGTCAAGCACACTAATTTTTAATTATGCAAACAAATAAATTATTAATAGAAAAGACTAATTTACTTTTTAATATAATATACAAGGTCTAATTTGCACATTTTTTAATAAAAAGGATAAAATAAAATTTAACTCATAATATAAGGATCTGTATGACAGTTTTACCTCTAAATGTTTCGTATGATTGGGTTTGGTGACGTGTTTGGATATTGAAATTATTGAGAATTCACTAGGGGTGAGCATTCGATCGAATCAAATCGAATAGAATGAAAAAATTTTAAATTAATCGAGTTTTTGAATCCTATTTCATCATCCTAACTCGATTTGAAATTTTTATGAATCGAGTCGAGTGAGATAGAATTCAAATAGAATCGAATATCTTTGTTCGAATTAAATTAAAAAAATTAATTTGGTGTTTGATTTTATGTAATTTTTTTAAAAATATTTTTATTTAAAGTTTTTAAACATGACTATACAACGAAAAATTGAAATAAATAAGTAAAAAAATCCAAGTAAACAATGACAACACAACAAGATTATAATAAAAAAATAATCAAAAGTTCAAGTAAACAATACAAATTCAAGTAACAACAATAACACAATAAGATTATAAAAAAACATAAGCAAAAGTCCAAAATACACTAGAAACCTACACGGCAACACCATTCCAAACAACAAAACAAAAAATAAAAACAACACAACAAAAGTCAAATAAACAAAAAATATAACACAAAATCCTTGTAGAATAGCTTAAGCTTCTTCTTTTGATGGGTTTAATTTAGGGGTTTTTTTTAAGAAGAAAAAATAGATTTTAGGTTTACAAAGTTAATATCTTCAATTTCTTTTCTAAATAAAAACTAAATAAGTACACCTAACCATAATAATAATAAACAAAAAGGAACAATAAATTTAGACACGAAAAGAAGTTGTTTATAAGTGTTATTTTGGAATAAAATTATATTTGGGTTTAAAAATATTTAGGTTTAGTTTATGTATGTTTTTTAAGAATGAAATTATATTTGGGTTTAGTTTGTTGATGAGTTTTAAATATTATGGGAAAAAATTGGGTAAGATAAATGGTTTGAGTTTTGGGGGAAAATGTGTAACACCCCTTAACCTTAAATCATCGTTGAAATAGGATTATAGGGTTTTACCAGACATATCGGATAACTTACAAATAATAAATAGATAATTAATGAACATACTATAAAATAATCATAAAATTTCTTAATTGAACCCTCGAGGCTCAAAACACATATTAAAAGGGAATTGAGACTTGTTCTGGTGCTCCGCAGATTTTTAGTAATTTTTTTTCGAACGCAATATAACCCCCTTTATAAACATCTAACTTTCCCTGCAATTTCAACCCGTAACCAAAACAATTTATACTCAAATTCACCTAAATCATAATCATTCCATTAACATATTAATTCAATAATTAAACATTCTTAATATTATTCAAAATTTACTAATAACCTTATTCATTTTTCATTCAAACTTAATGTCAAAATTTATAATATATTTTTTACCATTTTACTAAACTAATATCAAAATATAGTGTATATATATCTTTGTAACCAACATTACAAGTATATACATATAACCTATACAACACCTAGTGCATGTCACTTTTACCAAAAGAGGAGAATTACATCACCGAGTTTATACTGAGGTCGGGATCGATCTGGATGCTGAACCAAGACCTTAATTTCTACTAACCTGCGCACGGAAACAACCGTACGCTGAGTATTTCATACTCAGTGGTATTACTATAATTCAAATTATAAATAACCAAATAAATTTCACATAATCAATCATATAATACATGATCACATATTATCTTAATTTATACACCACTTTCATCCATATTAATATCAATCAATTTAACCATTTCATTCTCATTTCTCAATTTCATCACATATCACTTTATATGCCTCAACTTTCATTTCTATTCAATTTTTCTTTTTCACATTGTTTACCCCTATCAACAAGACTTGGACCTTGACGGAAACACGGATCCGACCAAACACACCAGAATGGCACCCAGTGCCTCATAGTTCGAAGCAATAAAGTGACACCCAGTGTCTCATCGGCCTAGCCGAAGTAAAGTGGTACCCAGTACCTTATCGAATCTATCCGAAGTAAAATAATGACACCCAGTGTCTCATCGACTCAAGGTCGAAGTATCCCTGAACTCTTCAAATCCTATGGCATGCCAACTATATTCGACTCAGCCCGACTAGTTAATAGGGACTTTCAATTTCAATTTCACTTATTAAATATAAATATCTAAATAAACATTAAATAATGAATAATTTAAATTATAGTAATACAAACACGGATTTCGCGATTACTCCTCGATAACTTTCTCCTTCCCTTTTTGTACTGATGCTTCGGGTTCTTTGCTAGCTACAATAATAATAATAATAATTTACACTATTAATTACAGCATTAATTTATAATAATAATTGAATTTCTATTCAATTTATACCTTAATTCCAATTTAATCCTAATTAACTTATTTTTTTTCTAACTCAATTCATACTTTATTTTTATTCAATTTCCTTCCATATTCTACTTAACTATCTAATGTTCATGATAAAATCCTAATTTAAAATTTCTTTCAATTTAATCCCTCTATCACAAAACTTTTAGCTTCTTTTACAATTTAATCCCTTTATCAATGCTAACTTGAAATTCATTCAATTAAATCCCTAATTCACTATTTTGTTCAACATGAACTATGTTCAAAAACCTTAAAACTTCCAAGAACTCAACTTAATTTCATCAAAACTTTGTTCTAAAGCTTCTAAAACATCTAGTTTAAGAGAAAAGGGCTTAATTGACTTACAAATTAAAGATTAAAGCTTCAAAATCCCAATTTTCCCTTTTCCTTTAATAATTTATATTATTATATTTTAATATTAATTAATAATAGATTAAAATAATGAAAAATCTTTAGATTTTCTCTGTTTGCCGGCTCAATTTATGCAATAGGCATAATTACCATTTTAGTCCCTTTTTCTTTCTTTTAATTTATAATTAGATTTTTACCCTTTATTCAATTTAGTCCTTTTTATTAATTACTCTAAATTAAATTAAATTCACCTAATCAAAGCTTAATTAAACACACTACTAAACTCATAATTACTCCTAATAATTATTTACGAACTTGGTTTACTAAGACGGAGGCCCTATAACTCACTTTTTTTGGTGCGCGTGAATTTAGGTCATTACATTTCTCCCCACCTTAATAAATTTCGTCCTTGAAATTTACCTGAAAATAAATGGGGGTACTGTGCTCTCATAGTTTCTTCCGGTTCCCACGCTTCTTCCATACTATGACTTCTCCATAAGACTTTTACTAGGAAAACTCGTTTATTTCTTAATTCCTTTACCTCTCGTGCTAAAATCTGAACCGGCTCTTCTTTGTAGGACAAATCAGGTTGAACTTCAATGTCTTCAGTAGAAATGATATGAGAAGGATCTGATCTATATTTTCGTAGCATAGAAACATGAAAAACATCCTGAATCTTCTGCAATTCTGGACGTAAAGCTAACCGATAAGCGACTGGCTCGATTCTTTCTACAATTTTATATGGCCCAATATAACGAGGACTTAGCTTTCCTTTCCGGCCAAATCTTAACACTTTCTTCCAAGGAGAGACTTTGAGAAATACTTTATCCCCGATTGAATACTCAATGTCCCGATGCTTCAAATCGGCATAAGATTTTTGTCTATCAAAGGCTGCTTTTAATCTATCTTTAATCTTCTTAACCATTTCTTCTGTCTCTTGAATTAATTCTGTCCCAATCACTTTTTTTTCATTAAATTCTGTCCAACACATTGGTGATCTACATCTTCAACCATATAGTGCTTCATACGGGGCCATTTGTATACTAGATTGGAAACTATTATTGTAGACAAACTCAGCTAGTGGCAAATAACGTTCCCAACCTGATTCAAAGTCGATGATACAAGCTCGAAGCATATCTTCTAGCATCTGAATTACCCATTTGGACTGTCCATCTGTTTGCGGATGAAAAGTCGTACTAAAGTTAAGTTTAGTACCCAGAGAATCATGCAACTGCTTCCAAAATCTTGATGTAAGTCGAGGATCCCGATCGGAAATTATTGATACCGGAATACCATGTAATCTTATAATTTCTCGGATATAAACCTCAGCAAGCTTCTACAATGACCAATCGGTTCTAACTGCTATTAAATGCGCTGACTTTGTAAGTCTATCAACTATCACCCAAATGACATTCTTTTTACTTACTGACAACGGTAATCCTGTAACAAAATCCATCATGATACGATCCCATTTCCACTCAGGAATATTAATAGGCTGAAGTAGTCCAGTAGGAACCTGATGTTCTGCTTTTACCCGTTGACAAGTTAAACATTTACTCACAAACTCAACTATGTCTCTTTTCATTCTTGGACACCAATATAGTTCTCGTAAATTCCGGTACATCTTCGTACCTCCTGGGTGCAAGGCGAATGGACTGTCGTGAGCTGCTCGAAGAATCGATGTCTTTAACTCAGAATTAGTTGGAACACAAATCTGATTTTGATATCTCAAACATCCACAATCATTAATACTAAAACTCTCTGCTGTACCATCTCTCTTTTCTTCAACAATTGGTCATCTTCCAATTGTGTTGATCTGATCTGATCAAATATTATCGGCTTTACTCTCAACTCGGCCAAAAGGCTCCCATCATTATCGATACTGAGCCGTGCAAACATCGTTCTCAATTCAATTGCAGCTTTTCTACTTAGTGCATCAGCTACAACATTAGCTTTTCCCGGATGGTAGCCTATAACACAATCATAATCCTTTAGGAGCTCTATCCACCGTCTTTGTCTCAAGTTCAATTCTTTTTGAGAAAGAAGATATTTCAAACTTTTATGATCGGTATAGATGTAGCATTTCTCACCGTACAAATAATGTCTCCAAATCTTCAGAGCAAAAATCACAGCTACTAGTTCCAAATCATGAGTCGGATAGTTACGTTCGTGTGGCTTCAATTGACGAGATGTATAGGCTATTAATTTTCCGTCCTGCATTAATACACAACCCAGACCACTCAAAGAAGCATCACTATACACTACAAAATCTTTCCCCGACTTTGGTAATGTCAGAATTGGTGCCTCTGTCAATATTTGCTTCAATGCTTCAAAACTTCTCTGGCACTAATCATCCTAGATAAAAGAAACATTCTTCTGTAATAATTTAGTCATCGGCAAAGCTATCTTCAAAAATCTATTTACAAATCTTCTATAATACCCAGCTAAACCAAGAAAACTTCGTACCTCAAATATATTCTTCGATACTTTCCACTGAACAATTGCTTCAATCTTTTTCGGATCAACTCTGATTCCATCTGTCGATACTACATGTACCAAAAATACAACTTCTGATAGCCAGAACTCATATTTGCTAAGCTTTCCATACAACTGCTTCTCCCGTAATATCTGTAATACAATTCTGAGATGCTGATCATGTTTTGACTCTGACTTTGAATAAACCAGTATATCATCGATAAAAACCACTACAAACTGGTCTAAATACGGCTGAAAGATACGATTCATGAGATCCATAAAAGCAGCTGGGGCATTAGTCAATCCGAATGGCATTACCAAGAACTCATAGTGACCATACCTCGTACGGAAAGCTGTCTTCGGAACGTCGCTTTCTTTTACTTTCAACTGATAGTAGCCTGACCTTAAGTCAATCTTCGAAAATACAGAAGCTCCTCTCAACTGATCAAACAAATCATCAATGCGAGGTAGTGGATACTTATTCTTGATTGTTACCTTATTCAACTGTCGGTAGTCAATACAAAGTCGCATCGACCCATCTTTCTTCTTAACAAATAGCACTGGAGCTCCCCACGGCGATATGCTCGGTCGAATAAAACCACGATCTAATAAGTCTTACAACTGTATCTTCAGCTCCTTTAACTCTGTATGTGACATTCGGTACGGGGGTATGGATATTGAAGCTGTACCCGGATAAACCTCTATAGCAAACTCAACCTCTCTGTCTGGTGGTAAACCCGATAATTCTTCGAAAAATACATCAGGAAACTCACAAACTATCCGGATTTTACTACATTGGCTTTCAACTAAATCTGAATTAATGACATAAGCCAAGTATGCTGAACAACCCTGCTGAAGTAATTTATTAACCTTTATTGTTGAAATAAGACGTGTTGGCCCATTAGTACGGATACCATTTACCTCAATCCAACCTCCATCTTCTATCTGAATACTGAATTTCTATTTATAGCAGTCCAAAATCGCTCCATATTTAGATAACCAATCCATTCCCAGTATTATATCAAAGTCCCCAAATGACATAATCAATAAGTCGATAGGAAAAGTTTTATTCTGTATGATCAACGGGCATCTCGAACACACTTGATTTACTAACACTGTTTGCCCCAATAGACTCGACACCTCTATTGACACTCTAGACACCACGAACTTTAATTTCCCCAACTCAGCTAGTTTTAAATTTATATATGAATGTGAAGATTTGGGATCAATCAAAGTATAAACAGGCTCAGAATACAATAAAAATATACCTGTTACTACATCATGGTTATCGCCTTCTTCCTGTGTTCTGACTACATAGGCTCTGGCCGGTACTTTAGCTTCAGACTGTTGGGTAGCAATATCACTGCTTCTTCTAACACCTCCTCCTCTGAAAACCGAACCACCCCTATCAGATCCTCTGCCTCTAGTCGTAGATACTGATCTCTGTGATGTTACCAGTACAGCACTATCAATTTTCGGGTAATCTTTGATGAAATGATTTGTAGAACCACATCGGAAGCAGCCCCTAGTTAATTTCCAACATTCACCTTTGTGTTTTTTTCCACAGTGCTGACAATCTGAAATTTCTATTTCATGAGATGAACCTCTCACACTACCAGTGGATACCATCATTTGTTTACCCTGCTTCTTCCACTTCTATCCGGTCCAAAATTGGATCTCCATCCACCTTGAAATTCCTTTGATCTTTTTGGCTGAGGATTCAAACTGGTAATTCCCGTACGCTTCCCAGTTGGTCTAACACTTTCAGTCTTTTCATCGAGGCCTAGAACTTGCTCCACCATTTTGGCCCGTTCAATCAAATCTACAAACTCAATAATACGGTAAGATACCAACTGTACCTTAATCTCATCTCGTAAATCCCGTAAAAATCTTTTGCAACTATCAACTTCTGTTGGTATAAATTCTGAAGCGTATCTGCTGAGTCTCGAGAATTTCCTCTCATAATCTATTACTGACATATCACCCTGTTGCAGCATTAAAAACTCTTGCTTCTTGTCTTCGATATACATTTCTCCGATATATTTCTTTTGAAACTCTTTCTGAAATAGGTCCCATGTTATCTGATCCTCCGATAGATATCGAACCACTGATTTCCACCATAAATAAGCTTCCCCTTGTAGCAACGATACAGCACAAATCAAACATTCCCGAGGGGTACATTCCAATTGTTGTAAAATTCTTTTGGTCAACTCTATCCAATTTTTAGCTGTGGATGGATCAACTCCTTTCAGACTCATAAATTCAGTGGCACCATATTTTTTCAATTCTTTTATCGGGGCCCGTCTCTGAGTTGGTACTCAAGTCGTAGCAGGAGCAGTCCCCGCTACTCTTTGTAATGCATCGACAATTACTCTTAGTATATCAGAATCATCTCTACCATTTCTTTTATCTACTCTAGGCGGTGGATTTCTTACTGAGTTTACGCTAGGTGTTACTGACTCCGTTTCATTTAACCCATACGACTCTTCATCTTCAGTGTCCATTTCTTGGTCAATATTATCTATTCTTTCATCTGACATCTTCAATTTATAAAACAAAAACAAACAAATAGGTTAGCATCCAAAAATCCCGACTTAGTTTCGACCCAAAAGTGGCATGTACTTCTAAACTTAATTTTTGAGCTCGATTTAGTCCGAGAATCGGCTAAACTTGATAGCTCTAATACCAATAATTGTAACACCTCCTAACCTTAAATCGTCGTCGGAACAGAGTTACAAGGTATTACCAGACATATCGGAGAACTTATAAATAATAAATAGATAATTAATGAACATACTATAAAATAATCATAAAATTTCTTAATTGAACCCTCGAGGCTCAAAACACATATTAAAAGGGAATTGGGACTTGTTCTGGTGCTCCACAGATTTTTAGTAAATTTTTTTTCGAACGTAATATAACCCCCTTTATAAACATCTAACCTTCCCTGTAATTTCAACCCACAACCAAAACAATTTATACTCAAGTTCACCTAAATCATAATCATTCCATTAACATATTAATTCAATAATTAAAGATTCTTAATATTATTCAAAATTTACTAATAACTTTATTCATTTTTCATTCAAACTTAATGCCAAAATTTATAATATACTTTTTACCATTTTACTAAACTAACATCAAAATATAGTGTATATATATCTTTATAACCAACATTACAAGCATATACATGTAACCTATACAACACCTAGTACATGCCACTTTTACCAAAAGAGGAGAATTACATCACCAAGTTTATACTGAGGTTGGGATCGATCTGGATGTTGAACCAAGATCTTAATTTCTACTAACCTGCGCACGGAAACAACCGTACGTTGAGTATTTCATACTCAGTGGTATTACTATAATTCAAATTATAAATAACCAAATAAATTTCACATAATCAATCATATAATACATGATCACATATTATCTTAATTTGTATACCACTTTCATTCCATATCAATATCAATCAATTTAACCATTTCATTCTCATTTCTCAGTTTCATCACATATCACTTTATATGCCTCAACTTTCATTTCTATTCAATTTTTCTTTTTCACATTGTTTACCCCTATCAACAAGACTCGGACCTTGACGGATACACGGATCCAACCAAACACACCAGAATGGCACCCAGTGCCTCATCGGATAGTTCGAAGCAATAAAGTGACACCCAGTGTCTCATCGTCTTAGCCGAAGTAAAGTGGTACCCAGTACCTCATCGAATCTATCCGAAGTAAAATAATGACACCTAGTGTCTCATTGACTCAAGGTCGAAGTATCCCTGAACTCTTCCAATCCTATGGCATGCCAACTATATCCGACTCAGCCCGACTAGTTAATAGGGACTTTCAATTTCAATTTCACTTATTAAATATAAATATCTAAATAAACATTATATAATGAATAATTTAAATTATAGTTTACAAACCCGGATTTCGCGATTACTCCTCGATAACATTCTCCTTTCTTTTTTGTACCGATGCTTCGGGTTCTTTGCTAGCTACAAAAAAGAAAAAAATTTACACTATTAATTATAGCATTAATTGATAATAATAATTGAATTTCTATCCAATTTATACCTTAATTCCAATTTAATCCTAATTAACTTATTTATTTTTTCTAACTCAATTCATACTTTATTTTTATTCAATTTCCTTCCATATTCTACTTAACTATCTAATGTTCATGATAAAATCCTAATTTAAAATTTCTTTCAATTTAATCCCTCTATCACAAAACTTTTAGCTTCTTTTACAATTTAATCCCTTTATCAATGCTAACTTGAAATTCATTCAATTAAAACCCTAATTCACTATTTTGTTCAACATGAACTATGTTCAAAAACCTTAAAACTTCCAAGAACTCAACTTAATTTCATCAAAACTTTATTCTAAAGCTTCTAAAACATCTAATTTAAGAGAAAAGGGCTTAATTGACTTACCAATTAAAGATTAAAGCTTCAAAATCCCAATTTTCCCTTTTATATTATATTATATATATATATATATATATATATATATATATTAGTTAATAATAATAAAATAATATCATTTAAATAATAATTTATATTATTATATTTTAATATTAATTAATAATAGATTAAAATAATGAAAAATCTCTGTTTGTCGGCTCAATTTATGCAATAGGCATAATTTCCATTTTAGTCCCTCTTTCTTTCTTTTAATTTATAATTTGACTTTTACCCTTTATTCAATTTAGTCCTTTTTATTAATTACTCTAAATTAAATTAAATTCACCTAATCAAAGCTTAATTAAACACACTACTAAACTCATAATTACTCTTAATAATTATTTACGAACTTGATTTACTAAGACGGAGGCCCTATGACTCACTTTTTTCGGTACCCGTAAATTTAAGTCATTACAAAATGCGTATAGTAAATTGGGCCTAGGTATTAGATTTGGGTAATATAAATTTAAAATTAAAAAAAATATAATTTTATTCGGTTTATTCGAATTATTCGAATTCGAAAATTAAACTAGATTCGAACTCAAAATTCGAAAAAAAATTTAACTCGATTCGTTTAACTCGAATAACTCAAATAACTCGATTTGAATAATTCAAAATTCGAAATTTTTTTCAAATTTTTTGATTCGAATCGAGTTTTGTTCACCCTTAAAATTCACCAACTCTTTTGAAAGAGAGATTTGGTGGTCTGCTCACAAGGGTTAGCAGGAATGTGAAATGAGAAGTGATTTTGAAGAAACAGTTGTATTTAATATAGAAGGTTGAAATCAAAGACAAATATTCCTCTAAAGACAAAAAGCATGGGTTGACGCTTGTTTTTACTCTTTCTCAGGTTAGCAAACACTTGTTTCCAGTCTTAATTATTCCATAAAGATATAATATTTTTTAGATCCTAATAAAAACAAAAAATAGTAATGCATATGTTTTGAGTATTTGGTAGCAAAATGCTCTATTCCTACTTCAAATAATAGGAAATTTTGCTGCCAATGAAAAAACTCACCTAATTTAATTTAAAATAAACCATATGGTTAATCATTCCAACTATAAACATATTTAATATTGTTCGGACAAAATCTTCGGATTTGATGAAAATTGGTGAACCACTAAACGGTAGTTGTGCCTTCCCAGAGATAAGGGAACCGAACTCAACTACTTCCAAACAACAAATGGCAACTGTAAAAATGTTTGGACTTAACAACTACCATGAAGACCTAACAATTAATAGTATAAATTTGGATATTCTGAATTCTTCTTTTTTAAATATTCAAATCTTTTAATTACCTATTTGCAATGAAATCAAAACAGACGTCAATCTTTGGATATACATTACCAGAAATAAAATGAGCAAAACTTGCAATTTTAATCATTTTTACTAAAGCTACTTCAAAACAGCTGGATTTTGATAAATATTCTACATATACTATATTATTGATAATGAGACCAAAACAACTATGTATTTGATTAATCCCACACCTACTGCTCTTCCTGGTTCAGCCAGCCAGCCAGTATAACAACTGGCTCAACACCTATAACCTAGAGGGGACCGGAACGATGCACCAGATACTACCGCAACTTCTTCTCCGATAATGATATGAGCTGCAAAAATAGAACCAGCAGATAAATCAATATGTGTAGCTATCTTGAACAGATATCATATACATAGGTTGTCAATATCAGGACTAAAAGTGACACCTACACTTCCACACCAGTTTAAGGTTCTGCTTGGTACGGAGAATGGAGAATTTCTGAATCTAGTGGTTAAGCTATAAAGTGATTATGAATCTTAACCATTTGATTAACAAATTTTCCATCCTTCTTACCAGGCGAAGCCCAAGAGAACGACAAAGAGAGAAGATGAAATCTTCTAGACGGAATATTTAGTATGAACATAGTGATCATGTAGAATTTTCAAGAAACATACAGAATTGATTCTCGAAACTCTCCAAAGAAGGCTGAAACAGAAACCAAGATTAATCTAGGAGAAGAATGAAGAAATTAAAATCTCATGTTGATGCCTTTACCTAAAATAGGTTCTTGTAAGCTTCCTGATGATAGTAGTTTCAATGTCTATGAGAAAGTCATGTTTAATACAAACAATATTTGTCTAAATGCAAACAAGCGTTTACTGTTTAACATTAGGGAAGATGCAGGAAGACGTCATCTTTGTTTGCAACACCAGAGGCAAATATGTTGTCTATCTCTAAACAAAAGCAAATCGTTGATACTGTTAAGTTCAATCAATCAAATACATGAAAATAAATAAATATATATGGAAAGCATGGTGCAAACCAAACCATAAACCAGTGTTGTCAAGGCAAGACTGATCAATTTTTCTTCTAAAAAGACATGCAAGGTTTTTTTTTTTTCTTTTGTTGGTTAATACGCATGCTTTTTTTAATGATCCCATGTATGTTGTTGAATACCAACATTGTAAAGATGAAAGTTTGATTATCCCTTTTGTACTAATAAATGTATAATTAAATACAAAAATTGAAAATTAATGAAATTTAAAGAAAACTTCAATGCAAGTTTTTCTTTTTCAGCTACCGCCTAAAGAGGAAGGGAACCTAGGCAACCAGATGTGCACTAGATCAAATGTGTCTCACACGAAAGGATCTAAGGTCCCTTTGTCGCCTTGCATTAAACAGCAATGCCTAGACACATGCCATAATAGAACCACAAAGAATCATGAATAATATAATCCGACACAAACTAGTGACTCTTTTGGTCTCCCAGGTTTCAACAAATCTTGTTCAAAGAGTGCATTTTGAGAAAAAGAATAGGAAACCACCACCATAACAAAGCTAGATGGTCATGCTTTAGCATTAGCACTGATTACATTATTAGCTTTATACACGACTGTTGTTACTTGAAAGAGGCTTCATTTGAGAGGGAAAAAATATGATTGTTTATTCTCTTGTACCTAAGTTGTATCCATGAGGTATAAGATGAAAAATATAACAAAATCGAAATGGCCGGTCAAACCTACATATGGTTCACTCTGACATGACAGATTCAATGAACAGAGAAGAGAAGGATGCACTTACTGATACATAAATGAAAATTGGGATAAGCTATGCACTCATTTTCATTCAAAGATCAAGCTGCAAGCATCTTCATAAAACAGAAACAAGGGTGTCTCTAAATCTATGCTGTCACACTTTCTGCCAGAAGAAACACAGAAAATATTTAAATTGAGATTACAGAATAAGAAATCAACAACCTATCTGGAGGACAAAACTTTGGTGACTAGCATGTTTCACAGTGATACCCTGTGACAAGCATGTTTCTATGTTTTGTATAGCCATAAAATCTATGCTGTCACAATTGCATATTAAGATACACACAAGCACATAGAAACATGAACTAGCTAATGCCTACACTAGTTTATGCACAAATATAAAAGTATAAAGCGCTTATGATAATTGATAACCAACCTGACGAGCAACTTGAACTAGTCGTCGCCTATCCCGAGATTCTTCAGATGTCAACGTGGACTTTTCTGAATCTAGAGACCCATTTTGTTTCTCCTTTATCTTCTTGTGCGAAATGTCATCATCATGTGAGAAATCTCTGTCAGGGCTGCTCAAAGAATCCTTCTTCCTCTTTCTTTTGAATGTGTACATGAGAAACTTATTATTTGCCAGTTGAGGAGAAGACCTTTCAGTTATTTCAGATGATTTAACATCCAAGTTCACTGCAGACACATCAACCATCTCAAGATCTGTTTTGCAAGATGGATCCCCTGAATTTTCGGCAGATCCACTTTCCTGCCTTATCAACTGTTTTTTGTCTGTCAGCGATTTATCATTATTTTCGTTATTATTGAAGTCGCAAGCTTTCCCAAATTCCACATCATCCTTCTGATCTTCATATCCTGATTCAGCAATTACTTTAGCAGCATCTAAAGGTGAACTAGTGTTAGAAGAAAGAGGACCCTTCTGAGTATCATGTTTGATGATCCTAGAGTCTTCCCCAAATTGAGCGTTACTTTCAGCAGCATGCGAAAAACTTTCTGAGCACAATAGATCAGGTTCTTGACACATTGCTACAACATGATCAAGTACATTCATGGATGAGGAAGCTTTATTTTTCTTATATCTAGCAGCTCTTTTCCTTTTCATATGAAAAAAACTAAGAGGAAGAACTTGGGTAATGTTGTTCATCACTTTCAACTCATCTGTTTTTCCTTCCAGTCTGCACATGTCAGCTCTTGAAGAAAGTTTCGAGTGCATACCCTTACCTTCTTCACCTTCTCCAGTACTTTCATTCTTTGCATCATCTACTTGCCTAGAAAGAGAGAAATTTTCATTCAAAAGGCACCTTTCAAGTGCACGAATCCTGTGAGTGCACCCATTTCTATACAGGTCAGGCTCTTTTCGTCTCATCACTATGGAGGCAAAATCAGGGTTATAAACATAGCAATTATCCTTACAAGAACACTTATTACCCGCATTAGTTCCGCTCAGAACTGAACTCTTGATATCAGAAACAGTCACTAAATTAGTTTGTGCATCAGGTAAAGATCTGACAGACCAAAATTCATTGATTGTATTTTCCTGTGATCTTTCTACTGAAGCAGGAACATCATCTTTCAACCTTTTTTCATCCGAATAACGCACCGAGTCTTTTGACAGCTTCTCCAACTCATCCTGTGCTTCTCTCAACTCTGCTCTAAGATCTCTAACTATATCCTCAGCCTCTCCCAGTTGTGCTTCGAGCTCTTCAATTCTTTTCTGTTGATTCAAGGACATCATCTCTGCATCATTAACCTACAATCATAACAGACAGAAAATACGTCAGTTATTCAGCATTGTTGTCACTGCACTGACTACTCTTTAATGTATATAAATATTACATAAGTTGAACAGGTAACCATATGAGAGTATAACGATTTAAAACAGAAGGAAAAAATTCACAAACATTTGAGCTTATCCATGTCAGATGGGTACCACAGTCATAGCTGAGTTGGAGTGATGGAACACAACATATGTAACAAAACAATTTCTAATCCAAGATAACAAACACAAAATCATGATTTGCTGGTTGAACCAACTCGATCAATTAGGCCATATACATTAAACTTTAGCAAGTTCACCATGACAGGTTGTTGGACAATTCTTGTACACATAAACCAATGAATTTGAAGAAGAAATATATTTTTTCTCACCACAATTCATAAAAGCCTCTGGCTTTTAAGAGAAAACAAAATGGTTTTAACCATCAAACTAACCCATTGCAGGCAAAGCAAATACAAATGCATAACAAAAAATGCAATTCCAATTGACAAAGTTGCATTCCTTCAAGCTCGCTACACCTGTGATAAATGTTTGAAATGCCTATATTATTTTTTTGAACATTAATCTCATTATAGGTTCTCCCGACCCTTAATTAAGAGGATAATGCGTTTCAACGCACTCGAACCCACATTCTCCTGCACTGGCAACAATGACTATGCCAATCGAGCTAAGACTCAATCGGAAAATGCCTATAATATTGAAAGCAATCTGTTGAGGGAATGTTGGACTCTTAGCTCCAGTGACCAAGAATGAAACCTTAGTAGACAACTTTTATTTCAAATAAAGGCTTATTAGAGTTCAATAAAACTATATCAGAAAATGAGATCAAACATCAAAAACATTTATCACCAAACAAAACACACAATGAGAGGAAACCCACATTACGATGCAAAAGGCAGTTAACACCCAAGCTGAAACATAGTCAAACAACAAAAACAAAAACAATCTTAAAAAACCAACAGTTACCTTAGCATCCAACATTTGTTTCAACCTAAGCAACATACGCAACGCCTCATCTTTAGCAGCGAACAGCTCTTGCTGATATCTTAGAGCCTTTCTCTCCGACACCATTATCCTCGCCGCCGCCTCTTTAGCCGTGTTCAGAATGATTTCGGCATAAGCCCTTTTCAAAGCCGTCAATTTCTGTTAAAAGGAAAAATAAAACCAGAAAACATCAAAGAAAACCCACATCGAAAATACTCCTGTTGAACCAATTAAAAATCAAAACCCAAGTCCTTCTAACAAAAAAGAAGAAGAAGAAGGTTCAAAATTCATACCCAAAGAACAAAAAGTAGATTTGATTAAGTGTAAAGGAATAGAAAACTTTACCTGGGAATCCGCCATTGTAGTCATTAATGCATCGAATTGATTCAGTTCCTTTGGAACCAAGTTGCGAACCACAACAACAGTAAACAAAGGGAGGTTTTGTTTTCCTTCCCTAGCAGCAGCTGTCTGTTACGAACTGAAAGACCCCTTATTTCCAAATACCAAGCTTACCCTCCACTCTCCCTTTTATTTACCAGCGAAGCGACTTCAGCTGACTTAAGCGGCGGTTTTTTCTTTTTCTTTTTCTTTTTCTTTTTTAAGTTCTAACATGTTTCCGGTTCTATTCTATTTCTTTCTTCCGCGCCAACGAAGTGGGGTCCACTAAGGAACTTGATGGACACGCGGCTGTCGATGAATGCAGTGGATTTACGTTTGGACGGTAGGTGATGGAGGGACTAACGTGAGGTAGCGGGTAGAGAAGTGAGGCTCTGGAAGTGGTGTGAAAGTAAAAGCGGTTGGCGACGGCAAACGCCACATTGGAGTTTTGAGTTAAGACTTGGGGCTTGCGAGCGGTTAATTTAAGCTTAAAGCTTCTCAACCTCCGCATACCCTTTTTTATTTATTTTTCTGATTTGGTCATCAAGTTTTAAATTTTTTCAATTTTAGTCACTTTCCATTAAATTTGACCTTTTGCTAACCGGTATAACAACACACTAGTCCTCAATTTTACATGTTCTATTAATTTGATCCTTAAACACATAATTAAATTCAACTATAACTAAATTATTATATATTATGAAAAAGCAGAAAATATAATATTATTTATATTATTTCATATAAGCACGTACTTGTATATGATATTCACACTTGAGTCCAAATAACACGACCCTAAATAATAACAATATTATTTGAGTAATCAAAGAATGAGAAATGAAGAAGCAAAAACAACATTCTGTGAAAAAAAAACACAAATAATCACACAATAAGTGATAACAGATTCTACTAAAAACCAGACTTTAACAAGTACAATTGTTTTGAAATTTAACCTACAAAAATTATATTTAATTATATCTGTTTATGACCAAACTGATAGAATTTATAAATATGGAGAGTTAACTTTATTAAATTATTTAGAGTTAGAATTAAATTGATAGAATGTGTAAGTAGTAAGGACTAAATATATTATCACACTAGTTAAAAAAGACCACATCATCAGTTCCATTAACTATTTAATGAAGAGTGACCGAAACAAAAACAATCTAAAATGTTAGTGATGAAATTGAGAAGTTGTATAGTTTAGTGACCAAATTAGAAACATGCTAATAGTTGGGTGACTAATTATATAGTTTACCGTTATTTATTTGTTCTATCCACCTATACCAATATAAAATTACATATATATTGTTATATGATTAATATTTTAATGATTTTTATACAATATTCCGGGTGGAGATGTAGGTAACATAATTTGAACTAATGTCAAACGAGTATCTGGTAAGAACTTCCATCATATTTTATATTTTATTCATATAAATAATGTATGTAAATTTTACGCAAATTAATCTTTTTTAACTATTTATTTTATGTAAAAAAAACTTTAAACTGTTCAATATATATACTATTTTAGATTGATATGATTGAAATATTGGATTTGCTAAAAAATTTACATTTATGACAAATGTAATTATATCGATAAATTCAACAATTTGATTATTAAAAATATTAATTGTACAAAAATATATAAAATAACATAAAAATAATTTAATTTTGCACAAATATAAATAAATAAGTTTCCACATATATATTATATAAAAATGTATGCTTGTGAGTCATGATTTCCTAACGTGTACATGACACATAAGATAAAGCAAAATTTATTTATTTTAAAACATTTTAAAATAAATGTTCATTTTTTTTAATTTTACATTTGTAAATCTTATCTAAATATTTAATTTTAAATATTTACTTATGTGAAAAATAATATTAAAATTCAAATTTTACAAATAAAAATTATAGAATTATTAATTTTTTTATTATTTTTAATTAATTTTATTTTACTATAAATATTTTATTATTAAAAATTGAATGTCCATTAAAATAAAATGTTTGATATATTTTAGGCCTATAATATTCATTAAGAGTAGAATTTTATTTCACTGTACTTTTTATATTTATAAATATAAACATAAAAGAAAAAACATTGCAAATATCCGCATAATTTCTTTTCTGTTTATTTTTAAAAAAATACCTTCTTTGTATTAAAGATCATATTTATTCAAGGCCTTAAATGCAAAGATTGTGAAGATACATATAACTACAGAAAATTTTCATTTAATATTTCATATCTAAATTAATTTTTAATTAACTAACTCATTATTGGTTAATATTTTGATTAATTTATTTTATTCATCTTAGTCTTCATCAAAAAATTCTTCAAATGTTGGATGTGGTGACATTAGATGATTTGAGGATACAAGATCAATTACATCAAAACATATTCATCAATTTGCACAAATTCAACCATCCTATGCACATGCCACAAATAATCAACTTGAACATACAAAAAATCTAACAAATCAAGAGACGATAGATGTATGGTTCACAATGATACAATTAACACGTTTCGAACATCCAAAATTTATAAAAAAAAAAAAGTAATAATAACAAGTAAGTATTATAAATATTTAGTAAGTTCATACAATATAAACAAATAATTTATCATATTTATTTAACAAATGCAATTAAATATTTAACAATTTCACCTATCATGACATTCACAACAACATCAACCAAATGAGGTTTAGTTCATAACCATATATATATTCAAATAGGCATATCTCAAGCATAAGTCATTTTGCATCTCAAATCCATATCATGATCATCTTTTGCCACCATCAATATCATAGTTTCATATTTTTCATCTTTTATTATTATCCGATGAAATATCATAAAAGAACTCAATACATAGATGAAAATAATATCAAATGCTCGTTCGAGCTAATCATAAGCAATAGTGTCAGGTTACTCGTCCGGATTAAACCTATAAAACGACATCAAGTTACTCATCCGAGCTAAACCTGTGTCACATTTATCTTTGAGTTCGCAACAAAAGCTGGAGCTCGGAATCGTCGAGCATCAACTCATAACCTCCTATATGAGACATTTACTAAGTTCATCGGGATTTAATATCAAAATTACCATTTCATAGCAATCCATTTCAATTAACTAAATCCACAATTTAGGTACTAGTTCATAACCAATTCAAGTTATCACTAAAACATTAATGAACATTCAGATATAACTCAACAGCAAAATAAACATATTTATATTGTATGAACTTACCTAACAAAACAATAACGGTTTAGATGTCATGGACTAATCAACAATTTTCCTTTTTCCGCATAAATCCTCCAATTGTGATAATTCTTGATGTAAACCATAATTTAATTCTATTATCTAATCCAAATGTCAACTAACAACATATTGAAATTCTAAAATAGCTCAATTTCATCTATGCAATAATTCTTCAAAAAAAATTATTTCAAGTTAGTCCTTAAAACCGAAAAATACCATAGCTTTTAATTTTGAGCTTGATTTCGAAACTGATCTCAAATTCATCCTTACCTAACTTACTAACAGCACATAACATATATTTTTTACCCCATTGTTTGTAAATTTTACATTTTAGTCCTTAATGACAAAACTATCAAAAACACACTTTACAAATTAGTCTAACTAACATTTAAGTTTAGATGCAACTATTTAACAACAAAAACTTCAAGAATAAATCAATGGTATCTTTAGTAAACTTTAACAGTTTCATGAAATAATCCCTGGACTAGTTAGATTAAGTTTCTTGGATCTCAAAAACGTAAAAATTACAAGAAACGAATTAAAAATGACTTACCAATTAAAGCTTAAGGCTTGGACAAAATCTAGGGATTTTTTTCTTCAAACACGATTTTGGAGGTTGAAGATGATGAATAATGTGTTTTCTTCTTTTTCTTTAAGTTAAAAACATGTTTTATTATTAATTTTCTAATTTAAACATTATAATTAAAATATTCACACAAATTTCAAAGCCACAACCGTCCACCATAATAAGTTTTGGCTTAATTGCCAATTAAATCCCTATAGATTCATTATTTAATCTTTCTATCAACTAAAACTCAATAACGATTAAATTTTATGATTTTTATGATTTAGTCCTTGTACTCTAATTAATCATTCAATCATCAAAATTGCCGTACCAAAACTCAATTTAACTCTGATATAAACTTGTTAATATTAAATAATAATAATAACTAACTTGATCATCAAAAAAACGAGTTTCCAAACCACTGAAAATGGACTGTTACAACATTAACACTGATTACATTATTAGCTTTATACTCAATGCTTGTTGTTACTTGCAAGAGGCTTCATTTGAGAGGGAAAAAAGATGGCTATTTATTTTCTCTCTATAACAACATGTGTTTCATGCTTCAAGTTTATTCAGTATGAATTGTAAAGAAATATGAGGGAGAATAAAGCTTTTCGAGTGTTGATAATATCTCAGATATTGGCGGTCGATTTTTGGATTCACTTGCGCCTTGTAATGCAAGGCGAACTACTTGATAAGCTTCTTTGGGGTTGTAACCTTAGGCAATCTTAGCATCCATGATTATCTCTAAAACATGATTGTAACCATGTCAGTAAAGGAGTTTCCTCACTAGTGGCTTCCTTTTTCTCAATAAGGAGGTTCTTATAGTATGCCTCCCGTCCTGTAAGCAGTTCGAGTAACACCACCCAAAACCTATATATATCTGAGCATTAACTAGGTAGACCTGCATAACATTGGAAGAGCTAACTTTTATTTGTACCTTAGAAAACAACAACCTAAGGGATTAATATACAAGATTGGATAAGTGGGGCCAAAAAAAACCCTTCATGAACGTATTGGGGTCCTTGTATACAAGAGTACCCAAGACACCATCCCCAGCAGTAAAGTAAGCCAGTTGGGTCCTCTATTGCATATCGAAAATAAAAAAATTTTGCATTGAAATCCTGCAACAATGATGTAACATGAGCCTTATGATAGGCACTTGCAACATGGTTTCTAGCAACATACCCTATCTAAGAGGATATTGGCTGGCTTTATATCTCGAAATATAACTCATTTTCCATGTAAAAAAAAAAGGCCTCTAGCAACATGGATGGCAATTTTAATCCTTGATTTCCACAATAAGCGTGGACAATAATCTGAAATAAACAACCTCAAATTTAATGAAGACACGATGATTAAAATGTGTTTTTTTATAAGAAACCAAAAAGAAAAAAAAAAAGAAAATCACTGAGATTCGAAAATTAAACTCACTCTTGGAAGTCGGATGAAAATCAAAACTTTTATTCTTCAGATATTCATACACCAAAACCCTATCTTTTGCTTTGTCGCAATATGCAAGTACTTTTACCAGATTTTTGTGATCAAATTGAGGGAGGAATTTCATTTCGGCCTGCCACTAGCTGCGACCCTCTTCCATTGTAGGGTAGTAAAGCTTCACAGTATTATACAATTATAATAAAAATAACTTGACGCATAATTCGATCCGAAATTCGACCCGATAAGCCCTCTCTCTATATATATCTATACATTTCTAACGACCCCTCTTAAGGGAGAGCACTCTAAATACTCCATTTTTACTATCTTTTTCTTCTCTACTCCTCGCTCGGAACTCCCTTCACTCCTTCTCCATTTCCGTCACACAACAACCCTTGTTCCAACTTCAGGGTCTGTCGCTTCAAGACTATTGTCGATAAAACCCAGATAGACGATACCCCAACCTCTAGAACCAATGATAGTTTCAAAGTCTCTAGTCACAGCCTTTATATGACTGTAAGTGAAAGCTGTTATGAGAAGATATGGTTCACTCTCCTATGACCCTACAAGAAAACATATATCAAGAAATAAAGAATTAAATTGAAATCAAAAGAAAAGAAAAGAAAAAGATCCCCTAACCTCGAGTCTTGCCTAGTCTTTCATGCATTTCATCATTATAGTCTCCAGCATTCATATATTCTCTCTTATGACCTTCAATCATGATTGTTGGGGATCGACCCGGTTAAGTAACAAATAAGTAAAAATAGCGAAAGAAATTGAGCAATTGAACACATAAATTTAACGTGGAAAAACTCCTCTGAAGAGAATAAAAAACCACAGGCAAAGATAATTTTACTATAATGGCAAAAGAACGAAAAGTACAAAAGATGGAGATAAAACTAAACCTCGAAACTCAAAAACAAATAAACCCTCAAAATGTAAACACAAAATTTTTCAAAAGTGTTAAGAATTCTAATATCTAATAGGTGTACTTTCTAAAGTTGTAAAAGAGTCTATTTATAGGCTAAATTCTTATGTAAAATAAATTATGCTAATAAATGTAATATATATTATACTAATAAATACTAAATCTTCTAGAAAGAAAATATATTTTGTTTAACTTGACTTACAAGCAATCTTTTATTTGACTGAAATATAAGCATACTCAACAAATCTCTACCTTGACTCATATTTTCACAACAACATCGTTGTCAAAGTCCACCATGGGCCTATCTTGAACTAACTGAGTCGAGTTTGTGTTTAGAAGCTGGAAGTCTTCTAGCCTTCGACTTGTGAATTGCTAAATCAAAACTAACTCAGGTCTAATTTTCACGAACACAGTGCATTAACTTTTCAAAACCTGCATCCAAAAGAGAACCTCTCTTCAACGGAATGATCATATATTTTTCCCTCATATGACCAAGTTGCCTTCGCTCCAAACGAGTTGACTTCAACTCCGTAACGGACGAGGGACGTCTGGTTTCATCGGTCACTAAAGACCCTTCCAGAATATAAAGACTGTTGATCCTTTTACCTTTAATCAAAACGAGAGCACCACGAGATACCTTAATGTCGTTCGTCTCGATGTTGATTCTGTAACCTTTTGAGTCTAAAATACTAAAGGAGATGAGATTCTTTCATAAATCAAGTACATACCTGACATTTGAAAGTGTCCTAATCGTTCAATCGTGCATCTTAATTTTAACAGTACCAATACCGATTACCTTACTAGATGAATCATTTCTCATGCGCACAACTCCACCTTCAACCGAACTGTATGTGGAGAACCATTCTCTCTTAGGACACATGTGGAAAGAACATCTTGAATCTAGGATCCATCCTGACGTAAGCTCGGAGCTATCACTCGTTGACACTAATAAGAAATCATCACCGCTTTTATCGGCCAAATTAGCACCAGCTACATCTTCCTCGTCGCTCTCAAAAGCTTTTTTATTTTGCAGTTTATAACAATCTGCTTTGATATGATCTAATTTCTTACAATATCGAAGAGGGTAAAAAACACAATAATAGCATAGCCTGATCTTCATCGTCAATTTGAACCTCAACGTTATTTAAATCATTTAAAAGGGTAATGAATTGATTGATGTTATCTCTAAGAAACTCACATTCGTTCATACGAAACGTAAATAGATGTTGTTTCAACACTAAACGGTTGGCCAAAGACTTAGTCACATAAAAAGTTTCTAACCTTTTCCACAAGGCGAATGAGGTCTTCTCCATTAATACCTCTTGCAATACCTTATTCGTAAGGCACAATTGGATTGCAGATAAGTCCTTTTGATCAAGCTCTTCTCATTCTGACTTATCTAGATTCTCGGGCTTTTTCCCTGTAACGACTTTTTTCGAGCCGGTCTGAACTATAATTGTCATCATCCGAACTTGTTATAGATGAAATTTGTGACACCGTCAAACTTTGTTGCTACCATCTCTGAACAGACTGATTTACGAAAAATTGAACTAGCTCTGATATCACTTGTTGGTGATTGACCCGAATAAGCAACGAACAAGTAAAAATAGTGAAAAAAGAAATTAAGAAATTGAATACACAAATTTAACGTGGAAAAACTCCTTCGAAGAGGATAAAAAATCACGGGCAAAGATAATTTTACTATAATGGCAAAAAAACGAAGAGTACAAAAGATAGAGATAAAACTAAGCCTCGAAAACAAAGAACCTACAAAACGTAAACACAAAATTCTCTAAAAGTGTTAAGAGTTCTAATATTTAATGGATGTATTTTCTAATGTTGTAAAAAAAACCTATTTATAAGTTAAATTAATAAGTTAAATAAATTATGCTAATAAATACAAAATATATTATATTAATAAATACTAAATCTTTTAAAAAAATATATATTTTGTTTAATTTCACTTGCAAATAATTTTTTATTTAACTGAACTATAAGGTATACTCAACAATGATCTGTGACTATCAATATTTTTTAATCTATCATCCTGGTAAATGATGCCATTGGATCCAGAAGTTGAGAGAGAAAATACAATAAAGAAGCAGCAGAGGAAGAGAGAACGAGTATTGCATTCAACAACTAAAAAATGACAACTGCTTCCCCTATCTTTGCTGCTAAAAAGCCAAAGTGGAGGTTACATGGAAAATTGAAATTCGGTTAAGACACTGAAATAAAACAATCCCAGTAACAGAAATAAAGCATCCCATAACGGAAAAGAGAGCTCTTAAAAAAAGGGGTAAATTATACAATAATTTTTATTGTTTAATGAATCAAATATTTATGTTTTAACTTTTTTATTGTTTATTGAAAAGGAATTTGTTATTCATATTTTTATTTTTATCAAGAAGTTAACAGTAAAATATAAGATAAATAGTTAATGTGGTATGTCTGCATTTTTATACAAAATTTTTTGGTGAATTACAAAAGGAAGGTAAGTCCTAACAACGGCGCGATTCGAACTTAGGTTACATCTGGAGCAATGAATACATTGATCATCAGACCAACACACGAGTTCTATTTTTAGATAATTTTGCTTCTAAAGTAGTGTGCACATTTAAATTAAATACATCGATGAACTTTTGTATTATGATTTATCTTTAAATATGCACGATAATTTTTTTTTTGTTATTTTTGTACAACTTATATGGTTATAAAAGTTATTTTTATGCTCATTATACGATTTAAGTTCAAGGTTCGAAGTTGTTCCTCTTAATAATTTCATTTTCAAATTTCCAACCTACATTTTTTTTTGTGAGTTCAGTTTATCTTACCACTGTAATCAATACTTATTGATAATTAAGTCCTTGTACTAAATCATAAAGTTCATTTTAGTTCTTCTATTATTAAAAGAAACATTTTAATTCATGTACATTTGAAAACCTGACATTTTAACCCATGCGCATTAATTTAACCCATGCGCATTAATTTTGTTGTTAATGGAATGACATGACTTAACAATGACAAATGTGACATTAAATTAAATTAAAAGGCCAAATAACAAATTTGAAGAATGAGTAAAGGTAAGAAATTGATTTTTTTACTTTTACCTCAAATTGTTTTTTTATTTATTTGTTTTTTTACGTAATTGTTGTGTTTAAATATCAACATATTTATTCAAGCTTCAATCTCTAATCGCGAGAATGATAATAATTATTTAAAGGGGATTAGGGACTAGTTTGAACATTTTGATAAGGTTTTAGCTCTCACCCCTATGAAAAATATATTTTTTTGGTGAATTACAAACAATGATTAGCACTATTCAAATCCAGATCACATATGAAATGATGAACACCCTAATCATCAAGTACTACACGGGTTAAAAAATATTTTAGGTATGAAACACAACAATTCTAAAAGTATACGTGTATTAAGAAAATGAGATATATTGTTGTTTAATTAAAACTTTGGATATTGATTTATTTTTTACTGATTCCTTATTTATACTCAACTCTCTTCCTAATAAATATGCTTGGTTTTCTTTTCTTAGATTTTTAGGTGCTCACCATCCTTTGTGTTTGGATTGGGTCTATTGTTTTTGGGTGCAAATGTAATCTTTGAAGCTCTAACCCTTTATTCTATTTTTAATTTGAGAATAGAGTGTCTAAAACATATAGTTTTTAGATATGATCATGGGTCGGGTTTGGGTTGATGTAAAATTTTAAGTTTGTTTTTTAGGTCTGATTAGGCTCGAAAAATGGGCTTGATTTTAATTTTAATATTATATTTCTATTTTTAAAATTTTAATCAAATTTCAGATTTTTGATAAAACCACCAATATGGTTATAAATTTTCATATTTCGATTGTTCACTAATTTTTTTTGTCTGGATTTTTAATGGTTGATTTTAGTTTTTTTTTTTCAATTTTTTTCTTATGATTATTATAATTTTCAATTATTGATTTAACCATTTTTCAAATTTTATTTATTTTGATTATGTTTTTTTTTGTCGCATATAGTTTCAATGTTTTCATCTTAAAATTTTAATTATTTTAATCAAAGTTAAATTAAATTACAGATGATATCGTATGTGATTGAGTATAGAATAATATTTGTATGTATTTGAAAATTGATGATGTGACATTATTTTATTGATACCTAAAAACTATGTATTGTAGGATTATCCTAATATAAGATTATTTGCTTCAATATATGATTGTTGTTAGTTGTTAGTATTTATTATTATAGTTTTTTTTATTTTATTATTACTATTATTTAGTTATATATTTTTACATATGTCTTAAATCATTTAATTGTGTTTAAATTATATGAAATAAAGGGAAAAAACAAACTTGTAAAGATTTTGATTGTATAAAAAAACCATTTTTTCTTAGGTATTTTTATATTCATTTTGTGGTACATGGTTCATGTTTAGAGCTCATGGTTTTTCCTCTCAACAATGTCGTTTCCAAAATTGAAACTTGCATTTTTTTCCTTAAAAGTGTAATATATCTTTTCATTGCACCTAACACTTGTTGGTAATAATAAAAAAAAAAAATTTAAACCACAGTTCACAACTTTTCATTTATCTTTATATATTAATTATATATAATAAAAACACATTATAAATATACCAATTGGCATAATTGATATTGTAATAACGAGAAAGATGTGGATTCAAACATATTTAAATGTGTCTTTCTTCTGATTTAAGGGTTATGAAGGGATTATGAGTAAAAATAAACTAAGTCTATTGATCTTACCTGTGTGTCTAAGATTGGATCCAAGTGCGGTTCAAGGGGATAAAGCCATAAGAGAGGAGGATAGCGCAAGGTTAAAGAAATTGAGATGGAGTATCTGCCAATTATTGATGCGGAATGTCAGACAGAGATGCTTAAAGAAGGAAAGAATAAATACTCTAATAGCATTTGTGAACAGGGGAATGCATGCACAAGGAAAGTCTATAGGGACGACAGCCATTGATTGCTTGGTGCAAATGGCATTGACATTTTTATATTTCCTTTGGAATCGGTTTTGGTTTGCTGGGTGGGAGAATGGGTGGGGGCATGGGGGCATCTCAAATTGGACGTGTTGTTGTCGATAGAATTATGTGCCCCATGAAAATGGTATTGATCTGTATTTTTGTGGGGTTCTTTATCCACATATACAAAAAAATGTATTGACCAATGCATATTTTACTAGATTTTATTCTTCCTTCCTTTTGAGCCAAGTCAAACTCATCTAGCATTCACAAAATTCAGAGGATTGTCTAGAAAAAGAAGAAGTGGTCACAATGGCTCATACCTGAATCATAGAGAGAAGAGTTAGCTTTAAAGGCATTGCCCCAGTGTCACATGCTTTGAGTTCATTTAATTTTCACCTGATAAAACTAAACAAAGCTAACCCGTAAAGCTTAAAGTCCAAAAAGAAATTTGCATCAAAGGAGGTTTCAGTCAAATCTAAGGCTAACAAATGCACATGGTAGCATAAATGAAACGTGGTTAAGAAATCCAGATTATGGTACAACGACCCTAGCATTATATTATTTTCATGGGGCTATAGCTTAGATGCAGCAAGTTGGGTAGCCAATGTGGCATGGTCAGAAACTTCAAGACCTTTCCTTAATCTTTGAGGAGACTCTATCTCTGAACATGAGGTCCCTACACTTTTAGTGAATATATTCCATTATGGGCAACGACAACTGCAACAGGAAAGAAAGGGTCATAGAAAAAGAAAACCTATGGATGAATCAAATTGATGAGAAGGGATAAAAAACTCTTGATATCCATCTGCTATAAATATAGACTTCACAATGTTGTGTTTTTGCATACATGAGAGGAAGAAAGGTCTAACATGAAGATAAGAGATCTGTTTGGTAGCCAAGGATGACTTGCCTGCTCCTTCCAAGAGGTTTCAAATTTCCCTGAAACCATTGTTGGGTACCAGGCAGTCACCTTGGCTAACTTGACAGGTTCTTTTCTTTCATGCTAGTCCTTGTCTTCCTCCCCTTGTCAATGTACGTGCGTTTGGGTATATGGAATACAAGGAATCAATGAAATGGAAGAGAGGTCTTCCATGAAGATAAGAATCTTGTTTGGTAGCCAAGGATGACTTGCCTGTACCTCACAAGAAGTTTTACCAAGTTTAATTTCTTGTCTGGATTCCGGGCAATCATCCTTGGCTAAGCTGACAGGTTCTTCTCCCTTATGATAGACCTTTTCTCTTCTTCCTTTGAACAAGTTAGTTTGGGAGCATGCAGGATCTATATTAATCACTTTATTATCTGAATACAGATAGGAAAGAGTACAATGGCAGGTGATGAGCCACTCCTTTGATGATAAGATCATGTCAGTATCTCATTTCTTCTGAACATGCATGGTTTTAATGGCTACTAGCTGCTTTAATGCTATCTGATAGCACTTTGAAATCTTAGTTCTAGTTTCACTTTGTTTGGTTTTGATATATGCATTTATATTTGATGCAATTTCGTAGGCTATCAATGAATCATAAAAATATCATCATTAAAATATTCAATAATTACAAATATAAAATTATTTATTAATTTATTGATGATGTGTACTACTGACCATCAGAACTAACCTTAACCCAGTCTTCACTCGGTTCGGTGGCTGCCAAGGACTAGATAGGTTAGACTCAATGGTCAGGTTCCTTTTTATATCAGAGAAGTCGATGCTTTTAGCCCATGAAATTCGGACCACAAGGATTTCCGAGGCATTGCTATGGGATCCATTGAACAGAAAGTCGTTCCTATTCTTCCATAGCCGCCTCGCAACAACAGATAACAAAGAGCTCCATGTAGTTCCCTCACCAGCCAACAGATCTTTGCGACTTAAATTCCATACAATCCATTCATGTAAAGGTAAAGAAAAGAAAATGGATCGAACCTCATCAGGAATAACTGCATTTCAAAGCCACTTGGCAAAACTGCAGTCCCTGGTTGTATGCAAACCACTCTCCACCTAGCCCCACGCCGGGAGCAGCGGCTTTCCTCTTTCATCCCAGGTCGTTGCCGGTCAACGTTAGTCAAGCCTATCACGCATGAGTAGCCAAAGAAACCATCGGACTCTTTGTGGCATAGAAACTCTCCACACTGAATCCCAGCTCGAGTTGGCATCTCCCCACTACCCATGACACAGAGCTTTAATAGTCACGGAAGCAGAGAGCATCCCACTTTTGTACCAGCTCCAGGTAAGCTTATCCATGCCTGCAGCATCCGAAAGAGGTAAAATGCCTTTGATCATACGTAAGATATTTGAGGAAGAACCTCCATTAAGCGAAGCCAATCCCATTCCCCATTCGAATCAACCATATCCCGAACTGAAAAAGTTCAATCCACCGAATCATTACCAGTATAGTGATTTTAGAGCGGAGGTATCAACTAGAGAAAAAAAAAAGAGTTAAGATATCACTTGTGATCAAAACAAAGTTTAGGTACCAATATGAAAAAAATGTATAGTTAAAGTACCAGTTTGTGGACTAAGCCTATTGAGGTGCTCTCTTAGTCCTCCCTTCCTTGGGAGCAATTCTTTCATATTTGTAAGGTACGATTCTCTGATGTGATGTATTGGGGCCAATTAGGTGCCATGCATACGACACATTTCCCCTTTTAGATTTGACACATACCCTTAAACAAGTCTCTTTGGTAACAAAGTACCATAAGGAGCAAACAATGCCTGTGCTCCACCTCGCAAAATGGTGAGGCTTGATGGGATCAACTCACATAAGGACCACCTCATGAGGTATCGGTGGTGTGTGTGGTGCTCACACGTGATCTCCCCTGTACTTATTTGGCGAGGCGATCTTGCGAGATGGTGAGGTGATCACATCTGCGTGATATCAATGATGCGTGACTTATGACCTCGCGAAGTGGTGAGGCAAGACATTGGTGGTGTTTGGCTTGCGAGGTCGGTTGCAAGCATTCTACCTCACGAGATGGGCCGTCAAGGTCATAAGAACAAGTTGGGTAAACTATACAAATGGTCACCCAACTATATTTAATGATTTTATAATTTTATAATTTTATAAATTTATTAATTAATAATATATTGGGTAAACTATACAAATGGTCACCCAACTATGTTTGCATTCTTGATTTGGTCATCCAACTTAAAAAAATTTTAATTTAGGCACTAACGTTTAATTTCGTTCTTGTTTTGGTCACCCATCGTAAATTGATAACAAAAACCTTTTTCTTATTGGTATAATAACACATGTAGTCTTCAATACTTACATATTCTAACAATTTGATCGTAAATCTAAATAACTCAATAATTTAACTCTTTACATTTACAAAATTTATCAATTTGATTATCAAACTTCCTAACCAAAGCTTTCCGCTTTTAAAACAAAGACATTCCACAATATAAATTTGTAAAACCCAAAAAAAAAACAAAACTTCTCTCAACTAATGAACCGTTTTCCGAGCCAATTCTTAATACCAATGAGTTTATCTTGAAACTTTATTTCCTTCTTTCTTTTTTTTTTCCCATTAGTTTTGTTCTAAGTATAAAATTTTATAACCCTTTGATTGATCAAATTTTGGCTAAAGAACATGGAAGACCTAAAAAAACACTTTAGATTTACTCTTATTGTTAATAATATGATATTTCTTTCAATGTACATAGAAATATCCTCAAAATGATCCTTGAAATTGGAAATTAAATCCATAGTTAAAAAAAAAAAAGCTTTAAAAAATTCAATTGTTCAATCAATAATTATATAAAAAAATATTTAATTTTTCACAAGAAAAAAATGAGAATTAATTGATTTTTTTTTCACATTAATAATGATTTTTTAATTCTATAAACTAATTAAGAGATTATTATGTGTTCTATTTATTTTTAATTATCTGTTTTTAATTTTTAAATTCACAATAAACATTATGTAACACTGATAATTTAATTTAGTGTCAAATCGTTTACCAAATTAATTAAAAATTAAAATTATGCTAGTCAAAGTGAAATATTATTTTTTAAAAATATTAAATTATTTATATAATTTTATTATATATTATAATTTTAGAATTTGTATTTTTTATTATTTTTCATGTCTTTTAGTCAATTTTTAACACTAACTTCTTGAAAATATAAAGAAAAGAGGTTATGTATCGACTTGGATAATTTTAACCATAAATAAAACAATTGATAGATGGGGAATGTCTTTGTTTTAAAAGCCAAAAGTTTTTGTTTAGGAAGTTTTTGTATCAAATTGATAGAATTTATAAATGTTTAGGGTTAAATTTATTGAATTGTTTAAAATTAGGATAAAATTGATAGAATATGCAAGTATTGAGAACTAAATCTATATTATACTAGTTAGAAAAAGATTTTTCATTGTCAATTTAATTACAGGTGACAAAAAAAGGAACGAATTCAAATGTTTGTGCCTAAATTTAAAAAATTTAAAGTTGAGTGGCTAAAACAGGAACGTGAGTATAATGGAGTAACTATTTGTATAATTTACCCTAATATGTTAAGTTATTTTTTAAGTATAAGTAACCAAATTAATTAATTTGATGATAATATAATGTGATATTAATATTTAATTAATATTAATTTTATTATTATAGTATAATAATATTAACAAATAATTATTTCAATGTGAATTTAATAATATAAATAAAAATAAAAGATATTTTGATAAGTTTTTTGGCTATTATATATAGATATTATAGTTTCTCCTTTAGTTTTATTCCCCACCATCTCTCTCTCTCTTATTCGGTTTTTGCAAGCAAGGAAGAAAAAGAAAGTTTCATAGCTTCTCTTCTTCAAGCATAGGGCTTTGCCATAGAACATTGATGTCAAAATTGTGAGGAGGATAGCTTAATCAGCTAGCCATGGTTTCTTGGTAGGAAGCTTGGAGGATTGGTGAGTGAAATTTCAGTGTGTATAGGATCATTTAGTTGTTATGTATATATGTTCATGTTTAGGAGAATTATTATTGAGAAGGAGGAGAAACTTTTCTTGGGTTAGTACAGGTTTCGATCAAGCTTGTTGGGAGGTGAGAATGTTGGAAAATATGGACATCACATATATAATAAGAGTAATTACATATTATTTACTATCATAATAGGTTAGCCTAAATTAAAAGTGATCTAATTTGGTTAAAGTTTATTGGACTTTAATTATTAAATAAAGTATGAGTAAATATGTGTACATACTCTAGTAACTAATTTTTAATTGATGATGGGTTGATTAGAAATTAAGGTTAATATGCCCAAGTTATATTAGGGTTATAGTCCCAAATTACACATAAGCTAACTTTTTTAATATGCCATCTTTAAAGAAGAGAGTCACTTTCTCTGTATTACTTGTGTGCGAATTTGAAAAATAAAAAACCCAAAATCCTTAGATTTCAAGAAATCGATTAATGCAGGTACGCTTCCGCATCTAGTTTTGTTCTTGCTTTATTCTTAATGATTTGATATGATAGATTTTGATTTACAATTTTAAATTTATATCAGATTTTA